>JAUIMM010000559.1:2393750-3070000 GCA_031769625.1 Taudactylus pleione | reverse complement strand
GTGTCATGAGTCAAATAGTAGGTTTAAGGCAGATTTAGGGTCTGTTGCCATGACGTCAATCCACTAACATTTATTTTACAGTATATTTGGCATATGTGACCATTTTTGTTATTGTTGTACAGTGAAGTGCCAAAGGTGATGGGATAGATGCCTAGTATCATGTAGGACCCCCTGTAGCCTGATGAAGTGCAGCAACTTGATGTGGCATGGATTCCACAAGTGAACGGAAGACCTCTGGAGAGCTGTGGACCCATGCCGTCTGGATAGCTGTCCGACAGCCCCTTGATATTTATTGGTGCAGTATTCTTGGGTGCAAATGGTCCTTTCCACGTCAACTAATTGCCCGATTAGGTTCATGTCGGAAAAACGTGGTGACCACACCATTCGTTGAAACTCTCCAGAATGCTCCCCGAACCAATTCTGGACAACTTTGGAACGATGTATTATCCCGCTGGAATATTCCATTGTTGTGGCGGTACACGAAGTCCATGAAGGGCTGCAAATGGTCATCAAGCAATGCAACATATAGGTTACTGGTCACATGTTCAGGCGGACCAATGGACACACCCCATGTCACAGGAACACTCTCCAGACCATTACGGAACCACCATCAGCATGTATGGTGCCTTGTTAACAACTGACAAACCCTACCATCAGACCGAAAAAACTGGAACCGCGACTCATCGGATTACACCACATGTTGCCAGTTCAATTAGCGACGTCACATGCCCAGGTCCGGTGCTGTGTTAATAGGAGCACTCTGGTGGGTCTTCTGTTCTCATATCCCATGGAAGCTAAAGAACGTTGCACAGTCCTACTGGATTTGCATTTGGTATCTACTGCATTAAATGTGGATGTGATTTGAGCCAGTGTGGCTTGTCTGATACCACAGACAATTCTGGCCAGATGCTGCTGGTCACGATCATTAAGTACCAGAGGTCGACCACTCCGCTGTCCATGGTGGGAGGTTATGACTTCCATTAGGTATTCCCAGTACACGTGACACCGTAGCTAAAGGAACGTTGAAAGTCCGCACAACTTTGGAAATGGAATGTCCGATCCGTCTGGAACCCACTATCATGCCCTGTTCGAACTCCGATAATTCACATTGCCCCTTGCCATGAGCAGCCTAGTCAGCGTTCAAACTGACTCACGAGATAACAAGTGAAGCAGGTGTGAGCATTTTCAAGATATCACAGTACGGTGATGCCACCTACCATTACCATGTCGTTCCATTCTGCATTTAGCAGTATGGCTTCGTTCATCGCATCGCCCCATCTGCTGTACTGTACAGCGGATGGGACGCTGCTATGAATGACACGCAGGCACAAGTGATTGGGTGCACTCACTATGTGATCCACACAATATATTGTTCTGACACAGATCTGGACGATATATATTACGCAATGGATCGCATAGTGTGTAACCAACTTACAGTAAATTAATTTCTGCATCCCTTCCAGGTCTGTGGAGTTGGTGAACCAAACCATCGACTTTGAGTCCTCTATTTTACTAATAGAGAAGTCGAAGGTTTGGCTTACGACTCCACTGTCACGACCAGAGTTGTTGTACCTGACAGGTCGCGGTCTCTGCCTGTGCGGGTGCTTTGGCGCTGTCCTATAAGTGAAGATGCTGCCGCGCTGGGGATTGCTGGGCGCCATCTTGGTTTTGGGCATGTGACCAGAATGGGCCAATCAGGTTGGAGCATCTTGTGTGTACTCTCAGCAGCCTATCATGCACTTTCCCATGGTACTTAAGGGTGTTCAGCATGCCCTCTGGTTGCCAGTGCAACGTATACACAGCGCAAGCTGTGTGAGAGTTCTCTGTGCTGCTTAGCTTGGTGTGATATTTGCAGTCCCTGCAGTGCTCCGTTTCCTACTCTGTCTCCATCACAGGCTGTTCCCGGATACCTGCATCTACCCTGCTATACACAGTTACTCACCCCACGGTTTGTGAACCCTCCAGCTCTCTGGAATCAGAACCCACTCTAGTACTTCAGACCTCTGTTCCTCAGTCACACCTCCATTGGACTTTGTTTTCTCTGCCTGACACTTGTTCCCAGCCTCATTAACTGGACTTTGTTTTCCTACCAGACATTTGTTTACAGCCACACATCACTTGGACTTGTTTATGTCTACCAGTTTATATATCCATCACTATTTCATGAATTATAATACTTCTATTAACCTGCTGCATTTTCAATACTGCAAACCCGTTCCAGTTTCTTCCCCTGCATCCACCCCAGGTTCAAAAAATAATCCAAACCTGACATCCACAGCCCTTGATCCTTACAAATTGATTTATGAGCAGTAGTAGAGGTTTCCAATGGTAAATACTAAAAACCTATTACATGTCCCCCATACTTAGCTACTACCTTTGACTGCATAAACAATTTTGTAAATTAAGTGCCTGTCATTAACTTAGCACCTACGTTAAACGTAGCGCATGAGCATCTTGAGACTTGGTGGCACTGAGTGTCTTTTTGTGCAAAGCGATGTGAAAAGGATGCACAAGAAGCTTGTTGATTAAAATATGTGGCATGCCTATATTCTGTGTGCGACTGCAGGTGTATCTGCATGCGATATGCTACATTACAGTGTCAGTGGCTGTGTGCAACTGCATGCAGAAACACCTGCAGTTGCACACAGAATATAGGAATGTCACATATTTTAATCAGCAGAAGCTGATTGTGCATTCTATTCACATCACTTTGCGAATAAGACGCAATTGAAGGTAAAATCACATGAAAAGACCCTTGGCGCTACCAAGTCAATTAGAAGCGCTGTTTAACATGCAAGGAAGTAAGATGTATGTGGACACATCTGTATATATGTATGGTTATTTTATCCTGCTCATCTCCTAAAACTGAGACTTATTATTTACTAAACATCAGGTTCTAAAACCCAGTCATCTTCCTGTCATCTTTATGCCTGAAATTTAAAAGGGAAATGATTTTACTCGTGCCAGTTTTAGAACCCAAAGCTTTGTAAATAAACCCCTTATAACTGTAATTCATTTGCATAAAACCTCCGCGGCAGTACCCATATAACCGCTGCAACTTCTGATGGTGCTGCTCATATAGGGGCGACTATGTAACCATATACAAACATCTTATTTTGCTTTGTGGAATTAAATTATTGGAAATATGGGGGTAATGAGTATTTATTAACTGCTGTGTTCCATGTATTGCGAGTGCTGCATAGCATTTCCCATCCACAAAATGACATCAATTATTTGTGTACCGTGTACAAAGAGGGTTCACATGACAACTTTTGCACCTCCCAGGAACACCGATGGGGGATAGAGCATATGTAGAGCACATTTCTACCAACATTTGGACACTAAACAATATATATTTTAAAAGGCACAATTCTGCAAATACTTTTATGGTGTTCAAACTGTTTATCACAGTATTGACAAACATTTGTTTTGGCCTCTTCTCATGGGGGCAGCCCAGAATGTGTGTAAGTGCTGGGCACACCCCCAAGAGTAATAAGCGGGCACGTCTTAAAGACACGCCCCGTTTTCTCAAGGCCATGTCCCCTTATCGGCAACATGCAAGAGTGCCCTATTTTGCGGTGCGGAACCCTGCTACGCCCCGGACCTAGAATGAACACACACATCTATATCAGCATCTTTATGGAATCCTCATTAATTCATAGATACTACAAACAAATCTGTACTTTGACAAATATATAGGCTCTGATTTGGTGGTGGTGAAGAGAAAACCTTGATCATCGAAAACACTACCTTCCTGCCTAGGGGCAGGCTGCCACTTCTGCTATTAAACATTTTTTTTTTTTTTCTTTTACTTTTTCAATTCAGGGAGCAGACAAAAGGGAAAATGTAAGAAAACCTGAATTTTAAACATTATATGCTGTTCCATCTAGACATTTTTTTATTACTTACGGATTTTGATAAATTGCTGTAGGATAATAATCTAGGAGGTTGATTTTTCTAAAGTAACAATTGAGCATCAGATTTATTTCATGATTCATGGTTTCCTCATTAACTGTTTGTACACTGATCAGCCATAACATTAAAAACATTAACAGGTGAAGTGAATAATACCCCTTTCACATCGCTATTGTCAGGTTACACCCGGGATTTGTACACGCGTCGATCCCGGGTGCGACCCGCCTGAGACCCCTTTCAGACTGGCGGCCTGACTGTGCAATAATGCCGGGTCGATGACGTCACCGCCATCGCTGTTGAGCCGGCGCTTGGTGATGTTCAACCCTGCTTGTTACATAGGTTGAAATGCCAGGTCGCTCGGACCCGGGTTATTTCAACTGGGCCCTTTCACACTGCACAGTAACCCGGGTTGCTGAGCGTTCATGTGCAGTAACCCGGGTTAATTTGATGGCAGTGTGAAAGGGGTATAACATTGCTTATCTTGTTATAATGACACCTGTGGTGTGATATATTAGTCAGATAAACAGTCACTTCTTGAAGTGTATGTGCTGGACGGAAAAATGGGAAAGCATAAGGATCTGATTGACTTACACAAGGGCCAAATTAAGATGGCTAGATGACTGGGTTAGAGCATCTCCTAAACGGCAGATCGTGTGGGATGTTCCTAGTATGCAGTGGTTAGTACCTACCAAAGTGGTCCAAGGAAGGACAACCCGTGAACAGGCAACAGGGTCATGGGTGCCCAGGGCTTATTGATGTGCGTGGGGAGTGAAGGCTAGTCTGTCTGGTCCTATCCCACAGAAGAGTTTCTGTAGTACGAATCGCTGAAAAAGTTAATGGTGGCTATGATAGAAAGGTGTTAGAACACACAGTGCATCACAGTTTGCTGTGTATGGGGCTGTATAGTTGTTGCCTGGTCAGAGTGCCATCAGAACTAGACCATGGAACAATGGAAGAAGGTGGCCTGATCTGATGAATGTTGTTTTCTCTTACATCATTTGGACAGCCAGGTGCATCTTTACCTGCGGAAGAGATGGCACCAGGATGCACTATGGGAAGACGGCAAGTTAGCAGAGGCAGTGTGATGCTCTGGGCAATGTTTTGCTGAGAAACCTCGGATCCTGGCATTCATGTGGATGTTACTTTGACATGTAGCACCTACCTAAACATTGTTTCAGGTTAAGTACACCCCTTCATGGAAAATGGTATTCTCTGATGGCAGTGGCCTCTTTCAGCAGAATAATGCACTCTGCCTCACTGTAAAAATCGTTCAGATGTGATTTGATGAACATGACAAGGATCAAGGTGTTTACGCCTCCAAATCTCCTAGATCTCAATCCGATTGAGCCTCTGGATTGTGCTGGCAAAACAAGTGTGAGCCATGGAGGCGGATCTGCTGCTAATGTCTTGGTGCCAGATAGCGTTCCCGCTAGGCTGTTTTAGCGGGGCGCGGCGCCCTGCCCTCCTTCTGGAGGGCAAAAAGCGCCATGCCCTCACAGACTGCGGGTGCCGTCTTCACCTGCGGGTCACAGTGTCTCGCGGGTGAGGAAATGTGCAGTGACCCGATCACCGCCGGAGAATAGATGCTGGGCGCTCTCCCTGTTGGCAGCGCTTGGGGGCTGCCCAGGGTGTCCGCAAGTGCCGGGCACGCCCCCAAGACTGACGAAAAGGGGACGCGTCTTATATTTTCGGGAGAGCGCTCGCGCCTTATGCACACGCACGGAAGTGCCCTCTCTAGCTCCGGCTCCCTGCCTGCCGCCGGTGCTAAAGTGAACACTACCAGATACCACAGGACAGACGGATTTAACATCAAAGTGTGGTTTATTTTGCTTACCGACAAGTTGCTATAAATATCTCCATATTGTGGATAACATCAGGGCCTGGTGCTAAGTTTTCAGGTGCCCTAGGCAAAGCTTCACTCAACCGCCTTGGTTTACCCCAGTGCGTGCACTTTAGTCCCGCGCCACTTACTCCCCTCCAACCAACACACTTAGCACAAAGAGACTGACTACCAGCAGAAGTACAAACAATGGTGCCACCACAATGTCAATGATAATCACATAAAAAGAATAGGAGCAGTACTGTGCAGATCAGGGTCGGCTCGAGGCATGTTCGACCACTGCGGTCGAACAGGGGCACACCCCTTCCAACCATCCCGATATTCAGCGGCACAGTCCCGTTTGCGGGCACTGCCCCGCTGTTCCACCTGCAGGCCGAAGTGTCCTGCTGGTGGTCAGGAGGTTGGGCACCCCCACTGCCACAGCTGTGCCGGCCCTGGAGAAGAGGATGCGTGTGGCATCCATTCATTCAGGGTAGCCCAGCTACTGAAGGAGTGCTGGGCTTGCCCCCAGCCTGACGTTAAATGGGAGGTGTGCCATACGGGCACACACCAATTAGCTGCACTTGGGGGTGTGGCCTATAGTAATTAGGCCACGCCCCTTTTTGGACACGCACGCAGGTTGAGAGGGCATCGGAGTCCACCTCCATACAGAGCGCGGCAAGACCGGGCCGGCCCTAGTGCAGATGTTGTCCTGATGTTGAAACCTTTGGAAGTAGAATATATGGGGTATATGTAATAAGATATGAATTTATTAGGCCATTCTAATTTTTTAATAACTTGTACATAACTTCTACAGAGGATTACACTATCAATCAATAAATTATAAGACCATGGGCTAAATGTAATAGTTTGCGGACTGCAGTCATCGGAGAGTTCCGTGTGAGACTGCCCAATGTTTTAAAGTAACAGTCATTTAAAAGTCAAGATCAACCTGGTAGATTTAATATAATAAGCCCATCAATGTATTAATTATACACTTTAATTTGTATAGCTAACTATAATGGGCCTGATTCTGACAAATCTCTTTTCATGGATGCAAATAACGAGTTTTACCATACAGCGCATGCTCAGAAGCAAATTTACACATATTTGCATAACTACAGAGGTGAACCAAAGGTTGCCGAATTTAAAACATTGGGTGCAACACCAGAGGTTTTAAATCTGCACATGTATCAGACGCACTGAGCATGCGTCCCAATAGTTAGAGCTGGGGGACGCAGACTGGAATTGCGTGATCTATACAATTCCGTTCTTGACAGTGACTGGGGGGGTGGCTTTTCTTGCATATAGGTCTATAGTTACATATACAGACAGATTCCTATACGTATTTCTTTTTATAGTGGAAAACATACTGCCTGTTTATTTATACTATAAGTAAGGTTGCCTACGCACCTGCCATAATTAAGAAAAGTTCAGCTATCTTAAGACGGCATATAATCTTCTTTCCCTGTATCCCTTCATTGTTCTTATCTTCTAAATCAAAATATTTAAATCTGTTTTAGAAGTAGAAGATTGATGGCCTTGCTTCTGGCATGTATAGCTTTAAATGATTTGCTTTTCTAATTTTATCGGCAACATAAAATATTTAGGCGGTGGTATATTACATTTGACCACTTCTCTAGTACAGGCATGGCATAAAGGTTCTTTAGAGTTCTAAGGGGGGAATTCAATTGTTCTGCCGGCGGCTTTTTTTTTTTACGACGCCTGACAGAGCAATTCAATTGTTGCTCTGTCAGGGCGCGAAAGCCACCGGCGCCAGTATTTCTGCACACACTCAGAAGTGCGCGAACAAAAATGTGTCTGAAACACCCTGGTTAGGGCACGCTAATCACAGATAGCGCGCCCTACCCAGGAATTAAGACGGGTTCAGCCGTTTTAGACGGCTAAACCTCGTCTTTTAGGTGGTGAAGAGGGCGATAATTAATGAGCGCCCAGAACAATTGGGCGCTCATTAATTATCATGCCCAAAAAAACAATTGAATCGCCCCCTAAGGGGTAAATTTATTAAAGTGAGAGTTTTTAGAAGTGAGTTTTAAAAGTGATGTTGCCCATAGCAACCAATTCGATTCTAGCTATTATCTTCTAGAACGTGCTAGTTAAATGTTAAGTAGAATCTGATTGGTTGCTATGGGCAACATCACTTTTAAAACTCACTTCTAAAAACTCTCACTTTAGTAAATTTACCCCTAAGAGTCTATTTACCTATTCCCCCAAATTCCACACTTTCTAAGGAAGCTTTTTAAAGGAAGTTGTTTTTTTTCTTAATTTCTAAGTGTACATCAAATAGAAAGACAATGGGCGGAATTCAATTCTTTCCAGCCCCTATCGCGCCCGACGGAGCTATTCAATTCTTGCTCCTGTCGGGCACGATGAGCTGCCAGCGCTACATTTCAGCTCGCAGCCCCCGGGGGATGAGAGCTGAAATGTGCGAAAATATGAGATATGGTAAGAACTTACCCTTGTTATCTCTATTTCTACGAAGTCCATAGGGTTCCACAGGATACCTTGGGGTATAGGTGTGACGTCAGTCGCAGGGCACCAAAGAGTTAAGCTTTCAGCCTCCCAGGATGCACTAGGTCCCCCTCCTATACCCCGCCCCCGGGCCAAGGCACCTCAGTTAGTTACCAAGCCATAGGCCGGAGGAGGAGAAGGAAGAGAGAGAACAAAGATCTGGACACATACAAGAATCACATTCTCACCAGAGGGAGACGGAAAACCGGTGACCAGAGCAAAGCCCATCTGCAGCACAGGTGCGACAGGGCGGGAGTCCTGTGGAACCCTATGGACTTCGTAGAAATAGAGATAACAAGGGTAAGTTCTTACCATATCTCATATTTTCTACTTCAGGGTCCATAGGGTATCCACAGGATACCTTGGGGATGTCCCAAAGCAGTATCCTTTAAGGGTGGGGACGCTCCTGTGCAGAAAGGAGAATCCGCCGCCAGAAGGAAGCATCCTGAGAGGCGAAGGTGTCAAACCTGTAATACCTCACGAAGGTATGGACAGAAGACCACGTAGCAGCCTTGCAGATCTGAACTGCCGAGGCACCACGTCGAGCTGCCCACGAAGGACCCACAGACCTAGTGGAATGAGCCTTCAGAGAAGGAGGGACCGGTAGGCCTTCATGAAGATAAGCTTCAGAAATAGCCATACGGATCCAGGCTGCCAAAGTTTGCTTTGAAGCAGGCCAACCCTTTTTACGGAAGCCAAAGAGGACAAACAAAGCGTCCGACTTCCTAAACGAAGAAGTGCGGTCAACATAAGTCCTTAAGGCCCGCACAACATCCAAAGAGGCCTCACCCACGGAAAGACCCGGTGAGTTAAAGGCCGGAACAACTATTTCCTCGTTAATATGAAACTGGGAAACAACTTTGGGAAGAAACTCGGGCCGAGTGCGGAGCACTGCCCTGTTCCCATAAAAAACCAAGAAAGGGGGTCTACAAGAAAGAGCCCCTAACTCAGAAACACGTCTGGCCGAAGCAATGGCCAGAAGGAAAACAGTCTTAGCTGTTAGCCATTTAAGATCCACTGAGCCCAGTGGTTCAAACGGCGGTCCTTGGAGAGCCCTCAGGACCACAGCCAAATCCCAAGGCGCCACAGGTGGAACAAAGGGCGGCTGAATGCGGAGAACACCCTGCATAAAGGTGCGCACATCCGGGATTGTAGCAATCCTACGGTGAAACCAGACAGATAGGGCCGAAACCTGTACCTTCAAAGAAGCAAGGCGAAGCCCATGATCTAGTCCCGCTTGCAGGAAGGCGAGAATCCGAGACAGACGAAACTCCCGCGGTGCATAACCTCTCGGTCGACACCACTGGAAGAACGTATGCCACACGCGATGGTATATCCTCGCGGAAGACGGTTTCCGAGCTCGCAACATGGTACGCACCACAGAGCTGGAAAACCCCCGGGACCTCAGCATGGCCGTCTCAACAGCCACGCCGTCAAAGACAGCCGAGTCAGGTCCGGGTGAAGGCAAGGACCCTGAGGCAGAAGGTCCGGTCGTAGCGGCAACCGCAGAGGAATGTCCACGGACAGACCCTGAAGGTCTGAGAACCAGTGCCGTCTGGGCCACGCGGGAGCTATCAACAG
The DNA here is from genome assembly GCA_031769625.1 of Taudactylus pleione. Lineage (NCBI taxonomy): Eukaryota > Metazoa > Chordata > Amphibia > Anura > Myobatrachidae > Taudactylus > Taudactylus pleione. Next base: position 3,060,153 of record JAUIMM010000559.1, on the reverse strand, counting down.
GAGCGTCCCTCCTTCCTGTTTGAATTTCCGGATTACCCGTGGAAGAAGGGAGACCGGAGGGAACAGGTATGCGAACCGGAACGTCCACCGGACGGACAGAGCATCCACCAGAGACGCCCCTTCGTCTCTTGTGCGAGACCCGTACACCGGCAACTTGTTGTTGTGCCGGGACGCCATGAGGTCGATTTCTGGAAGACCCCACCTGTCCACCAGTAGTTGAAAAACGTCCGGGTGCAGGGACCATTCCCCCGGATGAACGTCCTGGCGACTTAGAAAGTCCGCCTCCCAATTGAGCACTCCCGGGATGAAGACCGCTGATATGGCCGGCAGATTGCGCTCCGCCCAAACCAGGATCCGAGAGACCTCTACGAGAGCCGCCCGACTGCGAGTTCCTCCTTGCCTGTTTATGTAGGCCACGGTGGTAGCGTTGTCCGACTGGACCTGCACCGGGCGACCCTGGAGAAACCGCTGTGCCTGCTGGAGAGCATTGAAGACCGCACGGAGTTCCAAGATATTTATTGGAAGCTCCGCTTCTGTCGGCGTCCACCTGCCCTGGAACAAGTGTGGACCCGAAACTGCTCCCCAGCCCCGAAGACTGGCGTCCGTTGTCAACAGGACCCAATTTGGAACCCAGAACGGACGTCCCTTGTTGAGGTGGGTCGTCTGTAACCACCACGTAAGGGACAGGCGAACCTCCTGGGTGAGCACAATCGTCTGGGACTTCAGAGACTGAGTCAGCCCGTTCCACTTGGACAGGATCAGGTGCTGCAGAGGTCTGGAGTGAAACTGGGCGTATTCCACCATGTCGAACACCGACACCATGGAGCCCAGTAACCTCATCGCCGAGTGTAAGGACACCCGGCGGCTGTGCAGACAACTGCGCACCCTTGACTGTAAAGCAGAGATCTTGTCCTCCGTCACGAAGATCCTTTGCTGTCCCGAGTCCAATAAGGCTCCAAGATGCAGAATCCTCCGAGACGGGATTAGAGTGGACTTCTGCCAGTTGATTAGCCAGCCGTGCCGTTGCAGCAGTGCAATGGTCAGGTCCAAGTGGCGTAACAGGAGCTCTGGAGATCCTGCCACCAATAACAGGTCGTCCAAATACGGCAACATGCGGACTCCCTGCAGCCGCAGAGAAGCCGCCATGACCGCCATCACCTTGGTGAAAACACGTGGTGCTGTTGCCAGGCCAAAAGGTAACGCCCGAAACTGGAAGTGGTCGCTGCTGATTGCGAACCTGAGGAACTGTTGATGGCGCCAAAGAATAGGGACATGCAGGTAAGCGTCCTGTATGTCCAATGACACCAAGTAGTCCCCAGGTTCCAGCGCCAGAATGATGGACCGTAGGGTCTCCATCCGAAACTTCGGGACCCGCAAAGACTTGTTGAGTGCTTTGAGGTTGAGAATCGGACGATATGACCCATTGGGTTTCTGTACCAAAAATAGATTTGAATAGAAACCCTGGCCCCTCTGGGAGAATGGAACCGCCACTATAACTCCAGCCTGGAGCATAGTGTGCAATACCTTCCGCAGCTCCGTAGCCTTGTTCCGGTCTGATGGGAGACCCGTGGTGAAGAAGCGAGCCGGGGGTCTGTGCCGGAAGGAGAGGGCGTATCCGTGAGAAACCACCTCCAGAACCCAAGTGTCTGTCGTAGTGGTCGACCAACACTGGGCGAACTGTAGCAAGCGGCCTCCCACCCTGGGATCCCCCCAAAGGGAGGCCCGGACCGTCAGGCCGCAGGCTTGTCATCTGGCTTGGGGGCCGGACGTCTATACTCCATGCCTGCTTCCGGGGCTTGACCGATTTCTTAGGGCCAGCCTGTCGAGGAAACGACTGTGGTTTGGGCCTGCCCTGGGCCCTAGATGACCGAAAGGACGATGGTCCCGAACCAGAAGGAGCAGCGGCCGACGGGAGACAGGCAGATTTGGCTGCCGCCAGCGTGGCCACAATCTTATCCAGATCCGGACCGAAGAGAACTTCTCCGGTAAACGGCAACGCTTCCAGACCTTTCTTGGAATCTGCGTCCGCCTTCCAGGATCGCAGCCACAAGGTGCGACGAGCAGCTACCGCTGCTGAAGAAATTCTAGACACCAGAGTACTAATGTCTAGAGCCGCCTCGTTGATGTAGGTGGCCGAATCACGGAGATTGCCAATCAACTCCGCCTGATCGGCCGGACAGTCGGATTCAAAAGAAGCCTCTAATGAATCCGCCCAGCGCTCCATCGCTCTGGCAACCCAGCAAATGGCCATAGCCGGCCGTGCTGCCCCCCCTGCAAGGGAATAAGCGAACTTCAGGCAGATTTCTACCTTGCGGTCCGTAGCATCCTTAAGGGAGGACATGGATGGCATCGGCAATGTGGCACTACGGACAAGACGGGTCACGTGAGAATCCACCTGTGGAGGGGATTCCCACTTCGCAAAATAATTATCCGCGAACGGATAAGCCACCGCCAGGCGTCTCTGCGGCTGGTATCTTTTGCCAGGTTGTTTCCACGCCTCCTCTAAATGGTCCACCAACTGACCCGAAAGAGGAAAGACTGTGGCATCGCCCTTCACATCTTTGAAAAAGGCATACTTAGATTTAGCCGCTGGGGGAACTTCGTCCTCAATCACCAAGGCTGTGCGGACCGCCCGAATAAGTCCAGGAATATATACTTTGGACTTAGCATCAGCGTCCTTAGTATGGAGAGGTTCCTGATCGTAAGGATCTAGAATCTCCCCATCATCAGACGTCCCTTCGTCATCCTCATAAGGAGCGGACAGAGACGCCACCGGCCTTTTATGAGACCGCATCACAGACTCCCCTTGCAACACATCCGACAAGTGCTGTACAGAACTCGTCAGGGAGTTAACCCACGCTGGCTCCTGAGAACCCGGGAGCGGGGAAATAGGGAGACTGTGGGGTACCACCAATTGTCGTGGGAACCCCTGCATGGGTGACGACACCACAGACTGCTGGGACAAACCCATCGGAGTAAACGCGGGCTGCGGAGCTAACTGGCCCACTAAAGCTGTTAACGCCTGAGCGAAACAAGCCCAGGGCGGCTCCTGTACCGGTGCTGTAACCGTAATAGGCCGTGCCATGGACAAACACTGCCGGCAAAGGCCCTCCGCGCTACCCTCCCCCTCCGCTAACGGTACTTTGCACGTGGTACACTGTAGCCGGAGGGGAAAATCACTTTCAGACATGATGGCACCACGTATGTGACCTCTCTCACCAATTAAGTATTAAATAGGCGAGAGACCACCCTGCAGCACCGCACCGCAAGGGCTTTAGCAGAAAGAACAGGGACAGTAATAAAGCTGACAGTTTAGATGAAGAAAAGATTACAGGCAGCAGCGCTAGCACAGTCACATACAATGCAGAGAAATAACAATTCCTGCACTAACAGCGCTGATCACTCAACTACACAGACACAGGGCCTGGTAGGACACAGCGCTGCATACACAGACCTGACCACAGCGGAGGAGAGGTATGCGGGGGGACCCAGACCACGATGCTTCCGTCCAGCGCTTCCAGCAGCGTTCACCATGCGTTCTGGAGAAGATGGCCGCCGAGGAGCAGAGAGGAGGCTGGCCTGGGGGAGGAGCGCTGCCACAGGACCAGTCGGCAGCATGCAGAGAGGGCTGTGTGCAGCGGGGGAGGCGCCGGCTGTGAGACAGGGAAGGCGCGCTCCCCTGGCATGCATTTAACCCCTGGGACGCCGCAGCGCTACCGCTCTGCTGCGGTCCGCTGTCCCAGGGGGTAGTGGAAGCGCAGGTTGGTCGCCTGGCTCCACGCTGCAGCCAGTCCCCAGGGAGCCCCCTGCCTGGGGACTTAGGACCATGTGATCAGCGGGGACCCACCGCGGGACCCCGCTGCTTACCTCTGTCCCCCTTGAATCCGCCATGGTCCGGAGCATCTGGGGTCACCGCTAGCTGTGACCCCAGACGCCCACCAGCATCCCCGGATCAGTACCGGCGTTCTGGTACCGGCGGGGTGTAGGGAAGACAGCATGGACGTCAGGACTGACTGTCCATGCTGTACATCCAGTTGTGCAGCCACAGCTGCATGAAGAATAAGCTTCAGGGGCTCTTCTAGCCCCCACTCCAACAGGTGCACCCGACTCCGGCCGGGCACCAAACTAAACTGAGGTGCCTTGGCCCGGGGGCGGGGTATAGGAGGGGGACCTAGTGCATCCTGGGAGGCTGAAAGCTTAACTCTTTGGTGCCCTGCGACTGACGTCACACCTATACCCCAAGGTATCCTGTGGATACCCTATGGACCCTGAAGTAGAAAAGTGACATGTTTGGCCACCCAACAAACATCACTTTTCGCGATCGCGCCCAGCACTTTGGTCGGGTTTAGCTGCTTTACGCGGCTAAACCTGACCTCTATGGGCGCGATCAGCACGAAAATCTTGGACAATTGTATAGCGGCCTGCGATCTCCTGTCACTTTAGACGGGAGATGCGGGACGCGAAAACAACTGAATTCCGCCCTATATATTTCAATAAGCCAAAAAAATGTAAATGAGGAGAGAGGGAGATACATGGAGCACTAGTATGTTTAGGGGCCCATATCAATAATCATATACACAATGCAATCCGGGCGTGATATTAGCACCCAAAATGGCACTGCAGTATATAATACCGCTGCAATGTATCAAATACCACATGCAGGGACATGGGCTCCATAAGGATCCCATCCCTGCGATGTGCTCGGAATGAAGTGACCGCATCAGCAGTCTCTTCACTTCTCTAACGGAACGCACGCGCGGTCGGCGGCCATTGGCAGCAATTTTTTTTTTTAAGTGTAGCCTATAGGCTACAGCGGCTAATGGCATCTTCAGATGGAGTTAGCGGTGGGGGCCAAACTCTGGAATGCAAAGTGATATCTCCGATATCTGCTGCGGTCACTCCATATCACATTCAGGGGATACTTAGTATTTGCAGGTATCCCCTGAAAACTGGTGTTTTTGGGGAATATGCCGCAAATAATAAATAGATCCCTTAGTCCTGATTAATGTCTACCTGCATATCAAATTCTTGTTCAGTTATTTAAATATGTGGCTCCTCCGCCCAGAATTTTCCAACACCCGATAACAACTGATCAGTCTCTCCAACCTCCTTATCTATAATATTTATTTTATTTATTAACAGTTTCTTATATAGCGCAGCATATTCCGTTGCGTTTTACAATTGTAAACATTAATAAAACAAAACTGGGTAATAACAGACAGATATATAGGTAAGAAGGCCCTACTCGCAAGCTTACAATTAATATGTGCCTCCACCAGGAGCAAGTCATTTTTTTATTTTATTACTTGATTTTAAGGACCAATGGACTATGGGCCTGATTCAGAGCCGTTCGCTATTTGCGGTCGTTCGTTCAAAAACAAGGGGTGGCTATTCAAATGATCCGTTCGCAAATTGCAGTCTGTTCCCACCTCTAAGTCTGAACGAGCGCGCAAAACATACGCTCATTTATTTGATAAAAATGCCCCCTGGCCGCTCGCACCATACGTCATATCCGCTATTTATTAGATTAATCGATTACATCGTAAAGCGTATGAACTGCTCGCTATTCTTGTGGTTGGTTTTTTCAACCGCTATTTTGCGAGCAGTTCTGAGTTAAAAAAAACCAAGTGACGTGGTCAATGACGCTGCTGTATTAATTATGCACTCCCTTAAAACGCCCATTTTAAGCACCTTTAAGCACGCCTGCGTTCGAATTCCACTCCCCCGTTTTCAAGCACCTTCCCCTGTTACCACCCACATACGCCTCATTCTGTCACTCAAAATAGCAGGCACTCGCTATATAGCGTACAAACGATTTTCGGCCGCACTGACTGGTTCGCGCATGCGTATTAAAAACCGTACGCATGCGCAGATGTGCGAACATCGCTCGGAACGAGCGTACTGCCGCTAGCGAGCGGCTCTGAATGAGGGCCTATATTTGTACATCATATTCCTAAGTGTACAGTTTTTTTATTCAATTTAAAAAAAAAATAAAAATAAAAATGAATGACAAAGCTCCCCTAAAAAACAGTGGCCAGTGCCACTAGATTTATATCATACAGAGTGGCTTGCAAACCCCCAAGGAGGGATGAACTTCAATTTTTGCAGACACAGGGCCAGATTCAGAGAGAGACAGAATAGCAGAGCTGAACGTAAGCGGCTGTGCATTTCCGTTCAACTCAAATGCAAATGGAGCAGGAGGTGTCTGTAGGAAATAGACCCCTCCTTGCTGCATCTGCGATCCCAGTACTGCGACTTAGGTCGCAGCCTGGGATCACCATCGCTCCTTCGGCCAGGCTGTGGTAGAGGAAGCTTACCGCAGCCTGGCCGGGTCCTGGCAGCGGCGAGGCCAAGAAATCTGCGTCACCGACGCAGACCCTGACCTCGTCCCTCCCGGAAAGCTGGGCAACACACCCATTTCCGGGAACGGTGGTCAGCAACGCCCACGATCCGTACCCCAAATGCTGCATGTCAATCATGCTGCGGCTTGGGGGGGGTATGCGAGCGAGATCACAGGACCCGTTCTACACATGCGCAGAACGGGTCCTGCACATATGTAGACCCGCCTAAACCATCAGAGATGTATGATAACCATCGGTTTAGCGTACACGTCTGAATCAGGCCTACCATCTGTACATTAGAGAACCTCTCACGCTAATTGGGGTAAGTTCAGACCACCATAAAATGGCCACTGCTGTGTGTGGATCCTTCCCTCAGCTTTGTATTTCTTTTTCTACCACCGCCCAAAAATTCAGATTTGACACAGCTTTCTTCTAGATTTGACTTTCTTCTAGATTTGAGTCTTATACCGCTTTTCCGCCAACACGGTTCCAAGCCTGGTCAGACCCAGGATTTACCCTATACTCATTGTGACGCCGACCTGGGAATAACCAAGTCGGCGCCGTTCAGTCAACCTCTGATAGTGAGGAAGTAATTAGGTATTCAGAGATTCATCAATTTTCAACTAATGATAACTTTAGGTAGCTATAGTTCTTCTTCATGCCACTGATAAACAATAAACGAACGGTGGGTACACACTATACAGATATGTCTGCAGATGATGGTTATTCGTACACACTGAACAACCATCATCTGTGTCTGCCCGCAGACACAGATGATGTTCAGGGGGCGTGTCCCGCCCCTCTCCTCGCAGCTGCCGCTCTGTGTGTACGGGTGGTCGGCACACCTGCCGATGGATAGATATGTCTACAGACATACTGTAGATGTCCATTGGCTGTGCAGAACAGCCAATGCGATATGTCATGAACGCCGACGTTCCCCAACATATCGCGGATACACACTGCCCGACGGGCAGCAGATACATTGGCCGATCAATTGATCAGCCAATACATCTGTCAGTGTGTACCCAGCTTCAGAGAATGTGATGCTACATAAATTAAATACACAATAGTACAGAAAGACCACAATGGGGGGTCGATTAAATTCAGCTTGATGTTCTATTTTAAGAGCTGCATATTGCACCAATCATATATGAATCATTTCACTTACAGTCAGGTCCATAAATATTGGGACATTGACAGAATTTTCATATTTTGGCCTCTATTCACCACCACAATGGCTTTGAAATGAAACAAACAAGATGTGCTTTAACTGCAGACTTTCAGATTTAATTTGAGGGTAATTACATCCAAATCAGGTGAACGGTGTACGAATTACAACGGTTTCTATATGTGCCTCCCACTTTTTAAGGGGCCAAAAGTAATGGGACAAACTAAATAATCCTAAATCTAACTTTCACTTTTTAATACTTTGTTGCAAATCCTTTGCAGGCAATTACAGCCTGAAGTCTGGAACGCATAGACATCACCAGACGCTGGGTTTCATCCTTGGTGATCCTCTGCCAGGCCTCTACTGCAAATGTCTTCAGTTCCTGCTTGTTCTTGGGGCATTTTCCCTTCAGTTTTGTCTTCATCAAGTGAAATGCATGCTCAATCGGATTCAGATCAGGGGATTGACTTGGCCAATGCATAACATTCCACTTTTTAGCCTTAAAAAAACTCTTTGGTTGCTTTTGCAGTATGCTTCGGGTCATTCAATCGTGTGTGGATTCAAATGTATGTGACTGTCTCATCCTGCTTATTGCACCGATATTCTGCATAGAACCTCATGCTTGCAATCGTGTGTGGATTCAAATTTATGTGACTGTCTCATCCTGCTTATTGCACCGATATTCTGCATAGAACCTCATGCTTGCAATCGTGTGTGGATTCAAATGTATGTGACTATCTCTTGCATAGATTTTTTTTTTTCCTCTTCCTGTATAGTCTGTATTGGTCAGTGAAGCATAGTTTATGGTATATATCTGGCCTGGTTTTTGCTCTAACTCAGAGCAAGTTATCTCCTTTGATCAGCAGGCCAATTGAGTCAGTTATAGCCTGTCTTAATCAAGGGATACCACTCCTTATATTCAGTCTAGGGGCAACTGGGGCTGTTTGCAGCTGGGGTTAAAAACACCAAGTGTTAAATGCACAAAGTGTGATTACATAACAGTTAATCAAACAGTTGAACAAACATTGACCAACATCTAAGGTAATTTCAGATTAAAATACTGATTACTTAAAAATTTGTCTAAAAAAAACAAACCTAAAACTCACCATGTACTACACATTTCTTTTTTTCAACTCCCTCCTTTGTATTTTCTCTAAGGATATAACATCCCTAACTCTCCCTGCATCTCACCTCTCTGGGCACACTGCCCCCCTATTGAGTCACTCACCTCCTCTAAAAACTAATGAGATTTCTTTTCATCAAAAATTGACTATTACAGCCTCATTGTGTCACTATAAAAATGTTTTACACACCTACAACTATATCTACTTCTCCATTCTTCTGCTTTTATTATCTGGTGACATATCACCAAATCCAGGACCCACACACTGACAGCGGATATACTATGGAATAAATATCCTGCAAACCTCACATGTCTCCCATCACCCTCCAAATCAATAAATGTGCCTTACAGAATTCACACTTGATCACACAAACTTATTATTTTACATCTGAACATCTCTTTACAATAACTACTTTTACCAATTTCTACATTTACCTGAGACTGCTGGTTTATACGTTAACCAAACTCTCTAAATAGCCCTTCATGAAGTGGCTTCAGCTACCCGTCAGACTTCACGTAAACTGATATAACAGCCATGGCTTTCCACAGACACCTACAAAAACTGCCTCTTAAAGTAGAATGTCAGTGGCATAAATCTTAATTCAAATGACTTCCACACATACTGTAAAATAGGAATCCAGCCATCTGTCATCCTAACCCTCTGTCCCATGCTCACTGTCTACCCCATCCGTGTCACCCCTGTCTGTTTGCCCATCCCCTCTAGAATGTAAGCTCTCACGAGCAGGGCCCTCTTTCCTCTTGTGCTTATCCTTTCTTTACTTATATTATCTGCTCTATACTCAAAAGCACCTAACCCGTGACTTTTGCCATCCTGCTTCTGTTGCAGCAGTGTTTATATACCATGTACTTGTCTTGTAGTGTCTTAAACTGTAGGACTGTTTTCTAGTTCTGCTCAACTGTTTATGTACTATGTCTATGTACTATGTTTGTGCACTATGTTTATGTACTATGTAAGGCGCTGCGGAACCCTTGTGGCGCCATATAAATAAAGGATAATAAATAATAATAATAATTGTCCATCTGCACTGTGAAGCGCTGTCCAATGAGTTCTGAAGCATTTGACTGAATATGAGCATATATATTGCCCGAAACACTTCAGAATTCATTCTGCTGCTTTTGTCAGCAGTCACATCATCAATAAATACAAGGGAACCAGTTCCATTGGCAGCCATACATGCCCACGCCATGACACTACCACCACCATGCTTCACTGTTGAGGTGGTATGTTTTGGATCATGAGCAGTTCCTTTCCTTCTCTTCTCTTCCCATCACTCTGGTACAAGTTGATCTTTGTCTCATCTGTCAATAGGATGTTGTTCCAGAACTGTAATGGCTTTTTTAGATGTTGTTTGGCAAACTCTAATCTGGTCTTCCAGTTTTTGTGGCTCACCAATGGTTTGCATCTTGTGGTGAACCCTCTATATTCACTCTTGTGAAGTCTGCTCTTGATTGTTGATTTTGACATATACATCTACCTCCTGGAGTGTGTTCTTGATTTGGCCAACTGTTGTGAAGGGGTTTTTCTTCACCAGGGAAATAATTCTTTTGTCATCCACCACAGTTGTTTTCCGTGGACTTCCGGGTCTTTTGGTGTTGCTGAGCTCTCCGGTGCGTTCTTTCTTTTTAAGAATGTTCCAAACAGTTGATTTGGCCACACCTAATGTTTTTGCTATCTCTCTGATGGGTTTGTTTTGATTTTTCAGCCTAATGATGGCTTGCTTCACTGATAGTGACAGCTCTTTGGATCTCCTATTGAGAGTTGACAGCAACTGATTCCAAATGCAAATGTCACACCTAGAATCAACTCCAGACCTTTTACCTGCTTAATTGATAATGAAATAACAAGGGAATAGCCCACACCTGTCCATGAAATAGCTTTTGAGTTGATAGTCCCATTACTTTTGGCCCCTTAAAAAGTGGGAGGCACATATTGAAACTGTTGTAACTCCTACACCGTTCACCCGATTTGGATGTAATTACCCTCAAATTAAATCGGAAAGTCTGCAGTTAAAGCACATCTTGGTTATTTCATTTCAAAACCATTGTTGTGGTGAATAGAGGCCAAAATCTGAAAATTCTGTCAATGTCCCAATATTTATGGACCTGACTGTATATAGATCTTTTCTCCAAAAGTACTGAAGGCGCGTTACAGAACTCAAGAACATAATACAGAAGTTTAGCTTTAAAGGTAATACAGAAACCAAGAACATAAAACAGAGGATTATATATGAAGAAAATCGTGAGCATAATACAGAGTTGAAGCATCCATTTTGGGTCAAGGATTATTTGTCCTACCCACAAATCTACCAGGCGAGGCAACCATCTTGGGCATGCTATTGTGGTTGCACTGGATGGAATAGCTAATACCTACATGTAATGGGGGGGGGTTACAGAATACTAAAGTGAGATACACAATGCTTACAAACTATTTAGATCAATATATTCGACATAAATTTGAGGAGGGATTAAATATGCACACTAGTGGCAGCAGTATACGGGTGCTAAAAAGAGGTAATCCACCTCCCAGGGGTATAATGAAATAAAAATCAAGCACCCCTACACCTGCGCACAGCCAATAACCAATTCAATATATAGGTCATAAACTAGTAATATATAGATCATATTCTTCAAATGGTGATGTGAGTTGGGGTACGCCCATTTTGTATCTACTATATGTTCATAAGGACTTAAATACTTACTGGTTGATATAGAAGATAAAGAAAAGATACTTTTTTGGGTGGTATATACCCCATTTTTAACGCGAGTACAGTATGTGATTAATCTTATTGGAACACTCGAAGTAGAGAATTGTTATATATTACTTACCTATCCGAGAAGTACAGTACCATTGGTTTCCCTTCTTCTCTTCTTACCTCTCCTGAGGAAACTCTGAAGTTTACATCACCATTTGAAGATTGGGACACTACACATCCAACAGAAGGGAAGCCTTGTACCGTTCAATGACAGTGTCTGGAGCCATCTGACAATAAGTGACGTTTTACATAGCTAAAATCATTCGTCTCTTTTGAGAGTCATTCCCCTTACATATTATGAGTTTATGATCTATACATTACTAGTTTATGACCTATATATTGAATTGGTTACTGGCTGTGCGCAGGTGTACTTGATTTTTGTTTCATTATTTAGATCAATACATTCTTCATCCTACACATGAGCATACCAAGGGGCCTATTCATGATGTTAATTATCGGGCCAAACGGACCCTGATTATTAACATTCTAACTCGCTGTGGCCACCGGAGCATTGCTTCGGCGCGGTGGCAGCTGATGTGAAATCAGCTGCCCCCACGAGCAGCTTCACTGCTCCTTTTGGAGCAGTGAATCTTTTCACTGCTCATGTCGGAGCAGTGATGGCAGTGCGCATGTGTGACACGAGCCCCAACGTCCGGCGGAAGGAGCCGGACAGGGGCGGAGGTATCCGAAAGGATCCCTTCTCGCAACCCGGACCTTCTTCCCATAGGGAAGAGCGGGTAGCGATCCACAAGCGGGGGTATTCGCCATCTGAAGATGGCGAATGCTCCCGCAGTCAGGCTCCGAAAATATAATATTTTCAGAGCTTGATGAATTCTGTCCCCATAATAGTGTATGGGAACAGCTGGCCATTCCGCAAACAGAAGGCAAGTAGGAGATATCTGTGATATCTCCTGCTTTACCTTCTTAATGAATGGCCCGAAAACTTAATTTTCACAATTGCAGGTAAAAATGTGCTTTTTCACCTGCTTTTGTGAAAATTAAGTGATGATAAATAGGCCCCCAAGTGAGGCAGCCATCTCGGGCACACAACATAGTATACAGTGTGACAAGATAAGCAATACATGGAATCATGAAATAAGAGTAAAATGGACTAACAAGATGACCACTGAGTACATTTTTCCATGAGTTGTACATTGCAAGTGTTGCCTCACTCAATATAGGTGCGCAGGAAAACATGTGATATTGGCAGTAAAGTATATGGCTGGTATGTGCGCACATAAGCACCTTGCATATAATGTATGTATTCCCATGCCCCAAAAAATAATATCCCAGTTGTGACATACTGCCGGGTACACACTGACAGATAAATTGATCGGCCAATATATTTGCTGCACGTCGGCCAGCGTGTACCAGCGAAGTGGCTGTGAATGGCGATCTACAGATATATTGCTTAGACCAGACAGTAATTTAGGACGCGGAGCTTCAAGCTTAATTGAAACTGATTCCTCTTCTAACGGGCAAGTGACATCAACCAAGTAGTCCAGGGAGAGCAGGGGTGACCTGGAGGGAGGTGAGCCCAAGGTGATGCCAGCTAGGAGCAGGCAGCCGCAGCTCAATGAGAGCGCAGAAGTAAAACAGATAAATAATTCGTAATATTAGTAAACAGATTAATGTGTATAGAAATAGGTGGAACTGGGTTTGGAAGCAGACGCGTTGCAGACATACAGGAGGTGAGGCGACCGCCCCTGTGCACAGAATATCGGTTGCATTTATCCTTCTCATAATAAACCCCTTGCCAGCTCTCACCCGGTTTCTTGGCGTAACCCCGCAGCGGCGGCGCCCCACCAGCACTAGCACGGAGAATTCCGCCCGCAGCCCACAGCGCCGCTCGACACCCGGCCATCGCGTAGACAGAGATACTACTTCCGGGAAACTACGACGCACTGCACCACGGGATGTGTAGTCTTCTTTTTTTTTCTCTTCCCAGGGGCTGAGGCGTCACCTGAGTCCTCATTGCCGCCGGCGATTATATCTTTGTGCGTGGCGGATGCTGCTGCAGCAACTGTCAGTCACCCCTCAGCCTCATAGGCCATCCCCGCGCTGAGTGACGCACACACTGCCCTCACCCTGGACTACACCTCCCAGTGTCCTCTGCACGGCCCCAGACCCCCTGCTTTGTGACGGGCCCCAGGGACGCGCGGAAGCTAATGTTGGGGGTCCTGGAGCTGCAGAGCGGGGTCAGGGACAGTAACGCTGCACTTGGAGAGGGGAGGCTAGGTGGTGGCGCGGCTGGCGGATAATAGATGTGCCTGTCATGGAGTGAGTGGCTGCTGAGTGCGCCCTCATTTGTATCCTTCGCCCTCCTCAGGGACGCGTCGCACCTGTTACCGGTGGGAGAGCGGCATGGCCTATCACCGGTCGCCGGCCCCCGTGTCCTCCTGTGGGTCAGGGATCCTGGCTGAGCCCCCACAAATGGATTTGGAGCCCCAGGCTGGTGCCGGCGTGCTGCTGCTGGAAGAGAGCTGCTCGGGTTCCATGGAGCTAGCGGGGAGAACGCCCCCTCGTGTTGACAGCTGCCCGGATATGGACACCAGACCCCCGCTCACCCCGGAGCTAGTGCCGGGCATGGAGATGGAGGCCCAGGCGGGGATCAGAGCGGCGCAGGGAGCAGGCGCCTTCCACATGCAGGAGCTGCTGACTGAGCTGCCGCACTGTGATTCTCCGTCTGCAGGAAATGCGGTCCCCAGCTCTCCCACTGCCAGCCGCTGCCAGGCTGAGAGCCACAATGGGGGCCACAGTGAGTGCCAGCCCTGCCTCCTACACATAGCCATGGGCAAAGGCTTGGCGCACACACTGCGGCGAGTAACATTGGACTCGGGCTCCGGCAGCCGCGGATTGCTGATGGCAGACACGGGCACCGAGGACATGGTCACCCTCTTCCAGTCAGAGGAGGGCGGCAGTGCCGATGAGGGCAGCACGCCACTGGCCAGGCTGGAGACTGTGCCCCGCGGTGAGCAGCCGGCAGACGCCGCTGAGGAGGTGAGGTGGGAGGAGGAGAAGGGAGAGGAGTCTCCGTCGTCTGAGATCAGCCGGGAGGACTCGCTGTGCAGCTTGGCGGAAGGATCTGAGCGCCAGCTCACTCCTGCTAGTGACCTGGAGGTAAGAGGACAACGTATGGAGCTGTCACTGTATACTGCTAGGGTTGGGTATGATATCCCGACACTTGGGATGCCGACTGTTAATATACTGACTGTGGCATCCCGAAGTTTACAATCCCAACAGGGGAACGTTAAGTCCTATTTACCCCCTAACCCTCCTTTCGTGCACCCTGATACTAACCCTCCCTATCCCGCATCCCTCCCCCCTTAGGGCCTAACCTCCCGCAACCTAAACCTACCCCTAACTGCCCACGGGGTGCTTATCCCCCCCCCTGCAGCTAACACCTACCCGACCTTCTATATTTAGGTTCGGGGTGCCGGCTGTCAGGATTCCGGCATCTGCATCTCCAGGCATGTTGGGATTCCATTGCCGGTCTTCCCACGCTGATCGGGAATCTGGTGCCGGGTTTGCAGTCGGTATCCCGGGTGTCGGTATATTAACTGCTTCCCATACTGCTATGTAGAGCTCTGTATCACTGTCTCCAGGGATGGACTAACACCATCATGGGCACCTGCTGCTAAATGTCAGACACGACACAGCTCTCATCTAACACTCTTCCCTTAGCAAATGGAGGAGGTAAATATATGGGTATACACATTGTACAATGCCTGTGAATACTGATAGTTTAATCCCGAGTGATGATCTTGTTACAATGTTACCTGTCAAGGGGTCAGATATATTAGGCAGCAAGTGAACATTCAATTCTTGAAGTTGAAGTTCTGGAAGCAGAAAAAATGGGCACGCGTAAGTATTTGAGCTAGGGATGGTTATCGGAGGGGTGTCCATAGATGGTTACTATCTATGGTGAACCATCGATGGTTTGCACCCCTCTGGCCACTGCTGTGGTGGGAAACTGCCGGCTGTGGGCCAATAAAAAATGGGTGGGTCTTTGCCGGCGGCGGGACTCGTCCATCCATGGCAGGGAACCATTGGTTCTCTGCCATCGATGGTAAAAGTATTCAACATCAATGATTTTGAATGGTCAATGGCTATCCCTAATCTGAGCTACTTTGACAAGAGCCAAAGTGTGATAGCTAGACGACTGGGTCAGAGCATCTCCAAAATTGCTCTTCTTGTGGGGTGTTTTCTCTGGTCCAATGAAGTACACCTAGGAGAGATCACAGTGCATCTTAGCTTGATTGGTATGCAACTGCGTAGTCGCAGACCAGTCAGAGTGGCAGTGCCAACGTCTGTCCACTGCCGATAGCGCCTACAATAGGCACATGAGCCTCAGAAATAGAGCAAAAAAGAAGGTGGCCTGGTCTGATGAAAATTCATGATTTAAGGACATGAAATAGAGTTCCAGGTGTTGATTAGGTCTCTATATTCCCCAGATCTCAGGGCCTGATTCAGACCCGCTCGCAAGCGGGTCGATGTTGGCCCAGTGCGCATGTGCACGACGGAGCCGTCTCCGTCGTGTACATGCGCGAGACCCGGATAGAGACTGGCAAGCCGCTGCTCTGGGTCTTGCTACAAAGGGGGCGTGCTGTCGATGGTGAGGGACAGCATGCCCCCTTTGGTGGGCGTGCGGGGGGCGTGGCTGCCCAGATGGAGGCGTTCCCATGGGAACGCCTACCGTCTGGGGCCGGCCCCACTGACATCACAAGTGATGTCAGTGGGAGTGCCTTCGGCTCTGATAGAGCCGAAAGCACTCCAGGGCTTGCGGCCACGAGACCCTACCACAAGGGTCTCGTCGCAAGCCCGATGGTCTTAACCATCGCGGCCATCTTTTTGGCCGCTCACTATAGCTGTGGGTGGTGACCCACAGCTACTCGAGCGGCCAGGAGGCCGCTCTGAAAAAAAGAGGACGGCCCTGATTCAGAGCGAGCGCTCGGTCAGAGCGTCCGGCTCTGAATCAGGGCCTCAGTCCGATCAAGCATCTGTGGGATGTGCTGGAAAAACAGTTGAGAGGTGGGGCCTCCATGGCTCGGACTTAAGAGAACTTAAAAGATCTGCTGCCGACGTCTTGGTGCCAGATACCATTGGACACCTTCAGAGGGTTTGTGGAGTCCATGACTCTACGGGTCAGAACTGTCTTGGCGGCACGACGAGGGGGACCTACACAATGTTAGGCAGGTGGTTTTAATGGTAAAAGAGGAAAGTTACTGTTGCTACTCAATACAGTTCCCTAATAAGATCCTTAAGCTTACTTGACAGCCTACAATAGTTTAACTTTATATTATTTAACAATTACACAGTGCACCATATTATATGGATTATTTTTGTACATAATTGTTATTAAAGGCACCTTTCTGAAACTGTATACTAATATCAGAACCAGTGTATATAAAATGAAAGGATTAATTTTTTTTTTTTCTCCTGATATTGTCCAAAGGGGAAGCAGTTGGGAAGCCGACGGACGGATTCCCGACCACTGGCTCCCGACTGCCTAATCCCGGCAAGAGTTAAATGGCAGGTGTCGAAATCCCGATGCCTGTCATTTTACCTACGCCGTGAGCCCAACACCCGGCATCCCGATCGAAGGTAAGCCAGGCGCGGACAGTGATGGGTGGAGGAGGGTTAGGTTTAGGGCTCCCTGGGGGGGACGTAACGGTAGGCACACCCCCGTTTAGGTTTAGGCTAGGGGAGGGGGGGGGGGGGGGTAAATCATACTGATCCCCAAAGAGGGTGCTCCACACAAATTACATGAATTGTCAACCATTTTCTTTTTTTAATGGAATACATATATTAAAATCTAATTAATATTCAAGAAGCTTAACTATTCCACCTTGTTTTTTTAAAAAAAATGTTTAATTTAAAGAATACAACAATCATCCTAATGATGTCAATGCAGTCTGATTGCTAACATACAGCAACAGAATTAGTATAAAGAGGAGTTCTTTAAATGTCTTCCGTGTCTATAGGGCCCATTTATTAATGATTGCATTTGTAGAGTGATCTGGACATGTCATTACCACCCATGATCGCATTGCTAAATGCAATCATAGCGCCAGAATGTATCATACCGCACACGCAGGGACAGGGGCTCCGAAAAGAGCCCGGGGTGCTGCTGGTGCTACTGCGCATGCACAATTCCGCTGACTGCACCATGTGCGGCTGCCATTGCTGGGGCCCATAGGCTACAGTGGCTAACGCCATCTTCAGGTGGCGTTGGCTGCGTGGGCTAAAGTTGGTAAATTTGGCAGCATCGCAACCCCCATAGAAACCTGTGAGGGCTACGGCTGCCAGCGGGAATGCCTGCTGTGGTCTTTACTTCATAAATCTAGGGGAAACTTAATATTTGCGGTTAATCCCTGAAAACGGATGGAGTATGAAAGACTTCCTAAGTAGTGCTGATTAATACTGAAATTTAAATGTGCTCCATTGTGAAGGAAATATATCCACCTTAAAGTAAGCTCTGTAAAGTAAAATATCAAACTCTGTAATTATAGCTCTCCTAATATAAGGATAACCTAATTCTAGTCTCGGCTAAGGTGCGCTTTTCTATCTGAGCCAAGCTGCAATGAAAATAAATCATTATCGCTAGTCTCAGTAAAATAGTGCTTTGAAATGGATTAAAATTTATATGCTGTATAATTGTTATAACTGAGCAACGCATTACAAGGAAAGTGCGTTCTATATACACACTTTTTTTTTTCTCTATTTTATCTTGTAGCATTCTCGCTAGGCTGTTTAAGGGGGGTGCCGCACCCTGCCCTATTTCTAAAGGGCAAAAAGCACCCTGTCCTCCGGCATGGCGCCCCGCTAAAACAGTCTGCGTGTACTGTCCCCACCTGCGGGTCGCAATGTCCCACGTGTGGGGAAAACTGCGGCGTAGTGGTCACCGCCGGTAAATGGATGCAGGACGAATGCGCCCGGCATCCATTCACACTGACAGCAGCGCTTGGGGGCAGCCCGGCATGTCTGTAAGTGCCTGGCACGCCCCCAAGAGTGACTAAAAGGGGACCCGTCTTAAAGACATGCCCCCTTTTCATTGGCCGTGCTCCTTCAGCGGGCGCAGATGTGCCCTCTCTCTAGGTACCGGACCTAGAGTGAACACTAATCATGGTTGTACTTATTTCATTAGCATAGTTCTAATGTACATTTTAAACCAGTCTATTAAAGGTTATATTTTTGTCTGTTTTCTTGTGCATCATAAGACAGTAACTTTCCCCACTTAGCCTTGTTCTATGGATTAACTCTCCAAGATATATCTCTCCCTCTCCCCCCATCATAGAGAAGAAAATACTGCACTTGGGGAAAATAAGTATTGAACACATCAACATTTTTCTCAGTAAATATATTTGTAATGGGGCTATTGTAATGAAATTGTCACCAAATGCCAGCAACAACCCATGCAATCCACACATGCAAAGAAATCAAACCATAATGTCCATAAATTAAATTATGTGAAATGACACGGGGAAAAAGTATTGAGCACATGAAGAAAGGGAGGTGCAAAAAGCCATGGAATGCTAAGACACCATCTGAAATCTATCTGTAATTAGAAAGCAATCCTGCCCCTTGTCAGTGCAAATTAATATAAACTGGCTCAGTCCCAACTGATGGCCCATAAAAAGGTCTCATTTCACACAAGAAACATCTCATGATGGATAAAACCGAGCTCTTTGAAGATCTTCGCAACCTTATTGTTGCAAAACATATTGATGGCATTGGTTACAGAAGGATTTCTAAACTTCTGAATGTTCCAGTGAGCACTTTTGGGGCCATAATCCGGAAGTGGAAAGAACATAATTTCACCATAAACCGGCCACGACATGGTGCTCTTCGCTAGATTTCTGACAGAGGAGTGAAAAGAATTTTCAGAAGAGTTGTCCAAGAGCCAAGGACCACTTGTGGATAGTTTCAGAAAGACCTGGATTAGCAGGTGCAATTGTTTCAAAGAAAATATTAAGTAATACACTCAACCTCCATGGCCTGTGCTCCCTCACCACGCAAGACTCCATTGCTGAAGAAGAAGCATGTTGAAGCCTGTTTAAAGTTTGCTGCACAACATTTGGACAAGCCTGTGAAATACTGGGAGAATATAGGGGTCTATTTACTAAGCTGTGTTAGCAGATAACGTGAACGGTGATATGATACCAGCCTATCAGCTCCTAACTGCCATTTTTCAAACACAGACTGTGACATTTCATCTAGGAGCTGATTGGCTGGTACCTTATCACTGATCACTTTATCTCCTAACACAGCTTAGTAAATAGACCCCATAGTCTGGTCAGATGAGACCAAAATTGAATTCTGTGGATGCCATAATACACACCATGTTTGGAGGAGAAATGGCACTGCACATCACCCCAAATACACCATACCAACAGAAGTTTGGAGATTTTAACATCATGGTGTGGGGCTGTTTTTCAGCATACGGTACTGGCGTACTTCATAGAATTTAAGAAATGATAAATTGAAAAAAATCTGCTGCCATCTACCAGGATGCTGAAGATGAAACAAGGATGGACATTTCAGCAAGACAATGATTCCAAACTCACAGCCAAGGACGCTCTCAGTTGGTTTCAGAGAAAGAAAATAAAGCTGCTAGAATGGCCCAGCCAATCGCCTGACTTGAATCCATTTGAAAATCTATAGAAAGAACTAAAGATCAGAGTTCATAGAAGAGGCCCACGGAACCTTCAAGATTTTAAAGACACTGTAAGAATGGGCCAAAATCACACCTGAACAATGCATGCGACTAGTTTCTCCATGCAGGAGGCGTCTTGAAGCTGTCATTACCAACAAAGGCTTTTGTACGAAGTATTACATTTCAGTAAAGGCACGCATTCACTAGTAGACCCAAAAACGACTGCACGATTACGACATTGTAATCGTGCAGTTGTTTTACAGTCTGTGTTGTGCCTACACTGAACGAGCATCAATCATCCCCTAACATGCTCAACCTGACGTTATTGTCAGGTTGTTCAGCATGTTCGGCCGACGATTGATGTCGGGAGCACGCATTGCTGGTCATTTCCGACATTAATGTGGCCGATTTAATACACGATTCATGAGCGGTTGAACGATAATGATATTGTTCAATTGCTCATAGAAATCGGCTAGTGGATGTGTGCCTTAAGCGAGTTAAATACTTTTTTCCCTGTGTCATTTCACATTATTACACACAACTTAAGTTATGGACCTCTGTATGTTGTTGCTGACATTTGGTGAAAATGTCATTACAATAGCCCCATTACAAATACATTTACTGAGAAAAATGTTGATGTGTTCAATACTTATTTTACCTGCTGTAGCTATAGATCTAGTTCTAAAGATATAAATTTCATACTCTTTGTAATTTTTTTTATTTGATTATCTTTTGTTTATATTGGCAATGTTTTCCTCCCTCAGACTCTGGAGCTGTCCCAGCGTTATCCAGCATTGGCAAAAGGTATATATTCTAAAAGATTAATCAACAACTTTGGAGGTCAGAAAATGAAGTATACTGTTAGCATTAGTTTATTTTACTTGCATTCATAATGCAAATATACAGATGTCATCACACATCATTGCTGCAGTCGCACCATACAGCCCCTTTTGGCATGCCAGGTCCAGTGCAAATCTGCTACCATCGGGCATCGTTTTAACAAATGCCTTTCTGTTATCAAAAACTCATCCTCAAAGGTTAAATTTCAGGATACTGTAACTTGAAATGTGCTTTATTATATATTTTAATACTATTGCAAGGTACAGACCACTCATTTCTTCATTAAGAATTTTTGATAGGGGACTGCTATAATTCTTTGGAACACCCCAGAGTACATCAGAAGTATGTATTTTTTTGTTTTTAAGATGCCTTAGAAATGTATTCACTACTTGAACTCTATGTGTAATTAGTTGATACTTGTGCATTAATGAGTTAGAAGTGTAACACTCCTTGATAGCATGAAGATGTAATCTAAACCAGTGTATTACAGTTGTATACACTTTTACATTTGCTTTCACACATTAGACTAGCTGAAAATTCTGTACTCCTGCAAAGATAATTGAATGGTGGAGTTTTATTTTTATCTGTCTACAATATAGGCATTCTAAACATTTTAAAATACACCAAAGTAAGGGATAGAAATACCATAAGGGCTAAAAATAGCCTTCACTCCCAGACTGGAGCCACAGTTCTACATGCCTTCATCACCACCTGGTAAAAATTGCAGGTGGGTCTAATGATGGGCAATCTAGTATTACAGTAATTCCATGATAATGTAATATGGATAACACAGAGCGGCTTCTATTTTTTTTTTTTTGGCCAGCTTTGCAGGCCTCCAATGACTGCTTTAGAGGGGAACCGGTGTCTCCAGTAGAGGTAAGACAGAAAATTGTAGGGGGAGAAAGTTCCAACAAGACAAAGTGGAAAGTGATTATATGCATATTTATTCACTCTCATACAACTTTATTCACAAGTTAAGTTTAATGCACAATAGTTTCCAGCAATGTGTGCCAATGATTGAGTCTTCAGGGCAAGTAGTGAAAAAGGTCAGTAGCTAGTATCGTACACAGTGCTTGACTCTAGTGGCATAGGGCCCTATTTACTACATCCGCATTTAAAGTGCAGTTGTAGTGTGATATTTTTGTCTAAATTTGCAGTGCGAATTTAGGAAATATCACGGGGATTTACCAAAAATCCCTTGCAGGTACAGAGCTTGCAATAAAGTTCTGTCCCTGTGAATCACGTTCGCAATATTCTCACTGTATTTTTTGCAAAAAATACGGCGAGAGGGTGCCCCCCCCAAACCCCCACGCGACCGGACCGCCCTCCCTCCCCATGACTCCCCCCTCACTTTCAATTACCTTCGGTGCTCCGGTGATGTCCTCTGGGGCTCCAGTCAGCTGGTGTCCCGGCCTGCACTGTGACCCTGGTCAGCTGTTCTATGCAGCAGCTGACCAGGGTCACAGTTCAGGAGCTGGAGCCCAGCTGACCGGAGCCCCAGAGGACATCACCGGACCACCGATCACCCTGGATGCGGATAAATATTTTTTTTTTGCTTTTTGTCCACAAAGCTGATCACTGGGGCCCAGCTCCCTGCATAACGCCATCTCCAGGTGGCGATTATTATCATAGGGCTTCCCCCAGTACTTTTTTCACTTTATTTTTAACTATGGCCAGTAAAAAATAATGTTAATAAATAGAGCCCTTAGACTTGATTGAATAATCTTATTAATATCATTATTGTGAGAATTATTTTTGTTACTTAAGGACTGGGCTTAATGGCAGCTGCGTGGTACAGAGAGAGAACTTGTGTGATCTGCACACTCGCTCAAACTCACTTTGTCTCCACCCCCTTCACTCCAACTTTAAAGCACATTGATGGGGCCAGGAACAATTTTGTTTGCCATTTGAAGTACATTATATAATGTTAATGACAAACTTAGGTAGTTTGTATTTGAGATAGAGATCACAAACAATCATCAATAATTTGATCCTTGCTGACATGATGAAAAAAAAACAAGTTTAGTTTGCATTAATTCCCATGGTATATATTCCATTTTAGGTGTTGTCATAACGCTGAAATTCTTATATGGGACACAAGGCTAATATAGAACTTTTCACACCTATGTTCTATATACTTCATATAAGGAAATAGTACAGCATATATATTATATATATATATTTATATATATATATATATATATATATATATATATATATATAATCATACCCACCCTGCAGCTGTCACAACCAGTGCAGTTCCTCTATCCTGCCTGGGGTGTCGCTCTCTGCTCTGGTGCTTCCAGCACACTCGGCTGATACAACAAACGTCTGAGATGCATACCAGAGTGCTAGAAGCACCAGAGCAGAGAGCGACACCCCAGACAGGAAAGAGGAACTGCATGGGTCGTGACAGGTTTCGAGGTGCTAGATTGAATTCTGTTTATATTTATATACATTTTCATCAGCAGTATACATCCTCATTTATTGACTACTATTTGTAAAAACAGTAGCTGTTTCTACTTGATTATAAAGGTGTTTGGTCTGTATATCAATAATATGACTACCCACTCCATTGCTGAAAGCTGAAGATCCTCATGTTTGTAGGATAGTGTTAGTATGGGATATGATGCTGGCCAAAAAGCCGCAACTACAGATGTATCAGAAGGTGTTACAAATACAGATTCAAGATACAATCAAATAGAGAAAATGTGATAAATCCGATCTTAGTGGCTAGCCTTCCCTCTCCCTACCCAGTGTCCGTATTATAACATTACCCCAAGTTCACCCCTACCCCCCCCCCCAGTGGTAATATTTCTACTTCAGGGTCCATAGGGTATCCACAGGATACCTTGGGGTATAGGTGTGACGTCAGTCGCAGGGCACCAAAGAGTTAAGCTTTCAGCCTCCCAGGATGCACTAGGTCCCCCTCCTATACCCCGCCTCCGGGCCAAGGCACCTCAGTTTAGTTTGGTGCCCGGCCGGAGTCGGGTGCACCTGTTGGAGTGGGGGCTAGAAGAGCCCCTGAAGCTTTTTCTTCATGCAGCTGTGGCTGCACATCTGGATGAACAGCATGGACAGTCAGTCCTGACGTCCATGCTGTCTTCCCTACACCCCGCCGGTACCAGAACGCCGGTACTGATCCGGGGATGCTGGTGGGCGTCTGGGGTCACAGCTAGCGGTGACCCCAGATGCTCCGGACCATGGCCGGATTCAAGGGGGACAGAGGTAAGCAGCGGGGTCCCGCGGTGGGTCCCCGCTGATCACATGGTCCTAAGTCCCCAGGCAGGGGGCTCCCTGGGGACTGGCTGCAGCGTGGAGCCAGGCGACCAACCTGCGCTTCCACTACCCCCTGGGACAGCGGACCGCAGCAGAGCGGTAGCGCTGCGGCGTCCCAGGGGTTAAATGCATGCCAGGGGAGCGCGCCTTCCCTGTCTCACAGCCGGCGCCTCCCCCGCTGCACACAGCCCTCTCTGCATGCTGCCGACTGGTCCTGTGGCAGCGCTCCTCCCCCAGGCCAGCCTCCTCTCTGCTCCTCGGCGGCCATCTTCTCCAGAACGCATGGTGAACGCTGCTGGAAGCGCTGGACGGAAGCATCGTGGTCTGGGTCCCCCCGCATACCTCTCCTCCGCTGTGGCTCAGGTCTGTGTATGCAGCGCTGTGTCCTACCAGGCCCTGTGTCTGTGTAGTTGAGTAATCAGCGCTGTTAGTGCAGGAATTGTTATTTCTCTGCATTGTATGTGACTGTGCTAGCGCTGCCTGTAACTTTTCTTCTCTAAACTGTCAGCTTTATTACTGTCCCTGTTCTTCTACTAAAGCCCTTGCGGTGCGGTGCTGCAGGGTGGTCTCTCGCCTATTTAATACTTAATTGGTGAGAGAGGTCACATACGTGGTGCCATCATGTCTGAAAGTGATTTTCCCCTCCGGCTACAGTGTACCACGTGCAAAGTACCGTTAGCGGAGGGGGAGGGTAGCGCGGAGGGCCTTTGCCGGCAGTGTTTGTCCATGGCGCGGCCTATTACGGTTACAGCACCGGTACAGGAGCCGCCCTGGGCTTGTTTCGCTCAGGCGTTAACAGCTTTAGTGGGCCAGTTAGCTCCGCAGCCCGCGTTTACTCCGATGGGTTTGTCCCAGCAGTCTGTGGTGTCGTCACCCATGCAGGGGTTCCCACGACAATTGGTGGTACCCCACAGTCTCCCTATTTCCCCGCTCCCGGGTTCTCAGGAGCCAGCGTGGGTTAACTCCCTGACGAGTTCTGTACAGCACTTGTCGGATGTGTTGCAAGGGGAGTCTGTGATGCGGCCTCATAAAAGGCCGGTGGCGTCTCTGTCCGCTCCTTATGAGGATGACGAAGGGACGTCTGATGATGGGGAGATTCTGGATCCTTACGATCAGGAACCTCTCCATACTAAGGACGCTGATGCTAAGTCCAAAGTATATATTCCTGGACTTATTCGGGCGGTCCGCACAGCCTTGGTGATTGAGGACGAAGTTCCCCCAGCGGCTAAATCTAAGTATGCCTTTTTCAAAGATGTGAAGGGCGATGCCACAGTCTTTCCTCTTTCGGGTCAGTTGGTGGACCATTTAGAGGAGGCGTGGAAACAACCTGGCAAAAGATACCAGCCGCAGAGACGCCTGGCGGTGGCTTATCCGTTCGCGGATAATTATTTTGCTAAGTGGGAATCCCCTCCACAGGTGGATTCTCACGTGACCCGTCTTGTCCGTAGTGCCACATTGCCGATGCCATCCATGTCCTCCCTTAAGGATGCTACGGACCGCAAGGTAGAAATCTGCCTGAAGTCCGCTTATTCCCTTGCAGGGGGGGCAGCACGGCCGGCTATGGCCATTTGCTGGGTTGCCAGAGCGATGGAGCGCTGGGCGGATTCATTAGAGGCTTCTTTTGAATCCGACTGTCCGGCTGAACAGGCGGAGTTGATTGGCAATCTCCGTGATTCGGCCACCTACATCAACGAGGCGGCTCTAGACATTAGTACTCTGGTGTCTAGAATTTCTTCAGCAGCGGTAGCTGCTCGTCGCACCTTGTGGCTGCGATCCTGGAAGGCGGACGCAGATTCCAAGAAAGGTCTGGAAGCGTTGCCGTTTACCGGAGAAGTTCTCTTCGGTCCGGATCTGGATAAGATTGTGGCCACGCTGGCGGCAGCCAAATCTGCTTGTCTCCCGTCGGCCGCTGCTCCTTCTGGTTCGGGACCATCGTCCTTTCGGTCATCTAGGGCCCAGGGCAGGCCCAAACCACAGTCGTTTCCTCGACAGGCTGGCCCTAAGAAATCGGTCAAGCCCCGGAAGCAGGCATGGAGTACCAGACGTCCGGCCCCCAAGCCAGATGACAAGCCTGCGGCCTGACGGTCCGGGCCTCCCTTTGGGGGATCCCAGGGTGGGAGGCCGCCTGCTACAGTTCGCCCAGTGTTGGTCGACCACTACGACAGACACTTGGGTTCTGGAGGTGGTTTCCCACGGATACGCCCTCTCCTTCCGGCACAGACCCCCGGCTCGCTTCTTCACCACGGGTCTCCCATCAGACCGGAACAAGGCTACGGAGCTGCGGAAGGTATTGCACACTATGCTCCAGGCTGGAGTTATAGTGCCTGTTCCATTCTCCCAGAGGGGCCAGGGTTTCTATTCAAATCTATTTTTGGTACAGAAACCCAATGGGTCATATCGTCCGATTCTCAACCTCAAAGCACTCAACAAGTCTTTGCGGGTCCCGAAGTTTCGGATGGAGACCCTACGGTCCATCATTCTGGCGCTGGAACCTGGGGACTACTTGGTGTCATTGGACATACATGACGCTTACCTGCATGTCCCTATTCTTTTGCGCCATCAACAGTTCCTCAGGTTTGCAATCCGCAGCGACCACTTCCAGTTTCGGGCGTTACCTTTTGGCCTGGCAACAGCACCACGTGTTTTCACCAAGGTGATGGCGGTCATGGCGGCTTCTCTGCGGCTGCAGGGAGTCCGCATGTTACCGTATTTGGACGACCTGTTATTGGTGGCAGGATCTCCAGAGCTCCTGTTACGCCACTTGGACCTGACCATTGCACTGCTGCAACGGCACGGCTGGCTAATCAACTGGCAGAAGTCCACTCTAATCCCGTCTCGGAGGATTCTGCATCTTGGAGCCTTATTGGACTCGGGACAGCAAAGGATCTTCGTGACGGAGGACAAGATCTCTGCTTTACAGTCAAGGGTGCGCAGTTGCCTGCACAGCCGCCGGGTGTCCTTACATTCGGCGATGAGGTTACTGGGCTCCATGGTGTCGGTGTTCGACATGGTGGAATACGCCCAGTTTCACTCCAGACCTCTGCAGCACCTGATCCTGTCCAAGTGGAACGGGCTGACTCAGTCTCTGAAGTCCCAGACGATTGTGCTCACCCAGGAGGTTCGCCTGTCCCTTACGTGGTGGTTACAGACGACCCACCTCAACAAGGGACGTCCGTTCTGGGTTCCAAATTGGGTCCTGTTGACAACGGACGCCAGTCTTCGGGGCTGGGGAGCAGTTTCGGGTCCACACTTGTTCCAGGGCAGGTGGACGCCGACAGAAGCGGAGCTTCCAATAAATATCTTGGAACTCCGTGCGGTCTTCAATGCTCTCCAGCAGGCACAGCGGTTTCTCCAGGGTCGCCCGGTGCAGGTCCAGTCGGACAACGCTACCACCGTGGCCTACATAAACAGGCAAGGAGGAACTCGCAGTCGGGCGGCTCTCGTAGAGGTCTCTCGGATCCTGGTTTGGGCGGAGCGCAATCTTCCGGCCATATCAGTGGTCTTCATCCCGGGAGTGCTCAATTGGGAGGCGGACTTTCTAAGTCGCCAGGACGTTCATCCGGGGGAATGGTCCCTGCACCCGGACGTTTTTCAACTACTGGTGGACAGGTGGGGTCTTCCAGAAATCGACCTCATGGCGTCCCGGCACAACAACAAGTTGCCGGTGTACGGGTCTCGCACAAGAGACGAAGGGGCGTCTCTGGTGGATGCTCTGTCCGTCCGGTGGACGTTCCGGTTCGCATACCTGTTCCCTCCGGTCTCCCTTCTTCCACGGGTAATCCGGAAATTCAAACAGGAAGGAGGGACGCTCCTGTTGATAGCTCCCGCGTGGCCCAGACGGCACTGGTTCTCAGACCTTCAGGGTCTGTCCGTGGACAGTCCTCTGCGGTTGCCGCTACGACCGGACCTTCTGTCTCAGGGTCCTTGCCTTCACCCGGACCTGACTCGGCTGTCTTTGACGGCGTGGCTGTTGAGACGGCCATGCTGAGGTCCCGGGGGTTTTCCAGCTCTGTGGTGCGTACCATGTTACGAGCTCGGAAACCGTCTTCCGCGAGGATATACCATCGCGTGTGGCATACGTTCTTCCAGTGGTGTCGACCGAGAGGTTATGCACCGCGGGAGTTTCGTCTGTCTCGGATTCTCGCCTTCCTGCAAGCGGGACTAGATCATGGGCTTCGCCTTGCTTCTTTGAAGGTACAGATTTCGGCCCTATCTGTCTGGTTTCACCGTAGGATTGCTACAATCCCGGATGTGCGCACCTTTATGCAGGGTGTTCTCCGCATTCAGCCGCCCTTTGTTCCACCTGTGGCGCCTTGGGATTTGGCTGTGGTCCTGAGGGCTCTCCAAGGACCGCCGTTTGAACCACTGGGCTCAGTGGATCTTAAATGGCTAACAGCTAAGACTGTTTTCCTTCTGGCCATTGCTTCGGCCAGACGTGTTTCTGAGTTAGGGGCTCTTTCTTGTAGACCCCCTTTCTTGGTTTTTTATGGGAACAGGGCAGTGCTCCGCACTCGGCCCGAGTTTCTTCCCAAAGTTGTTTCCCAGTTTCATGTTAACGAGGAAATAGTTGTTCCGGCCTTTAACTCACCGGGTCTTTCCGTGGGTGAGGCCTCTTTGGATGTTGTGCGGGCCTTAAGGACTTATGTTGACCGCACTTCTTCGTTTAGGAAGTCGGACGCTTTGTTTGTCCTCTATGGCTTCCGTAAAAAGGGTTGGCCTGCTTCAAAGCAAACTTTGGCAGCCTGGATCTGTATGGCTATTTCTGAAGCTTATCTTCATGAAGGCCTACCGGTCCCTCCTTCTCTGAAGGCTCATTCCACTAGGTCTGTGGGTCCTTCGTGGGCAGCTCGACGTGGTGCCTCGGCAGTTCAGATCTGCAAGGCTGCTACGTGGTCTTCTGTCCATACCTTCGTGAGGTACTACAGGTTTGACACCTTCGCCTCTCAGGATGCTTCCTTCGGGCGGCGGATTCTCCTTTCTGCACAGGAGCGTCCCCACCCTTAAAGGATACTGCTTTGGGACATCCCCAAGGTATCCTGTGGATACCCTATGGACCCTGAAGTAGAAAATATGAGATATGGTAAGAACTTACCCTTGTTATCTCTATTTCTACGAAGTCCATAGGGTTCCACAGGACTCCCGCCCTGTCGCACCTGTGCTGCAGATGGGCTTTGCTCTGGTCACCGGTTTTCCGTCTCCCTCTGGTGAGAATGTGATTCTTGTATGGGTCCAGATCTTTGTTCTCTCTCTTCCTTCTCCTCCTCCGGCCTATGGCTTGGTAACTAACTGAGGTGCCTTGGCCCGGGGGCGGGGTATAGGAGGGGGACCTAGTGCATCCTGGGAGGCTGAAAGCTTAACTCTTTGGTGCCCTGCGACTGACGTCACACCTATACCCCAAGGTATCCTGTGGAACCCTATGGACTTCGTAGAAATAGAGATAACAAGGGTAAGTTCTTACCATATCTCATATTATAGCCATTAAAGCATTTACAGCCCCCACCCCAATGCCAATAAACATCTGTGGTAATTACTGCATACCCCTAGTGGTGATAAATCCCCGTGACCATTAATTCCCATGAGTATTACCCCCTACCCCAGTGCAGAGGACTGATCAGTTAGGGAGGGTACACACCTATTCAATCACTCTGCTGATCGAGTAAGCCAGAGGTTCCCAAAAACGGTCCTCAAGGCACCCCAACAGTTCAGGTTTTAGAGATATCCATGGTTGAGCACAGATGGTTAAATTAAATAGACTAAGGTACTAATTCACCTGTGAGGTTGCATCTTATGGACGGTTTAATATTTGTTGGCATGACCTCCCGATCCCAAAGATGCCCGTAAACACCGAGCTATATCTGCACACTGTGTACAGGCTTCACAGGCAGCTGGGGACACAGCACTCGGCGTATCGAGAGCGTTTAAGCCATAGGTTCCCAAACACGGTCCTCAAGGCTCCCAAACAGTTCAGGTTTTAGACATATACACGCTTGACCCGGGTCCGGCACATCTCCCCATCCACAGCAGCCCAGCACACACTGCTGTGTGCTGGGCTGTACTGAGAGACTGTCCGAGGCTGCTAAAGCAGCAGCCCGTGCGGTCTCCTATGCCAAAGGGAGGAGCGATCATGCTGATCGCGCCCCCCATTAGCTGTGCGCCTGCTGAGCAGCACACAGCGCCCCCTCCCCAACGCGGTCAATGTTTATTAGGCCACGACCCCTACCCAACTGTCAGCCGCCGGGACCCGCTGCAGCATGCAGATGATGGTCGTTCAGTGTGTATGAACGACCATCATCTGCAGATATATCTATCAGGTGTGTACCCACCTTTAATTCAAGATCAAGGCGTACCAGCAACATGAAATGTATAAAAGTGCACACGTCCCACTGATGGAAGTTACAGATGTATATGTAATAAAATAAAAAGTAAACGTTTTCTGACCTGTGAGTGCTTTATTTTTATTTGTAAGGTATGATTTAGCTTTTAAGTGTTCATTTCTTAATAGAATTGACATTACTTTAGGTTTTTATTATAGAACATGTTGAGCCTATTAATGATACGTTTCTCTCTCCCAATTAGTGCCTGGCCCTTGTGAACCAGAGGATTTGCTGGATGGTGTAGTTTTTGGGGCCAAATACCTGGGATCTACACAACTGCAATGTGAGAGACACCAGATGCCCAGTACACGCATGCGACAGGCACAAGAGGCAGTGGATAGGGTGAAGGTGAGAGAGACTAACCAAGTTGCAGATAAACTAGCTGTATGAAATGGAGATTCCTCCCTTGCAGCAATGGGTTTCTTCTATTTTGTTTTCCTGTTTAACTCTTCAGGCACCAGATGGAGAATCTCAGCCTATGACAGAGGTGGATGTTATGATTTCAACACAATGCGTAAAAGTGTTGACTGCGGATACTCAGGTCAGAGCTTATGTGATGTAACTGGGGCAGTGCTTGGTTTGTGCATAACGCGCTGTGTGTTATGGCTATATGTTGATATACAGTATTTTATCATCTTCATTTTAGGAGGCCCTTATGGATCACTCTTTGCAAACAATATCGTATACAGCTGATATAGGCAGTATTGTAGTTGTTATGGCACGGAGAAAATCATCCCGTAGCCTGGAACAACAGTCTTCTCACAAGAGACAGCATAGGATGCTGTGCCATGTCTTCCAGTCAGCTGATGTGAGTCCCATAATCAGTATTTCAGATCTCTTATTGACTGCCTTATATTTTTACTTTCTGTTTGACTTTAAGCTGTTGGATTATTTAAAATAATAATAAAAAATTTTTTTTTACTATGTACAAATTACATACAGGCATAACCAATGTATATCTTCTGTACATATCTCTCTTTCACTATGTTCTCCTTTTCCATTTAATTGTTCTAGACTTCATATCTTTTTTTGCTAAGCTACTCTGTCCATTTGCTACTATATTTGTTTATTATTTTCATGTTTATATTGTATATGTCTTTGAATTTCTTAACTATAATTAGGCTATGGTTTATATTACTTGGAGCTATGATTATTTGTGTTAATTTGTGGCAAAGCGGCGAGTGGCCTTTTCTATCTAAGCGATGAATACAGTTTGTTTATGTGGCTATTGCTCTAGTCATGATTTTGCATGCCTGTGCTGTTGGATTCATGTGCAAATCACCATGGTTACCCATGAGTGGCATATACAATGCATCTGGAAAGTATTCACAGCGCTTCACTTTTTCTGCATTTTGTTGTTACAGCCTTATTCCAAAATGGAATAAATTCATTTTTATCCTGAAAATTCTACACACAATACCCCATAATGACAATGTGTAAAGTTGTTTTTTTTTTGTGAGATTTTTGCAAATTTAATAAAAAAAAAAAAAAAAACTAAAATCACATGTGCATAAGTATTCACTCAAACTTGAGCTCAGGTGCATCCTGTTTCCACTGATCATCCTTGAGATGTTCCAACAGCTTAATTGGAGTCTACCTGTGGTAAATTCAGTTGTTTGGACATGATTTTGAAAGGCATACACCTGTCTATATAAGGTCCCACACTTGACAGTGCATGTCAGAGCACAAACCAAGCATGAAGTCCATGGAATTGTCTGTAGACCTCCGAGACAGGATTGTCTCAAAGCACATATCTGGGGAAGGGTACAGAAAAATATCTGCTGCTTTGAAGGTCCCAATGAGCACAGTGGCCTCCATCATCCGTAAATGGAAGAAGTTCGGAACCACCAGGACTCTTCCTAGAGTTGGCCGGCTGTCTATCGTGAAAGAAGGGCCCTAGTCAGGGAGGTGACCAAGAACCCGATGGTTACTCTGTCAGAGCTACAGCATTCCTCTGTGGAGAGAGGAGAACCTTCCAGAAGGACAACCATCTCTGCAGCAATCCACCAATCAGGCCTGTATGGTAGAGTGGCCAGACGGAAGCCACTCCTTAGTAAAATGCACATGGCAGCCCGCCAGGAGTTTGCCAAAATACACATGAAGGACTCTCAGACCATGAGAAACAAAATTCTGTGGTCTGATGGGACAAAGATTGAACTCTTTGGCATGAATGCCAGGCGTTATGTTTGGAGAAAACCAGGGCACCGCTCATCACCAGGCCAATACCATCCCTACAGTGAAGCATGGTGGTGGCAGCATCATGCTGTGGGGATGTTTTTCAGTGGCAGGAACTGGGAGATTAGTCAGGATTGAGGGAAAGATGAATTCAGGAATGTACAGACACATTCTGGATGAAAACCTGCTCCAGAGCGCTCTTGACCTCAGACTAGGGCGTCAGTTCATCTTTCAGCAGGACAATGACCCTAAGCACACAGCCAAGATATCAAAGGAGTGGCTGCAGGATAACTCTGTGAATGTCCTTGAGTGGCCCAGACTTGAATCCGATTGAACATCTCTGGAGAGATCTGAAAATGGCTGTGCACCGACACTTCCCAACCAACCTGATGGAGCTTGAGAGGTGCTGCAAAGAGGAATGGGCGAAACTGCCCAAAGATAAAGGTGTGCCAGCTTGTGGCATCATATTCAAAAAGACTTGAGGCTGTAATTGGTGCCAAAGGTGCATCAACAAAGTATTGAGCAAAGGCTGTGAATACTTATGTGCATGTGATTTCTTAGTTGCTTTCTTTTTAATAAAATTTTCAAAAATCAAAAAAAAAATTTTTACACGTCATTATTATTCAATTTTGGAATAAGGCTGTAACATAACACAATGTGGAAAAAGTGAAGCGCTGTGAATACTCTCAGGATGCACTGTACATTTATTGGCCAACTAATTATGGTAATTTAGGTTTGTATTTTGTTTATGGATCCTCAAACGTCAGCTCTCGATCATTTCCTGTATTAGTTAGGACTTGGACAGGCTCCTGTTAAAACTGGACTTTCGGCCGGTTTAATAGTTGCCGACATGTCTAGCCGGACCCAATCAGTAAGCAACTCCTGGAACAGCGGATAGTCTTGCCCTATTTTTAGGGATAGTGCAAGTCTTGCCGTTACTTCTTTCGTAACAACCAAACAGAGCACCATGGTCAACTTGCTTTCTGAGTTGACTAATCTGAAATGTTGCACGGAAGAGTAATGGACTCCCCATGGAAGGAGTCATGGTGCAGCAACTAGGGAATTAAGGTTCCTGCTGTTGTGGACACACAGGGGTCTATGTACTAAGCCTTGGGGAGAGATAAAATGGATGAAGATGAAGTACCAACCAATCGGCTCCTAACTCACTTTACAGGCTGTGTATGGCAGTTAGGCTTAGTACATAGACCTCCCAGTTTGGAAATGCCCAGGTAGGCCACATTCAAGACACTTAGACGAAAATATTTTTCCATGGGATTGTATGCTGGGGCTGGAGCTGGCACTTAAAGTGAACTATAGCTTTAAATTCTAAGCTGCTTCCTCCTGCAATCCCATCATGCCAGTGTACTTTAAAGTGCCTGAGTAGTTACATACCTTTTTGTTTTTGGGGCTGCTGGACAGCCCTTCTGTAGCTTAAAGTTTCTTTTTATTTGTAAGGTTTTTTTTTATTTCTTTCTAGTTAGGTGCTGTGCTTGTAGCAGTGCACAGGGACAGTGCAGGCAGCTATGGGAGCTGTGAGACAACTTGCCAATATATGCAGCTGCAGGGGAAGGGTGGTGCGACGGCAGGACAGTGTGCACTCACCCTTTTAAAGGATGTGTCTGTACATCTTGCTGGGTTTTTAATGAGGACGGCTTCATTAAGGGAGGTTCTCCGGCATATATCTAGTGTTTTCCCCTCTCGGGGGCATAAAACCTGGAAATGAGTGTGCAGTCCCGGAGCGGGGGACGAAGCTAGGTGCTGTTGGGCTTTCGGACAAGCGGGACAGCCAAGCTGATACCTGGAGGCAGAAGGAAAACTAAAGCTGCTGCGTCTGAATTCTGCAGTTATGTAGTTAACTGCAGAATTCTGCAGTTAACCTTTCAGCTCCTCTCCTCTGCTGCTGTGGACCTCTGGAAGGCTGAGTACCTTTTATTATAATTGCCGGTTATTTATTATGTTCGGGGGAAGTTTACTCCGTGACCTGTGTCTTATTTTTCTATGTTGGCAATTTGGTTTACTCCGTCCGCTATACTTAGTGAGATGAGGGGAATTATGACGGACAAAGCCAAAACTGTCAAGGCCAAGGGTGCTATGGCTTTGTATTTAATTTGTGCCCAGTGTAATGTTAAATTGTGTGTGGACAGGTGGACTTTAGGGAATTGTGTGTAGACTGTCGGGCGGGGACTAGTGTCACGCAATTCTTGAGGGAGCCGGCATCGGCACAGGCCTGGAGTCGGTCGGTCTCTGACTTAGTTAAGCTTGTGGATTTTCAGCGCGAGGATCAGGCTAGGGTGGGTGCTGCGCCTGTTTCCTCGAAGCATAGTTCAGAGTCGCCGGCACTTGGCAGTGCAGCTTCCCAATTGGCTGATCCACCCTCGCTCCGTACCATACCATGGAGTGTACAGTGTTTCAAAAAGTTTCCACTTATTTGGAATGCTTTTTCGAGGATCCTAAGGGGCGCGATGCGCATAAGCGTTGTTCTCCTTCCAATGCTCCATTAGATGTCTCGTAGGAGGAGGGTGAAATAGCGGAGATTGACATCGTCACAGAGGGTGAGGATTTGGAGTCTTCCTCGAGTCGTGGAGCGGAAGACCTCATTGCGGCTGTGCATCACTTTCTGGAGGTGGATTCCCAAGTGGAGACCGTGGGTCCGTTTAAGCATCGGCACAAAGTTGTAATTACTTTTCCTTCTTCTGCAGATCTCTCCACTCTCTTTCAGGAGTCCTAGACTGTGACGGATAAGAATTTGTCCGTTCCTTGCAAATTTGCTTCACTTTATCCACTCCCATCCGATCATGTGTCCAAGTGGGAATTTCCTCCTAAAGTTGATGCTGCGGTCGTGCGTTTAGCTAAACACAAGATTCTCCTGGTTCATGAGTTGGCGTCCTTTGAGGATCCGATAGATAAAAAATTGGAAGGTTGTCTCAAGTGTATATCCATGGGAGCTGTTGCTGGATTCAGCATAGGTGGCTCAAGCTATGGAGAGTCCGGTGTACAAACTCGGAGCTTCACAGTAATTCGTCCATGGATTCTCTTCTAAACTTGGCAGAACAGCTTTGCCGTGCAGCTGAATATGTCTGTGAGTCTGTGCAAAATGGTGCTTAGGTGGCTTCCAGGGTTTCCGCTACGGCAGTCTTGGCTGGGAGAACCCTTTTGGCTCTGTACTTGGAGTGATGATGTAGAATCAAAATGTTCTTTGGAAACTTTGTTTGGCGGGGGTGTTCTTTTTGGGTCAGAACTGGATACTATTATTGCCCAGGCTACCGGTCGGAGAAGCACTTTTCTTCCTGTGGCTGCTCATAGACAAGTGGGGTCCACAGTTCTGTGCTTTTCACTCTTCTTTTCACGGTGGAGCGTCCACCAGAGGTCAGTCTGCCAGTGGCAACTTCTTTCCCAACAAGGAATTGGCTCCTAGAGGCAGGATTTCTGGTGCCGATTGCCATTTGGGGCCAGGGCTCCGGAGAAGCCTAGCTCCTGACGTGGGTCTCTTTGCACCAAGTCCGATCACTAGTTGGGGGATGCCTGCTCCAGTTCAGGGACCATTGGGTGGAATAGTCTACAGATGCTTGGGTGCTGGGCATAATTTACAGGGGTTACATCGACCTTGGAGGTCCGCCGCCACAGCGTTTTTTTTTGTCACGGCTCTTCCACGAGAGGGAGAGAAAAGGGTGGCATTGGCCAAGGCTATCAATTCTCTCCTCTCGGAGAGAGCGTCATTACTCCAGTTCCATTGCTTGAATAGAAACCTGGGGTTTTACTCCCACTTATTCCTGGTTCGAAAATCGAACGGTTCATTTCAGCCTATCTTGAATTTTCGCGCCTTGAACACCAGGTTGTGGGTGGATCATTTTCAGATGGAATCTCTCAGATCAGTGATCCACAGCTTGGAGGCCAACATGTTTTCGGACGTCAGGGATGTGTATCTTCATGCGGCTAGTTTCAGATCATCTTCTCCTTCTCCTTCATCACTCCGGATTGGGTTGTTGTGACCACAAATGCGAGTCTCCTGGTTTCAGTTGCTGTAATAATGCTTCTTTGGTCACAGTTGGAGACTGCTCTTCCCATCAACATGCTCGATCTCCGAGTCATCTCTTTGGCTCTCTTGGGAGCTCAATCTGTCCAGGCCAGCCAGTTTAGACTCCGTTGGACGACGCCATGGTGGTGGCATATGTCAATCATGTGGGAGGTACCAAGGGCACTGTGGTAATGGCGGAGGCAGACCGAATCCTTTCCTGAGACTTTTTTTTCCAGCACACTCAGCAGTGTTTATACCGGGAGTAGACAATTGGGAAGTGAACTTCCTCAGCAGAACAAAGTTTCTATCGGGAGATTGGTCTCTCCATCCGGAAGTCTTCCAACTGTTCGTTCGGAAGTGGGGCCTTCCACACGTGGATCTCATAGTCTCTCAACACAACTTCAAAGTTCCCCTGTTTTGTACGAGATCCAGGGACCCCACTGGCTTACGCAGTGGATGACATAACTGTTCATTGGGATTTTCATCTAGCGTATCTTTCCACCGACCCCAATGTTGCCTCGGGTACTCAAGCGCATCATGGATCAACGAGTGTCTGTGATCCTTGCGGCTCCAGACTAGCCATGCAGGTCGTGGTACGCAGACATTCTCAAACTGTCGGTAGGTCCTGGGTGGCATCTTCCAGTTCGACCACACCTACAGCAACAAGTTCCGTGTCTTCACAAGGACCTTCCTCAGTTGGCTTTAACGGCCTGGGTTTTGAGACCGAGCTTTTTCTCTCTCGGTGGGTCGTACCATGCTGCGGGCTTGGAAACCGGTTTCATCACAAAATTACCACAGGGTATGGAAAATCTACATCTTGAGGTGTGAACAGAGAGGGGTCCATACCTCTGAGTTTTGCCTCTCGTTTCTTGGCCTTCCTTCAAGGGGTTTGTTGAACGTCCTATGGTTCAGTGTCCCACCAAGAAAGAATGGCTGCAAATCCACTATACAATCATTACTGCTCAAAATTGAAATATATAATAAATATTGTCAATTTTGAGCAGTAATGTGCATAGTGCAGCTGCATCCATTCTTTCTATGCGTGATGCTATAAATCTCAGCAAGATGGCACCTCTCATTACATTAGGGTGTGCAGTCTAGAGCCACTCCCTTTGTATATTCCAGTGTCCCACCAGCCTTGCTCACAGAGAAGAGTATTTTGGTTACTTACACTTGAGTAATTTTCTCTGAAGCAGGCTGTGGGACACTGCGTTCCCTCCCTCATGCTCAGTCGTGTGGCGTTCTGGTTCTTGACCGTCTTTGCACTACTGATTTGTTTTATGGTTCTCAACAGTTGAACTGTGTTACTGCTACTTCTCTCTGGACTCTTTTAAATAAGTACTGACATGATGGGGTTGAAGAGGGTAGGATTTAGAGCTATAGTTTACATTACGTGCCAGCTCCAGCCTCAACCTACAATCCCATGGTCCAGTGTTCCACAGCCTGCTTCAGAGAAAAGGATTCAACAGTAAGTGACCAAAAATCCTCTCTTTCCACGGTCGACCATTAGTACCACAACCTGGGTAATAACTTTTGGAGATCAGCACCAGTGGCTTATACATATTTTGTAGTTCTCCAAAACGATCGATCACCATAGGAAGTTCCTCATATGATTGAGGGTCAGCTTATAACACCCACCTCTGTCAACTCTGGTCAAGCCCATGGATCTGATTGATCAGTTGCCAAGATTTTGACAGCTTTCCAGAGTTCAGCCAGCTGTGAACAACTAGCTTTATCCTTGACAAAACACCAGGAAATGATGGGCCCTCCCTGGCCCCAATACATGAACACGGGCCAATATCTTCCACCTGTTAATAGTCAGAATTTTGGTCCTCACTTAATTCCACATAAGCCTGCTGAGCTTCCAAGGTCATGTATGGAGCCTGTTTAATGGCATTCTTACAAAGGCTAAAATATATTCCTCCACATCTTCAATGGAAGTAAGTTTCTGCAAAGCTAGGACATATACTGATCCTGCCTCACTTGAGCAAGCTTTCTCCTGAACCACTGCTTCTGCTGTATAGTGGCCACACTCACAAAACCCTTTAGAAGATCCTTCATGTTCTTGTGTCTTGCTGTATAGGCAAGCTGAATATTACCTCCCTGAGCATCCCACAATGACGCCAGTTGTAAAAGGCATGATAGTCAGACAATAGTAACAAGGGTTTGCAGAAACATTTTTCTGAAATTTATTTAACTAGGTTTAAGACTGCAACATCTTCAGTTTTAAATGTTCATGTGGCCCTGTCGCTAACTATACAGTGATCACCTACCTAGTGATCAGCCAGTGAGTTCAGTGTCTTTTACCTCTACCCACAGCATTCAGTAATCCTCCTCGAGCACAAACTAACACAACAAGAAACCACATACATCCATGTCCTCCACCTGTGTGTATCTACAGTATCTCTCACACTCTGCGTCCCTCCCCCCAAAAAAAAAAAAATTGCAGTATGTAGGTGCAATCTTGGAGCTACACAAAATGTTGTTCTCTGTCCATGGGGCTGTGCTTACATCTTTTTGAAAGCCACTCTTACTGACTCTACAGTACTACAACACCGCTATAATGGATTGTTTTTTTTTTTATTTTTATTCTGGTGTATTTTCGGGGACGAAAACAGGGATTTTTTTCAGCAATAATCCCCTCATTGTTTTATCCTGGTATTCTATTTGTTTGGCTGAAAAAATTGAAGTTTTCGGGAGAAAACACATAGGATTCATGATTAGTTCACGGATTTTATTGATTTCGCCATCGCAGCAGCGAAAACACGGCACTTTTTCGGGGATAATTTTTCGGGCACATCAGGTCCCGAAAAAAAGCCGATAAGTGCCGGCGTCGGACAGACTTCAGGGATGATTGGATAGCCTTGGGGAATCCATTAGTCTATAAAAATACTGTGAGTTTACTTGGCTCCAAGCAAAATTGGGTCTTTGCGTGAGCACATTGTGTGACTGGCAGGCAGATACATTTAGATTAGAGTAGATGCAAGATACACTGGGTACTTACGGATATGAATTCATAAACATTCTTTGGTGGTCTAGACTATTTACCATGGTGTTTTGCCTGTTTTTCACCTCATAAATGACCTCCATTATCTTTTGTTGAAGGTAAGACGATGATTTGTGTTAAGTATTATGGATCACATTTGTTTTATTTAGTCAAATGTTAAAATGTATATATATATAAAAAAAAAAAAAGTAATTTTTATAGTTGATACTGCAAAGACTGCCATATTGCACTTTGGTAGTCCTCATTGTATCGCCTTCTCTAATGTCCTCCAGAGCACTAGTGGTATATATTCACACATAAGTGAAGACACTACTACAAAAATACAAAATGATGACCCTATTCCCTGTTAGGTGGTTGCATCCAAGTAATGGAGCAGAGAATTGTCACATTTTATTAGCAAGTAAGCTACTGTTTGGGGTAGTTAAGTATGCAGCCATTGCTAGGCCATTTGAATTTTATTTTCTATAAGGACATGCTTGAAACACCCATAGATGGCAACAACAGTCCTGTTTTTAAAAGCTTCAGCACAAGAAACCAATTGCATAGGGTGTAAGCAACCAGCACAGCTTAACTTTCAGTTTCAGATTGCTTTAAAATCCATTAAACAAGCAGAACCTATATGTTGCTTGCAAGTATTTCTTTTGGTAAGAAGTTTACTATCAAAAATTATCTCCAACTTAGACTTTCAAATTTCTTCTTATATGATCTAGGTAAAGGAGGGAAGGATTATTCTACACTGAGCCAAAAAGCTGTTAAACCAGGTTCAATCACGTTTTAATGGGCATCTTAATTGCCAAAGATTCAATAAAAAATATTCTTGCTATTCACCTCTTCCAACCTGTTCACCTTTGTGTAGCTGTCCTCTATCGCCCCCCTGGCCCTAGCTCCAAATTCCTTGACAACTTTGCTTCTTGTCTCCCCCACTTCCTTTCTCCAGACTTTCCCTCCCTCATCTTAGGTGACTTCATTGTCCCCACTGCCTCTAAACTCTTTACCCACACTTCATTATTTGGTCTCTCTCAATGGATCTCCTCATCCTCCCATGTGAGTGGACACTCCTTTGATCTGCTCTTCATTCACCATTGTGGTGTTACTGATTTTACCAATTTCCCATTCATTCTCTCTGACATCTCCTCCTCTTTTTTAACTTATCCCTCACTCCTTTTCCATCTCTGCCTCACAAGGTTATCATCACTAAGCGTAACCTTGAGGCTATTGACACTGTATTCATATCTTCCCGGCTCGACTCACTTCTCTTCCCCATTATCGATCTTTCCTGCCTAGATGCCTAGGGTTCCCGGGGGGGGGACTTAGGTTTAGGCGGTGGGGAAGGGGGGGTTAGGTATAGGCACCCCTAAGGGAGGGTTAGGGGAGGGAACTAGATTAGTCAATACTTACCTTAGGGACGATCAGGATTTTCACCCATGTCGGGCAGCCGGTGTCTGATGCATGTCCGGCGGTAAATCATACCGATTCCTCTAAGATTAAGTTGATAATCCCTCCCTCCCGTATAACCTCACCTCCCACCTTTTTATTATCTATTGACAGCACCACCATCTTGTCTAGTTCGCAAGTATGCTGTCTATCTTAATGGTCGGAAAAGACTATACAAAACTTATTGAGTCCTTATGCCTCTCTGTCCCACTGCTACAGCCTTATGATAATAAGATTAACAAAGTATGGAACAGATTTTTAGTACTTGAATGGGAGACAACCCTGATAACTAATGTTGAGAGATATCAGCATATTTGAGCTTCAACAAGTGATGGTTTCAGAACGTGGTTTGGGCGAATTACATATTCCTACAGTGAATGGTTAAGTACTAGAATTAGAGCAAATATAACCCAAGAAAAAAAAATTTATGTGTGTATATATATATATGTATATATGTATGTATGTGTATATATATATATATATATATATATATATATATATATATATAATATTAAATAATAAGGGGATTGACATCAATACATGCATATGAATCCTATTCCCATATAAATTACAGAAATTAGTACATGGGGAAGTGAATATAAAGAGTGTGTTATATATCTTAATTTGTAATTAAAACAATATAGCTCAGCACATTGCTGACAGCAGAGGAATACTATTCAAAAACTATCGATGGAAATGTGATTAGTGAGTATAATATTTTATTGTATAAATGTATTATTACGGTAGTAGCTTAATTAACAGTCAAATCCTTAGTGATGTAATCACAATTATTGGTACTGAAGGTGTTTCACACCATTCATATATTTAACATTTATTATTGAATATAATTTAATATGGGCACCAGATTTCACTGTTTTTAACTTTATATGAAAACACTACACGTTTACATACATAAAAAAATAATAATTTCACACTTGTATGGTTTCATGCCACTTATTAAAACACTACACATATATAATATATATATATATGTGTGTGTGTGTGTGTGTGTATATATATATATGTATATATATGTATATGTATGTATAATTTTTACACACTTATGGTTTTCCTGTTTTAGTTTTTGTTTTTTGTTTAGTTTTTTTATTCACGTACACTTGTCATAATAATATAATTATTCCATACTCTATTTATAATTGCTAGTAATTAGTACAGTATACTATTCAAAATATTAATATATTGGGAGAAACACTACTATAAGGGACATTTAGACAATTTACATCCATTATGAAAGGAGCTAATTAGTATATGTATGCATGTATATGTATTTCTGTTTGGGAACCTACATGTTAATTCATTTAATACACGAAGGGACAATAATAGGATAATGGCAACCTATTCATGGCAAAATAAATATTGGTGCCTCATTAGTTGATTCATTGAAATACGAGGCAGCCACAGCATACTAAAAATAATTACATACATTTGGTTAAGGAATCACTGAGATTGAGGTAATATTATATTTATTTAATTTGATCAAACTATAATTCACGTTGATCTGCGGATGACGTAACGACTCCAACGGCCAGGAGCCGGAGGCTGCATACGTAGTAATTAGACATTGAGAGAACACCAGGGGTAGTGGAATCAATGAAAACTTGGGCGTCAATAGTAAGTTTG
This sequence comes from Taudactylus pleione, assembly GCA_031769625.1. Lineage (NCBI taxonomy): Eukaryota > Metazoa > Chordata > Amphibia > Anura > Myobatrachidae > Taudactylus > Taudactylus pleione. The sequence continues at coordinate 3,017,326 of JAUIMM010000559.1, read as the reverse complement.
AATGGACCAACCAGCATGCGATCCGGGGGATAAATGAGGATGGGCACCAGCACTCAGGTTGATACTGCCTTGATAAAGCAACCAGGCGAAACGCGTTGACTATGATGTATGTTACGGACTGCCGTAGTAAAAGAGATTACTGGCGTTCAGACTGAGAACTATACTGGAACGTTACTATAAACTTAAGGCAAAACATTCACCTTTGTAATAGAAATTATGCAGAGCTGTGCGGCTCATAATTAAACAGAGTGAAATTTATCTGCCCTGGAGCAGGAGAAAGGTGAATGGCTACACTTGTAAGTTCAGGCTGTCATATGAAAGTGGATACATTGTGACCTACTTGTAACATTATTCATTACATGATAGTAGCTACTGGAGAGTTTCTTCACTATAAATTAACATTGTCATTAGAAGAAAATAATAACTGATTTGAGCACTATTATTTCTACTTCAGGGTCCATAGGGTATCCACAGGATACCTTGGGGTATAGGTGTGACGTCAGTCGCAGGGCACCAAAGAGTTAAGCTTTCAGCCTCCCAGGATGCACTAGGTCCCCCTCCTATACCCCGCCCCCGGGCCAAGGCACCTCAGTTTAGTTTGGTGCCCGGCCGGAGTCGGGTGCACCTGTTGGAGTGGGGGCTAGAAGAGCCCCTGAAGCTTTTTCTTCATGCAGCTGTGGCTGCACATCTGGATGAACAGCATGGACAGTCAGTCCTGACGTCCATGCTGTCTTCCCTACACCCCGCCGGTACCAGAACGCCGGTACTGATCCGGGGATGCTGGTGGGCGTCTGGGGTCACAGCTAGCGGTGACCCCAGATGCTCCGGACCATGGCCGGATTCAAGGGGGACAGAGGTAAGCAGCGGGGTCCCGCGGCGGGTCCCCGCTGATCACATGGTCCTAAGTCCCCAGGCAGGGGGCTCCCTGGGGACTGGCTGCAGCGTGGAGCCAGGCGACCAACCTGCGCTTCCACTACCCCCTGGGACAGCGGACCGCAGCAGAGCGGTAGCACTGCGGCGTCCCAGGGGTTAAATGCATGCCAGGGGAGCGCGCCTTCCCTGTCTCACAGCCGGCGCCTCCCCCGCTGCACACAGCCCTCTCTGCATGCTGCCGACTGGTCCTGTGGCAGCGCTCCTCCCCCAGGCCAGCCTCCTCTCTGCTCCTCGGCGGCCATCTTCTCCAGAACGCATGGTGAACGCTGCTGGAAGCGCTGGACGGAAGCATCGTGGTCTGGGTCCCCCCGCATACCTCTCCTCCGCTGTGGCTCAGGTCTGTGTATGCAGCGCTGTGTCCTACCAGGCCCTGTGTCTGTGTAGTTGAGTGATCAGCGCTGTTAGTGCAGGAATTGTTATTTCTCTGCATTGTATGTGACTGTGCTAGCGCTGCCTGTAACTTTTCTTCTCTAAACTGTCAGCTTTATTACTGTCCCTGTTCTTCTGCTAAAGCCCTTGCGGTGCGGTGCTGCAGGGTGGTCTCTCGCCTATTTAATACTTAATTGGTGAGAGAGGTCACATACGTGGTGCCATCATGTCTGAAAGTGATTTTCCCCTCCGGCTACAGTGTACCACGTGCAAAGTACCGTTAGCGGAGGGGGAGGGTAGCGCGGAGGGCCTTTGCCGGCAGTGTTTGTCCATGGCGCGGCCTATTACGGTTACAGCACCGGTACAGGAGCCGCCCTGGGCTTGTTTCGCTCAGGCGTTAACAGCTTTAGTGGGCCAGTTAGCTCCGCAGCCCGCGTTTACTCCGATGGGTTTGTCCCAGCAGTCTGTGGTGTCGTCACCCATGCAGGGGTTCCCACAACAATTGGTGGTACCCCACAGTCTCCCTATTTCCCCGCTCCCGGGTTCTCAGGAGCCAGCGTGGGTTAACTCCCTGACGAGTTCTGTACAGCACTTGTCGGATGTGTTGCAAGGGGAGTCTGTGATGCGGCCTCATAAAAGGCCGGTGGCGTCTCTGTCCGCTCCTTATGAGGATGACGAAGGGACGTCTGATGATGGGGAGATTCTGGATCCTTACGATCAGGAACCTCTCCATACTAAGGACGCTGATGCTAAGTCCAAAGTATATATTCCTGGACTTATTCGGGCGGTCCGCACAGCCTTGGTGATTGAGGACGAAGTTCCCCCAGCGGCTAAATCTAAGTATGCCTTTTTCAAAGATGTGAAGGGCGATGCCACAGTCTTTCCTCTTTCGGGTCAGTTGGTGGACCATTTAGAGGAGGCGTGGAAACAACCTGGCAAAAGATACCAGCCGCAGAGACGCCTGGCGGTGGCTTATCCGTTCGCGGATAATTATTTTGCTAAGTGGGAATCCCCTCCACAGGTGGATTCTCACGTGACCCGTCTTGTCCGTAGTGCCACATTGCCGATGCCATCCATGTCCTCCCTTAAGGATGCTACGGACCGCAAGGTAGAAATCTGCCTGAAGTCCGCTTATTCCCTTGCAGGGGGGGCAGCACGGCCGGCTATGGCCATTTGCTGGGTTGCCAGAGCGATGGAGCGCTGGGCGGATTCATTAGAGGCTTCTTTTGAATCCGACTGTCCGGCCGAACAGGCGGAGTTGATTGGCAATCTCCGTGATTCGGCCACCTACATTAACGAGGCGGCTCTAGACATTAGTACTCTGGTGTCTAGAATTTCTTCAGCAGCGGTAGCTGCTCGTCGCACCTTGTGGCTGCGATCCTGGAAGGCGGACGCAGATTCCAAGAAAGGTCTGGAAGCGTTGCCGTTTACCGGAGAAGTTCTCTTCAGTCCGGATCTGGATAAGATTGTGGCCACGCTGGCGGCAGCCAAATCTGCTTGTCTCCCGTCGGCCGCTGCTCCTTCTGGTTCGGGACCATCGTCCTTTCGGTCATCTAGGGCCCAGGGCAGGCCCAAACCACAGTCGTTTCCTCGACAGGCTGGCCCTAAGAAATCGGTCAAGCCCCGGAAGCAGGCATGGAGTACCAGACGTCCGGCCCCCAAGCCAGATGACAAGCCTGCGGCCTGACGGTCCGGGCCTCCCTTTGGGGGATCCCAGGGTGGGAGGCCGCCTGCTACAGTTCGCCCAGTGTTGGTCGACCACTACGACAGACACTTGGGTTCTGGAGGTGGTTTCCCACGGATACGCCCTCTCCTTCCGGCACAGACTCCCGGCTCGCTTCTTCACCACGGGTCTCCCATCAGACCGGAACAAGGCTACGGAGCTGCGGAAGGTATTGCACACTATGCTCCAGGCTGGAGTTATAGTGGTTGTTCCATTCTCCCAGAGGGGCCAGGGTTTCTATTCAAATCTATTTTTGGTACAGAAACCCAATGGGTCATATCGTCCGATTCTCAACCTCAAAGCACTCAACAAGTCTTTGCGGGTCCCGAAGTTTCGGATGGAGACCCTACGGTCCATCATTCTGGCGCTGGAACCTGGGGACTACTTGGTGTCATTGGACATACAGGACGCTTACCTGCATGTCCCTATTCTTTTGCGCCATCAACAGTTCCTCAGGTTTGCAATCCGCAGCGACCACTTCCAGTTTCGGGCGTTACCTTTTGGCCTGGCAACAGCACCACGTGTTTTCACCAAGGTGATGGCGGTCATGGCGGCTTCTCTGCGGCTGCAGGGAGTCCGCATGTTGCCGTATTTGGACGACCTGTTATTGGTGGCAGGATCTCCAGAGCTCCTGTTACGCCACTTGGACCTGACCATTGCACTGCTGCAACGGCACGGCTGGCTAATCAACTGGCAGAAGTCCACTCTAATCCCGTCTCGGAGGATTCTGCATCTTGGAGCCTTATTGGACTCAGGACAGCAAAGGATCTTCGTGACGGAGGACAAGATCTCTGCTTTACAGTCAAGGGTGCGCAGTTGCCTGCACAGCCGCCGGGTGTCCTTACACTCGGCGATGAGGTTACTGGGCTCCATGGTGTCGGTGTTCGACATGGTGGAATACGCCCAGTTTCACTCCAGACCTCTGCAGCACCTGATCCTGTCCAAGTGGAACGGGCTGCCTCAGTCTCTGAAGTCCCAGACGATTGTGCTCACCCAGGAGGTTCGCCTGTCCCTTGCGTGGTGGTTACAGACGACCCACCTCAACAAGGGACGTCCGTTCTGGGTTCCAAATTGGGTCCTGTTGACAACGGACGCCAGTCTTCGGGGCTGGGGTGCAGTTTCGGGTCCACACTTGTTCCAGGGCAGGTGGACGCCGACAGAAGCGGAGCTTCCAATAAATATCTTGGAACTCCGTGCGGTCTTCAATGCTCTCCAGCAGGCACAGCGGTTTCTCCAGGGTCGCCCGGTGCAGGTCCAGTCGGACAACGCTACCACCGTGGCCTACATAAACAGGCAAGGAGGAACTCGCAGTCGGGCGGCTCTCGTAGAGGTCTCTCGGATCCTGGTTTGGGCGGAGCGCAATCTTCCGGCCATATCAGCGGTCTTCATCCCGGGAGTGCTAAATTGGGAGGCGGACTTTCTAAGTCGCCAGGACGTTCATCCGGGGGAATGGTCCCTGCACCCGGACGTTTTTCAACTACTGGTGGACAGGTGGGGTCTTCCAGAAATCGACCTCATGGCGTCCCGGCACAACAACAAGTTGCCGGTGTATGGGTCTCGCACAAGAGACGAAGGGGCGTCTCTGGTGGATGCTCTGTCCGTCCGGTGGACGTTCCGGTTCGCATACCTGTTCCCTCCGGTCTCCCTTCTTCCACGGGTAATCCGGAAATTCAAACAGGAAGGAGGGACGCTCCTGTTGATAGCTCCCGCGTGGCCCAGACGGCACTGGTTCTCAGACCTTCAGGGTCTGTCCGTGGACAGTCCTCTGCGGTTGCCGCTACGACCGGACCTTCTGTCTCAGGGTCCTTGCCTTCACCCGGACCTGACTCGGCTGTCTTTGACGGCGTGGCTGTTGAGACGGCCATGCTGAGGTCCCGGGGGTTTTCCAGCTCTGTGGTGCGTACCATGTTACGAGCTCGGAAACCGTCTTCCGCGAGGATATACCATCGCGTGTGGCATACGTTCTTCCAGTGGTGTCGACCGAGAGGTTATGCACCGCGGGAGTTTCGTCTGTCTCGGATTCTCGCCTTCCTGCAAGCGGGACTAGATCATGGGCTTCGCCTTGCTTCTTTGAAGGTACAGGTTTCGGCCCTATCTGTCTGGTTTCACCGTAGGATTGCTACAATCCCGGATGTGCGCACCTTTATGCAGGGTGTTCTCCGCATTCAGCCGCCCTTTGTTCCACCTGTGGCGCCTTGGGATTTGGCTGTGGTCCTGAGGGCTCTCCAAGGACCGCCGTTTGAACCACTGGGCTCAGTGGATCTTAAATGGCTAACAGCTAAGACTGTTTTCCTTCTGGCCATTGCTTCGGCCAGACGTGTTTCTGAGTTAGGGGCTCTTTCTTGTAGACCCCCTTTCTTGGTTTTTTATGGGAACAGGGCAGTGCTCCGCACTCGGCCCGAGTTTCTTCCCAAAGTTGTTTCCCAGTTTCATGTTAACGAGGAAATAGTTGTTCCGGCCTTTAACTCACCGGGTCTTTCCGTGGGTGAGGCCTCTTTGGATGTTGTGCGGGCCTTAAGGACTTATGTTGACCGCACTTCTTCGTTTAGGAAGTCGGACGCTTTGTTTGTCCTCTATGGCTTCCGTAAAAAGGGTTGGCCTGCTTCAAAGCAAACTTTGGCAGCCTGGATCCGTATGGCTATTTCTGAAGCTTATCTTCATGAAGGCCTACCGGTCCCTCCTTCTCTGAAGGCTCATTCCACTAGGTCTGTGGGTCCTTCGTGGGCAGCTCGACGTGGTGCCTCGGCAGTTCAGATCTGCAAGGCTGCTACGTGGTCTTCTGTCCATACCTTTGTGAGGTATTACAGGTTTGACACCTTCGCCTCTCAGGATGCTTCCTTCGGGCGGCGGATTCTCCTTTCTGCACAGGAGCGTCCCCACCCTTAAAGGATACTGCTTTGGGACATCCCCAAGGTATCCTGTGGATACCCTATGGACCCTGAAGTAGAAAATATGAGATATGGTAAGAACTTACCCTTGTTATCTCTATTTCTACGAAGTCCATAGGGTTTCACAGGACTCCCGCCCTGTCGCACCTGTGCTGCAGATGGGCTTTGCTCTGGTCACCGGTTTTCCGTCTCCCTCTGGTGAGAATGTGATTCTTGTATGTGTCCAGATCTTTGTTCTCTCTCTTCCTTCTCCTCCTCTGGCCTATGGCTTGGTAACTAACTGAGGTGCCTTGGCCCGGGGGCGGGGTATAGGAGGGGGACCTAGTGCATCCTGGGAGGCTGAAAGCTTAACTCTTTGGTGCCCTGCGACTGACGTCACACCTATACCCCAAGGTAACCTGTGGAACCCTATGGACTTCGTAGAAATAGAGATAACAAGGGTAAGTTCTTACCATATCTCATATTATAATAGAGGTGGCATTATAAATATACTGTCTATTGAAAACTCCTGTAAACCAATTTCCAGGAGGAATACATATATTTAATCCATGGTATTAAATCTAGGTTTTAAACACTATTTCTAACCCTATTTTCGTACACAGTATTCTTTTCCATATCTAACCTTTGACTGAATTGTAATATTTCGCCTAATTAGTAACCCCTAATGACATAATTTTAATGACAAATGAATAAAGAATATCAAAGTTTTAAGTTATCTGAGTGCTCAGTGTGAACTAAAACTAAGTGCACCATAACAAATACACTACTTTTCTTTTGTTTCTTTAAACATCTATAGAGTATACTTTGCCACACATCGAAAATTTTATTATTGTGTGTTCCCTTTTTTTTTTAGGCTCAACTCATTGCTCAGGCCATTGGTCAAGCTTTTGCTATGGCATACCGAAATTTCCTCCTCTCTGAAGGTGTTCCGCCTGAGCGATTAGAGGGTACGCCGGTGATGGAACAGCTGTACAATGCAGACCTCCCTCACTTCAGCAAGAAAGACAACTGCAGGGAGGTAGGAACAGAGAAACTCTTCATTATGACTCCTTGGAATTGAAGGCACAGGACCCATTTTAAAGCCCATCCTAGAGCTGTGATCCATACATTTCTCACTTGACACACAATGCTTAAATGCACTATAGGCAATCCCATTGTTTCTCTAAGACGTGACTATATTTTTCTTTATCACAAACACAAACTTTGTCTGAGGCACAAATTATTAGAAATATTGTATAAAATTACCTTCAGGCTGTGTATATGAATTATAAATGATTTTCATTTCTGTACACAAACTTGGTTTAAGCCACAAATTTATTGAATATATTGTATAAAATGACCTGCAGGCTGTGTGTATAAGGTGTATATAACACATGAATGCATTATGTGTGTATATTTGGGTCCTATTCCCAAGATATTTCATTATGGTATGCAATTATTCCAAAATACGGAATATTCCGTTATCCAAAATTCCCCTGGTCCCAAGCATTTTTGATATGGGAGACTCAACCTGTATTAAACTTAACTATATACTAAAATATGATTGGATTTGTGGGCCCTGGAATGAATCAATCTATGGTATTGGGGTGGTCGATGCTGCTGCAACCGGGTGGGCGGGAGCATCTGGTAACACAGACTTGGTCAATTCTAACTTGGTGATTTTGGTCACGTGTGATCGTGACAATGGGTTAAAACATAATGATCTTATCCTGTTGGTCACCCATCTGTGATACTTTGACTGTTGATGTTCAGCCTTTTATTTGTATACTGTGATTTATTTCTGACTTCATTGTCAAGAAGACATGACGGATGTTTTTTTGCTTTATCATTGTTTATTCTGGACAAATATAGCAAAGACATTATTTTCTTTACAATTGTTTGATTAGTTTACTTAATAGGGGGTGGGTTTTGGGATGGAGACTGTTGTGCTTTTGCTTCTAAAATTCCTAAATAAACATTATTTATAAAAAAAAAATGACAACGAGAAGTGGTGGTGTACCCGGCCTAGTGCACAAAAAATACAGATGATTTGTTGAAGACTCAAAATGACTTGTGTTTGTAATTTAGTTATGTCCATATAGTATACTATAGTGGACATTTTTTTTATTTATTTAATTTGTCTCTGTTGAAAGTACAAGGCATAACAAAGATACCATATTTTCCTTAAAAAACAACATAAAATGTCTATTTATTCTGTCAATGTGTACCACTCCATTCATAGGTTTATATCCAGAAGCAGCAAGGACAAGTGCTAGGTGTGGCTGTTGTGGAGTCAGGTTGGGGTTCCTTACTTCCCACTGTAGTCATTGCCAATTTAATGCATGGAGGTCCAGCAGAGCGCAGTGGAGAGCTGAGCATTGGAGATCATGTGACTAGTGTCAATGGTACAAGCCTGGTTGGGTTGCCCTTTTCTACATGCCAGGGGCTAATCCGGGTGAGTAGAAAATAAAGTGTTTGCATAAAATTACAAATGAATGTATTTTGGAAAAGAACAGTGTGTGAAATGGATTCTAGGTGAGATGGCAAACGTTACATGGAAGGGAAGATAAATATGTGAATTGACATCAAGCTAGCAGCTTTCTGCCCATTGGCTTTAAATGGTCACATGATTAGTGTCACAGGAAGTTCTGCCCACAAGAAATGTACGTGTCATTCGAACTGTACGATGTGATTAGTTTTATACTCACAAAGTTAATAAAGTAGGCCTAGCTTTGAACTTCATAGTACCGTATTGCTGTTTTAAGTATTGCTTGTTAAAATCCTGATTCTTGGCATCTTTGAAATGCCACCTTTCAGTAATGAAATGCCATGGTGTTCTAATAATGTTTAATTTGTCACAAAATGCAGAAATAGATACACTTAGATACTTGCTAATCTAGAATGCTACAGTTCTAAAACATTACAAATTTTTGGAACTTGTTTCCACTTTAAATGGTAATTGTCACTTTTTTTTTTTACTCTGTGCTCTGGATATACATACATACATACATACATACATACATACATACATACAGTGTAGTAATAATAAAGTGCTTCTCATGTGACTACTAGAATTCAAGTATACATACAAGATTGCAATAATGAATGGGCACATCAATGTATTCACCGGGATCCAGTCAAGATGCCGGTGGATGGGTTGCCGGACGTCAGGATACAGACGAATCCGATGCCCGTCAGAATGCTGACGCCTGCATCCCAAAGGGATCAAGATACCGACGTTGGCATCCTGACCGCCAACATCCAGAAGGGAAGTATGCCGGTTAGGCCAGGGATGGGGGTTTAGGTTTAGGGACCTGCCGGGGTTGGTTGGGTTAGGTGCCACCGTAGGGAGGTTAGAATTAGGGTGTGGGAAGGGGGGGGGTGGTTAGGCACCAATGTAGGGAGGTTAGGGTTAGGCACCACCTGGGGAGGGTTAGGTTTAGGGTGGGGTGTTAGGCACCACCTGGAGGGTTAAGTTACTTACCGGCCCCTGTCAGGATCTTCACCATCGGGATGCCGCTGTCAGTTTTCTGACCGCTGGTATCCTGTCTGCTGGTATATCCTACCGATTCCGTATTCACAGATTGTATTTCGTACATCCAACATCCATATAATAGTTAGACCACCATGATTCATCTGTAATAAATTACAAGCCAAAACCGGACAACCTAGTGTAAAATGGCAACCCACAACTAATAATAATAATATAATAGGCTTATCTGCATATTCATCTGCGGATGCAGGGCTCCAAGGATGATCCAAAGGCTCAAACTACACAAACAAGGGAGGCCTCACAATACATTTCGTCACTAGGACTTCATCAGGGGTGACAAAAATCCTGATGACGAAACTTGTTTGATGGCCTCCCAAGTCTAGATCATATACATTATGAAATATTTCTTGAGTTACTTGATACCCCATCAATTTGTTTTCGTGGTTTTTCAAAAAATCTCTTCCACAGGAACGATAGTTTATAGATTATTTGACTAATTTCTCCCTTTTAATCTCCAGGAGCTGAAAGGTCAGTCCCGGGTGATTCTGAGCATTGTGCGTTGCCCTCCAGTCGTCACAGCTATTATTCAGAGGCCTGACACTACCTATCAGCTAGGCTTTTGTGTGGAGGACGGAGTGGTAAGTGTGAAGCAGCTGTGTATATGTGGGTGTGAGAAAATATATATATATATATATTATATATATTATATTATATATATATATATATATATATATTATAATCATGGGTGTCGAAACGTTGGGGGGCAAGGGGGTGGCTCGCCAGCCCTCCACTCAAAAAAAACAAAAAAAAAAACATTATACTTCAGAGTCCATAGGGGGTCCACAGGGTTGACCTTGGGGTATAGTTTGGGAACCAAATCCAGGCACCACGCAGTTAAGCTTTTAGCTCCCAGGATGCACTGGGTCCACTCTCCCTATAGCCCCGGCCCCAAGCCAGAGGCACCTCAGTTTAAGTTGGTGCCTGGCCGGAGTCGGGTCACCGTTATTGCAGGGGGGCTGATTAGCAGCCCCATGGCTTTATTTTAATTTTTGATAGTTCAAAGTTTTTATTTTTACTTTGGACTCTTCTGAGCGGCAGCGTCGGACTGCCCATGGGACGTCCAAGCTGTCGCTCCGTCACCCCGCCGGGGCTGAGATGCCAGTGCAGATCTGGGGATCTCAGCGGGACCCCAGAGTCTGTACTAGCCGGACTCTGCGGGCGCCCAGGACTGCTGCCGGATCGACGGGGAGCAGGTAAGGTCGCGGATCACCACTTGCGGTGATCCGCGCATTTAAAATGCAGTCCGATGCCTCCGGTCTCAGGGGACAGACCGGAGGCGCTGGCAGTGGCGGCGGGCTCCCCCTCCATGGAGGCATACCCCGCGTGTCCACTAGCCCACCAGGGATTTAACGACTGGCACTGGGAGCCGGCGTCCCGGGGGTTAATAGCCGGCCTGGGGAGGAAGCCTTCCCTGTTGTGTGTGTGTGTGTGTGTATATGTATATATATATATATGTATATGTATATATGTATATGTATATATATATATATATATATATATATGTATGTATGTGTGTGTGTGTATATATATATATATATATATATATATATATATATATATATATATATATATATATATAATAATCTGCATTGTATGTGACTTATGCTAGTGCTGACTGTCTGTGCTTTTTCTCCTTTTCTTGTCAGTATATATCTATCCCTTTTCTTTACTATCTGCCCTAATGCTGTTAAAGTACTTAGGGTGGTTCTGAGACCTCACATATATATACTTGTCAATATTGTGGGGTTTGTCACATACTGTTGCGTGCTGCACGTTGCCATATTTTAGGTGGAACTGTGTGTTGCATATGCTGATAATGGGTCCCTGCAGCTAATCTTGGTGTCAGTCAGGACCAGTATAGCGCTGCTTAATATTTCCACGATAGTCAGAAATGTCTGACCATTTTTGCTATCCTGCATGTCTTTGACTGCAGATATTAGTGCGGAGGATTTGACTCAGAAAGGGTTATGTATGCGGCGCCATCTGGTGCCAGGCCCCTTACACGATCCCCTGGGACGGTTTGTTTCTCAGGATCCTCTCCATTGCGGATCACTGAGCGGGCCCCATTGTTGTAACTTGGGGTTACTTCACCATACTGCCATTTTCATCTCAGGGTATCTCGCAGTGTCTTGCACTTGACCCCTGTGTCACAGACTATCGCTCCCTGCCGGGGTTTTTCACAGTACATGAATTCCCTCTGGTACCACAACAGTCTGTCATTTCCCTTGCAGGGATTACCACAACAACCACCCTGGGTGGATGTCGTTTTCTACAAAACACAAAATGGCGTGATATACGCCCTGTGGTTACTTCCCAGGTAGCTCTGTCGTGAACTGGATGATGTATCGGGCTCTTTCCCTCTCACACGGGGGAAGCCGATTTCAAGTATTATTATTATCCCTGCTTTGGGGCTGGCGGTCAGGTCTGGCATTCCTTCCAGCTGGCTTGGGGTCTCGCCTTCTGCCTGGCCTTTCTGAGAATGCGGATCTCTGCACTGTCAGTAGGGTTCGGCTGTGGAATTGCTCCACTCTCTGGTATCCGATCCATCCTTCAGGGTGTTTTCTGGATTATGCCTCCATTACATGGTCTATAGCTTAGTCTCCCTCCCCCTCTCCCCCTCTCTCCCTCCCAGGAGAGTGTTGGAATTGGGAGCGTTCTCAGGTGGCTCCCTCTTCTGATTAGTCCACCATGTCAGGGTTGTGAGTTGCACTCGCCCTGTGTCTCTTCCTAAAGTGGTTTTTAAGTTCCATATTATTCTGGAACTTATGGTACTGACATTTCAGTCACCAGTCCTCTCGGCTGGTGTGGCCTCATTGACTGTGACTGTGGTCCGGCCTCTCCGGATTTATGTGATCCTTTCAAGTTCCTTCAGGAAAACAGACTCCTTATTTGTGGTCTTTGGATTTCACAGGAAAGTATGGCTGGCCAATAGAATGACATTGGCTAAATGACTTTGTATGACTATCTCAGGGGCCTACAAATAGGATAGGCCTTTCTGTTTCTGTGCATGCTTATTCTACTCGAGCTGTGAGTCCCTCGTGGGTGGCTCGCTGTGGCGCCTCGGCTGTTCTGCCTTGCAAGGTGGCCACGTGGTGCTTCCTTTGGGCGACAAATTCTCCTCTCAGCACAGGAGCGTCCCCACCCTTATAAGGACTGCTTTGGGACATCCCCAAGGTCAACCCTGTGGACCCCCTATGGACCCTGAAGTAGAAAACAAGAGATATGGTAAGAACTTATCTTTATTATCTCTGTTTCTATGAAGTCCATAGGGTCCACAGGGCGCCCGCCCTGATGCACCTGGCTTCATATGGGCAGTGTTACTGGTCACCGGTTTCCCATCTCCTTCTCTGTGAGTATGGTTCTTGAGTGTTCCAGTCTTCTCTCTCTCTCTTTCCTCCTCCGGCCTTTGGCTACTTACAATCTGAGGTGCCTCTGGCTTGGGGGCAGGGCTATAGGGAGAGTGGACCCAGTGCATCCTGGGAGCTAAAAGCTTTAACTGCGTGGTGCCCAGATTTGGTTCCCAACCTATACCCTAAGGTCAACCCTGTGGACCCTATGGACTTCATAGAAACAAAGGTAAGTTCTTACCATATCTCTTGTTTTTCAAAGGAGCGGCGGCTGCGGATAGTCAGGGGCTGTGCTTTATAATAGGCTGCACAGCCCCTGCACCGCGTGGAGGAGGAGGTGTAATGTAATGTGTGGTCTTTTGTGCAGCCTATTACTAAAAAGCACAGCCCCTGACAGTCTGCGGCCACCGCTTAGGTAAGAGAGAGGGGTGGTGGTGCAGTACACAGTACTGTGCAAAAGTTTTATGTAGGTGTGAAAAAAATGCTGCAAAGTAAAAATGCTTTCAAAAATTGAAGTGTTAAAAAAAAAAAACTATTAATCAATTGACAAAATGCAAAGTGAATGAACAGAAGAGAAATCTAACTGAAATCAATAATTGGTGTGACCACCCTTTGCCTTCAAAACAGCATCAATTCTCCTAGCTACGCTTTCACAAGTCAGGGATTTTGTAGGATTATAGTCGGGTGTAAGATTGACCAATCATACCAACAGGTGATAATGATCATCATTTTTCATAGGTAGATAGCTCTCTATTGAAAACTCTTAAAGAGGATGTGATTGGCATATCAGGAATCTTGTTTCTAACTGTGTCTATGTATTTAGATGTTTGTCTTAAAAGTACAAAGCAAGATGGAGATATCTTTGTAAAATGAGAAGCAGGTATGTTTCATGTCCATAATGCATCGTCTCTCTTTAATCCATGGGGGACACTGGAATACACTGGGTAGGTGGATCTGGAGGAGTCTGGGCACCAAAAGGTTAAAAAAAATATATATACTGTATAGATATATTTTTATTTAATTTTTGATTACTACACACAGCTCTCATGTCAGCCGCTCCATCACCCTGCTCCGATGGCCGGTTGACTAGCGCCTGAGTTACTGACACCGGTGCCAGGAGCACACAGCAGGTACTAGCCATGACTGGAGCATAAGGGGTAGCAGGTAAGTGGCTCTCTGCACTGTGGGGAGCAGTGACACAGCACCGATCCCCTCTGGCTGGGGAGACTGCCGGAGGGGATGGCTTAGTGGCAACCGGTCTTCCTCTTCTCCACAGGTACATTGGGGTGGGGGGTGTCATTCATAGTGAAGGAGCCTTGGCCCGTTTATCTTTTCCCCCACTGTTTGGGAATGCTCTTTTCCACGGAGGTGCGCCCACAAGGGGTCCCTGTACTCTCCCCATTTAAGCTGGAATCAGTATGATTTACCGCCGGCCGCACGGTTCTAATCCCGATGACGGCAGCCCGACAGAGGAGGAATCCCGATTGTCCTAAGGGTATGTATAATTAACCTAATTCCACCCCCCTAATCCTCCTTTAGAGGGGTGCCTAGCCCTAACCTCCCCCCCCCCCAAGTGCCTAACCCCCCTCTAAGTGCCTAAACCTAACCCCCCCTTCCCTGCAGCCTAACCCTAAGTCTCCTGGGGGGTGCCTAACCCCTGCCTCCCTCCGGGGGAGCCTAACCCTAACCGGGTGCGTACAGCAGTGGGGGGGATTGTTAGGTTAGGGGCTCCCCCAGGAGCCCCTAACCTAACAATCCCCCCCACCCCCATGGCTGTCCACACCCGGCTTACCTTCTATCGGTAAGATGGGTGTCAGGCTCCCGGCGTAGGTCTAATGACAGTTCATTTGTACCTTGCCGGGATTAAGCGGTCGGGAAGCCGGCGGTCAGCATTGCGACCGCCGGCTTCTCGACTGCTTCCATTTAAGCTATTGGTGGCCATTTTATCTAACTGTCCATTTCAAATATAGCACTGGCCGTCCCCGTCCGCCTGCCCTTCGGCTCAAGGCTTTGCTAAGGAGTGTTACCAGGGTATTGGCGTTCTAGTCCTCTGCTCTCCCTTTCCGTGTTTGGTGAGCCTGGTTTTTCTTCCTCTCCTACTTCGTGTTCTTTGGAGTTTGTAATAACTGAAGGCTGCGGGTGGGGTATAGGGGAGGAGAAGCCCGTGCTGTGCAAAAACTTATACCCAGTGTATTCCAGTGTCCCCCATGGACTCCGAGAAAAGGATTAAACTGGTAAGAACCAAAATCCCATTTTTGTAGCTTCTAAGACAGGGTCTACTTCTGTTAAATTAACATATTGCCTTTGCTAAACTTTAGACTGTTTAGACAAATGAGGCAGCACCTCTGAAAGCATCATTAGTGAAGCTACAAAATTCTATGGGCAGAATTCAATTGTTTGCAGCCACCTATGCGCTCGACTGAGCTATTCAATTGTTGCTCCTGTCTGGCGCGATCAGCTGCCGGCGCCAGGGGGTGCAAGCTGAAATGCGCGAAAAGTGACCTGTTTGTGCACCCAAACGGCACTCTTCACGATCGCACCCAGCGCTTTGGTCGGGTATAGCAGTTTCTCATGGCTGAACCCGACCTCATTGGGCGCGATATTCTAATCAATTTAATCTCACCCCGCAATCTCCTGTCACTTTAGATGGGGGATCGGACGTGAGGAAAAACATGAATTCCGCCCTATGTTCTCATATATTTGCTTAAACCTTCAGCTGTTATGATACTTCATTTAGTGGCCTCTCTTTCCAGTGCAGCACTAACACTCATCAAGGATTCCCTTAAGACTGTACAGAAAAGTCAACAGACAGCCACCTAGTGTCACTAGCCATTTTAAGTTTAATCTGCGGACTGTTCAGTATATTTTTGCATTTCATTACATCAGCCATTCTTACTTGAGAATGTTGAAAAAGAAAACAGTTTTCTTATACACCTTACTGGCTAATATTTTTTCCAAAAACTGCTCCGAAATTATTTTTGTTTTATGATTGAATAAGGTCAAGAGCATCTATTTAAAACTTGTCCAACATGATTTTATTATTTAAAAAAAAATATATATCGACAGACGATATATTGTAATATTGATCATCTGGATATCGGGGCTTTACATTTCCCCGGGAGCTGCTCCTTTCTGCAGCCGCCAGGTATACACGGGGGGGGGCTGAGAGCTGGTTCATTTACATTTCCCTGGCGGCTGCTCCTCTCTGCAGCTGTTTGGTGCTGGGTACTGCTGGGCTGCCTGATCAGCAGTGAGTGGTTCAGTGGGTCCGGGAGGTTCCTCTGCCATTTGGGGCTGTTGGAAGATTATCTTCTGGCAACCGACCAGTGGCAGTTTCTGACTAGCCGCATTGTTTGTGATACAATATGCAGATAGTAGGAATAGTGCACTCATGAGAATAGTATAAAAAGTATAGTTTTACTTGTAAAATAATGCTCACATACATCAAGCTTAAGAACTTTGTACATAGCCCAGTAATCAGCTCTTCTCAGCTGGCAGATCTCTTAGTTGCCAGCACTATAGGAGCCTCCGGATCAGCGCTGCTTCTGGAGATCGCAGATGACTTCAGCGTCTCACATCAGTTCTAAACTGATGTGAGACACTGAAGTCATTTGCTATCTCCAGAAGCTATTCCTACTATATCTGCATCTTTTAGAAGTTCTGGGATCCTCCTGTCAAGAGGAAATTTAAGGATAAAGCAGCAAATACATCTTGAAAATTTATCTGGAGATCTATAAGATTACCTGTGCGGAAGTGCATTGCTGTGTATGTGAGAGAAATATTGTACAATATTTACCCATACAGATTTCTAGCCTTGTGCGTGGCGGTATTGCTGAACGGGGAGGTATCAGAGTGGGACATCGAATTATTGAAATAAATGGACAAAGTGTGGTGGCCACAGCACATGAAAAAATTATTCAGACCCTATTGGATGCCACAGGGGAGGTAAGAATATTCTATTTTCTGAGGGAGGAACATTTTATTGATGATGACATTTTAATCACAGTTGTGCATTTACAGGTCTACATAAAAACGATGCCAGCCTCCACCTACAGACTGCTCACTGGACAAGAGACACCAATATATCTCTGAGGAATCCCTCACTTTTACTTTGCAGACTCTACTTGTCCGACTTAGAACAGATGTCATATTCAGCGGGATCTTTTTTCATTGAGAGAATTGTCATGTGGCTAGGACATTGGGCTATACACACACTATATTTAGTGCCCACTTTGAGACTATGCTTTTTTCGAGGGGGATGTTTACCAATGGGTATTACAATTCAAATCTGTTCTAGACAATTTTGTTTTGTAATTCAGGTTGTTTTGCTATCATTTATAATTGTACCAGTATTAATGTATCCTCTATCCTGGAAGGAGCTTGCTTCTGCACACACCAGCAGCTCATTATGAATTCCTCAGACATTTATAAAGCAGAGGGTGGGCTGTCTCAAAAACAGTATGCGTCATACTGACTGTACTTTGCATTTAGCTTTTTATTCATGATGTGCTAATGTTCAATTTGCCACAAGTTGAAGCAATATGTACACTTATTTTAGCATGGGTAATGAAAAATGCTACTGGCAACAAAATTGTAGATGTTGTAGAACTTGTTCCCATATAAGAAATTGGGAACCAATTGTTATGCACACCATGCTCTGGATGTTACCACTCTTTGTGGAGTGTGTGAGATCACAAATGAAATCCTCTTTATGTATGTCAGGGATAGAGTTTTAGGATGTTGCTTCTGGTGTACAACACCTAAAATATTTGAGGTGCTTGATACATAGGGAAGTTTGTAAACATAAATGTCATCGCATGGTTAACACTAGACATCCTCCATACATGTGCCTTGGTTTTTCCAATTTTTTTTATAACATTGGAACTCAGTAACTTGTGTTTTCCTACATATAAAATACCTGATGCAACCAAAATTTCCACAAATGGGTTTTCTGCAACTATTACTCTAGTCTTTGTGCATAAGTAAACTATGTGGGCACTGCTATAGACTAAACAAACTTTTTTTTTTTTTTTTCTTCACTGATTTTCAGTTGCACAAAGGGAAAAGTGCAATAAGGCAACAGAAGCGTATATGGCAATCAGGGTTAAGCCCTTTCTACATTTTGTATATTTTATGACTCATTTGTAATACAGGTTAATAGTGCCAACATATACTATTTTACTGTTAATAAAGGTAATAGGACTGTCAACTTCCTTGTGTTTAGTTATTCTGTATTTAACTAGTGATAATTTTCATACAATATGGTACAGCTATATCACACAACACACATTACTATTCAAAATGATACATTGTTTATATAATTAGACTGTTAATACTCCATTACAGTGGACAGACAACATAAATAACTACTGTGTTTATATGTATGTATGTGTACATATATATATATTTCTACTTCAGGGTCCATAGGGTATCCACCTTGGGGTATAGGCGATGGCGGCAGACATCCAGGCACCACAGAGTTAAATTTTCAGCCTCCCAGGATGCACTGGGGTCCTTCTCCTATACCCCGCCCCCGAGCCTCAGGCCACTCAGTTTTCGTCGGTGCCTGGCCAGACCAGTCGCACCATACAGAGGGGGGTCTTTTCAAGGCCCCTGAAGACTTCTTCGCAGCTGTGGCTGCACAACTAGAGTGCTCCAGCATAGGACAGTCAGTCTTGACGTCCATGCTGTCACTCCTACACCCTGCCGGTACCAGAACGCCGGTACCGATCCGGGGATGCTGGTTGGTAGCTGGGGTCACAGCTAGCGGTGACCCCGGCTACCTGGACTGTGGCCGGATGCACGGAGGACAAGGTAAGCGGCGGGGTCCCGCGGTGGGCACCCGCCGGTAACACAGTCCTTTTTGGTCCCCAGGCAGGGGGCTCCCTGGGGACCGGCTGCGCGTGGGGCCAGGTACTGATCTTGCGCCTTCCACTAGACCACCAGGGACAGCGGACCGCAGCATGTGCGGTACAGCGCGGCGTCCCAGGGGTTAATAGCAGGCCAGGGGAGAACGCCTTCCCTGTCTCACAGCCGGCGTCTCCCCCGCTGCACAGTGCCATTCCACAGCGGTCTGAGCGGGCTGTGTCAGCGCTCCTCCCCCGGGCCCGCCTCCTCTCTGCTCCTCGGTGGCAATTTTCTCACTACATGTGCTGGGAATGACAAATGCTGCTGGAAGCTGTTACAGGTGCCATTGCGGTCCGGGTCCCCTGCATACCTCTCCTTCAATAAGGTCAGTGTATGCAGCACTGTTTCCTACCAGGCTCTGGTCTGTGTAGTTGATCGCAGTGCTTGTAATGCAGGATGTTATCTGTGCATTGTATGTGACTTAAATGCTAGCGCCGTTTGCCTGTACTTTCATTTCTGACTGTCAGCCTTTTTTCCTATCCCTGTTCTTCTGCTACAGCCCTTGCGGTGCGGTGTTGCAGGGTGTTTATTACCTCACAGTAAACGTGGTTTTTCTGTGTGGGAGGTCACATACACTCCGTTCACAATCCTCATGTCTGAAAGTGAACGAGGATATCCTCTTCCAGCTATAATGTACTGATATCATGTGCAGATAGCGGAGGGATATGTAGACGCTGAGGGTTTATGGAGGGCATGTTGTATTGTATATCACGCCCCATTTCTGTCACTGTGCCTGCACAAAAAGGGACCGCCCTCGGCTGGCTAAGATGCTTACAGCCCTTGTGGGCAACGCTCCCTGCGTTTCCCCATAGGGGTTATCGCAGCGAGTGGTGGTCTCATCACATGCAGGGGTCCCTGGGCAGTTGATGGTACCCCAGTGTATCCTGTTTTTCGCCCCCCCCAGGTCTCGCAGGAGCCTGTGTGGGTGAATTTATTGTCCAAATGATATAGCACCTGATGGACGTTTTGCAGGGGGAGTCACCATTTCGGCCTTCTAAACGGCCTTTCGGGTCTCAGACGGGTAAGGACATGACGTCTGATGACTGTGACATTATTGACTTTTTTAGACACGAGCCCCTTGGTGCAAAGGAGGAGTAGTCTGGGTCTAAAGTCTATATACCTGGCCTTATACGGGCAGTCCGTGAGGCTTTGGTTATTACATATCCCCCGTGGCTAAATCCAACTATGCCTTCTTTAAGGATAAGGGTGTTGCCACTGTAATTCCTCTATCTGGTCAGGTGGATCATTTAGAGGAGGCGTGGAAAATCCGGGTAAGCGGTTCCAGCCTCAAAAACGGTTGACCTTTTGCATACCCCTTTGCGGATAATTATTTTTCCGAATGGGAGTTACCTTTACGGGTAGATTCTCATGTTACACGCCTAGTGAGGAGTGTTACGTGGCCCATGCCCTCCAGGTCCTCCTTGAAGGAGGTTACACATTGCAAGGTGCAAATATATCAAAAATCCAATTATTCCCTTGCTGGAGGGGCTTCCAGGCCGGCTATGGCCGTGTGCTGGGGGGCCAGAGCCATGGAGCGCTGGGTAGGTAACTGGATCTCTGCACACTGACTCTCCAGCAGAGCAGGTGGATAGTGGCAAATTCTCAGAGACTTAGCCACGTTCATAATGAGACAGTCTTGCATATAGCCTACTCCTTTGCAGAATCTCCTCGGCAGCAGTAGCGGCTCGGCAGCAGTAGCGACTCGCCGCTCCCTGTGGTTGCGCTCTTGGAAAGCGGACGCAGATTCCATTTGGAATGCTTTGCCTTTTACGGGACAGGTCCTGTTTGGCCCTCATCTGGACACAATTGTGGCCCCGCAGGCAGCAGCTACGTCTGCCTGTCTGCCATCGGCTACAGTCCCATCGGGGTCTGGGGTTTTGTCTTTTCGGCCCTGTGGGGCCAGGGTAAGTCTAAAATATAGCTTTCCAAGACAGTCAGTAGCCAGGAAATCTGCTGAGCCATAAGAACAGGCTTGGATTACAAGACGTCCTACTCCCAAGTTGGACTATAAGCCTTCAACCTCACGGGACGGGCCTCCTCTCAGGGGACCCCAGAGTTAGAGGCCGGCTTCTCCAGTTCGCCCAGTGCTGGTGTCTGACCTCCACGGACACTGGGGTAAGAGAAGTATTTTCTTGAATGTATGTCCTCTCCTCCCGGTAAAAGCCTCTCAGATGGTTTTTCATTACAGGTCTTCTGTCAATTTAAGACAAGGCCCTGTAATTTTTGAGGGTGTTACACTTATGCTACAGGCAGGAGTTATAGTACCTATTCCGTTGCCCCAAAGGGGAACGAGGTATTACTCCATCCTCTTTCTGGTACGGAAACCCAATGGGTCTTACCTGGACATCCTCAACCTCGAATCCTTCAACAACTTCTTAAGGGTTCCTTGGTTCAGGAGGGGGACCCTGCATTCCATCATTCAATGGAGCCTGGGAATTTTGTGGTGTCGTTGGATATATTCAGGGATACTACCTGAATGTCCCTATTTTCTTCGAACACCAGTGTTTTTCCTCAGGTTTGCAGTGGTCGATAAGCATTTCCAGTTTTACCAGGGTCATGGCAGTTATGGCAGCCCATCTGCAGATGCAGGGGGTCCGCTTGTTACCCAATCCGGGCGACCTCATGGTGTTACCAGTCTCCAGAGATACTTCAGTGCCATCTGCAACGGACAATATCTGTGTTGCTACGTTAGGGCTGACTGATACACTGGAAATGGTCCTCTGATTCTTCGCAGAGGATGCTCCATATCCCAACATCTGAGGATCTTTGTGATTGAGGAAAAGATCTCTGCATTACAGGCAAAGGTACGCAGTTGCCTGCAGAGTCGCCGAGTGTCTATTCACTCGGCAATGTGGTTCCAGGGTGTCGCTGTTCGACATGGTGGAGAGTATCCAGTGTCACTCTAGAAAAATTGATCCTCTCCGGATGGGATGGGTTGCCCCATAGGATAAAGTCAATAGTGCTTTCCCCGAAGGTTTGTCTCTCTCTGGCCTGGTGGCTGCGGAAAGCTTACCTAAACAAGGGGCACCCACTTTGGGATTGCGCACCGGGTCCTTCTGACAACGGACGCCAGTATCTGTGGCTGGGAAGCAGTGACGGGTCCACACTTGTTCCAGGGCAGGTGGACTCCAGTAGTTTTTGCGCTTTCCATAAACATCTGAGAACTCTGAGCAGTATTCACGGTTCTCCAGCATGCAGGACAGGTCCTCCACAGAAATACCGTGCAGATACGGTCTGACAACGCCATCATGATGGCTTATGTAAACCACCTAGGTGGTTCCCGAAGTCGGGCGACACTAACAGTGGTGTCTCGAATTCTGGCTTGGGTGGAAGGCTATATCCCTGCCGTCATTGGCAGTGTTCATTCAGAAATCCTCAGATGGAAAGCAGGCTTTCCCAGCCGTCAGGACGTGCATTCAGGGAAATGTCCTCTTCATCAGGAGGTGTTCAATCTTCTGGTGAACAAGTGGAGCCTTTCAGAGATGAGACTCTTATGGTAGACCTATGTTGGTCCAGTGGACCTTCTAAGTTGTGTACCTCGTCCCTCCGTTATCCCTTCCTCCAGTAATAGCAAGAAGGAGGCGCGCTCCTGCTGATAGCTCGTGCGTGGGCCAGACGGCACTATTACTCAGATCTTTGGAGTGTTTCAGTTAACACTCCAAAGCTGTTACCTCTACGACCAGACCTGTTGTCTCAGGATCCTGGCTGATACCCAGACCTGGGTTGTCTGTCCTTGCCGGTGTGGCGGTGGAGACTGCCCTCTTAAGGTCTAGGAGTTTTTCCAGCTCTATAGTTAACAGGGCCTATGTCCATGCTAAGAGCTCGGAAGATTTTATCTGCAAGAATTTACCATCAGGTATGGCATACTTTCTTTCAGTTGTGTCGCCCTACAGGCTCTGCTCCTCGGGTATTCCGGATATATAGAGTGTTGGCTTTCCTACAGGTGGGCTTAGATAACGGTCTTCGCCTTGCTTACCTGAAGGTGCAGGTTTCTGCCCTGTTGGTTTCATCGTAGGATTGCTACCCTTCCTGATGTCCGCACCTTTGTGCCGGGTATACATTATATTCAGCATCCCTTTGTTCCTCCTGTGGCTCCTTGGGATTTGCCTGTGGTCTTTAGGGCTCTCTGAGGACCGCCGTTTGATCCACTGGGCTCAGTGGACTTCAAATGGCTTATGGCTAGGAATGTATTCCTTCTGGCCATTGATTTGGCCGGTAGGATCTCAGAATGGGGGGCTCTGTCATGTGGACCTCCCTCTTTCTCATCTTTCCTAGGAACAGGGCAGTGCTTCGCACTTGCCCTGGTTTTGTACCTACGGTGGTGTCTAGTTTCCACATCAGTGAGGAAATTATAGTACCTGCCTTTACTTCCCCAGTCCTTTCTGCTGGTGAGGCCTCTTTGGATGTGGTACGGGCTCTAAGAATTTAAGTTGACCGTACCAGTCCATTTAAGAAATCAGTCTCTCGGTTTTGTCCTTTCTGGTTTCCATAAAATAGGTTGGCCTGCCACTGCGCTAACTTTGGCAGGATGGATTCACAGGTCTTCCTGTTCCATCCTCTTTTAAAGCTCTTCCACTAGGTCTGTGGGTCCTTCGTGGGCAGTTCGACGTGGCGGTTCAGCGGTGATTGGCAGCCACGTGGTCATCTGTCCATATTTTTGTAAGGTATTATGTTTTTGATACCTTCGCCTCTCAGGATGCTTCCTTCGGGCGGCGGATTCTCCTTACAGCATAGGAGCGTCCCCACCATTAAAGGATACTGCTTTGGGACATCCCCAAGGTATCCTGTGGATACCCTATGGACCCTGAAGTAGAAAATGAGATATGGTAAGAACTTACCCTTGTTATCTCTATTTCTACGAAGTCCATAGGGTTCCACAGGACTCCCGCCCTGTCGCACCTGTACTGCAGATGGGCTTTGATCTGGTCACCGGTTTCTCCGTCTCCTTCTGGTGAGAATGTGATTCTTGTGTGTTCTAGACTTTCTTCTCTCTCTTTTTTTGCTCCTGCTCCGGCCTATGGCTTGTTACGAAACTGAGTGGCCTGAGGCTCGGGGGCGGGGTATAGGAGAGGGACCCCAGTGCATCCTGGGAGGCTGAAAATTTAACTCTGTGGTGCCTGGATGTCTGCCGCCATCGCCAATACCCCAATGTATCCTGTGGAACCCTATGGACTTCGTAGAAATAGAGATAACAAGGGTAAGTTCTTACCATATCTCATATATATATATATATATATATATATATATAAAATATGTATGTTCACACACACGTGGGTTCTGGAGTCAAGTGTTCCTGTTATGGACTAAAACTGGGTACACAGCTGTGCAATCATCGGGGCGTTCATCAAATATCGAGAGAACGGCCATTGGATTGTATAGTTGTGTACGCTGTCCCGATGCAGGAGCATTAGCCGATAAACTGCTTTTAATGCTCCTGTAACGGTCGGGATCCCAATATTTATCTGTTCAACTTCCCAAACTCATAGAAGGCCGTACAAACTGCTATGTCTGCACAGTGTGTATGTGGCTGACAGGGGTTCACACTGGGGACAGACTGCACTGCTGATCGGGACAGTTTGATCCGATCAGCCTGCAATCGAGAAAGTGTGTACCCAGGTTTTCATGATATACCTGCCCATATATAGTATCAGAAGATGAAAATAACATACATTAAAAAGCTCACAGTATAATTAATTAAAAATAGCAATTAAATGATAAAAAATCTATAGACTTAAAGCAAATAAGAAATTAAAACAAAAATAAAATAAAATTTTAAATCAGTATTCTCACAGTGTGGTGCCAAAAACAATGTGTATCACGGATCACAGTCCACTTCCTCAGGCAGCAGTCAATTGCCTGAGGAGGCAGGCTGCAATCCACAAAACGCATTGCTTTTGGCACCACACAGTGAGATTTGATCTTACATTCCTATTTTTGTTTTTATTTATTACTGTTTTAAGTCTATGGTTGGTATCCAATTAGCCCAGATATATTTTCGAAGGCGAAAAACTTGAATTTCTTCTTTAGGGTCCATAGGGCTCCACAGGGAGACCTTGGGTGTAGGGGGTGGATGAGGACAGTTAAAGCTTTAGCTCCCAGCAGAGCCAGATTTAGACCTCATGGGGCCCTAAGCAAGTTTTGGGCTCCACTCCCTCAATTGCATGAAATTTCACACACAATACCCCCATAGCCGCAAACAGTTCCCTCATAGCCGTATACACACACACTGCCCCCATAGCCATATACACCAGGGGTCGACAAATTTGTTTAAAATCTAAGAGCCAGCTTAAAAGTTTAGGAGCCGGACCATCATCCACGACCAAAATATATGAAAACTTGTATTGGCCACCACACATGTCTCTTAAATGCCCCTTAATCTCCCTGCATGCCATCAGACCACCAAACATGCTTCTTCAATGGTCATCAGATTCTATCACATGCCCATAGCTGTCTCCAGTTCATGTTATGCCATACAATATACCCCAAATTCAGTGAAGCCCTTTCACAACACTGCACACAGCACATACCTGTTTCAAAAGTTGATCTATCTAGCACAGAGTAGCTACAGGGGTAGCAAACGTGCGGCCCTCTGGCTGCTATGGAACTACACATACCAGCATGTCCTGCAATAATTTGGCTGCTAGGACTTGCAGGGAAGTGTAGCTCCATATCAGCTGCCGTGCCTCACGTTGCCTACCCCTGGTCTAACACATCGAAGACTATCTCCTTTATGCGATAACTACTGCAGAGTCCTTTACACATACGGAAATTATACTTTAGCTTAGTTGGATGGCAGGTCTCAATACAAAGGTGTGGGTGGCAAAAAGTCCCTGTAATCCACTCCTCTAGAATAAGGCCAGGCCTCTCCATTCATAGCACCATTGATAGATGACAGAATAGAGGGGCAGTTATTGTGGACTACCACAAATTCAGCTGGGAGGGCAGTTATTGGTGAGTGGCACATATGGTGGGGCAGTTACTGATGGGTGGCACACATACAGAACCCTGTACTGATACACGCCTGCCCTGTGTGGTGGGTATTGGTATCTAGGGGTCTAAGCGCCCCCGGCAAAGTAATGGACTGGCGCCCCCCCCCTCCCCCCATATTTTCTGAATAATTACATTGTGTCCCCAGCCACATGTTCCTTTGTCATTCCTCCCCTGTAACCCATCCTCCCTCTGACATCTCATGTCTTCCCCAACCTGCCCCATAACACATTTCTCTATCCCTTGTAGTAACACAGCCCCCCCTCTCTATAGTAACATATCTCTCTATCCCTTGTAGTAACACAGCCCCCCTCCTCTATAGTAACATATTTCTCTATCCCTGTAGTAACACAGCCCCCCCCTCTATAGTAACATATTTATCTATCCCATGTAGTAACACAGCCCCCCTCCTCTATAGTAACATATTTATCTATCCCTTGTAGTAACACAGCCCCCCTCTCTATAGTAACATATTTATCTATCCCTGGTAGTAACACAGCCCCCCCTCTCTATAGTAACACATTCTCTATCCCTTGTAGTAACACAGCCCCCCCTCCTCTCTATAGTAAAATTTCTCTATCCCTTGTAGTAACACAGCCCCCCTCCTCTCTATAGTAACATATTTCTCTATCCCTTGTAGTAACACAGCCTCCCCCCCTCCTCTATAGTAACATTTCTCTATCCCTTGTAGTAACACAGCCCCCCCTCTATAGTAACATATTTATCTATCCCTTGTAGTAACACAACCCCCCCTCCTCTCTATAGTAACATATTTCTCTATCCCTGTAGTAACACAGCCCCCCCCCTCTATAGTAACATATTTATCCCTTGTAATAACACAACCCCCCCTCTCTATAGTAACATATTTATCCCTGGTAGTAACATAGCCCCCTCTCCTCTCTATAGTAACATTTCTCTATCCCTAGTAGTAACACAGCCCCCCTCCTCTCTCTAGTAACATATTTCTCTATCCCTGTAGTAACACAGCCCCCCCCTCTATAGTAAAATATTTCTCTATCCCTTGTAGTAACACAGCCCCCCCTCTCTATAGTAACATATTTGTCCCTGGTAGTAACACAGCCCCCCCTCCTCTATAGTAACATATTTATCCCTGGTAGTAACATAGCCCCCCTCTATAGTAACATATTTCTCTATCCCCTGTAGTAACACAGCCACCCCTCCTCTATAGTAACATATTTATCTATCCCTTGTAGTAACACAGCCTCCCCCCCTCCTCTCTATAGTAACATATTCTCTATCCCTTGTAGTAACACAGCCCCCCCTCCTCTCTATAGTAACATATTTCTCTATCCCTTGTAGTAACACAGCCTCCCCCCCTCCTCTATAGTAACATTTCTCTATCCCTTGTAGTAACACAGCCCCCTCTCCTCTCTATAGTAACATTTCTCTATCCCTAGTAGTAACACAGCCCCCCTCCTCTCTATAGTAACATATTTCTCTATCCCTTGTAGTAACACAGCCCCCCCTCTCTATAGTAACATATTTGTCCCTGGTAGTAACACAGCCCCCCTCTATAGTAACATATTTCTCTATCCCCTGTAGTAACACAGCCCCCCCTCCCCTATAGTAACATTTCTCTATCCCTTGTAGTAACACAGCCCCCCCTCCTCTCTATAGTAACATATTCTCTATCCCTTGTAGTAACACAGCCCCCCCTCCTCTCTATAGTAACATATTTATCCCTTGTAGTAACACAGCCCCCCCTCCTCTATAGTAACATATTTCTCTATCCCTGTAGTGTACAAGTGATTATATTTAGCCTAAATATAATCACTTGTACATCACATACTATACTAAAACAAATCATCAAATCCCAAGCCTCATGACTTACCTTCTTGAAGAAAGCTACTTCTGGCTGCTTCTTCCGGATCGTCTAGCCAGCACTGCTCCTCATGCGCCACAGCTTCTCTCCCATGCGGCGCGGCAGGTGTGACGTCACGCACGCTGACTACCTAATCAAACAGGTAGCCAGCGCGGCATGCAGGTTGGAGCGGGCCCCCTCTTCACCCGAGGAGGGCATAGTGCGGGCGGCTGGAGCGGGCCCCCTCTTCACCCGAGGAGGGCATAGTGCAGGCGGCTGGAGCGGGTCCCTCTTCACCTGAGGGCATAGTGTGGGCAGCAGGAGCGGGCCCCCTTTTCACACATGGAGGAAGTAGCGCAGGCAGTAGCAGCGGGCTCCCTCTTCAGTCATGTTTTAGTGCAGGCGGCAGACAGTAGGAGCGAGCTCCCACTTTACTCATGGAGGGACTGGGAGTAGCATCACCCGTAGGAGCGGGCTCACTCTTCACTTAAGCGGGCAGTAGCAGTCTAGCAGGAGTGTAATCACAGCCTGATTGTACACCTTCGCCACGGGTGGCACCGCTGGATGGCGCCCCTCCTCGACTGGCGCCCCTGGCGGGTGCCACCCTGGCCAATCGGTAGATATGCCCCTGACACTGGGTACCCAATATAATAATGCCCTCCCCTAAGCTGCAACACAACTCACCCAGCTGCAAACTTGCAGTGGTGCTAATGACAGGCTCCCCCATAAAACAATAGCGACTTTCCCTTATAGTCACTGCACCAGGCTGAGGAAACTTGTAGGGTAACTACAAGTACAAGCATGCACTGTAGAAGCCCCAAGCTGTAGGGGTTGCAGGCTTATCTACCACACGTTCGAGCTAGGAGGGCTATCAGCCACTTACTTTAAAAGTCGGAGCCCTCATCCCGTTGGACTGGGTCTGCAAAGTTGATCCCGCAGGTTGTGAGACCAGGGAGCTGCGGCGGCCCCAGCACCATCCTGCAGCTTCTGGCAGAGGAGCACAGTCCTGCAGCAACACAGGCAGGGTGGGCTCCATCCATTCTGGCGGGCAGTCACAGCGCAGCGGCATGGCACGTAAGACTGTCGGTCCGTCCGTCTGTCCCCTACACGGTGAGGCTGAGGCGGCTCTGGTGACTTTTTCACAACAAATGCTGCCTGCAGGAGGGAGGAGGCGGAGCCACACTGAATGGGGCGGGTACACACCCCTCTTCCTGTGACAGGCATGCCTTGCTTACTCCTGTAACCATCTCCGGAGGAGCAATTTTTTTTTTTTTTTCTTAACAATTAGCTTTACTTGTACTGCGCCTGGCTCTTGTAAAACTTAGTCGCCAGGTCTAAAATCTTGGTCGCCATGGCGACCGGGATTTGTCGAGCCCTGATATACACACTAAGCCCCCATAGCTGTGCACACACACAATGCCCCCATAGCCTCATACACACACACACTTCCCCCATAGCTCCCCACACACAGCCACCATAGCCTCATACACACACTTCCCCCCCATAGCCGCATACACACACACACGAAAAGTCTAAATGCCCCCCCACCCCCACAAATATAAGGGGAGTGGTATCATGCAAAGTAGTCTGGTTTCATTGAAAACGGTGTGTGGCCTCACATGAAAATACTTCTTTATGAATAAATTACCATCCGCCCCCCACAGGAAAAAAACCACATTGCTCATCACAGGGAATATAACATTGCTCCCCACAGAAAAAAGTACACTGCTCCCACAGAAAATGTAACAGTGCTCCCTGAACTACAGCTACCCTCCTCTTCCGCCTCCAAGGCAGTGACAGGCAGCCTGACAGGTGGGTTAACTGTGCTCACCTTGATTCCAGAAAAGTGTGAGCATCCTAGGAGGAGCTGACACAGCGAACGTGGTTAAAGCACAAGCAGCAGGCGGGCGGTTGTGCGGCGGCTGTGTGACATCATCACCCCACTTAATGGGTGGGCCAGCCTTGACTAGGTTTCGGAATGACAAGCGGGCAGCTGATCTGGCTTTCCCCATTAAAGCGGCCCCTCCCCTCAGCTCAGGGTGCGGTTCTTCTGAGGTCTCGCTTCCCTGAGCTGTTCTCCTCCTACATCCACGCCCCCACTGAGGTCTCCGGCGGCCATTTTCTCCAGGCACAGACACAGCTCTCTCAGGGATACAAAGGGTCTGGTCCCCCTATATACCTCTCCCTGGTGTCAGCATATGTAGCGCTATAGCCTACCAGACACTGACTCTGTGTAGTTGATTGTAGTGCCAGTTTGCAGTTATCTGTTCTTTCTGCATTGTATGTGACTTATGCTAGCGCTGCCTGTCTGTTTCTATCATCTACTGTCAGCATATATCTTTCCCTTTTTTTCTGACTTTGCCCTAACATACAGGTGTATTCAGGGTTTTTCCTGTACCTCATATCTATAGAACGAAGTATTTGTGAGGCTTGTCACATACAGTTGCCATATTTGGGCTGTGTGCTCCTGCAGCTTACCCAAGCATAAGACGGGACCAGTATATTTCATTCCTACTAGTATCCTACATACACAGTGGTTGCATTACACCCAGTGCCATATTACTCTGCAGCTATGTCTAGCAAAGGTAACAAGCAGGCATCTGCACCCATACTGCGATCATGCAAATTATGTGCTGCAGGCTTAAGTGAGGAGGATTTGCTACAAGATGGGTTATGTATTGTTATATTTCACCAGGCCCATCAGACCACCCAGTACCTTTTCTCAGGTACTGGCCTCTATTGCGGACCGCGGCAGGCTGTAATTCCCCCTTTGGGGTTGCCACAACAGGTTCAGGCGATACAGGTACCTCCTGTGCCTCCACCATGGGTAGACGTACTCTCTTAACTCGATGCAGAGTCTGGTGGCTATATCTAATGTCTTTCAAACCATGTTGCAAGGTGAGAAGCCCCTATCCAGTAAACCCTTTAGGCGTTCTGTGTGTTCATCACAGTCCATTCAACTCTCAGATTCTGAGGTATCATCTGAGGAAGCAGAAGACGCTGATCTCTCTAACTCTGACTCCCCTCTGGAGGAGGAGGAGGAGGAGAGTTGATCAAAGATTAATATTCCTGCCTTGGTGAGAGCATCAGATCCATTTTATTAATAGAAGATGACGAGCCAGCTCCTAAATCCAAGCATCCTCTGTTTAAACAACAGAAGGTGGCTTCAGCAGAATTCCCTCTATTTGATCAACTAGCTGAACACATGGCTGCAGCCTGGCAATCGCCTGGTAAGAGGTTTCAACCACAAAAACGTCTGACCTCATGTTACCCTTCTCCTGTGGCTCATTGTGCAAAATGGGAAACACCCCATGTTAGGCGTTTAATTAAATGTGCTACGTTGCCTATCCCTACAGTCACTTCCTTGAAAGGATCCTTCATCAGATAGGAAGGTGGAAGCTTGCCTGAAATCGATATACTCTTTCAGGGGCTGTTGCCCGTCCAACCATGGCTATTGCTATAGAGAACTGGGCTGATGCAGTTGAAGACTCTTTTTCCCTCAGAGGCTTCTAAGGATCAGATGCCTTTTGTTGCTCACTTTCGAGATGCAGCTTCCTATATTGGAGAAGCAACATTAGATACCAGTCTCCTAACCTCCAGATTCTCGGCCGCGGCTGTGTCTGCCCGCCTTACCCTGTGGCAGCGCTCATGGAAGGCAGATGCGGATTCCAAGAAAGGCCTTGAAGGGTTACCCTATAATGGGGAGATCTTGTTGGGCCTAGACCTTGACAAGATTGTAAGCACATTGGCATCATCAAAAACTGCATTTCTGATTTCAGCAACTTCTACTACAAGGCCTTGGACTACATCTTTTAGTCCTTTCGTCCTCAAGGAAAGCCTAAAGCCCAGTCCTTTCCGAGGCAGTTGGCCTCCACGAGGGCCGCCAACTTCTTCAGTTCGCTAAGTGCTGGTGTCAAACCACCACGGATGCTTGGGTAACAGAAGTGGTCTATCACGGGTACGCCCTCTCATTTCTCAGACAGCCTCCCCACCAGTTTTTCTACACAGGCCCTCCTTCAGACCCGAACAAGGCCTTACAAATCCAGAAAGCCATACAGTCCTCTCTGCAAGCAGGGGTAATTGTGCCAGTCCCACTATCTCAGCGAGGGACTGGTTATTATTCTACTCTTTCTGGTTCAAAAGCCGAATGGGTCTCATCGGCCTATCCAAGACCTCAAATCCTTGAACAAATTCCTCAGGGTGCCTAGGTTCAGGATGGAAACCCTACACTCCATCATCCTAGCTATGGAGCCTGGGGACTTTATGGTATCTCTGGATATTCAGGATGCGTACCTACATGTACCTATAGCACCCTCGCATCAGCGATATCTCCGGTTTGCTATACTACAGCAAAACTTCCAATTTAAGGCTTTGCCCTTTGGACTATCCACAGCTCTACAGGTGTTTACCAAAATTATGGCTATCATGGCGGCCCACCTGCGTGGTCAGGGTGTCCGACCGCTTCCATATCTGGACAACCTCCTGTTCTTAGCAGGTTCTACAGAGGTGCTTCACCACCATCGTTCTAAGCACTGCTTTCCTGCACTAACACGGATGGTTAATCAACTGGAAAAAGTCCTCCCTGAATTCCTCACAGAGAGTGTTTTATCTGGGAGCCCTGCTGGATTCTCATGATCAGAGAATCTTTCTGAAATCAGACAAGATCTCCACACTTCAACTACGAGTGCACAGATGTCTCCACAGTCGCCGAGTGTTGATCCACTCAGTAATACCTGTTCTGGGATCCATGGTGTCCACCTTCAACAAGGAGTATGCTCAGTTCCATTCCAGGCCTTTGCAAAGGCTGATCCTCTCCAGGTGGAATGGGTTACCCCATCGGATCAAAGCTCAGACGATGGTGCTCCCTCCGGAGGTACGTCTGTTGTTTATTTCTCTTTGACTGCGTCCCTACTGTGGTCCTAAGGCTTCTCTGGTAATGTAATCATCGGGATGTTTTGAGCACATAAGCCAGCTTATCAGGTGTTTATGATTTCCAGAAGTTCTGGCATTCCTTCTGGCTGGCTTGTGTCTCGCCCTCCGCCTGGCCTTCCTGAAAGTGCGGGTCTCTGCACTGTCAGTATGGTTCGGATGTGGAATTACTCCACTCTCGGGTATCCAGACCCTCCTTCAGGGTGTTTTCTCAATTCTACCTCCCTTTATCCCCCCCTAGGGACTCCTTGGGATTTGTCAGTGGCTCTTCGTGTCCTCCTGTGGTATCCATTTGAACCACTAGTTTTGATAGCCCTTACGTGGTTTATGGCTTAGACTCCCTTTCTTATGGCATTTGCAACTGCCAGGAGAGTTTTGGATTGGGAACGTTCTCCTATAGCTCCCTCTTCTGGATATTTCACCAAGACGGGGTTGTGAGTCGCACTTGCCCTGTGTTTCTTCCTAAAGTAGTTTTTAAGTTCCATATTATTCAGGAACTTATTGTACCGGCATTTCACTCTCGAGTCCTCTCGGCTGGAGTGGCCTCATTGACTGTGGTCTGGCCTCTCCGGATTTACGTGGTCCGTTCAAGTTCCTTCAGGAAATCAGACTCCTTATTTGTAGTCTATGGATTTCACAGGAAAGGATGGCCAGCCAATA
Organism: Taudactylus pleione; assembly: GCA_031769625.1. NCBI lineage: Eukaryota > Metazoa > Chordata > Amphibia > Anura > Myobatrachidae > Taudactylus > Taudactylus pleione. The sequence continues at coordinate 2,984,229 of JAUIMM010000559.1, read as the reverse complement.
AAAGACATTGGCTAGATGGCTTCGTATGTCTATTTCAGGGGCCTACACATAGGAAGGCCTTTCTGTTTCTGTTGATGCTTATTCTACTCGGGCTGTGGGCCCCTCATGGGCGGCTCGCTGTGGCACCTCGGCTGTTCTGCCTTGCAAGCTGGCCACGTGGTCTTCTGTCCACACCTTTCTAAGGTTCTATGATTTGGATTCCTTTGCCTCTCAGGATGCTTCCTTTGGGCGACTGATTCTCCTCTCATCACAGGAACGTCCCCACCCTTATAAGGACTGCTTTGGGACATCCCCAAGGTCAACCCTGTGGATCCCCTATGGACCCTAAAGAAGAAAATGAGAGCTATGGTAAGAACTTACCCTTATCTCTCTTTCTTCGAAGTCCAAAGGGTCCACAGGGCACCCGCCCTGACGCACCTGGCTTCATATGGGCTGTGTTACTGGTCACCGGTTTCCCGTCTCCTCTGTGAGTATGGTTCTTGAGTGTTCCAGTCTTCTTTCTTTCCTCCTCTGGCTACTTACAATCTGAAGTGACTCTGGCTTGGGGGCGGGGTTATAGGGAGAGTTGACCCAGTGCATCCTTGGAGCTGAAAGCTTTAACTGTGTGATGCCCGGATTTGGTTCCCAACCTATACCCCAAGGTCAACCCTGTGGACCCTATGGACGTCGAAGAAAGAGAGATAACAAGGGTAATTACCATATCTAATTATATCTGGGTTGCTCAGTGCACTGTGCCAGATTGTTTGCTATATTATCCTTGCAGCTATGTCTACCAAAGGCAAGATTAACAAGCAGCCTGCTGCTCCCATTCTGGTTTCTTGTAAGTTCTGTTTAGCAAGCTTAGCTTCAGTGGATCTCATTCAGGATGGTCTATGTGAATCTTATTATATGGCACCTGGCACATCAGCCCCTGCATCCACTCCCCTGGGCTTCTTTTTCGCAGGTGTTGGCAAAAATTGCGAACCACCTAGTGATCTCTGTGGTAACTCCCCCTATGGGATGGCCACAGCAGGTACTCGCTGCAAATCCTTTACCTCCCCCATGGGAAGACATACTTTCTACATCATTGCCAAGTCTGGTGGCTACCTCTACAGCCTTTCAACAAATGCTGCAAAAGGAGAGACCCTTAACTGGGTAAACCTACTAAGCGTGCTGTCCCAGTCCACCCAGCTATCAGATTCTGAGTTATCATCTGGGGAGGCAGAAGACGCAGACCTCTTTCACTCTGACTCCCCCTCGGGAGAGGAGGAGCCCCCCTCTAAATTGAATATACCTGTACTTGTGAGAGCTGTAAAATCTATTCTTCAAATAGAAGAGGTAGAACCCACTCCTAAAGCAAAAGAGCCACTCTTTAAGCGACAGCAGGTAGTTTTGCCAGAGTTTCCTCACTCTCATCAGCATTCTGATCTAATGAGTGAAACATGGAATATGCATACTGTATATATGTATTATTTTCACATCTTTATTTTTCACCTTACTATATGCAGCAGTAGCTGCTCTTATCTATCTAACACCTTTTTACACTTCACCTTTCCTCATTAGAGAGATGCCCTGGGGTGGCTCAGCTGGGCCTCTTTGAGGTATCCTGTCTCTGGATTCCAACCCCAGTATGTTAGGGACCTACCCTCAGAGGTTATCTGGGTGCGGTGGGTAGGCCCATAACCATGGCCATGATTATGCCAAAAACCTCTAAAAAATCTCCGCAGTGTTCATCCTGGGGATTCTCAATTGGGAAGTGAATTTACTCAGCAGTCACAACGTGCATGCAGGGGAGTGGTCTCTACATCCAGAAGTCTTTCAGCTCCTGGTGGACAAATGGGGTCTACCAGATGTGGACCTCATGGCCTCACAACACAAGCTTCCAGTGTACCGAGCCAGGACAAGGGACCCCGACTCAGCTTTCGTAGATGCATTATCTGTGAGGTGGACCTTCCATTTGGCATACCTCTTTCCTCCAGTCTCCCTTCTTCCTCGGGTTCTTCCGAAGTTCAAGCAAGAAGGGGGCACGGTCTTGTTGTAGCTCCAGCTTGGCCCAGGTGCCATTGGTACTCCGATCTTCAAAGTCTCTCCATAGATGCTCCTCTCCAACTTCCTCTGCGACCAGACCTGTTGTCTCAGAGTCCCTGTCTACATCCGGACCTGGCCCATCTGTCTTTAACGGCTTGGCTCTTGAGACATCCCTCCTAAGGTCTAAAGGGTTTTCTAGCTCTGTGGTCCAGACCACGCTCATAGCATGTAAACCAGCCTCTGCCAGCATTTATCACAGGTTGTGGCATTCATATTTCCAGTAGTGTGTTACTAGTAACTATGACCCTCAGGTTTTTAGGGTTTCTAGAATCCTTGGCTTTCTTAAAGCTGGATTGGATCTGAAACTCCGCCTAGCCTCTCTGAAAGTACACATCTCTGCTCTGTCCATCTGGTTCCAGAGGGACAGAGCAGAGCATCCTCTGCCAGATGTTCACACCTTCCTGTATACAACCTCCCTTTGTCCCTCCTGTGGCTCCATGGGATTTGTCAGTGGTTCGCCATGCACTCCATTTAAAGTTAAATAGCTCACTGCTTCCCATTTCTGATCTTTCATCCGGACAGGGCTGTTCTTCAAACACGCCCTGGCTTCCTTCCCAAGGTGGTCTCTCGTTTCCACCTTCATGAGGAAATTGTGGTTCTGGCCTTTCAATCACCAGACCTCTCGGCAGGTGAGGCCTCTTTGGATGTGGTCCGTGCTCTGAAGATTTATGTGGACTGTACTAGTTCCATCAGGAAATTGATCTTGCTCTTTGTTAGCTGGCCATCCCTTCTTGCAGAATCCATATAGGACAAATAGGCTCTGGCCAGATGGCTTTGCATAACTATCTCACAGGCTTACACGCAGACTGGCCTTCCTGTGCCGGTTACAGTTTTTGCTCATTCTATTTACACTGTGGGTCCCACGTGGGCAGCTCGCCATCAACTATGCAAGGCGGCCATGTGGTGTTTTGTCCACACCTTTCTTAGGTTCTATGCCTTTGATACATTTGCCTCTCAGGATGCTTCCGTCGGGCGATGGGTTCTCCTTTCAGCTCAGGAGCGTCCTCACCCTTGAACAACTGCTTTGGGACATCCCCATTGTCTCCCTGTGGAGCCCTATGGACCCTGAAGAAGAAAAGGCAAGTTATGGTAAAACTTTCCCTTGTTAACTCTTTTTCTTCGAAGTCCATAGGGTCCACAGGGTACCCACCCTGATGCACCTGGCTTCTATGGGTTTCTTCTCTTGGTCACTTGTTTCCATCTCGTGTGAGTGTGATTCTTCAGAGTACCAGTCTTCCTTCTTTCCTATCCTGCTCCTGCCTTGGGCTTGTTAACAAAACTAAGAAAAAATACAATTCTGGCGCTTCTAGCTAATCACTGTATATCATATATGAAATAAAATAGAACTGCAGCAGATAACCAACCTGTGTGTATGTTGGTAATTTGCAGAAACTGAAAAAAGCAGAATCTGCGCTGACTCTATATTAATTCAAATAGATGATTGGAAAAGTAGTGATGCGATAATGAATGTACATTAATACACAATAAATATTTAATATCCACTAAGGATGCCACATAAAATCAATACACAAAAATAAACATATATAACACTCTAAAAAATCTATCTAATATTGTACTTTAAAATGATTAAACACTGTGACTATTAAAAGTATTGATACAAAAGTTGCCAAAATCTGTAGTCCAGCACAACAGAATAATACCCCTTTTCCACCTAAACTCCGGGTCTGACCCGGAGTTGGAACAAAGTTCCTATCCGGATCAGACCCGGAATTTTGCCGGCGCTGACTCGGGATATTCCCGAGTCAGCGCCGCTCACACCGCAGTCGGGTCTGCATAGACCCGGCTATTGCGGAGTGAAAGTGGACGCTTGGAGATGACGTCATCTCCAAGCACCACTGAAGCCGGACCAATCGGCCGGCTAGCAGCGCACACCAGGTCTTCGTGACCCGGAGTGCGCTGTTCCCATAGCAGGGTTTCACGGGCTACGCCCGTGTTAAACCCTGCTAGTTACCTGGGTTGGATTGCCGGGTCACTCGACCCGGTGATCCAACCCTCTGCCCTTTTACACCAGGGAGCTGCCTGGGTTAACCCTTCAAAAACCCGGGTTTTAGCTCCAGTGTAAAAGGGGTATTAAACACATATATTAGATGCTAAGAGCTGTTAGGTGTTTCTACAGGCCAGATAGTAAATGCTTCCACAATGAAGATAATGATGGCTAATTGATTTAGCAAGTGTAGAGAAAAAAAAAACAGTCCTCAGTGTTGTTAAAATGAAAAGTCACATATGATCATATGCAGTGACCTGTAAACTTCAAATATTGTCAGGCACATAAATGATATCGATCTCGTGCTGTAGTCACCAGCCCCAAGTATGATTGTGCAAAAATACAGCTGTATAAAATACTCCAAGAAGCAGCCACTGTTTGGGCTATAGATCAATCACAGTCACAGCAGATTTAAAGATACTATATTGCACTGTATATTCACAGTGTTGTCTTCGTGTACTCACGGACTTTGTAGTCGGCAAATGTGGGGGCCCCCTTTGTGTGATTCAATCCTCCGGTATCCTGTATTGAATGCCAGGAAATGCACACATCTGCGACAGGTGCTGCTAATGTAAAGGAATTCTGCTGCAAAGTCTGCTGCGAAAGTCCTGGGTGTAGATGTTTAGTGAAGCATAAGTCCAATAACAGATGGCAACTGTGTATCCAGTGTAGCACAGTGAACAAGTAAAAGCGTCCTACCTAACTAGTTTCGTCACCTATCATGTGACTTTATCAAAGGTGTTAACAAAACTCACCTGCCTTCAGGCTGTGCGCTGGGTATAGGGGGAAGGACCGGAACATACTAGGATAGAAAAAAAAGCTTTGCTGTTGGTGTCCATTCTTCCAAGTACCACCTACACCCCATTGTCTCCCTGTGGAGAGTTAACAAGGGTAAGTTTTACCATAACACTCCTTTTTATGTTTCAGAACTTTACCCTTTTCCCAATGAGATTTGGGGTTATATTTGCTTTATTATCAAAGCCACAGCTGGTTGGCAAATCTGCCTATGAAATTTAAAAGGGCAATAATATGGAATGCAAAACACTCCTTTATACTTCAGAGTCCATAGAGTCCACAGGATCTACCTTGGGGTAAGTAGTTGGAGTGATCCATTGCACCAAACAGCTTACAGCTTTAAAGTTCCTAGCATGCACTGGTCCTCCTCCCTATATACCCCGCCCTAAACCACAGGCATTCAGTTGTTTTGTTTGGTGCGCAGCAAGTATCCAGATGCACAGTTTTAACACCGGGACTGCTTAGGTTTTTTTTTTTTTTATATATTTAACTTATTTTTGTTAAACTTCTGAGTTTAGCAGTATTAGGCGCCGAATAACGATGCATATACAGCGACTTCTTCTACCTTGGCCGATGCCGAAACCCCAGTACCGCTATATGCCCTGGGGATTTCGGCAGGGCTCAGCTAAAGTCTTTGCTGGGGTCCGGACTGCGATCAGATTCACGGAGATGGCAGGTAAGATGATTCCTCATGAGGAATCGTGCGCAAAGCAGTCCAGGCCTCCGGTGTAGGAGACGCATCGGCAGCTGCAGGTGAAGGTCTCGTTTAACGTGACCTTATTGAGGTGACCGGGGCGATATCGTCTGTCACCGGGGATGGGTAGTAGATGCACTAGGAGTGTTTACTGCTGTGAGGCCAGTGTTCCCGTGCCATCAAAATCAGCAGCTCAGGGGAGATAGGCGCTCCCCAGGCCGCTCCTCCCCCAACCCAGACGCAACTCCCGGTTGTGGATACCCGCATCTGGTTTTCTACTTCTGACCACCTCTTGTGTGAGACGCTCACAGTCCTCCTTGGGACTTGAGGTTAGGTCTGTCACCCTGTATATCTCTACCTTGAGTCAGTTATATAGCACTCTATATCCTAACAATACACCTGAGAGGGCTGGTTAGTTACTTCAGAGTTCATTTGCATTAGCATTTGATTATTGTATGTGACTGTCATGCTAGCTGCTGTATTTATACTGCCTTTTCAAAACTGTCAGATATATCTATCACTGTTTCTCCTCATCTCTCTGAAGGTGTGTGGGGTTTCTCATTTAAAGTCACATTGCATTTATACACTATACCTGTTACACATTACCAGGTCTAAAGGTAAAGGAGAGAAGGATGAGCTTCCTGTGCTAAAGTCATGTAAATCCTGTTTTGCAGGCCTGTCTGAGCAGAATTTTGTGCAATATGGGTTGTGTAGTGCCTGTTGTAAACAACCTACTTTTCTATCTTGTGCGCCAGCACAAGAACCACCCTGGTGGCCTCTTGGTCTCAGGTTTTGTTGCATTTGGTGGACAGGGCTTCAGCATCACATGCTCCTGCCACAATATTGCCTCCTGCTATGGGTTACCCACATCATTTGCATCCTTCTATGTATATGTTTCCCATGAATCCCTGTTGGTTTGATTCTTCTGCTCACTCTAGTCAGTATGCTTCCATCTATAGCCCCTCAGCAGGTGGTGCAGGCGAATAGACCAGTGGCAATAAAGCAGGGGCATAAGAGAGGTTTTCTTCAGACATTGCCTCAGGATCATCCTCCTCATCACACTCTGATACTCAGAGTTATGGGTCTTACTCAGTGGAAGACCACCATCAATCCTCTGTGGATGTCCCCTCACTGGTGAGAGCGGTTAGATCTGTCCTCAGTATAGAGGAAGAGGATGTTCCAAAATATAAGACTCCGGTCTTAAGGAAGGAATAGGGAAGGTGGCTAAAGATTATTTACCTCAGTATGAACAACTGACTAATCTCGTGTCTGAAACATGGTCTACTCCAAATAAGCATTTTTATGTTACAAGGAATTTAACCTCTCGATACCCATTTGCACTTGGTGAGTGTAACAAATAGGAAGTTCCTCCATCAGTAGATGCTCATGTAACTAGATTGATCAAGAGCTCTACATTACCCATTCCTGCAGCATCCTCATTGAAAGAGGTTACAGATAGAAAACTTGATAACTATTTAAAATCAGTGTTATTTGGAGCTATTAACAGACCAGATATGGATGTAGCCAAAGCTATGGAAGAATGGACGAAGGCTCTGGAGGATAGCATGCCAAATGCTACCAGAGAACAGCTGTCTCATCTCAGGCAGATGCAAGAAACAGCTATGTATATGGGGAATCGGTCATTGATGCAGTTATCTTGGCTTCTAGGGTATTGGCAACTTCGTTTGCGGCTCGAAGAACCCTTTGGCTAAAAACCTGGAAGAAGGTCACAGGGTCCAAGAAGGCCCTGGAGTCTTTGCCTTTTGTTGGGAAGGTACTGTTTGGACCAGAGCTGGATGACAGTGTCTTCACACTGGCGACATCTAAAGCTGCAGGGTTGCCATCTACAACTACACCCAAGTATAGGCAGTCGCCAGCTCGGTCCTTTCGCCTACAGAGTAGGGCAAAGGGACAGTCTTCCTAGACGGGATAATTACCACAAGAAACTGCAGACCAGGAGATCCTGGTCAACCATACATCCTGCTTCCAAGCCGAATGATAAGCCCACTGCCTGACGGGGCAGGCCTCTCCTGGGGGGGTCTCAGGGTGGGAGGCTGACTTCTACAGTTTTCTCATGCATGGCATCAGACGACTACGGATGCCTGGGTTCAAAAAGTGGTCTCTCATGGGTACACCTTCACATTCCTAAAGGCATGCTCAGAGATTTGTTGGTACAACCCTTCCCGTAGACCCGGTCAGATCTTTGGCCTTCCAGGAGACTATTGGGGCCCTCCTGAGGTCGGGAGTCATAATCCCTGTTCCTGTGATGCACCAGGGAAGGGGTTATTCAAATTTGTTTTTGATTCAGAAACCAAATGGGTCACATCGCCTTATCCTGAATCTGAAGTCTCTCAACAGATTCATCTATGTGCCCAAATTCCTTATGGAAACCCTTCTGTCAATTATGCTGGTAATGGAGCCTGGAGATTTCATGACCTCCCTGGACATACAGGATGCTTATCTGCATGTTCCTATTGCATGATCTCACCAAGGATTTCTGAGAATGGTGGTAGATTAGCAACATTACCAATTTCAGTCTCTACCCTTCGGGCTGGATACATCCCCTCGGGTATTTACCAAGATAATGGCAGTCATGACGGCTCATCTCAGACAACAAGGAGTCAGGATACTGCAATATTTGGATGACCTCCTGATATTAGCACAATCTCATGAGGTGTTACAGTCATCTCAAGATGACCATTGTCTGCCTACAAGAGCATGGCTGGATAATTCATTGGAAAAATTCTTCACTTTCTCCAACTCAGCAGATGGTGCACTTTGGTAGAAGAATCCTCTGTCCCAGAGAGTCCAGCAGCACTCCTAAGTGCACCATCTGCTGAGTTGGAGAAAGTGAAGACTTTTTCAAATTAATTATCCAGCCATGCTCTTATAGGATTCTTCTACCAGAGGACAAGATTGCAGCACTACAATCTAGGGTGCACAGTTGTCTTTTCAAGCAGGAAGTATCAGTTCACTTGGCAATGCCAGTGCTGGGCTCCATGGTGTCCTCTTTCAACATGGTGGCTTATGCCCAGTTCCACTCCAGGTCCCTGCAGCAATGGATTCTGTCTCGTTGGGATGGTCAGTATCATCGGATAAAGTCTCAGATGATCCGCATCTCACCAAGGGTTTGGCTCTAACTCGTCTGGTCACTGCAGAAGAAGACTCATCTAAACAATTGTTGCCCATTATGGGTCCCAGAATGGGTACTCCTCACCATGCATACAAGTCTGCAAGGATGGGGAGCGGTGACAGGTCTGCACACCTTTCAGGGAAGGTGGACAGATCAGGAAAGTCACCTACAGATAAAGTTTTTGGAGCTTTGTGCAGTGCACAGAGTGCTCATTCTGGCGCAGGACCTACTTCAGGGCAGGCCTGTCCAGATTCAGTCCGACAACGAGACTGCAGTGGCCTATATCAATCATCAAGGAGACACACAAAGTCCGGCAGCCATGAGGGAAGTGATGAACATTCTGCTGTGGGTAGAATGCCATCTTCCAGCAATCTCAGCAATATTCATCCTAGGAGTCCTCAAGTGGGAAGCAGACTGCCTAAGTAGTCAGGACATACATGCCGGAGAATGGGCTCTTCATCTGGACATCTTTCAACTCCTGGTGGACAAGTGGGGCCTACCACACTTAGACCTCATGGCATCAAGCCACAACCACAAGGTATGGGTCCAGAACAAGGGACCCCTAAGCCATTTAGTGGATGCTCTGGCAGTGAGATGGGATTTGAGGTTGGCATACCTCAATCTCCCTCCTCCCAAGGGTCTTCAGAAAGTTCAAGCAGGAGAGTGGCAGGATAATACTAATTGCTCCTGCCTGGCCCAGGAGACATTGGTTCACCGATCTGACATGTCTATCCATATACAGTCCACTTCCACTGCCTCTACGACAAGATTTGTTAGTGCAGGGTCCCTGTCTATATCCGGATTTACCTCAGCTGGCTTTGACGGCATGGTTCTTGAGTCTTCCGTCTTAAAGGCCAAAGGTTTCTCGACTGCTATGATCCAGACGATGCTGAGGGCAAGGAAGCCTGCTTCGGCCCGTATCTATCACTGGATTTGGCATTCATTTTTTCTTTTGGTGTTCCCACATAAAATATGACCCTAAAGATTTTTTTCAGGGTTTTTTGGCGAGTGCTTGCTTTTCTTCAGGTGGGATTAGACTTAGGTCTTCGTCTGGCTACCCTGAGCCTTCAGGTTTCTGAATTGCCAGTAAGATTCCAGTGCAGAATTGCTCCCCTGCCGGATGTTAGAACATTCTTGCAGGCGGTTCTCCGTCTGCAACCTCCATTTGTCCCTCAGGTGGCACCGTGGGATTTATCTTTGGTTCTCAGGACACTGCAAGCTTCTCCTTTTGAGCCCTTGGATAAGATGGACCTTAGATGGTTGACAACGAAGACACTCTTTCTCCTCGCTATTTCCTCAACTTGCAGAGTTTCGGATTTGGCAGCACTGACATGTGGCTCTCCATATTTGATTTTTCATCAAAATAGAGCTGTTCTCCGTACAAGAGCGGGATACCTTCCAAAGGTGGTATCCCGTTTTCATATTAATGAAGAAATTGTAGTCCTGGCCTTTCAGTCTTCAGACCTTTCTAAGGGTGAAGCTTCGATGGATGTGGTTCGTGCCCTATCTATGTGGATCGTACCAGCTCCATCAGGAAATCAGATGCACTCTTTGTGTTATATGTGTTTCACAAATGAGGTTGACCAGCTAACAGACAGACTTTGGCTCACTGTTTGCGTATGACTATTTCTCAGGTCTATACACAGGCTGATCTCCCTGTCCCGAACAAGGTGTCCGCACATCCTACTCGGTCTGTGGGACCATCGTGGGTGGTTAGACATGGCGCCTCGGCTAAAACAGCTGTGCAAGGCAGCCACTTGGCCTTCCGTCCATACCTTTATCAATTTAGATGCATTTGATACTTTTGCCTCCCAGGATGCTTCCTTTGGGTGGCGGATTCTCCTCTCTGCTCAGGAGCATCCCCGCCCTTAAGGAAACTGCTTTAGGACGTCCCCAAAGTAGATCCTGTAGACCCTATGGACCATGAAGCAGAAAATTAGAGTTATGGTATAACATAACTCAGTTAACTCTTTTTCTTCGAGGTCCATAGGGCACCATCCCTTACGCACATGGCCTCAGTTGGGATCTGTTCTTGGCTATTTTGGATCGCTGATTCCCTTATTTGTATTTTGAGTGTGTTTCTTAGGTACATTGTACTTCTTTCTCCATTTTCTGTCTCTTGCCGTTAGGCTTGTTTACAAACTGAATGCCTGTGGCTGGGGGCAGTGTATATTGGGAGGTGGACCAGGGCATGCTGGGAGCTTCAAAGCTGTAAGCTGTTTGGTGCAATGAATCACTCCAACTACATATCCCAAGGTAGATCCTGTGGACCCTGTGGAACTCGAAGAAAAAGTTAACTGAGGTATGTTATACCTTAACTGTACTTTTTGAAAAGCTGTTGCTTAGTAAATTTACCCCTTGAAATTATGGTAGTCTGTGGACCTTCTGGTGTCAGAGATATCTATGAGAACCACATTTGCCCCTTGAACAACATATTAGACCTTTTTGTATAAGCCACTTTCCACCTTTGCTTCACTATTTAGGATGACAGTTGCATCTATTTGGCAACAATAATTACATTAATGTGGGAGGAACGGATCCGTAGAAGGTCACAAAATGGCATTTGCAGGGTAAAGAGGCAGCAGTTTGACTAACATTTTTAGTTGCATCATCCTACACTGTGGATGCTGGTTTAGATTCTGAACCAATTCAATAGTGGCAGGCTCTTGCTGGGTACACACTATACAATATTGTACATTGCCAGCTGTCGTTCATCGCAGGTCCCATCTGCTGCGCTGCACAGCAGGTGGGACGATGCAATGACCGACATGGTGTACAGTAGTTACATGCAGCATGCAAAGATACATCACGTCATCATGCAGTGTGCATGTAATGTGTGATGTAACATTACATAGGATGCTGGGTCACACCACCTGTGTACCCAGCTTCAGTCCAAATCTTGGACAATATTACAAAAAATCCTCTTTCAGGAATTCCCACTTCAATTTTGGGAATATAATAAAAGTACAATATAGGAGGAATAGTTCCTCCTTTTCTCAGAATAAACCCAAACTGTAAAGGCCATATTGGGCTTGTGAGCTCTGTCTCTACTAGGTATTCCAATATTTTTTTGGGTCCTGACATACCTGGTATTATAAACATTAAGTCATCAGTGTTAAGGGATTCCATAGGTCAGACTGATACTGAGTCAGTCACTCACTAATGCAAGCTTGTGGTGTGTTATTCACGGATACTGCAGCTGTTGCAGTGATAGCAGGTGACGTGAGGCAAGTTGTCATGGAAACCTCTTCCACACTGGCTGCCAGTATTACAGTGATTCTGAAGCCTCTTTATTCCTGATCTTGTATATATAAATAGACTGTAGCCAAGTTGCAGTTGCAAAAGCAACAACCAAGGCACAGGTAACAACAGACAAAAGGGGAGGGGAGTGAATGCATAGCAGTAGTACAGCAGGAAGCACACAGCAACAGTAGTGAGTTGGGCTCACACAATGGAACAGATTGAGCTGCAAATATGTATCACAGTAGGGACAGCTCCATACTACTTAGATCCAGATTAAAAGTCATCTTTGCTTCTCTTATGACACCTATGTGTTTTTAATCACTAGATTAATCCTGTTGTCCTCGGACTGGTTCCAAAATGGTTTTGGGATTGGAATCCCTAAACTCTGCGCCAGTCCTCTCTGTCTTCCCATTCTGTAGAGCTGAATACAATCAGTTTTGCAGGATAGATCTTGCGTGTTTTTGCACTACGCATTCTTTGTAGCAGAGCTCATTTATCTACAGGTGTTTCAGTATCATACGACTGTGGCTGAAGGGGAGTTTACCCCTAGGTAATGTATAGGAATGATGTGTCAAATGAATTGCAGATTAGTGTGTGTGTACGCAGCTAGATATGCACAAAGGATAAGCTGGTGTAAATGTACGGAGAACAGCTATGACTGTGTGTGTATACAGCCATGGCCAAAAGTTTTGAGAATGACACAAGTATTGGTTTTCACAAAGTTTGCTGCTTCAGTGCTTTTAGACCTATTTGTCAGATGTTACTATGGTATACTGAAGTAAAGTTACAAGCATTTCATAGGTGTCAAAGGCTTTTATTGACAATTACATTAAGTTTATGCAAAGAGTCTATATTTGCAGTGTTGACCCTTCTTTTTCAAGACTTCTGCAATTCGCCCTGGCATGCTCCCCACACCCTTGCCCTCCCCCTACTGCCTAATCCCTAAACTTGACCTATCCCGACCGCTGGGATACTGAATGCATACTATATATAGCATTAATATAAGTCATTAGCATTATATATACCAAGACTATAAATAGAATACAGTCGCTCCTTAGCAACTATAGTAGTCTGTATTTAGACACAGTTGTGATATTTAGTTTGGATATGTTATACCTGCAAATGACTATACTAACATGCCTGTTTGCACAATATTTTTATATAATTTTATTTTAATAAATTCGTAGTAAAGAATATGTTTTTTAGTGAATTTCTTATACCAAATTTAACCTACTCAAGAAATCAGAGTAGGTGGGATCTGGAGGACCGGACACCAACACCAAAGCTTTTCAATCCCAGGATGCTACAGTCCTTCCTCCTATACCCCACCCACAGAGGGCAACGCAGTTTTGTTGATGTCTGGCAGGAGCTGGATCACCATTTTTAACAGTGGGGCTGCTTCAAGCAGCCCAGGCTCATTTTTATGATTTTTTTATTGTTGTTTTTACTACTGAGCAGCAGCTACACAGTCCCTTGGACGTCTGTGCTGCTCCTCCATCACTCCTCCACGGCGCTGTTACCCCAAGCCGCGGCTAGGTACACCCGGTAGGGTTCTGAGGGGGACTAGCTAGCAGGCTTCCCGGACCCCAGACTGCAGCCCGGAATCCAGAGGACAGGTAAGGTCTTTACGCAGTCTAACCTCCGGTCTAAGGAGACAGACCGGAGGCAATGATGTGGACACTGGTGCGCCCAAGACTCCACTAGACCACCAGGGCATTAATATACTGGTCCTGTGCATTTTTAGAGGCCAAGGGACCTGATGGTTAACGTCAGCACGGGGAGAAGGCGCTCTCCCTGCAGCCAATCCCCCAGCTCAGTGCGCCATTCCACTGCGGTCTAGCTATTCCCTGAGCTGCTCCTCCCTCACCCTCCTCCCACTCAGAGATGAATGGCAGCCTTTTTCTGCTTCATAGATCTCTGGGAAACGCTGGGTCCAGTCTCCCTGTATACCTCTCCCACGGGCCAGGTTATACAGCGCTATAGTCTACCAGCCATTGGGGTCTGTGTAGTTGATTGTAGTGCCAATTGCAGATAGATAGTGTTTTTTTTCTGCGTTTGTATGTGACTTGTGCTAGAGCTGATCTCTACTTTCTATACTGTCAGCTTCTACCTTTCCCTTTATTCTACTATACCCCGACATACTAAGGTATAGGGGGTTCATTGTACTTCACATCTCATATATAATTGTGAGGGCTGTCGCATACTATATAGCACTATTGTACACTACACTGTGCCATATTATACATACTGCAGGGTGCACACTGCACTGTATCATACTGTATATTTTATTATTCTTGTGCTGATGTCAGATAGAGGAAAGAACAACAAGCAGGCTGATGCTGTTGCTCCTACTCTGGTATCTTGTAAGTCCTGCTCAGTGGGTTTAGCCCCAGAGGACATCATTCAGGATAATCTTAGTACTAATTGTTACACATCCCCAGTGTCTCCCTCTCAGGACCCACCTTGGGCTGCCTTTTCACAGGTGCTGGCAAAGATTGCGGAACACTTATCAGTCCCCGTGGTAGCTCTCCATGTGGGATGGCCACAGCAGGTACTCCCTGCAAATCTTTTGCCTCCCCCATGTATAAACCTACTGTCTTCTTCGGTACAGAGTTTGTCTAATACCTCTACAGCTTTTCAGAAAGGAAAAGCCTACTAAGCGTGCTGTGTTATCTTCCCAGTCCACCCAGTTATCGGATTCTGATATATAATCTGGGGAGTGCAGAAGCTTCAGACCTCTCACTCCGACTGCATCTCAGGAGACGAGGGGCCACCCTCTAAATTAAATATACCTATTCTTGTGAGAGCTGTAAAATCTATTTTACAAATAGAAGAGGAAGAACCTGCTCCTAAGAAAAAACAACCACTTTTTAAATGACAAAAGGTAGTTTTACCAGAGTTTCCCTACTCTGACCAGCTATCTGATCACATGAGCAAAGCATGGAATATGCCCAGTAAAAGGTTTCAAATTCCAAAACATTTAAGTTCCTTTTACCCTCTTCCAGCTACTGATTGCACTAAATGGGAAGTTCGCCCCAGCAGTGGATTTTCATGTAACAGGTCTGGTTAAGAATGCCATCCATACTGCAACCTCCTTGAAGGAGACTACAAATAGGCGTATAGAAGCTTGTCACAAATCCTTGTACTTCCTTACAGGAGCCATTATTTAGCTGCTAGGGCTACGGCCTGGGTGGCAAAAAATCTATTGAGAGTTGGGCAGAGGCCCTAGAAGAGACATTTCCCCCTGATGCTTCAAGGGAACAATTATCCTACATATCTCACGTTAGAGATGCAGCTATGGATATGGCTCTCCTGGCTTCCAGGATATCTGCCTTTTCAGCAGTGGCTCGCCGTATTGTTTGGCTACGGTCCTGGAAAGCAGATTGAAACTCAAAGAGGCTCTGGAGTCTTTGCCTTATTCTGGAGATATCCTATTTGGTCCAGAATTAGATAAAATTGTGACTACTTTGGCAGCTCCAAGATGGTGTTCCTGCCCCCTGCCTATAATACAAAACCTCGGACGTCATACTTTCACCCTCAAGGAAAAGCTAAGGGTCAGTCCTTACCACGGCAGCAGGCATCAGCCAAGGGCCTCCAAGCCTGAGCTACTAGACATCTACCTGCCAAGTCTGAGGACAAGTCTACAGGCTGACGGGGTGGACCTCTCCCTGGGGGCTCCCAGGGTAGGAGGCAGACTTCTTCAATTCACACAGTTGTGGCATCAAACCAAATCAGATGTCTGGGTAAGGGCAGTGGTCTCCCACGGATACACCCTCTGGTTTCAGAGGTGACCCACCCAGCAATTCTTTTGCAGAGGACCTCCATTGGACCCAACCAAGGCCCTGCTGCTCCAGAAAGTTATTCAGTCCTTACTGAATTCAGGAGTAATAATTCAGGTCCCCTCCTCTCAACGAGGCAAGGGTTATTATTCTACCCTTTTCTTAGTTCTGAAGCCCAATGGGTCTCATCAGCCTAACCTCAAATCTCTGAACAAGTTTATTAGGGTGCCCAGGTTTCATATGTAAACCCTCCTCTATTATCCTAGCTATGGTGCCCATTTTTTTTTGTTATATCTCTAGACATTCAGGACTCTTACCATCATGTACCTATAGTGCCTTCTCATCAACAATATCTCAAGTTTTCTATACTACAGCAACATTACCAATTTCGGGCTCTGCCGTTCAACCTTTCAACAGCCCCTCGGGTCTTTACCAAGACCATGGCAATTATGGTGGGCCTCTCCATCGTCAAGGGATCAGACTGTTCCCATACTTGGACGATCTCTTGCTCTTCGCCAGCTCCCCACAGACTCTTCACCGCCATCTGCAGATAACCATTGCTTTTCTACAAATGCACAGTTGGCTGATCAACTGGAAAAAGTCTTCCCTGACCCCTTCTCAAAGGATGGTGCATTTGGGAGTCCTCCTGGTCTCTCAAGTTCATAGAAGCTTCCTAACTGCAGACAAGATTTCAGCAATACAGCACAGACTACTCCACAATCGCTGAGTATCAATTCACTCTGCAATGCAGGCTTTGGGATCAATGGTGTCCACCTTCGACATAGTGGCATTTGCCCAGTTTCACTCCAGACCTCTACAACACCTGATCCTCTCCAGGTGGATTGGGCTACCCCATCTGGTCAGATCACAGATGAGCTTCTCCCCAGAGGTTCGCCTGTCTGTAGCCTGGAGGCTAAAGACAACCCATTTGAACAAGGGTTGTCCCTCCTTCCAAAGTCGATGGTTCCCAGTCAAGGCAGTGTTCCCAATCAACATCTTGGAACTTTGAGCCATCTACAGAGCTCTCACTCTGGCTCAGAACATTCTGAAAAGCAGGCCGGTACAAGTACAGTCCGACAACGCCACGACTGTGACCTACCTCAATCACCAAGGGGGCACTCTAAGTCAGTTAGCAATGACAAAAGTGTCCTGCATTCTCACATGGGCCGAACGCAATCTCCGCAGTGTTCATCTCGGGGATACTCAATTGGGAAGTGGACTTCCTCAGCCACCACGACGTGCATGCAGGAGAATGGTCTTTACATCCAGAAGTCGTTCAGCTTCTGGTGGACAAATGGGGTCTTCCGGAAGTGGATCTCATGGGACAAGACACAACAACAAACTTCCAGTTTATGGAGCCAGGACAAGGGATCCTGACGCGGCTTTCATAGACGCCTTGTCGGTGAAATGGAACTTCGATTTGGCATATCTCTTCCCTCCAATATCCCTGCTTCCTCGAGTGATTCAAAAGTTCAGACAGGAGGGGGGCAAAGTCCTTTTAATAGCTCCGGCTGGGCCCAGTTGCCATTGGCACTCCGATCTTCACAGTCCCTCCATAGACGTCCGTCTTCAACTTCCTCTATGAGTAGACCCGTTGTCTCAGGGTCCATGTCTACATCCATACCTAGCCAGTCTGTCTTTAGCGGCTTGGCTCTTGAGACATCCCTCCTAATGGCTAAGCGATTTTCCGGCTCTGTGGTCCAGACCATGCTCACAGCACATAAACCGGCCTGAATTTATCACCATATTTCCAATGGTGTGCTCCAAGAAACTATGACCAAGTCTTTAAAGTTTCTAGAATTCTTGCCTTCAGGCTGGACTGGATCTAGGCCACAGACTAGCATCTCTGAAAGTGCAGGGCTCTGCTTTGATCAATTCTGCTCTGAAACCAGACATATACCGGATGGTCACACCTTCATGCAAGGTGTTCTACATATAAAACCTCCCTTTCTCCCTCCTGTGACTCCATGGGATTTGTTAGTGGTCCTCTGAGCACTTCAGGAACCTCCATTCAAACCTCTGGAATCCGTGGATGTCAAATGGCTCCCTGCTTAGACTCTTTTCTGGCTATAGCATCTGCCCATAGGATATCAGATTTAGGGGCACTTTCATGGCGCTCTCATTTTTTAATATTTCATCAGCATAGGGCTGTTCTTTGAACATACCCAGGCTTCCTTCCCAAGGTGGTTTTTCGCTTCCACCTGAATGAGGAAATTGTGGTTCCAGCCTTTAAATCACCAGACCTCTCGGCAGTTGAGACCTCTTTGGATGTGGTCCGTGCTCTGAAGATCTATGTGGACCGTACTACTTCCATCAGGAAATCTGACTCCCTCTTTGTCCTATATGGATTCCACAAGAAGGGATGGCCAGCTAACAAACAGACTCTGGCCAGAAGGATTCGCATGACTATCTCACAGGCTTACACGCAGACTTCCTGTACCGGCTACAGTATCTGCTCATTCTACTTGCACTGTGAGTCCCTCATGAGCAGCCAGACGCCTCAGCTGAACAGCTATGCAAGGCAGACTCCTGGTCTACTGTCCACACCATTGTTAGGTTTTATGCCTTTGATACATTTGCCTCTCAGGATGCTTCCTTCGGGCGTAGTGTTCTCCTATCAGCTCAGGAGCATTCCCGCCCTTGAACAACTGCTTTGGGACACCCAAATGTCTCCCTGTGGAGCCCTTTGGATCCTGAAGAAGAAAAGTAGAGTTATAGTAATACTTACCTTTGTTAACTCTCTTTCTTTGAATTCCATAGGGTCGCACCTGGCTTCTGTGGGTTTCTTCCCTTGGTCACTTGTTTCCTTCTCTGTGAGTGTGAGATTCTTCAGTGTACCAGTCTTCCTTCTCTCCTCTCCTGCCTTGTTTACAAAACTTGCCATCAGGCTGTGGGCAGGGTATAGGGGGAAGGACCGGAGCATCCTGGGATTGAAAAGCTTTGCTGTCCGGTCCTCCAGGTCCTACCTACACCCCAATGTCTCCCTGTGGACATTGAAGAAAGAGTTAACAAAGGTAAGTTTTTTTTTTTTTTACCATAACTCTCCTTTTTACTTTACTTGTGTGTCTTTCCCCCTAGCCAGAGGCCCTGCGGGATGCTACATACTTACACTTTTGCCAGGGCTTCTCTGTTCCACCTATACTCCTCAGCCAAGTGTTGAAGCTGGATAATTGGCTGAGACAGAATCAGTTTAAAAATTAGATTGGAATGACGCCATCTTGCGAATGGCCACAAGTCACCATTTTAGAAAATGAGATCTGCACGACGCCATCTTGCGAATGGCTGGCCGCCCAGCGCCATTTGAGAGAAACTCACACTTAAGTACATACGGCGATGCTATTATTAGCATCATGCGATCGCATATTTCACCATACCCCATACACACATTAAAAATACGCACATTAGCGAATACATAATACCCCGCGTGCAGACGCTGTTTATTAGCTTCATGAGTATGCATCTTCCCTAAGTTAAAAGTCCTCGCTACATAAATCTAACTAGCGTTCTTTCCCAAACCCCAAATACTTACACACTGCACACTCACATAGAAGGTTCCATAGTTTCAAGGTGTAATATTCAAGGGTTATTCATTTATTACTGATGTTGTGAAATAAAGACTTTTTGATATCTAAGGTTTAGTCCATGATAAGCAAACCGTGGGCCTGATTCAGACCCACTCGTGAGCGGCTGTCCGCTCGCAAGTGGGTCGATGGTCTGCACTGCGCATGCGCACGACGGAGGGAGCTCCATCATGCGCATGCGCGAGACGCGACGAGCGAAGGACTTTCCTTCGCTCGTAGTGTCTGATCAAAGGGGGCGTGCTGTCGATGTTGATTGACAGCACGCCCCCTTTGGTGCTGTCAATCAAATCACTCCCACTGACATCACACTAGTGATGTCAGTGGGAGTGATTTTGGCTCTGATAGAGCCAAAATCACTCCTGGCCTTGCGGTTGAGAAACTCAACCGCAGGCTTCTGCTCGCACTGGCGATGGTCAAGACCATCGCGACCATCATCCTGCACGCTTGTATAGGCTGTGGGTGGTGACCCACAGCTATACGAGCGTCCAGGAGGACGCTCCATATTTATGGAGGTGGGCTCTGGTCAGAGCGTCCGGCTCTGAATCAGGGCCCGTGTTTGGTGTTGTACTGATCTACTCTGGTCTCAAAAGCTTTCTGGTATCATCGGTGAGAAGATCCCAGCATGCATTCTCAACTTATGGACTGTAGAGGGTTAAAACACTAAAATGTACTTTGTAATGTTAGCAGCTTAGATTTGAATGCGGCGGGAAAAAGGAGAATCAACCTGTAAAATGTCCTGTAACAGAAGCACCGTGACTGGGAACCAATGGAACCATGCCAAACTTGCCTATTGTGTTGCTTATCCCTTTAAGGGTATAAATGTGCGTACCAACTCCAATCTGGAGTCTTCTTGCTGATGATGGAGGTTTCTTGTTGATGCCGGTAACTGGTAACAGTGCGCGTGCGTATGTCTGTATGATTTATTTGTGCTAAATTGTCTTTAGATCACAGCATGTAACCTACTGTTTTTATGTTGAATAATAACTTTTGTGCGTTGGAAACACATTTCTCAAAGTCTGAAGGCATTTATTTACTGTATGACTGCGTACGCAAACAGCATTAATTCTAGAAGGTATAGGCAGGATTTAGAAGGTACAGGCAGGAGCGTATAGAGGTTTAAATCTAGTATCCTTAGTTGGGGGCTCGCAGGTTAATCTCGCAACCGGTCTGTAACACTCGGTATCGAACTCACAGCAAAAGGGTGGAGTCTCCTGGCAGGAGAATGCATTGTGCGTTCGGAATCTGTTACCACCGTTGTTGCTGAGAGTGCACTACCGGTTACAGTGACTTTAGGAGCGCTGATTAAGAATCCAGGGACGGGGGAGGAAAAAGTTTGTTTTCCTTCGTCGATAGGTTGTTTTTCTGTTTTATTTTGTGTGTTAAAAAGGGGGTGTCACATTCTTGCGTATGCAGCTGAGTTGTATTATTGCATATGCAGCGAAGTTGCATGTTTGATACGCAGCTAAGTTGTAATATAACTTAAGAGTCATAATACGGTTGTGTAGTAGTCGCATTATTGTGTATGCGACTAGTCGCACAATAGCATATACGTATTTCCGGTCTTGCTGCCTCATGTTTTAAAAAATGCCATTGAGATTACATTATCAATTGTTGCCAATAACTGGGTTAACGTGTGTTTTTCTGCGCAGGAAATAAGTGTGTAACTGTGAGTATTTGTTTAGGGTGTAACACGGGTCCTAAATGTTAAGGGTATTGTATGATCCTTAAGGGCTAGGTGCAGGAGTTAGCCTAGCTGCTCAGTAGTAGCTACCGTTCTATACACATTAGCAGGTGTACATGTTGTCTTTGTTGTAGGGACCGGCTCTCAGTGTGATTGCAGTGTTTAGTAATTAGGTTGGGTTACTTGAGCATTGTAATTGAGCCACACTGGAAACTTGTGATTGTAAACTGAGAGATAATAGGTGAGTGGGAGCATCTAGAAATAACTTCCATAGGTGAGTGGGAGCATCTAGAAATTTCTTCTATAGGTGAGTGGGAGCATCTAGAAATAACTTCCATAGGTAAGTGAGAGTATCTAGACTGTCTTTCACCAGTTTAAATCTTTATTGAAAAACTTAGGGTTCTCCCAGGATGGGGGCCAAACAAACGGTAGAGATGTTAAATGATTTGCTGCTGTTGGAAGTGCCGCTTGGGTCGGCACGACATATTATGCATATTAAGTACGGTGCCAATGCAACCAGGTATTGCGATTTATGGTTTAATTGACGAGGAAGAGTGTTAGGCCGTTTCCTAAAATTGGTAGCTTTGATAAGGAGATATTGAACAATGTCCGAGCTCACATCTGTTTGGTGCGTTCTCGAGTGAAAAAGATAAAATATAACGAATGTTTAAAATTGTGGCAGCATGAAGGGGAGGTGTGGCTTAAAGGTGTGCACGCGACGCAAACTAGCGTTGCGAACGCATTACCAGAAAGTACATCCACGGTGCTAAATTGCAATGCGTGCAAGCCACAAAATGGCGCGCATGTGCAGCAAGGTAGCGTTGTGGAAGGTATTGTCAGTGGTTCACGCACACCACCGCCGCCCTATGCTGATGGGGGTGCAGGTACAGTTATTGAAAAAACCCACAAAAATGTAACAAGTAATTTGTACCCTCTCTTAAGTAACCATAAGGAAAACGTTTATGATGTGGATGATGAGCCTATTGTTATGTCTGCCATTTCCCATGCTGTACACATGTTAGATGCTCCACCACAACAATCACAAGTGGTGCCGCCATCTCCATCAGTAATAGTACAGGAAGTTGTTAATGCTATACGTAGCAGTAACAAGCTAAACCTCCAGCCAGGTAATAAGGTCAAAAGTAGCAGTGCGGCCGGTCTGCATCCCATCCGGACAATAACTGTTCTGAATGGGAATGCAGATGCGAACGGAGTAGTGCCCACAAGGGAAGATGCAATGCATTGTCTTTGGACAAGAGCAGAGCTAAATTCCATAATGAATGATTTCCCTGATCCCAAAAAGGAATTAGCCAAATGTCAAAGATTTTTGAGATATTTGGGTAGTTCTCACAAACCAACTAGCAAAGCAATATCGACGTGACAAAATTTATCACAGATTGTGTATTGGATGGAGATGTTCCCTTAACAGACAAAATTAATCAAGGTAACAGGATAAGTGCTCTTACTGGCCAGACTCTGCTGTTCCACGTCATGAGGCTCACCAGCTGGGGGTTCCCAGTGCGCACTGAGGACCCCTTCACCCTACACCCCTTGGAGAGTGTTTTTGTCAGGTACTATCTTTATCTTTTTTCCCTGCTCTCTCATTAGATGCCCGCTATGTGGATTCCTGCGCTGCTTTGAGCAACAGGGATGCTACATTGGATGTGGCACTAACAGCAGAAGCAGGCTGCACTGTTTCTATGAGTGCCATGAGACAGTGATACTCATTCCTCGTCCTCTGAATCTCATGACGTGGAACAGCAGAGTCTGGCCAGTAAGAGCACTTATCCTGTCTTTCATATCTATTTAGATATTTATCCTGTTTGATCATCATACACTCTCCTATATTGAATAGAGGGACGCCTCTTTATTATACTCCAGCATTTTCTCTGGTCCAATTTTGGGGTGGGATGTGCAGCTTTTTAACTATGTTATACATGTCATTTTGTCTGGTTATGTATGTTTAGTCTTTGTCTTATTTTCGCCTAGTGATGAGGATTTATCCTCTCTAAACACACTATATACAATATATGTATACTTTATTTTTTGTTAGCCTTATTGCCAGGTGTGGCACCTTAATAGTCTACTGAATTACTGCTATATGGTCTCTGCGATTAATACTACAGAGGGTCTCTAAAAGGTATTTGATTATTTTAGATATTATTCTAATATATATATATATCTCTTCTCATTAAATCATTGTTTTGATGTAAATCAATACCTATTCTTAGACTCTATCTACATACCAATGGTAGTAGACTTACAGTGTCACCAACTCTGAACCATTCGATAACTGTTTTCGTCATTTTGCTATGTAGTTACGTAGTACGTCAATTGATATTTTGTGTTTTGGTTTAGTGTTAGTTTTCTATTTTTAGAATTATTTAATAAAAGTATTTGTTTTATTTCACTCATTCAGCAATTTACACCAATTTCTTCTATACTCTTTGTCTGGGGTGTGCCTCATGTATGAAGTCCCTTTTTCTTTCTTTGTTTCCCCTTTGAGATAGTGTTTGACAGGCAGCCTCATGTGAAAATATGATAATGAGGTTACTGTGCAGTGTCTCACGAAGATGAGTAAGAACTGAAATTGAAAATGTTATTTTCTAACATGTTTGATGCAAACTGTCATGATGTCAAACCTGGAGAATTTGTTATGACCCAAATTTTTTTACGCTCAGGTTGTTTGATCATTGGGCAGGTCCGTACCAGGTGTTGCTGATGAGTACCACATCTTTGAAGATGGCCGAGAGAGATACCTTGGTCCATTCCACTCAATGCAAAAAGGTCAACCAACCAGTAGAGAAATAATGTGGAGACAAGGCTGATAACGTGGACTTGTCGATCACGAGCTTGTTCTGGGACAATTAAAAGGTTGTAGTGAGATACCGGAGCTAAAGAAATTTGCAGGTCCGTGCTGCGGCAATAGACTGCTCTGCTGTGTTCATTTTCATATTCTCTTCCAGAGTTTCCATCATCCTGGTTTGTTCAGGGATACCTGGTTTCTGTGACGGGGGACCGATAGAGGAGATCGGAGCTGATGGCAGTACTGATGGAGTAGAGTCAAGAGGAGTGCTATGCCAATCAGGGGAGTGTCTGACCAATCTTAGTACTGTAACTGTTAAAAGATATGACCCTCACACATGTTGAAATGCTTGGTATTCATAAAAACACACCATCACCATATCTTCACATGCAGTATGAACACAGAGGCAAAAGTAGTATGATACCTGGTGACGTGCATAAAGCCACACAGTTAATTAGTGAGACAACTGGCTTTCAAGTTTTAGTAGCACTGGATCTCACCAGGATCGCTCGGGGTACACTAAATTTTAGATATTATCTATCAATTTAGCAAGATCTTGGATATATCACCGAGATGTATGATGACACCTTCAGGTATACAGGTAGGGAATTGCAAGCATACAAGAAAGAACTGATGCGACACAGACTAGTGTTAAATTACTTAACAGCTGTCACTGGAGGGTACTGTGTAATTTGGAGTGAAGTGTTGCACTTATGTCACAAATGATACCAGTGACCCCAAGGAGGTGATAGACTGGAAGATGGATGAAATTCTGCAGCTAAAATGGGAATTTCAAAAGAACCATAATGCTTCAGTGGCTGAAGTGGAGGAGAAGGTAGAGAAATGGGTTTCATGGTTGAACCCAAGGAAATGGTTCTCAGGTCTAGGAGAGTGGGTCCAGGAAATTATCGCAAGCATAGGTAAACTCTTGATCCTCATACTGGTTGTCATCATAGTAATTGGCATATGTCAGGTGTGTGTTGAAGTGTAGAAAATGTAAAGATAAGGTAAACCGGAGAAACGAAATTATGATGGTGGTTAGCAATGACAATATGAATACTGAGGTAAATACCATCATATAATGTATTATATTAGACATGCATAAAATGTATTATTATTAAAATGTTATTTTAAAACACCTCAAATAATGTAAGTCCCTAATCCCCCTCAAGACTTCCTTTATAGGATAGGTGCATCCCCACACCTTTCCCATGATCCTCCAGGATCCGCAGTGTGCGTATAAGGGTAGTTTTATGTCCCCTCTTAGAGACCCATTATTGATGGATTAAGAACCACCTTGAGCCATCCCATAATATAACATCAAAATGATATGTCAAAATGTAAGCCTAAATTAAATGTAAGATCAGTATATGATAGCATGTTGGTTGCTATCAAAGGGTGGACTGTCGAAGCTGGATAATTGGCTGAGACAGAATCGGTTTAAAAATTAGATTGGAACGACGCCATCTTGTGAATGGCCACAAGACACCATTTTAGAAAATGAGATCTGCACGACGCCATCTTGCGAATGACTGCCCAGCGCCATTTTAGAGAAACTCACACTTAAGTACATACGGCGATGCTATTATTATTAGCATCATGCGAGCACATATTTCACATTAAAAATACGCACATTAGCGAATGCATAATACCCCGCATACGGCTGCTGTTTATTAGCTTCATGCGTATGCATCTTCCCTAAGTTAAAAGTCCTCGCTACATAAATCTAACTAGTGTTTTTTCGCCAAAACCCAAATACTTACACACTGCACACTCACATAAAAGGTTCCATAGTTTCAAGGTGTAATATTCAAGGGTTATTCATTTATTACTAATGTTGTGAAATAAAGACTTTTTGATATCTAAGGTTTAGTACATGATAAGCAAACAGTGTTTGGTTTTGTACTGATCTACTCTCTCTCTCTCAACAGCTTTCCGGTATCATCGGTGAGAAGATCGCAACATGCATTCTCAACTTATGGACTGTAGAGAGTTAAAACACTAAAATGTACTTTGTAATATTAGCAGCTTAGATTTGCATGCGGCGGGAAAAAGGAGAAAAAAGGCTGTCGGAGGCTGACCTGTGTGCATTTTAATCAACCTGTTAAATGTTCCGTAACCGAAGCACCGTGACTGGGAACCAATGGAACCATGTCAAACTTGCCTATTGTGTTGCTTATCCCTGTAAGGGTATAAATGTGCATACCGACTCCAATATGGAGTCTTCTTGCTGATGCTGATGGAGGTTTCTTGTTGATGCCGGTAACTGGTCCCAGTGCGCGTGCGTATGTATAACTGTACCTTGGGTCTGTATGATTTCTTTGTGCTAAATTGTCTTTAGATCACAGCGTGTAACCTACTGTTTTTATATTGAATAATAACTTTTGTGCGTTGGAAACACATTTCTCAAAGTCTGAAGGCATTTATTTACTGTATGACTGCGTACGCAAACAGCGTCAATTCTAGAAGGTATAGGCAGGATTTAGAAGGTATAGGCAGGAGCGTATAGAGGTTTAAATCCAGTATCCTTACAAGTTTTCGGCTGACACATCTAATGGCATTATATAATAAATTCAGATATTGCATTGTTTTACTATTACGGTCACTTTCTGGTGAATAAAAGTCAGAGGGGTAGATACACTAAACCTTGGAGAGTGATAAAGTGGATGGAGGTAAAGCACCAACCAATCAGCTCCTAGCTCATTTTTCAAACACTGTAAACTAACAGGAGCTGATTGAATGGTACTTTCTCTCTCTACTTTATCGCTCTCCAAGGCTTAGTACATCTCCACCAATGAGAGTTATGTAATCTATTCCAAGGTTACAGAACCAGCAAGATTTCAGAACGTTCGCTGCAAAATATAAAGCGGAATTCAGTTATTAGGTAATACCATCCTTGATTGCCCTTTTATATTTAATGACGAAATTGCTGAAATCCCAGTTTCGTAATCTCATAACCTATTAGATAACTTCCAGGAACTACAATAAAACACATTTGAATGGATGTAATAATGAAGAATGTGTTTTTCTGTTGGGCATAAACTCCATTAGCACACAGCTGGTTAAAAAAAAAATGGACAAAAATGAGAAAAGCTAGTTTATTACATAATAAAAACAAAAAAAAATCATTATGCCTGGTATATTCCTTTGTTCGAAGCAGCGTTGGCTCAATATAAAAAATAAAAAAATCGCACAAGCTTTCTATATTTGGGAACCAAGAGAATGTTCAGTTGTGACGTATAGGGGATGGTTTCTTTGATGGTGTTCACAGGTCAGTGGCTGGACCACCCCATCCATACTCTTCATCTTCTGAGCTATTACTCCTTGCACGGTTAAATTTTCTGCGCAGGGCATCATGCTCATATTCTCTGCTAAAAAATTGAGAAACAAATAATCGTGAATAATCACATTTGTTTTAGACTAGTGTATATTTATTCAAATATTTTTAAAATCATGCACTTGTGTTTCTCACTTTCCCAATGAATTTATACCAAGGTAATTTTATACTGTATATGGAGAAGGAAAAAAACAAACAAAAACTTTTTTAAAATTTTTTTATTGGCTACAGTGGCTGACACAAGCTTCAGTTGGCGTTAGCTGCGTAAGTCTGACAGCACTGCAACCCCTAATCTGACTAGTTTGGTAAATCTGACTGCTTTGCAACTCCCCATAGAAAGCTATGGAGGCTGCAGCTGCTGCCGGAAATAGAGGGACCAACAGCAGATATCTCCAATATCTGCTGCGGCCCTTTCTTCATACATTGGGGTGATACTTAATATTTGTGAGTAATCCCCGAAAAATGGGTGTCATTGCACTACTCTGGAGATGAATGTATCTTATAGTAAAAGTGGTTATTTGCATCTTCACTGTAACTTAAGCTGGGTACACACTTAAAAGACATTGCGGCCGCTATACACACTTAACAATTGGAAGCTCAATATGTTGGGCCAGATATCACAACTGGAAGGGCACTTGAATGTACCCGCTCAGTTGTGAGGTCAGTGTCGGTGGTCCCTGCAGCCAGTGCATGGACAGTCGGCGGGTTGCCCATAGACTCATGCAGATGCACAGATATATCTGCATTGGCTGTGCCGCAGAGCAGACTAGATATATCTGAATGGATGATCGGGTGTACACATCCGCCACCGATATATAGTAGTGTGCACCCAGCATTACAGTGTATGCATTGCGAGTGTGTAAGAGTGCATCTCAAAATATAACTAACCAGCAAAAGCTATAAAGTAATGGCATAATGCTGGTTAAATATCTGTATATGATGGTTGAAGTACCATTGTAAAGACAACTTTGAGTCGTATGCACTATCGCCTGTTAAGACTGTAGGATTACACAGTTAAGTAGAGCGAGAAGCTGTTGCAGAGTTACTCAAAAAACCCTGCAAAATTAGCCTATTTCTACCCATATGCTGAGCCATGCAGTGACTGATTTATGCCATTACACAAGTCACATTCACTTATGCACACTTTATTACCCATTTGTTCTGCTTGTGAAATCTACATATACAATGACTAATATTTGCTCCTGTCACTATGCCATGCACAGAAAATGTAAGGATTTTTGTTCCGGAATCCCAAATAAAGCTACCATTGGTAATGACTAGAAGCATCTCAGATCATTTCCTATGGTGGTCTCATTTATCAAGCTCAGAGATCAACTGGATATATTATGGTAATGTAATCTTATATAGCTACATACTAAGACATTGTTAGCGGAACTCCGCATTAAATAAAATTGTGAAAAAAGCCACAGAAACATTACAAGGAGAAAGATGTGATGGGGTTTAAGCACATGCAAAGGGCTTGTTGATATCCATACAACTATTATAGCTGTAGTCTAAGTTAGCTTGTGCAGAAAACAATTTCATACTCTGCAAATCACAAACCACTTGGGGTGTTATGGGTGATCATGTAGAGAACATAGTAATATACGCAAAGGATATGCTTTTCCTGGCAGACCCATAATAACTCATTGGCCAGATTAATTGCAGTTATTGCTATATTTACATTTTCTACCATTAAATCTGCCTTATTTCCTCTAGATGAGATTCAGCAAGTTATTCAGCATAATTGTGTATGTATAGTAACAAAGTTATTTAGGCATTATTATTGGCAGAAACGTTAAGATCCTAAGGAATTTATTTGTTAATGTCAATGGAAACATTTAATACGAAAGCGCAATTATGGTCTAGACTACCAGTGTCATGGTTTAGAATGGTTAATCTAATAAAAATTGTTCTACTGACGCAATTTCATAATATTTTTTTGAATTCCCTATTTAATAGGCCACAAACATTCTTCACTGTTAAACATTATTCCATAAACTTATGGGGAAGTTGTAGAGCCAGCATTGGCTACGACAAACTTATGACCCAGCTGAGTATGAACTGGCATACAGTTATATTGTGATTTTTTTGGCTGGTCAGGTGAACCATGCATATTGGTGATTCTGATGATAGCAGCCACAGAGGGAAGCAGTGGTTGGGTTTCATACTAAATCTTCCCTTATTGTATACTTGGAAGTTGTTGCACAAGACAGGCAGTGACTCTGCTTATTCAGGAGACAGTATTTTCAGGGGAAAGATTTACTAAAGCTTCTAAAACAGACAAGAGTTGGTGTTACAGTAGGTAAAGGAAAGGGATGGGGCAGTGGCGCTGCAACCACAAATAGACAGAAATCCCAAATAAAATGTTTATCACATATATTGAAGGGTGTGCTTAGAATCCCCAGCAATAAAATCAAGACAAATATCAAGAGGTCTACATAAAACAGGGAATTAGAACCCTATTGCACATATTATCACATGAAGGGTGCTCCCCAAGCATAGATTACGTTTCAAACACAGTACTGGGTAGTAGTATAATATACTAGTAAACTCTAGTCTTTACTTGGAATGTAACAGCTGATGTGTGCACTACTGAGCTGCAGCAATGTATCCAACTTTGAACAGCTGCAGATAGATACTAAATGTCCAAATTGGAGATAATTATCCAGTTCAGTCCATACTCAGCACAATGTAGATAGTAGCTAAAGTGTAACCGTTACAGATCTAATAGTCCTATAGGTCTGATGATGCACATCAGACCGAAAAGTCTGTATATAGCTGACTCCAAACTGAATATTAGAATAATATAATTGCACATGGAAAAAAGCACCAAACGTGGTATCAGATGTATTTGCTGCAACGGGTATATCTTTGGCAATGCAGTGGGACCACTGCTCCTGCCAGCTGTAGAGGGGCTGGGTCACTTCACATCTGATCCGGCAGCTAGGGTAGACGTGAAGTTATCAGCTGTGCTGTTTTAGGTGCCGGTGAATATGATCCTCAGCCACAACCCAGAGCTGTGCTCTAATGGCAGCGTGATGAGTCTTTACCGGTGTGCCTCCAAAGTTATCCAAAAGTGCAGATGCTCTCTGTATAAGGGTAAGGGCAATCCCAGACGATTATAGATTTTTCCTTAAGGCGTTTCACCGCGCCCTTCTCAAAGGCAGAATGAGCTATCCCCACACTAGGGTGGCTAGAAGTACTATTCACTGTGCAAATAACACCTGTTGATAACTGAGCACAGGTAATTGTGAGCAATTTTCTATAACTGAGATATCCAATTAATTCATGTGGTTAGGATGACAAGTGTATGTGAAAGACAGCCCATAATAATTTGTGTTTAAATACTTAATAAAGTGCTCAACAGAAGATGTATCACCCTCGCAATCAAAAAAATAAATCATCTATATAGCGACAATAGAGGACCAGGTTCGCAGCTAACTCCCCGTCCCAGATGAGGTCGTCCTCCACACGCCCCATATAAAAGGTTTGCAAATCTCCTGATCCCATTGCCGTGCCGAGTATTTTAAATAATGTCGTTGATCAAACAAAAATGAATTGTGACGTAGAATAAAAAGGAGTAGAAGATAAAATAAACTCATGCTGTCTTTCAGAGATTCCTCCATCTTGCTTCAGATACCAACCCTCAGCATCTACTCCCTTAACGTGTGGAATGTTGGTATAAAGTGCTTGCAGCGTGTGGTTGTAAAAAATAATCAATAAAAGATAAATTCGATGTCAAACCCCCAATCCCAGAAAGAATAGAGCGCCTGGTGGATGTGTATTTTGGGGAGGTGATAGTAGATGGGAATGATTGGGTGTGAGGGGTAGAGGAAGGCAAATTGTTCTTTAGACATTGTCCCATCATTGAGAGCAGAACTCAGCAAATCTCTAAGTTTTTTCTGAAACTAATGTAGGATCATATGAGAGGATTTTGTAGAAAGATTAATATGATAGCTGTCTCTTTGCCTCCTTCAAATAGTCAGTAGTATCCTGGATAACCACACCCCTCCCTTATCGGCCATCTTGATGGTAATAGAGGGATAGTCTGCAAGATGTTTCAAGGCTCAACGTTCTTTTAAAGGTACAATTAAGGGAACAGGCATGTGCTTTGGTCTCACAGAGTACTTTGAATTTTTCTAGAGTCTTATAATAAAAGGTTTCAATTGCTCTACCAGAAAAAAGTTTGATTTCACACTAAATTTGTGATTCTCATGTGATGACATATACATCAAGACCTCCTCCTTAGGGACTGATGCAGATAAATAATTGCTTTTAAGCAAGAGGCTATTAAAAAGATATCCAATACGTTTAAGTATTTTCATCCAATACAATAATCTTCCCTTTTACTTTATTACTGGCCAATTATTTTTTTTTTGTCTCTTTTTTTCATAAAAAGTTTTTCCAGAGTGATCCATTTCAATAACTTTCTTATCTCTCTTGGAATCTTTTGATCGCGGCATACAGTGAGACCTTTTAAACTGTTTAGATTCAACAGGCCTGGCAGTAATCCGCCTGCTTTTGTCTGATCTAATTGAACAGTAGCAGATTTAGGTCCACTTGAGCCTGGAGCTGAAATTTATGGAGGGCCATTTGTGTGTGGCCACAGGTGGTTTGACCAGCACTGCAAGAGTGTGAGTAGTGTTGTGGGGTGCATGAGCAGCGCCGTGGGGGTGATGTCTGCACAGGGAGAAGGGAGAGTGGCAAGCACCATGGAGGGCATAGCATGTGTGAAATAATATAATATAAATAAAATATATATATACAGTCAGGTGCATAATTATTGGGACATTGACAGAATTTTCATATTTTGGCCTCTATTTACCACCACAATGGCTTTGAAATGAAACAAACAAGATGTGCTTTAACTGCAGACTTTCAGATTTAATTTGAGGGTAATTACATCCAAATCAGGTGAATGGTGTAGGAATTACAACGGTTTCTATATGTGCCTCCCACCATTGTCTCCACTTATGAGGGCACCAGCCACAGCTATTAGTGTTTCATACTGGGAGTGCCAGACCTTTGGATATGCTATATCTATCTGTCAGTGGTGTTTAGTATATACGTAGATTGCCTTGCAAAAGTATTCACCCCCTTGGCTTTTCACCTTTTCTGTTACATTACAAACTGTAATTTTTTTTTTATCTGAATTTTATGTGATGGATCTGCACAAAATAGTCTAATTTGGTGAAGTGAAAGGAGAAAAATATATATTAAAAAAGAATCTTTATAAATAAAATTCTGAAAATTGGCATGTGCATATGTAATCACCCCCTTTGCTATGAAGCCCCTCAAAAGTTCTGGTGCAACCAATTACCACCTGTGTGAAATCTAAGTGTCACATGATCTGTCAGTATAAACACACCCAGAGGCTGCAACACCACTAAGCAAGAGACATCACACCATGAAGACCAAGGAGCTCTCCAAACAAGTCAGGGACAAAGTTGTTGAGAAGTACAATTATGGGTTGGGTTATAAAAAAAATATCCAAATCTTTGATGATGCCCCAGAGCACCATCAAATCCATAATCATCAAATGGAAAGAACATGGTACCACAACAAACCTGCCAAGAGAGGGCCACCCACCAAAACTCACACACCAGGCAAGGAGGGCATTAATCAGAGAGGCAGCACAGAGACCAAAGGTAACCCTGAAGGAGCTGCAGAGTTCTGCAGCAGAGACTGGTGTATCTGTGCATGTGACCACAATAAGCCGTACACTCCGTAGAGCTGGGCTTTATGGAAGAGTGGCCAGAAAAAGCCCTTACTTAGGGCTAAAAATAAGAAGACACGATTTGAGTTTGCCAAAAGGCATGTGGGCGACTCCCCAAATGTATGGAGGAAGGTGCTCTGGTCAGATGAGACTAAAATTTAACTTTTCGGCCACCAAGGAAAACGCTATGTCTGGTGCAAACCCAACACATCCCATCACCCCAAGAACACCATCCCCACAGTGAAACACAGTGGTGACAGCATCATGCTGTGGGGATGTTTTTCAGCAGCAGGGACTGGGAAACTGATTTGAGTCTAGGGAAAGATGGATGGTGCTAAATACAGGGATATTCTTGAGCAAAACCTGTTTCAGTCTGCCTGTAATTTGAGACTGGGACGGAGGTTCACCTTCCAGCAGGACAATGACCCGAAGCATACTGCTAAAGCAACACTCGAGTGGTATAAGGGAAACATTTAAATGTGTTGGAATAGCCTAGTCAAAGCCCAGATCTCAATCCAATTGAGAATCTGTGGTCAGACTTGAAGATTGCTGTTCACAAGCAGAAACCATCCAACATGAAGGAGCTGGAGTAGTTTTGACTTGAAGAATGGGAAAAAAACCCAGGGGCAAGCTCATAGAGACTTATCCAAAGCGACTTGCAGCTGTAATTGCCGCAAAAGGTGGCTTGACAAAGTACTGACTTTAAGGGGGTGAATAGTTATGCACACTGAAGTTTTCTGTTATGTTGTCCTAAATGTTTGATTCACAGTATATATATATATATATATATATATATATATAAAAACACAACTCTACAGTTGTAGGCATGTTCTGTGAATGAAATGATGCACACCTTCAAACAATCCATTTTAAATTCCAGGTTGTGAGGCAACAAAACATGAAAAATGCAAAGGGGGTGAATACTTTTGCAAGGCACTGTAAAAAAAAAAAAAAAAAATTATATATATATATATATATATATATATATATATATATACACATATATACATATATATACACATACATACATATATACACATACATACATATATACACACATATACTTATATACATACACACATATACATATAATAGGAGTTTATTGCTAAATGATTTTCAAGCACAAAACATTCCAAGCCATGCTATTCAAGAAAGTTCATAAGGAATATTATACTTATACCTATTATGGACAAACTGTTGAAGCAGTGAAATCATCAGCCCGACAGCCGTTTCGACTGTATATCTCCTCCTTTCTTAAGGGCTCATAATTTTAGCACAAAATATCTGGAAATCTGGTTGCCTAAATCACAAACAAACAAGAGAGCGCTACAAAACTTACCTGGCTGGTAATGTATTATACATAACTTGAGTGCAGGAACCACAGAGGGTGCGCCATTGTTCAAGAGGAAAATATAAACAGTTCAGAAGTACTGGCACTTAACCAGGGGTGGACTGGGAAAGTAAAGTGGCCTCATGGTATATGTGTCCAAATTGTCAGTAGATGGAGCTAAATCAATACTAGGCAGGGCACATGTATGGGTGCCGCCATTGGGTCTAATAACCAGCACACTGAATGTAGCTATTGATTTAAACTGTTAGGCCAGCCTCCAACATTTCCCCCCTCAAGCATATACAGTAGGGAATTCAGTACACAACACTGTTAGGTCCATGTAGCTTCCCATTAAGTAGCTCACATGGGGGCTTATTTATTTTGAGTTTTAAACCCATCATAATTTCTTATCAAGACAATAAGATATAAAGTACAGCCGGGATGTATTAATAAACATATGCAGGGCCAGGGGCTCCGAAAGTAACCCATCCCTGCGAAGTGTTAGAAGTAAAAAGATTGTTAATGTGATCACTTCACTTTTCCATTTGGGACCCCACCGTGCCACTGCAAAGTTTGCTGACTACCATGTGGAAGCGGCCATTGCTGGGGAGGGATCCTAAAGATTCCTTTCCCTGTAAATGTTGCAATGGCTAATGCGATCTGGAGATGACATTAGCTACCAGGGCCAAAGCTCCACACTGCAGTTGGTAAATTCAGCAATTAGGCAGCTTTTGCTTTTTGCCTTTGCGTCATTAGACCCCACCCCCTCGCAGCAAAATGCCTTGAATCTCGCACATTAAAATAGGGGATGGGGCCAAATGATGCAATTATCATAGAATCATTAGGCCCCAGACCCTCCTCATGGACCCATGGACTCCAGGTACGATTCTTCCCATTCCGCCCACTTCACTAAGAAGTCTGCTGGATCCGGGAGGAGTACCTACTCTTCCGGGTGTGTGGATGGCTACCCGAAAAATCGTGAGCCTCCTGCAGGTTCCCAGAGAGTAGGCATGTATGCGCTATGGTTGAGTGGGCGGGGTCTCGGGCAGCCACTGGCAGGTTCAAGGAGAGTAGGCATGTATGCGCTATGGTTGAGTGGGCGGGGTCTCGGGAAGCCACTGGCAGGTTCAAGGAGAGTAGGCATGTATGCGCTATGGTTGAGTGGGCGGGGTCTCGGGCAGCCACTGGCAGGTTCAAGGAGAGTAGGCATGTATGCGCTATGGTTGAGTGGGCAGGGTCTCGGGCAGCCACTGGCATGCTGTAGTGGGAAAAAAATATCCTGTTTACAGCATCACAGTGAACCTATTTTAGTGGTGGTTGGAGCTGCAGTTCCACCTGCCCCATTGTTAATCTGGCTCTGATTATCAATTAAATGTAATTAATTAATTGGTTGAATGAGTAACTAAGGGGCAATTACTATTTCACACAGGGCTAGTTGGTGTTGGATAACTTTTTACTTCAATAAATTAAATGATCATTTAAAAACTGTTTTACTGCATATAATTAAACAATGTATTAATTGTGCAATTAAAAATCCATAATAATATAAACATGAAACTATCTGCTGTGGAGTTCTACTTTATTTATTCAAGACAGAAGAAAATACATCACATATACAATATAAAATTATATATATTTAGAAAACAAGGAAAATAGTCATATAAAGTTACTTGGACAACTAGATTGGTAATAGGCCTTGATTATGCCAAAAAAAAGTTTACAATAAATTCCAGAATTATTTACATAGGATACATACCTCCCAACATTGGCGAGGTTGGGATCTGGAAATTGTATGCGCACAAAAAAGGTTGTGGTCCCTGGTTTTCAGCATGCTGGGGACATGCCCAGTGCTTTGCAAGCTGTTGGGCTGCCCCCAGTCCCTATCCATAGTTTATGGATGCCATGCTATGTTGAGCAGCAGATGAGAGGGAGACATCCTAACCTTGCGGCCCGTAGGTGGGGTGGCAGTGCAGTACCTGAAAAGCGGGACTGTCGGTTGGGAGGTATGCAATATATGTTATTGCTTCAACATATTGTTCAAAATAGAAATCAGTGAAGGTATTTATGTAAAAATAGACAAATGAGGCTGGCTTTATTCACTTAATATAGGGATGTGAAGATATTAATTTCTGGGGACGTTTTTATTGTATTCTAGAAAATGGGAAATATATATGTATTGTGAAAAATCTCTAATAAAATAGATTGAAACGTTTACATCTAACTATGACTGGTCTGTAACTTATTGAAGTATTACAAGTTATACAGACTATAGCTGGTGTTTATTTCTTGTTTCTCAATCATGTTTTCTAATACCATATTAGTTCTATGCATAATCTATACTGAAGGTATTGCTTTGGTATGTGCCAAAGAAGCCATAGGCCAACGTGTGCTTTTCCTTTTTCTAAAATACTAAATACCATTTATAGTAACTTGGTAAAATAGTTCTGGTGACGTTTACTGTACCTGTTGCTGGTGTCATGATTCAATTCATGGTATGTTTCAGTCTCTCTTTCCTGCAACAGAATAATACATTACATTTAGGACCTGTACTTTCATTTCCATTTTTTGTATACTTCTGTCTTCATGACAGTTGATGGTTTTCTACCATCAGTAAGAAGCCATCGGCGGCACGTCATCTACAGTTTACCTATGCCCATGGCCATCTGCGCATGCAATTAGTGGGATCGGCACACACCCAAACTTAGGGGTTATGAGTGGATCAGAGTCCCAGCTTGGGTCTTCCCGCAAAGTTTGGATCCCAAAACAAGGTAAAACGTCATCTTCCCGGAGTCCCTCCCTCTTGGTCAGAGGCCATTTAACACAGGTGAGTGGAGGGAAAGGGTGTGGGACTGTGTGCTGGAGCACTGTGTTTTAAAAAACGCCATTAGCACACCATCAGGGTGCAATAAGGGTGCCATTAGGACTGGAGTAGAAAGTTTGTGTATGACAAAGTGGAATAGGTGCCCGGGAAGGGTTACTGCAGTCACACACTGCAGAGCAAATAAACAAGCTACTGTGTGTGTGGTGTTGGTGACTGTTTTCTTCTTTGTTTGGTAAAGTCAACCAGCACCTTTTTTCCCCCCTAGGAAATCACTGCAGAATACGAACTATAATATTATATATACACACACACTATCTGTATGTATATATATATATATATATATATATATATATATATATATAGATATATACATACATATACACACACACACATATATACATACACACACACATATATATACACACACACATTGTGTTTGGCTGTCCAAAAAATCCTGTAGTGTGTCTGAGGCTGCTGCATCCCAAGAAGGCCAATTTGTTGAGTTTTTTTCCCCAGTTGTATATATTAAATAAATGCAAACTTTTTTTTATTTTTCCTGTTGTTTAAAACAAAAAACTGCAGTCTTTTCTACTTGAATTTAAATATTATATTGTGTATTTCAAGAGATGTATTTTCAGACAAATGATGCAGCATATATTACTGTTCTGTGTGTGGTGGTGTTCCCCCATTATCTGCACCCCAAAACAGTTCTCATAAAGACCTTAAAGTGAAAAACAATTGGCAGTGTTGTCTGTGTACAAAAAACAAAAACATTAGTGCTGCAAAAAATTTAGCAGCAGTGTCAGCGAATGTGTGTGTGGTGGTGTCCCTCCATCATCCTGCACCCCAAAACAATTCTCAAGAGTAAATAAATAATTTCTTGGCTGATTTTAAAAATAAAACCAATCTTGGATCAGTCAATAGAAGAGCACGAGCAGCAACCCAGTACTAGTGCTGCAACTGCTGCCAGTCATAGTACTTTAACATCTACTATAGATGGTTAAGGGGTAAGAAAGGGCACCTGAGAAATCTAAACAATATTTCACAATGTTAAAAAAACATCACATCTACCAATAAAGGGAAGATTTACTGCCAAAAAAAAGTCAAATTGCCAACATGCCATACATCACACGCAGTGGCAAGGAAAGGCTCAGACTGTAGTGTTCCTTTGCGAGTGGTGGTCCTGTTACTGCTGTTTCATGCCCTAGAATACCTATTGCGGACAGAGTCAGGCATCTTCTGTAACCATGCATGCAACACCTTCTCTCTCTGGGTCTAGGGGGGGTCACCTTTTAACAGGCAAATCAGAGAACCAAAAAGAACACTGAAGCTGAAAAACAAACTGTGTTCACAAATTTCATAGATCCCTGAGTAGAGGGGTCAGGGGCGTCTTAAGAGAGGAGGGGGCCCTTGTGCACTCCCCGTGCGGGGCCCCCTCCTCTCTCCCCAGTGGCTGGCAGCCGACTGATGTGGCTGGCCAGCCACCGGAGCATTAGTAGACTCCGGGCACTAGAGTGTGCCCGGAGTCTGCTTCGCATGCGCAGAACACCGGAAAATGGCCGCGGCCGCCATTTTTCCAGTGTTCTGAGCAGCGCTGACACCCGACGTGGGACCACGGACAGGTAAGTTTCAAAAAATATGGGTGCAGTGTGTGTGGTGTGGGGCCCCCCTGGACCCGGGGGCCTGTGTGCCCCGCACACACTGCACCCATTATAGATACGCCACTGACAGGGGTGTCCACAAGTGTTGTGTAGGAGTCTGACATTTCTGAAACTGTAATTATAGAAAAGCCTCCTAGCACCTATTTTGCACCCTCTGCAAATGGGAGTATGATTATGAGTAAAAGTAATGATGGTGCCATAGAAATTGAGAATGCTACTGTGAAATTGCAAAAGGATGAGGGGGTTATGTATAATGCTGATGAGGATGCTGAGGATGAATGTGTTGGACAAGAAGTAGTTAATCAGATTCAAGAGGAAGATGTTGTTTTTGTCAAAGTCAGTCAGCCACCAGTGGCAGCATTTCATGTCAGTGATAAGAAAAAGGCCATTGTAATGCCTGGGCATGTGGAATTAGATTTACCCAAATCCTGATAACATTTGTCAAGCCATTTGTACCGTTTTTAAGGCCAAAGTAAATAGAGGTAGGGACATTGACCATCTAGGAACTTCCTCCCTGTTCAGTCAATTGCAGCAAGTTTATGCAAATTATTTAAGAAAATCTCAAAAATCCTGTAAAAGAAAAATAAGCAGCAATCCAGCAGCATGGATAGATCCCAGCACATGCAAACTTTGCGACCAACTCAGTCATTAATCTCCTCATTAATAAATCGGTGATAGTCCTCCTGTATCCAATTTACTAAGGTTAACTGACTCCTCCCTTACCAAGAATTCCCCAGAAGAATCCTTGCACGCTAGGGTTGCTGCTGCTGGGGGTGAATCTTCAAACACAGAAGGGGACCAAGAAGACTAGTTGTTTAACACAATAGACTGTAAAACAATAATTTACAAGAGGAAGCAAGTATGAAAGCAGCCATCCAGTAGCAAATTACTGAAGCCATGACGTCTAAGTTAGCATTAGATCAGTGTCGAATATCCGCCATCAATGCATCTGATTATGGACAGTTAGTTGAGGTCAAGTGTCCCCGCCACCAAATTTCATCCATTTTACCAGAACAGCAATTCCTCACATGTGGGGGGGGACGTTAAAAAACAACAAAAAAAACAAAAAACATTCTTGGCCTAGAAAATTCCATTGTACAGACTATCCCACAGATATGTGGACAAGTGGTACTGGTCAAACTAAAGATAACATGACTGTTATGTGACAGCCCACTAGGTGGTGTATCACCTTCAGCAGCAGCAGTATCTAAACACACAACGCCAGTTCATTTAAAGACAGGCTACTTTCTGTACCACTGGCTTTACTAAGAGGGATACAGGTGACAATCTGTTGGAAAAACTCAGGAATGCGATAGCAAAATGGCTTACCCCTCTAAGACACTCCTCAGGATTTGTGATTTCCGATGATGCAAGTAACATTGTATGAGCATTACAACCGGGTCAATTTGAATTCGTAAAAGGTTTTGCGCACACAATAAACCTAGTGGTTCAGAATTTCTTTAAAAATTACAGGTGAATGCTTTGTGTGTGGCCCAAAACATTTCTGGACATTTTCAGCATTCAGCAACTGCATGTAAAAGATTGCAGCCGCTGCAACATCAGTTCCATTTGCCAAATCACCATCTAAAGCAGGTGGTAGTAACCAGGTGGAATTCTACCCTCTGTATGCTCTGGGGGAACAGCAGTAAGCCATACAAATATAAACAACAAGCCATGACACAGGGACTGTGAGAGGGGTGTGGATTGTACCTTAGTCCAGCACAGTGGAGAATACTCTGTTTTATGTAAGCTACTCAAATCATAACCAATTAAGTGAGTTCAGCCCGAGTCAAGTCATACCCTTAATTATACTACTGGAAAAGCAGATAGAGAAGCTGAAGAAGGAGAGGAAACAAAGCAATTCCGCTAAGTATTTTGAACTTGTAGATCAAGTTCTTTATTCGCTTCACCAGGACTAATGTGTTTGCAACATCTTGAAATTGGATCACTACATTTTTGCAACTATGGGCTGAACTTTTCGCATGGTGCACTTTCTGCCATCATAGCTGGTTTTGCCTCCGGAAAACTATCGCGCTCGTCCCTGCAATTGCAAAGGACGTGAAATGCGTCCCGGTGAAACTCAAATGGCGAAAAGTGCTGTCAGATTTGGGAAAATCAGCCTTACACCCCCCCTCAAAAGATGTACTGATTTGGGGGATCACTATGAATACCCCCGAATAGCCCTGCTGAAGGTATTTGGTGTGCTTAAATGCTCTTGATTGCTGCTAATTAGCGTCTTTGCACAAGTGGTGATGAATAGCATTTAGCAGTTTTTTCAAAAATAAGTAGTCCCTGCAAATTTGGGGTACATGAAAATGGGTGCAAGCATGGTTAAAAATCGCAAAAGTGAGGCATAAAAAAACGCTCCTTCGACAAGCACCTGCAAACCAAAAAAAAACAGCTTGGGCATACTTGTAGTCTATTTTGCTAGTTTTTAACTTTGTCCCCCCAAAAATGAAAGTACTTTTTAGGGATGTTCTAAAGTTTGTTTGTTTTTTACGCAGTTTATCTTTGGAGGGACTGTCCCAAGACTGAAGGGGTGTTCCCACAACTTTGCACCCCAAACCCCCAATTCTGCACTTTTTTCACCTCCTTTCAGAGGTGAATCTTTTCCGCTGGTTAAAAGGCGCAGACTTTTCACACCAGTGAAAAGTCTTTGCAATTGAAAACGGGGATAAGTTCTCGCCTGGCGAAATGACGTCACCACCGAGAACTTTTCACCGAAAACATCTTTTTGCCGGCAATTGAATACAGCCTAGGTTCAAGTCATACATAATGCCTTTCTTTCCAACTGTCACAGATCTTAAGAGATGCAAATGCGGCTGCCAGGAGAAAATTGGCAAACAAAATACAGAGACTTCTGTAACGGAAGATTCCTGAGTGGATGAGCTAATATTGTGTGATAATGATATTAACATTGATGAGGGTGAGGATGATAATGACATCTCAAAACTGTGATGAAGAATTACAACACTGCTAGGAGCCTTAAGCCAATTGGTAACTTGGTTTGTGGGAGCCCAAACAAACCAAGCATTTCAGCCACAAAAGTGATAGTCCCTGATGCTGAAGTGCTTGATTTGTTAAACTATGCATCTCTTTTTTAATATGTAAGATAAGGGTGGGAGAGCCCAAGGGCCATTCCATTGTGCACCACTTTTCATTATGGGCTTTGCCAGTACAGCAGAAATGACTAGGAAAATGTAATTTTCCTGTAGTCTTGTGCAATAGAGAAGTCTCCAGGAACTTGGCACTGGCGTCATGTTCCCAGAGACCTGCACATGTGCAGTAGACAGACACAAAACCAGAATCTACTGGGCTGCAAAAGAGGAGGGGGCCAGCATGAAGCCTGCACACGGGCCCTCTCCTCTGTTAAACTGCCTCTGCCCCATTTTCTGCAGATTCTCCACAGATATAGGTGTAGTATCATCAAATCATAGAATTCATAATTATCGACTTCGACAAGCCTGTTACTCTGCCTTGAATACTGAGGTGATTTACTGTTTGGAGTCATTTTCCACTTTAAAAAAAAACAAGCTTCCAAAATGCCAATGACTTTTTTTTTTTTTATAGTGTTTTCATTGTCTACCGATTTTTATTCAATTATAGTTATATTAGTTCTGTAATCAATCAATGCTTAACCTGTCTTCCACTAAATACTCTACCTCTTACATGTGCTGGCCTTTGGCCTCTGATCTAATGAAAATATTCTATAGGATTGCATAGTTTATTAAACTGCCATCCTTTCTGCCACTGCTGTGCTGCTATGTTTCATAGTTGTGCTATACTGTTTTTAAGCTGCCATGTGTTTGTTTAGCTGCTCTGTCGCTTACTTTAGCCAGCCCGCCAGCTTGCTGCGACCTTTGGTCAATATGGGTGAAAACAATATTGTGAGCTGTGGTGGTCAATATTGACTGGAAATGAAAGTTATTGGTGTTAATACTGTAGGAACAAAAGCTGGCCCAACTTGCATGATTTATATCTGTTTTATCAATTTTAAAGAAATCCCAAACCAAAGAGTTGAGAGTGGTTTTGACAAAACCAAAACACAGGGGTCCACGCACATCGCTACTTTTGAGTCCAATTTTTTTTCAAATTATGCCAAAATATTTTTTATAAGCTCCTGTGTGTAAGATTACACTGAACAGGGGTCAAGAAATGTTTTTCAAAATGTAGAAATTAGATTCCATTCGTAGGGGTTGATGTTTTAAGCAATGAAAAGAAATAATAAAAAAAAAGGTGGAGAAGTGGACCAGTGGAGAAGTTGCCCATAGCAACCAATTGGCATCTACCTATCAATTTATAGAATGTACTTGATAAATGCTAATTTGAAGCTGATTGGTTGCTATGGGCAACTTCTCCACTGGTTGAAGTCTCCACTCTTATGACTGGTTGATTTATCAACCCCTAAGTTTCCTTTTCATTCATAACTTTAGTTGGAAAGCTTTAACTCAAGTTTCAATACATGTAATACACTGTAAATCACTTTACACATTTTTTCACAATGAAGGTAGTATAAACGCTAAAACACAAACCTATCTGCAATACTTGTATTTTAGTGATAAACACGCATGCAGGGCCGTAGCTAGGATAGTGGGGCCGGTGCCATCACACAGTGCACCACAGGGCAGGGGGCGCTGTTTGGGCCTGTAAAATTTCTGTTTATTATCATTGTCACTTGTAGCTTCCTCTTATTTCATCCCCAGCATCTCCTGGCCTCTCCTATCTCTTCCCTGGTCCTTCCCCATGAGGGGACATTCCCCTTTGTTGGGTGCATTATGTCCCTTTGAAAAATGAAATACATACATACATACACACACACACACACACACACACGCATAAGATTACTATTTTTTATATATATATTTATTTGTGTTTTTACCTGTGGGGGGCTGTAAGTGTTGCGAGGTGGTGAATGACTTCTGTAGGAATAAGATGGTTCAGTTGGTGAGTTGGATCCATGGTAAGAAGAGGTTTTAACAGGTGATTGGTCTCTGTAGCTGTATGAAGAGTCATATGGTGAATTGTGATAGGGAGGCTGATATTCAACCACCGGTTCAGAAGATCGGGCAAGTGCAGGCTCTTGGAACTCCTCCTCCAGC
Source organism: Taudactylus pleione (assembly GCA_031769625.1). NCBI lineage: Eukaryota > Metazoa > Chordata > Amphibia > Anura > Myobatrachidae > Taudactylus > Taudactylus pleione. The sequence goes on along the minus strand of JAUIMM010000559.1, from coordinate 2,940,478 downwards.
TCCTGGTCAGTGTAGGCTCCGCCTTCAGCATCCGTCTCTTCATAATCACTGTTTGCTCGGCTGTCACAGCTCAGGTAGTCTGTGGATCCGGCAGCTGATTCATTCAGGAGATACAGTGGCTCTGTGACTGGTGTCTCGGCCTGAAATAAAACCAAATGTGCTCAAATAATATAGCAATGGTTTTCCCACCTCAAAATGCCAAAGCAACTGAACTGAAGTTTTTACCTTCTCCTCACTAGTCCATATTGGTCTTGCTTGCTCAGTCCGAATAATTTCTTTAAGGCTGCGGAGCCATGAGTCACTTGCTCCACTCAAGTTAATAGTGGCTTAAAAATATAAATGCATTAGAGATATATATATATATATATACACACACACACACACATACATACAGTCAGGTGCATAAATATTGGGACATTGACAGAATTTTCATATTTTGGCCTCTATTCACCACCACAATGGCTTTGAAATGAAACAAACAAGATGTGCTTTAACTGCAGACTTTCAGATTTAATTTGAGGGTAATTACAACCAAATCAGATGAACGGTGTAAGAATTACAACGGTTTATATATGTGCCTCCCACTTTTTAAGGGGCCAAAAGTAATGGGACTATCAACTCAAAAGCTACTTCAGGGACAGGTGTGGGCTATTCCCTCGTTATTTCATTATCACTTAAGCAGGTAAAAGGTCTGGAGTTGATTCTAGGTGTGACATTTGCATTTGGAATCAGTTGCTGTCGACTCTCAATATGAGATCCAAAGAGCTGTCACTATCAGTGAAGCAAGCCATCATTAGGCTGAAAAATCAAAACAAACCCATCAGTGAGATAGCAAAAACATTAGGTGTGGCTAAAACAACTATTTGGAACATTCTTAAAAAGAAAGAACGCACCGGAGAGCTCAGCAACACCAAAAGACCCGGAAGTCCACGGAAAACAACTGTGGTGAATGACAGAAGAATTATTTCCCTTGTGAAGAAAAACCCCTTCACAACAGTTGGCCAAATCAAGAACACTCTCCAGGAGGTAGGTGTATATGTGTCAAAGTCAACAATCAAGAGCAGACTTCACAAGAGTGAATATAGAGGGTTCACCACAAGATGTAAACCATTGGTGAGCCACAAAAACAGGAAGACCAGATTAGAGTTTGCCAAACAACATCTAAAAAAGCCATTACAGTTCTGGAACAACATCCTATGGACAGATGAGACAAAGATCAACTTGTACCAGAGTGATGGGAAGAGAAGAGTATGGAGAAGGAAAGGAACTGCTCATGATCCAAAACATACCACCTCATCAGTGAAGCATGGTGGTGGTAGTGTCATGGCGTGGGCATGTATGGCTGCCAATGGAACTGGTTCTCTTGTATTTATTGATGATGTGACTGCTGACAAAAGCAGCAGAATGAATTCTGAAGTGTTTTGGGCAATATTATATGCTCATATTCAGTCAAATTATTATTATTATTACCAGTTATTTATATAGCGCACACATATTCCGCAGCGCTTTACAGAGAAGATCTGGACATTCATATCAGTCCCTGCCCCAGTGGAGCTTACAATCTATATTCCCTACCACATGTACATGCACACACATACACACTAGGGGTAATTTGTGTTGGGAGCCAATTAACCTACCAGTATATTTTTGGAGTGTGGGAGGAAACCGGAGTACCCGGAGGACACCCACGCAAACACAGGGAGAATATACAAAACTTCACACAGGTAGGGCCATGGTGGGAATCTAACCCATGACCTCAGTGCTGTGAGGCTAACGCTAACCATTACACAGTCTGTGCTGACCAATGCTTCAGAACTCATTGGACGGCGCTTCACAGTGCAGATGGACAATGACCCGAAGAATACTGCAAAAGCAACCAAAGAGTTTTTTAAGGCTAAAAAGTGGAATGTTATGCAATGGCCAAGTCAATCCCCTGACCTGAATCCGATTGAGCATGCATTTCACTTGATGAAGACAAAACTGAAGGGAAAATGCCCCAAGAACAAGCAGGAACTGAAGACATTTGCAGTAGAGGCCTGGCAGAGCATCACCAGGGATGCAACCCAGTGTCTGGTGATGTCTATGCGTTCCAGACTTCAGGCTGCAATTGCCTGCAAAGGATTTGATACAAAGTATTAAAAAGTGAAAGTTAGATTTAGGATTGTTTAGTTTGTCCCATTACTTTTGGCCCCTTAAAAAGTGGGAGGCACATATAGAAACCGTTGTAATTCCTACACCGTTTACCTGATTTGGATGTAATTACCCACAAATTAAATCTGAAAGTCTGCAGTTAAAGCACATCTTGTTTGTTTCATTTCAAAGCCATTGTGGTGGTGAATAGAGGCCAAAATATGAAAATTCTGTCAATGTCCCAATATTTATGCACCTGACTGTATATACACACACACACACACTATAGCTTATAAAGTAAGAGGTGTATAAAAAAAAGTTAGTGGAACGGGGAATAAAAAATAAGTTAGTGGAACGGAGAATATAAAAAAAGGGGATGTCATGCTCACCAGTAAAAACATGGGAACTGTTCTTACGCAGTTTCACAGCCTGTGCATACAGACGCCGTGAGCTCTTCTTGGATTCGGGGAGTAACCATTGTCGCATTGCCTTCACTCCCTGTCTGTTCTCTGGGTTGCAGAAAACCACAATTGGGTAGAACTGTACATAATTCAGATGCTCCACTGCTGTTGGTGTGATATCCAATAGTGCATGCTTATCCTAAATTGAAAATAAAGTATTAACTTTATATGCTCCATTAAAAACCCTTTGAACATGGAAGGTAGCAATATTTGGGTTAAAACTAATTTTCATGACAGCAGAGCTCATGAATTCACTATAAATAAGTGACATCATTGAGGCAATTGTTAACGAATTGCTTAGCTGCATTCTCATCAATATTATGTCAGCCTGCAAAATGGCTGACCTAAACATAATGGACCCACTAAGCCATAGTGGTTTAGAGGACAGGCATATTGTAAAAAGGAAAACAAAGTAAAAGCATTTTGCAATATTCTATTCAAATGGACTTTTGGTTGGTGTCCCCAAATCTTTAGTCTTGGTGCAATTTTGCTCTATTCTTTGTCTTTTCAGTTTAGATGACCCTTTCCATAGATCTTGTATTGCTGCCTCGCCTGGTATCGTGTATTCGTATGTGGGTTATATAGACATTATTACCCAAAATGGCTCCACCAACCCAGTATTATGTACATCATAACCATTATGTATTCTTCTTTCTGTAATACTAAACCTACGTGCTTTGTTTCTGATGTTGTAAAGCGACCGAGTCCTGATGGACAAAAGCACTATATAAATATAATTATTATTATTCTATAAAATACAGCATTTACTTGGATGACTATATAATATGATTATTATGCATCTACAGTTGTGTCCATATACATCTTACCTCCGTGCACTACAAGTCGCATTAAACATAATGTGAGAGTGCCATGCGACTTTGTAGTGCCGAGCTTCTTTTCGTGCAACTTTTTACAATCAAAATCATCTTATTCCAAAAGCAGTGTGCAACTGCGGGTGTATCTGCATGCTAAGTTACAATGTATTTCGCATGCAGATACACTCGAAGTCGCACACAGAATATAGGCATGCTGCATGTAATTAGAAAAAGAAGAAAAGTCCAGTGCTTAGTCAGAATTAGATGAATCCAAATAACATTTATTTATAACATGAACATAAATATCATGTATATGCAAAGTTCATTTAAAAACCAAATACAAGCAGAGTGTACAATCAATATGTTAATGACTAATTATCTGCAAGGGTGCATAGAATCAACAAGGTATGAATATATGACTGTAAACTTTCATCAGATGATCCACTTGTCCATGGAGAAATTGCACCGAGTCCCACAGATTTTTAAATCAGACTTTTGTTGTCAGAGACTCGTATATTCCGACACAATCACATTTGTAGATGCAACAATGTATTCCAAAATATAAGTTGGTCAGAGGGTGAATATGAGGCACACTGTAATAAAGGAGGGACAATCCTGTGTCTTTTTAGCTGTAAACCAATGTCACTCCAATAATGGTCATGACCAATATGCAGTTTGCAAAAAAAATATTTATTAGTATTCCGTGAAGGTCAGAATGTATCTAAAAAGTTGAATAGCTGGAAACCAGAAAGATTCAAAGTATCTTATATTCCACACTAAAGGTAACAGTATCTTGTGAATGATATTATCCCATCAATAGCACTTACATCGCTTTAAGCACTCCAGTTCTCTATGTTGGCTCGTCCCGGACTCATCCCCTGCAGCGGAGTTGGACTACGAAAGAGTCCCCATGTAGCAGCTACCAATGACAGGTGTCCCTCTTTTATCCCCTGCGGCTTAGTTGGACCACGAATGAGTCCCAGTATTAGCGGCCGCCGATAACAGGTGTCCAGGGATACCAGCGGACGTGCTTATTGTAGCAAAGGCAGGTAACAGCGATCAGGCAAATGTGCTGCCGGGTATATTCCTAATGCTGGTACAGTATCAAAAGAAAACGGGCAATTCCTTGACGCATTTCTCCGGGTGTGATCTCTCAGAAGGCAAAAATCAATATTCTGTTACCTTAGTGTGGAATAGAAGATACTTTGAATCTTTCTAGTTTCTGGCTATTTGACTTTTTAGATACATCTTGACTTACACGGAATACGAATAGTCAATATATTCTTTTGCAAACCACATATTGGTCTTGACCATTATTGGAGTGACACTGTTTTACAACTAAAAAGACACGGGATTGTCCCTCTTTTATTACAGTGTGCCTTATATTCACATTCTGACCAACTTATATTTTGGAATACATTGTTGCCATCTACAAATGTGATTGTGTCGGAATATACAGTAGGTCTCCGACAACAGAAAAGTCTGATTTAAAATCTGTGGGACTCGGTGCAATTTCTCCACGGACAAGTGGATCACCTGATGAAAGTTTAGAGCCATATTCATACCTTGTTGATTCTATGCACTCTTGCTGAGAATTAGTTAACATATTGATTGTGCAGCCATGGCCAAAAGCTTTGAGAATGACAAGTATTGGTTTTCACAAAGTTTGCAGCTTCAGTGTTTTTAGACCTTTTTGTCAGATGTTACTATGGTATACTGAAGTAAAATTACAAGCATTTCATAAGCGTCAAAGGCTTTTATTGACAATTACATTAAGTTTATGCAAAGAGTCAATATTTGCAGTGTTTACCCTTCTTTTTCAAGACTTCTTCAATTCGCCATGGCATGCCGTCAATCATATTCTGGGCCACATACTGACTGATGGCCTCCCATTCTTGCCTATTCAATGCTTGGAGTTTGTCAGAATTTGTGGGTTTTTGTTTGTCCACCCACCTCTTGAGGATTGAATACAAGTTCTCAATGGGATCAACGTCTGGGGAGTTTCCTAGCAATGGACACCAAATGTCGATGTTTTGTTCCCCGAGCCACTTGGTTATCACTTTTGCCTTATGGTAAGGTGCTCAATCATGCTGGGAAAGGCATTGTTCATAACCAAACTGTTCTTGGATGGTTGGGAGAAGTTGCTCTTGGAGGATGTTTTGGTACCATTCTTTATTCATGGCTGTGTTCTTAGGCAAAATTGTGAGTAAGCCCACTCCCTTGGCTGAGAAACAACCACACACATGAATGGTCTCAGGATGCTTTACTGTTGGCATGACACAGGACTGATGGTAGCGTTTACCTTTCCTTCTCCGGAGAAGTGTTTTTTCAGATGCCCCAAGCAATCTGAAAGGGGATTCATCAGAGAAAATAACTTTACCCCAGTACTCAGCAGTCCAATTCCTGTACCTTTTGCAGAATATCAGTCTGTCCCTGATGTTTTTCCTAGAGAAAACTGGCTTCTTTGCTGCCCTTCTTGACACCAGGCCATCCTCCAAAAGTCTTCGCCTCACTGTGGTGAAGATGCACTTACACCTGCCTGCTGCCAATCCTGAGCAAGCTCTCCACTGGTGGTGCCCCGATCCCGCAGCTGAATCAACTTTAGGAAACGGTCCTGGCTCTTGCTTGACATTCTTTGGAGCCCTGAAGCCTTCTTCACAACTATTGAACCGCTCTCCTTGAAGTTCTTGATGATCCGATAAATGGTTGATTTAGGTGCAATCTTACTAGCAGCAATATCCTTTTTGTCCAAAGCAAGATGACTGCACATGTTTCCTTGCAGGTAACTAACGTTAACAGAAGAACAATGATTTCAAGCTCCACCCTCCTTTTAAAGCTTCCAGTCTGTCATTCTAACTCAATCAGCATGACAGCGTGATCTCCAGTCTTGTCCTCAACACTCTCACCTGTGTTAACAAGAGAATCATTGACATGTCGTCAGCTGGTCCTTTTGTGGCAGGGCTGAAATGCAGTGGAAATGTTTTTGGGATTAATTTCATGGCAATGGCAAAGAGGGACTTTGCAATCAATTGCAATTCATCTGATCATTCTTCATGACATTCTCGAGTATATGCAAATTGCCATCATAAATACTGAAGCAGCAGACTTTGTGAAAACCAATACTTGTGTCATTCTCAAAACTTTTGGCCATGGCTGTACATTGTGCTTGTAGTGTATGTTTTTTTTTTTTTTTTTTTTTAAATGAACATTACATATACATGATATTTATGTTCAGGTTAGAAATAAATGTTACTTGGATTCATCTAATTCTGGTTAAGCGCTGCACTTTTCTTCTTTTATTGATATTTTGTAGTGGGTGGCAGACCCCACTGTGTGAGCAGCTGCCCTAATTAGAGGTGTGTGGAGGAGATTGCATAGTGCATAAGGCTGTTTAACGTGCAAGGAAGATGTGGACAAATCTGTATAAAAATAATTATACCATTAATAAAATGCCTAGAGGTGGAGAAAGGGCGGATGTTGTAATTCATTGCTCCGTTTGAGCCATGTTAAGAGAAAGTGACTGTGCAGACCCATATCCTCCTTTTAGCCCTTTCCAAGACAGTTAACTTTTATATAAAAATATGGTTTTACAGAAATATTTTAAGTATCACTTTTCAGGTACAATGCCCACAGCTTTCCTCTTCATATGCCATAAGTCCAAATCATTGGGTACAAGAGATATTTGAATGCCTATACCTGGGGTGGGGAACCTTTTTTCTGCCGAGGGCCATTTTGATATATAGAACATTATTCGCGAGCCTTCTGCAGGCCACGCCCCCTCTGTGTGATGATATCACAGGGGCGGGGCAACAATAGCAGATGATTACTGCAATGCCCAGAGTATTCTGAGGATGCTCCGGGGAGCTCTAAGGGGAGCGGTGTGACTGTCTGAACCGTTCTAAGGATGCTCCAGGTGGCACTGCGCAATCGATTCTGGCCGCAGGGTGCCATTCTAGGCACACTGCTATTTAGATGAAGCTAGCAGAAAAAAATCTCAGAGGGCCAGACTAAATGATTCCGGGGGCCTTCTATGGCCCCGGGCATGAGGTTCCCCATCCCTGGCCTATACATACAGAGAAGATTTTGGACTGTAAAAATGTAGGTTATTGCTCGTATGAATATAGAACAATGATAATCACATAACGCTGAATCATATATGACACACTCGGTTATGGACCAGGGAGTGGGTAAGTGTGTTGAGGAGGAGGGTGGGGGAAAGCAGGAGGAATGTATTTCTTTGCTACAGTCTGTAATTAACAAAAGGGGCCTGTCGCAGATGAATCAACACCAGGTATGGCCAGACTTTTGGACTTGGTGATCCACTCTAAATGTTGAAAATCTTTTGCGACCTACCAAGTAGGGACATGTGCCCAAAAAAGGGGGTGCGGTCTCACAGCAAGGGGTGTGGGATCTGTCCCGCCAAAATATGGACGGTTGGGAGGTCATCAGATCTCCCAAACATTTCCCTTTTTTGCCCATCAAACCGCAGGTGCAGTTACATACCATGGAACAGGTACCTCTGAGACAGGGTTGCAGCTATTCATCAGGGACCAGGTATCTCTGAGACAGGAGTGGAGCTATACATCAGGGACCAGGTAACTCTGAGACAGGGGTGCAGCTATACATCAGGGACCAGGTATCTCTGAGACAGGGGTGCAGCTATACATCAGGGATTAGGAGTCTCTAAAACAAAGGTGCTATGACTCGGGTGTCTCAGACAGGGTTGCAGCTGGAGGAGTTGCTGGGACTGACCTGTTCCTAGTAACTTATGTTCTGTCACTCTGCCATCGCTTTTTGAACCAGTTCTCTGGGATCCATGTGCAGGGACCATAGGAAGCGCCCCAGCCTCTTCCCAGTCTCCTCCAGTGTCTCACATACTGGCCACCTACTCTGGGGAGAAGTTGAGAGCGGGCAGTTGGAACATGTATAGTTCCATCTGGGGCTCCATCTGGCTAGGAGTGGGGAGTGCTCGTCAATTAAGTTGGGCCCGAAGAGCTGTGCACACCACTAGTGTAACATGCATTGCAGCGGCAGGTGACCATGCTGCCCCGAGGTCACCATGTCTTAGAGCCCTGGTTTCAGCTAACAAGAACCAGTCAGATTTTTATTGGATATAGCTTTAATACGGGATAGCTGGCAGGGAAAGCCACAGCTTCAGCCCAGCAAGGCAATTAGAATGATTTTATTGCCTGCTTGCTGCTGAACGCCACAGCGATTTACTGGTCCAGTGTCCGCAGTTGATCGCGAACAATACTTTGGCCACCCGTGATCTGTACTGTACGGACATCATCTCTTCATAGACTTAATATCAACATCATTTCTGATAAAAACACCAATATTAAACATTTGAGTTTCCTATAGATCCATTTTTAGATTTTGTTTGTATAAGTGGTGTTTACAATATAATTGGTCATTTCATTTCCATAAATATAAAGGCTTTCAACATGTTATATTTTACCATGATAGATCTAGTGTGATTTAAAATATTTATGAAATGTTAATTACTCTTTTACGCTTCAAGGATGTGGTTGATTATTTACTGATAAATGTGGAGATAGAAGAAATTTCTAATTTAACATTTGGAAGTCTATTCATAAAGAACATGAAGTGGCACATGATAAACATCACTATATATCGCATCACATCGATCTGATATATAGTGATGTTTAGTAGCCATTCATGTATACTTGCCTCTCTGACATCTTCATTCACTATCCGGCCCCTCCGCGATCCCTGGATGCAGTAAGAATAAAGACATATCAGGTGCCCAATATACACCGGCATCCGAGAGCAGCAGGTCAGGTCAAACCCCAGCACTGGATAGACAGCAGGGAAGTATGCAACGTCCCTGATCTGTTCAGCTTGCGTACTCATTTAAGTCATCAGCAGATGGCAAATGTGTACGCAGGAGAGGAAACTGAAAGCTCAGCTTTCCGTTCCTGTATGAATTGAATTCACCATACAAAAAGATGGTGATGCGATTCATCCACGAAGTGTGGGTGCCGCTGGAGAAGCAATACCCTTCTCCACTGTAACCTCCTCTATGAATCACCAAAAGCAGTGACAAGCCCTGTTTGTAGCTACACAGGACTTTTCACCGCTTTATGAATAGACCCCCTTTATCTATCTATCTATCTATCTATCTATCTATATATCTATATATATATATATATATAACAAGAAAGCATGTATGTCTGTTTGTCCTTTATGTACAGGCAGAGTTTTGAACCTAGCTCCACCAAATTTGGCATGGTGGTGTAGTTTGTCCAGGATTAGGCTTCTGCCTAGGTTTGATCATCATCAGGGCCACACAATCCCTAAAAATGGGGACATTCTTACATTACACAGGTTCTAGTGAATTTGGCAGTCTGCCAGAAAAAGCTACAAAAGTATCCTTTCAACCGCACAGGCTGAGCAAGTGTCCAACTTTATGACTCATGCAAGTTCATAGTAAATCTACAGTAAAGCCACGAACACACTTGCCGATATTTGAAACGATTGAACGATAAGGATATATCGTTATCGTCCACATTATCAGCCAGTAAGTATGCAAAAAAAAAAAAAAAAAACAGCGATGCGTGCTCCCTCTGGTCGTTTATGATAATTCCAGTTGGCTGTACATGCAGCCCAATCTGGGGTTATCGTGAACGATGCTGTGCTGAATACAGCATGGCCTGTTCCCACCCCCCCCCGCCATCGTTGGTCAGCATCGGCAAGTGTGTATACACTTGTCGTTGCCGGCACCCCTGCCGAGTACGATATCACCGAATACACACATCGTGTAGTGTGTATGCGGCATTAGTCCTATTTATAGTGACAATATATATTAGTCAGCCTTCAGTGTTTGCATGCAAGGGCGTAACTAGAACTTTGTGGGCCACATAGCAAGCTCTTAAAAGTCCCCCTCTCCCCAGAGCTAAAAAAAACACATAAATTTGCTCCCACACAGAGCCCATTCATGTTATGCCACGTAGTAGTACCCCTTATACACGTTGTGCCATGCAGTAGTTGTGCCACACAATAATGTCCCTTCCACATTATACCACACAGTAATGCCCTTTACAGATTATGCCGCACAGTAGTACTGCCTTATATAACACATTATTCCACACAATATTAGTGCCCCTTACACATTATGCCCAACTACCCCAGCTACTCCCCACCCGTGTCCTTCCAGCAGCCTCTCGCCTCCCCATGTGCCATCAGCAGCCAGTAGGTGTGAATTTGGGGGCCGGGCTGCCAGCTAATTACAGCTGGCGCACCAGCAGACAGTGGCAGACATGGACAGACAGCGCAGACGCAATTTGAATCTGGCGCCTGACACAAGCGAATCAGTCCAGCAGCCATTCAGGAGCCGCCACTGCTGATTGCCTCGCGACCGGCGGTGCTGTCTCTGTATGTCTGCCTGCCAGTGCGCCAGCTTTAGTCAGCTGGCGGTCCGGTACCAAATCAACACTGCTGCCACTCAGGCCCTCCTTGACGGCCCTGACTGGACTGGCCCACATTGTGCGCATGACTGAGTGCAGGGGGAGCACCCAGAGGCAGCTCTGGCACCATAGCAGCCACACGGTAGTTACGCTACTGTTTGTATGTTACATATGAGGCAAGATAGAATCTACTTCTTAAACATTTATCTAGAGTGTGTGGGGCTACATTTGATTGATCACTACTACCCACTTGAGACAGACATACTGTTACTTTGGGCTTGATTTAGACATGGTCGCAGTATCTACGTTTGCGCAGTTGAGCAATTTCCTACTGTATATGCACAAAAAGTTCTGGAAGCCCCTAGCCCCTACGGCGTAAGCATACCACTAAGCGTACACAGAGGCAGCTATTGCAAAGGTTTTCACTTGTAATAGAGCTGGAGGTGGACAGCCATAGGCGTTCTCGGGAGGTGACTTTATAGTGAATGCAGAAAAAGGCTGTCTAATGGGCGTATTATGGGAGTGTCAGCGAACACAGTGAGTTCTCAGATGCAGAGCCAGAGAAGCCATGTTTAGAGAAAGTTCAGAAGGAAGTGTCGATGGTGCGTCGCTGGTGGAGTATTTGAGACCACCGGTAGATTTGCACTGTCCGCGGACATTGAAAGGGGACGTCTCAGGACTTGCAATGTTAGGCGCTCGCAAGTACACACAGGGGATGGCTGAAACTAGCTGCATATTATCGCAGCTTCAAGTCTAATAGAAATCGCACCCATGCATGCGTGTGTCCACCTCTGAATCAGGTCCTTTAGATTTATCATGTCCAATTGTATCCAAATATATTGAGTTAAATGTACATGATTACATTATGCCACCACTCCCATCTTACCCTCTCTGCTATTTCTCTCACAAGTTGCAGTTTGATGACTTTGGAATGTCCTTCATCTCGAGCAACACTCTCTGCAAAGAGAATAACACTCTGGCTCAAGTTTATACTCCGTATTCCAAAACCAGATTTATACTACTTTAAATAAAACACTGTTTTATCACTCACCTGCAGTCTCAAACTCCTGGGGCAAATCAGCACACAGCTTTATGTGTGCAATGTCTGTTATAGGACCCAGAATTACAACAGGACGTTTGAAACTCGCTACACACAAAGAAAAAATTATAATTGAACAGTTATAAAATCAAATAAAAGACAGAAAAGTAACAACTGATGACAAAAACGTGAAAATATACATTGTAATAGATTCGAATGTGTGTATATCTATAATAAGACAAAATAAGGTCAAGAAGCAGGGGTGTTCTAGTGAGGAGGCGGACCATGTGCAAACTCACTTCAGGCCCCCTCCTGTCTCCGGCGATCCCGCGGTGCAGGAGATTCTGGCTTAATGCCAGAATATATTGCGCATGTGCGGGTCTCTGGGAAAATGTGGCCAGCGCCATTTTCCCAGGGACAACAGTAATGCGCATACGCGAGTCACTGGGGAAATGGCAGTCGCTCTGCACTTTAAGGCTTATCAGCAATTAATGTAGATGTCCCATCATGAATGTGTCCCAAAAATAGAGAGCAAAGTAGCCTTGAGTGCATGCCTGTAGAACATTATTTTGGAATTTGGAAATTAGCTTATTTACATGTGTGCGCAAATCAATACTATGAAGCTTGTTTCTTAACTACAGTCTTCATGTACCACCAACAGGGGGATTTCACAAATGATGCACAGATGAAAAAGGGTGTGGGTAAAAGCCGGAAACATAGTAACTGCATTGAAAAAGCCGGCAACGATGTAAAGTGTATTGAAAAAGCCGGAAATCCATAGTAGATGTATGAGAAAAGCCGGAAAAATCCATAGTAAATGTACGAGAAAAGCCGGAAATCCGTAGTAAATGTATTGAAAAAGCCGGAAATCTACAGTAAGTGTATTAGGAAAGCCGAAAATCATAGTAAATGTATTGAAAAGCTGGAAATCTAGAGTAAGTGTATTAGAAAGCCGGAAATCATAGTAAATGTATTGAAAAAGCCGGAAATCCATAGTAAATGTATTAGAAAAGCTGGAAATCATATTGCATATTTTTCATCGGAAGAGGGTAAAAGCCGGAAACATAGTAAATGCATTGAAAAAGCCGGAACTCCATAGTAAATGTATTAGAAAAGCCGGAAATCCATAGTAAATGTATTAGTAGCCGGAAATCATATTGCAAGCATCGAAAAAGCCAGAAATCCATAGTAAATGTATTAGAAAAGCCGGAAATCCATAGTAAATGTATTAGAAAAGCCGGAAATCCAAAGTAAATATATTAGAAAAGCCGGAAATCCATAGTAAATGTATTAGAAAAGCTGGAAATCATAGTAAAGTGCATTAAAAAAGCTGGAAATTATAGTAAATGCATTGAAAAAGACAGCAATCATACATTTACTATGGATTTCCGGCTTTTCTAATAAATTTACTATGGATTTCCTGCTTTTCTATTACATTTACTATGGATTTCCGGCTTTTTCGATACTTGCAATATGATTTCCGGCTTTTCTAATACATTTACTATGGATTTCCGGCTTTTCTAATACACTTACTATGGAGTTCCGGCTTTTTCAATGCATTTACTATGTTTCCGGCTTTTACCCTCTTCCGATGAAAAATATGTAATTATCCCACCTGCTCACACACATCATCAAAACATGACCTGTTGGGGGAACTTAGGGGTTGAGAATCACTGCTATGAAGGATAGATGTATAATTTACCTTTTTATCACTTTTATTAGTTAAAAAAAATATATATATATATTATTTTTGAAGGTAAACCATTTTCAATGTATAAAAACAATAGGAACACACATAAAACTTTGATAAATACAGGCGCTACGCAGAACTTTAGGAGGAATAAGTGCACTGTACTAACAGTAAAAACAGTAAAGTCCACACTCTAATCTTCAGGTCAATAAAAAAAAATAATGAGTATAACAGGATAACAGACCCTCCAACATACCCCCCTTCCATCAGGTACACAATGCTCTGCTCCTTATATAGCCACCTCTGCTGAAACACCTTTTCATCAAGTGACTAGTTCAACGCAGGTGATTTCAATCATAAATTAGGTGGGTAGTCCAGGTAGAAGGGGTCATGTTGGAGGGTCTGGGATAATATAGTCAATAGTCTAAGGGGCATTCACCAGAGCATTTTTAAGGCAACGTTTTTAATGCTTACAATTCGTATCGGTACAGTGTTGACGTTTCGGTCAGTGATTACCTTTTTCTATATAGGCAACCATGCAACAATTCAGCAATAGCATAACTGGAATAGTTTTATATATATATTTTTTTTTTTAAAAGGACAAATATATTTCCATGTTACCTTCTCTTAGTACAACTTTCTCATATGGGGGATACTTGGCCTTGCTGGTTATTTCAGACAGATCCTCTCTACTTTTCTTCAATATCTTTTTGGCCCCCCTCAAGCCTCTGAGCTTCCAAAATTCAGCACGTGGTCCTGCAGATGGTTGAGGCTTCAGGACATTCTCTAAGTTAGTATACTGCTCAGCCCTGAAAAGGTTCAGAAGGTGAGCTAGGAGTGACTGGAGCTGGGAGCAGGAAAGAAAAATAAAAAGAAAAGACCAGCAGCAGTAGGAAAATAATTTACCTAGCTCGATTTGGTAGAATTCCTTTTTTCATTTCCTTCAAATCTCGGCCAACGCGGATAGCTAGCCAGCTCCCAAGTTTCCCTCGGTAAAGTGTGTCCAACACATGAAAGATCTCACCTCGGGTGAAGCTCAGGCCAGATGGTGTATCTGCCTCATGTTCAAAGTGTGTACGAATATAGAATGAATCACCCACATTGGACTTGATCATTTTCCTGTAGACTATAGCAGAAATTGTTTTCAGTGAGTATCCTATACCACCGGGAAGCACATGTGCTGCACGCCCTACAGTTACAGTATTTATTGTCTGACTTACTGTCTTCTTTGCCCTGGGTCAGTAATATGACGTCTTCATTCTGTGGGAGGTTCATAAAATATTGTACGGCATCTTCACGTGTTAAGCTGTGAAAACTGGTCTCATTCACCTGTAAATGGAAACAACAGAATTAATCATATCTCAGTGGTTCCCAAACTGTGCGCAGCAGAACCCTGGGGTGCCTCGGAACACTTGCAGGGGTGCCTCAGGTTGGCTGTCCAACACCAAATCAAATTATTTATGGCCAATGTAATGTAAATACAGTATGTGGACAAAAAGAAGCGCAGACCTGTCCACCACCACATAACTGAACCTAAGGATGACAGTTAAGTACAATGTACTTCAGTTTACTAAATTTTTTTATGAATTTCTCAATAACAAGCTTTTGGCTTATGGGTGCCGTGAAAACAATGCTGATACTCTAGGTCGCCATGATTCAAAAAAGTTTGGGATACCACTGTCATATCTAATCATTTTAAAGCTGTATTAAACCATGATTTGAGCACTTTTTTTTTTTATATCAATTATCACCTATATGACTTTATAATCTCAGGGGTCTATCTACTAAGCCTTGGATGTAGAAAAAGTGAACGGAGATAAAGTACCAGCCAATCAACTCCTATCTGCTAGTTAGCGGCTTGTTGGCTGGTACTTTTCTTTGTCCACTTTATCTGCATCCAAGTAGTAAATAGACCCCTCTGTCTGGAAACAGGCAAGAACAGGACAGCCAATCAGACTAGAATGTTAACAACAGCACAGAATATTTTCCGGTACATGTGTGTTAATATTTTGGAAGGCAATGACGTGACCGCTCATGCGATTGTCTGTGTAAGGACAAGCATGAATGCTACTGAGGCAGGGTCACGATGCAAGAAAGAGAATAGAGGTAAATAAGAAGCCAGAGAGTTTGAAAGTGAAAAAGAATAGAAACCACTAAAAGCAATAAAAAGCACAAAGAAGAGACTACTCATGCAGGAATATGGTGTCAAGCAGTGGCGTAACTAGGGCAGGGCGAGCGGGGTGCGTGCCCTGGGCGCCGTTGGACTGGCGGCGCGGGGGGGCGCCGCCGGCCATGGTACCGGTCCGCCCGCCCTAGTTAGCCAGCGCTACACATTTACACAGGACCGGCGCTAGGCTTTCAGCGCCGGTCCTGTGCTGCACACCTGAGCCCGTTCCCTCCCCCTGAGCGCTTGCCCAATAGCACTAGAAGGCGGGCTCAGGCTGTACATAACACACGCAACGCCGCCAGCGCTGGTGGCGATGCGTGTGTTAAACAGCAGCCAGTGAGAGTCAGATAGACTCTCATTGACTGCTGCAGCACCCACTGCAAGAGCCGGGCTTCCGTCCGGCTCCTGCAGTGGGTAATGGGACAGATGTCATGACGTCTGTCCCATAATGCTGAGCGCGCCAGCCCGGGAGGACTGGCGGCGGGAGCGGCAACGTGGACTGGAGCAGCGTGGATTCAGGTAAATATATATATATATATATATTATTTTTTTTTTAAACTTATCTGCACTACTGGGGGCACAACGGGGGAGGGGGGTGGCTACTACTGGGGGACCTCTACTGAGGGTGGGGGCACAAAGGGTGAGGGGTGGCTACTACTGGGGGCACCATTATTGGGAGGACCTCTACTGGGGGGGGGGGGTTACTACTGGGGGCACTTAATTGTGAGGGGGGACCTCTACTGGGGACTACTACTTGGGGGGGGAACTACCACTGGGGGCATTATAAAAGGGGCCTACTACTAGAGGCACTGCACTCGGGGGACCACTACTGGGGGCAATAATAGGAAGGGCCACTACAGGGGGCACTGGATAGGGGGGGATCACTACTGGGTGCCTGCATAAGGGGGCCACTACTGGGAAAACTGCATGGGGGGGCTACTGCTGGGGGCACTATATAAAGGGCACTGCATAAGGGGATACCGCTACTGGGCGCACTGCATTGTGGGGACTGCTACTGGGGGCACTCCATAAGGGGGAACACTACATTGGGGGGCCACTACTGGGGGTACTGAGTAAGGGGAACTAATTGGGGGCTGTATAAGGGGGACCACTACTGGGGCTACTGTATAAGGGGCACAACTATGGGCCTGCATAAGAGGGACCACAACTGCATACTGGGGGCACTGTATAAGGGGTACTACTGGGGGTTAAGGTGCATATGGATAGGAATGTTCAGTGTGAAAATAAAGGGGTGTGTCATGTTGACACGCCCCATTTAAGTGACCACGCCCATTTTTTTGCGGCGCGTGCACATCGGGGGGGGGGGGGGGGGGGGGGACTCCACTGGTGTAAAGTGCATAGCAACATAAAAAGGAGTTCAACTTTTTTAATCTTGTATTCACAAACTACTGTATAGACTATAGATTAAATATATGACATGTGGTCAAAAAATTTGGTTTACAGGAGTAAATGTTTTGTGTATATAGTCAGCACCACTGTACAACAGTCAAATTATTATACATATTCTAATGTATTTATAGTTTTAGGTCAATGCATTCACTGACTTACAAATGCTACTTATGATGGTCTATAACATTCTTTAAACATTTCCAAAATAAATGTGCTGTTTTGCAGACTTAATCCACCATTAAACTTGTTTGCATCTGGACCCTTCCTGCTTATCACCCATGAAGTAAGAGAGTGCTGTAATTTACAACTGATTGGAAAGGAGCGTCAGCAGGTATGCATAGCATTTTTATGTATTCCCTTGAGTCCTACCACACCTTGGTTACTAGGCAAATTATACAGTGTCTATTTATTTTCTGCCTTCCCGATTCTAACTTAACCATGGATCAGTAGACATAGTTTGTAGTAAATCATTTTGCTGGCCAAATCAATTTTCAGTGTAACTTACGGCTAAGCTTGTAGTGGTTAGTTATTTTTAGAAGTTCACAAGCTTTTATCTGTATTGATAATTTTATATGTAAAGCTCAGAAAAGTCTGCTCTAAAATATCGATGTATACAATGAGAACAATTTAACATGAAGATTGACTTAAACATGTATAGACATGGCTATTGTGATGGTGGTCACCTGTAAAATCTGGTCACCTTCTTTCATCCCCTCCTGTGCTGCCGGACTCCCCTCCTGGACAGCGGCGACAAAAATCCCCACATCATTTCCACCTGCAAGGCGCAGGCCAATACTTCTCTCCTTTTTGAACTGTACCAGGCGTGCATCTGGGCTATACCTTAAAAATAAAAATCGGGGTATGATGTGGCGCAAACAAAAGGCACATAATATGATTGAGAGACGAGTGGGGAACCAAAACATATACAGTGTAAAACAGAAAAATACAGGAGTAAGCAGAACAGAAAACCAACTCAAGAGAAACACAGCAAAATTAGAGAAGTGTGAAATTGAAGAAATGTAAGAATTAAGATATCTTGCAAATAAAGCTGGGGTACCCCACTCTTAGATCATCTTTCTCCCTCTCAAGATGTGGCTCAGGCTTCTCCTTATATTCAGTGTCCAGGTAAGATGCACTGTTACCTGGAAAAAAAAAAGAAAAAAAGAATCAAGTATACCAGGTTACAGTAGCTGGATACTCTCGCAGGTGTGGATCCAGCAATGTCTCACCATTTTCCTGCACTACATTTTCCGTCAGTGATGAGTATGTGCCGTTAAACTGATGATTCTCACTAAAAATAGAAATATAGACTGAGCAGTCATGTAAGTCTAGCAAACAATATGATGAAGATGCAAGTCAAAGCCATAAATAACAGAGCTTACTCAGGGTTCTCCAGGCTCTCTAATGAGCTCCTATGGGGTTCTCCTGGAGGTGGTGGGGGTGGCTGGGAAGGTGGGGGCTGATCAGAACTCAACTCTGAAATATCTGCCAGAGAATAAAATCCACTGTTAAGAAAAAGCATGATACACACAAAACCCCAAATATAAAAGTAAAAACACAATGAGGAATACAATGCACTGAAAAAGGTACATCCACACACGTGGCAAGTGAGTTAATTAAATTAATATTCCAATAATTGGGAGTCATATATAAATAAATATACGAGGTAATATTTCCTTTACAATGACTTATGAAAGAGAAATAAGTGATTTGGGAGAGGGGTCATTGTTGAAGTGGGTGTGGCAAATGAGGTAAAGACATCAATTAGGAGCATTATTCTTCTCTCAGGGTAGTATCTGCAAACATATTGAGGTAACTCACTGCATTGCACAGTATGGACCAACCGCAGTAGGCATTGTCTTTTCCCTGAGTCTTTTGTAATTTCATTGCCACGCATTTAGAAAACACACATCATCTTCTCCGATTGGTTAGCATGGGACAGTGGCTGCCTGGGTGATAGTGGCCTGACAGCACTCAGCAGTTTATATGCAATTGTGGAAGATTGGGGGGAAAAGCCAGGAATGGGGACTACTAGCGGATGGGTAAAAAAAGTTTGTTCAGTAATAGAAAAAAAAAAAAAAACTATGGGAGTAGAAGAAAGAGCGAGCTGAGTAAGCTGGTTAGAAAGGTGTCTATAATTAAGGTGTCTATGTACTTCTAATCGTAGAACTTCTGCGATTATTATCTATCCATATCACAGGGGATTTTTTTCATTTTTAAGCAATAGTCGTACGCAGCCAGTGAGCCAAAGTCAGTTTGTTAGCTGGCCATCCTCATTTGTGAAACCCATATAAACACAAAGAGCTAATCTGATTTCTTGATAGAGCTGGTACGATCCATGTTGACACGAAGGGCTCGCATCACATCCAGGGAAGCTTCACCTGTAGACAGGTTTGAAGAATGAAAAGCCGGGACTACAAAAGTTCTCATCTATATGGAGACGGGATACTAGCTTCGGAAGGTAACCCACCTTAGTACGAAGGACAGCTCTATTCTGATGAAAAATCAATATGGAGAGCGACATGACGGTACTGCCAAGTCAGAAACTCTACGAGCGGAGGAGAAAAAGTGTCTTCTCTGTCAACCATCTTAAGTCCACCTTATCCAAGGGTTCAAACGGGGGAGCTTGCATCGCCCTGAGAACCAAGGATAAATCCCATGGTGCTACCGGAAGGATAAACTGAGGTTGCAGTCATAGAGCACCCTGATAAAATGTTCTTACATCTGCCATGACCGCAATTCTGCGCTGGAACAAAACTGACAAAGCAGAAACCTGAACCCTCACGATAGTGGGGTGCAGACATAAGTCTAACCTAGCCTGCAGAAAAGCAAGTACTCTTGAAAACCTTAGGGTCATATTTTGTTTGGGAGCACCAATGAAAATATGAAATGTCAAATCCTGTGATAGATGCGGGCTGAAGCAGGCTTCCTTGCCCTCATCATTGTCTGGATCATAGTAGCCGAGAAAACTTTGGCCTTTAAGACAGAAGACTCAAGAGCCATGCTGTCAAAGCCAGCCTAGGTAAATCCGGATATAGGCAGGGACCCTGCACTAGCAAATCCGGTCGTAGAGGCAGTGGAAGTGGCCTGTCTATGGATAGACATGTCAGATCGGTGAACCAATGTCTCCTGGGCCAGGCAGGAGCTATTTGTATTAACCTGCCGCCTTCCTGCTTGAACTTTCTGATAACTCTTGGGAGGAGGGATATCGGAGGAAACAGGTATGCCAACCTGAAGTTCCTCCTCACCACCAGAGCATCCACAAAAGGTGGCTGAGGGGTCCATCGTTCTGGAGCCGTACCTGGGGAATATGTGGCTGTGGCGTGATGCCATGTTGTCTACGTTTGGTAGTCCCCACAGGTCCACCAGGAGTTGAAAGACGTCCGGATGAAGAGCTCATTCTCCGGCGTGTATGTCCTGACTACTCAGGAAGTCCGCTTCCCAGTTGACTACTCCTGGGATGAATATTGGAGAGATTGCTGGAAGATGGCATTCTTCCCACAGAAGAATGTTTGCCACTTCCCTCATGTGTGCCAGACTTCGTGTGCCTCACTGATGGTTGATGTAAGCCACTGTGGGCGCGTTGTAGGACTGAATCTGGACAGGCCTGTCGTGAAGAAGGTCCTGTGCCACACCTAGCGCTCTGTGCACTGCACGAAGCTCCAAGATATTTATCGGTAGGTGACTTCCCTGAGTCGTACACCTTTCCTAAAAGGTGTGACGCCATGTCACCACTCCCCATCCTTGCAGACTTGCATCTGTGGTGAGGAGTACCCAATCTGGGACCCATAATGGATGACCCTTGTCTAAATGAGTCGTCTGCAGCCACCAAGCGAGGGAGAGACGAACCTCTGGCGAGATGCAGATTATCTGAGACTTTATACGATGATACTGACCATCCCAATTAGACAGAATCCATTGCTGCAGGGACCTGGAGTGGAACTGGGCATATGCCACCATATCGAATGTGGATACTATGGAGCCCAGCACCTGCATTGCCAGGTGAACTGACACACTTTGTTTGCAGAGTAGACTGCGCACACAAGACTGTAGTGCAGCAATCTTATCCTCTGAGAGGAGAATTCTCTGGCCCAGAGAGTCCAGCAGTGCCCCCAAGTGCACTATCCGCTGAGTTGGAGAAAGATGACTTTTTCAAATTTATTACCCAGCCGTGCTCTTGTAAGCAGACAATGGTCATCTGCAGATGACATTGTAACAAATCTTGTGATTGTGCCAATATCAGGAGGTCATCCAAATATGGCAGTATCCTGACACCTTGTCGTCTGAGATGAGCCATCATGACTGCCATTATTTTGTTAAATACCCGAGGGGCTGTGTCCAGCCCGAAGGGTAGAGCCTGAAATTGGAAATGTTGCTGATCTACCGCCAATCTTAGAAATCTTTGGTGGGAGCTTGCAATCGGAAAAAGCAGATATGCATCCTGTATGTCCAGGGAGACCATGAAATCTCTAAGCTCCATTGCCAGCATAATTGACTGTAGGGTTTCCATATGGAATTTGGGCACATGGATGAATCTGTTGAGAGACTTCAGATTCAGGATAGGGCGATGTGACCCATTTGGTCTCTGAACCAAAAACAAATTTGAATAATAACCCCTTCCCTGTTGCGTCACAGGAACAGGGATTATGGCTCCCGACCTCAGGAGGGCCCCAAAAGACTCCTGGAAGGCCAAAGACTTGACCGGGTCTAAAGGTAGAGTTGTACCAACAAACCTTTGAGGGGGATGCCTCAGGAACATGGTGGCATAACCCTGAGAGACCACCTCTCGAACCCAGGCATCTGTCGTGGTCTGGTGCCAGGCCTGAGAAAACTGTAAGAGTCGACCTCCAACCCTGAGACCCCCCAGGGGGAGGCCCACCCGATCAGGCAGTGGGCTTACCGTCCGGCCTGGAAGCTTGGCTGACAAGTGCTTCCTGGTCTGCAGTCTTCTGTGGGAATAATCCTGTCTAGAGGAAGACTGTCCCTTTGCCCTACCCTGTGGGCAAAAGGACAGAGCTGACGACTGCCTATACTTAGGGGTAGTCGTAGATGGGAACCCCACAGATTTAGATGTTGCCAGAGAAAACACTTCGTCATCCAGCTCTGGTCCAAAAAGTACTTTCCAGGCAAGGATTTCAGGGGTTTTTTGGAACCTGTATCCGCCTTCCAGGATTTTAGCCAAAGGGTTCTTCAAGCTGCAACTGAAGCTGCCGATTCCCTAGAAGCTAAGATACCTGCATCAAGGACCGCTTCCCCTATATTATAGAGATCTAGAGATAGATAGATAGATAGATATATCTGCTTCTCGCATCTTCCAGAGGGAAGACAGCTGTTCTCTGGTAGCATTAGGCATGCTATCCTCCAGAGACTTCGTCCATTCTTTCATAGCCTTGGCTACCCAGGCTACAGCCATAGCTGGCCTGGTAATAGCTCTATATAGTGAAAACACTGATTTTAAATAGAAAACTTGATAACTATCTGTAGCCTCCTTCAAAGAGGATGCGGCAGGAATGGATAATGTAGAGCTCTTGATCAATCTAGTCACATGAGCATCTACTGATGGAGGAAATTCCCATTTGCTACATTCACCCTGAGCAAATGGATATCGAGAGGTTAAATTCCTTATAGCATGGAAATGCTTATTTGGAGTAGACCATGCTTCAGAAATGAGATTCATCAGTTGTTCAGACTGAGGAAAATAATCTCTAGCTACCTTTTGACGCCTAAAGACCGGAGTCAGCGGCACCTCCTCTTCCTCTATACTGAGGACAGATCTAATGGCTCTCACCAGAGAGTGGACATACTCAGTGGAAGAAGACCATCAATCCTCTGTAAAAGACCCAGAACTCTGAGTATCAGAGTTTGATGAGGAGGGTGGGTCAGAATCCTGGGGTAATGTCTGGAGAGAACCCCTCTTCTGCCCCTGCTTCTTTACTGCCCCTGGTCTATCCGCCTGCACCACCTGCTGAGGGGCTATAGATGGCAGCATACTCTGACTAGAGTGAGCAGAATAATCACCAACAGAGGTTCATAGGGTACATGCTGTGGGTATCCCACAGTAGGAGGCAATATCGTGGTAGGCGCACGCAACGCTGCAACCTTACCCATTATCTGCGACACCTGCGACCAAGACGCCACCCAAGGTGACTGTTTACTACAGGCAGTACACAATCCATCTTGCATAAAATCCTGTTTAAACAGGCCTGCCAAACAGGATTTACATGACTTGAGCACCAGAGGCTCACCCTTCTCACCTTTACCCTCGAACATGCCAAATTTGTGATCGGTATAAGGTGTACATGCAGTGTGACCTGCAGTGTGACCCACTGCATAAATGCAGTGTGACCCACTTCACATATGAAAACCCCACACACCTTTTCAGAGGGTTGAGGAGAAACACAGTGATAGATATAACCGACAGTTTGAAAATAAAAGGCAGTATATATACAGCAGCTAGCATAAGTCACATACAATGCATAAATACAAACATTGTTATTGCAAATTAACTCTGAATCAACTGACCAGCCCCACCGGGGTATTGGCAGGATATAGAGCACTATATACCAGACCCAGAGAAGAGGTATACAGGGAGACAGACAGACAAGACCTCTGAGACAACCAGCTTGCAGCAGTACGCATAACTGAACTGCAAGAGTCTTACACACGAGGTGGTCAGAAGTAGCAACCTAGAGGCAGGAATCTGTAACCGGACGTTGCGTCTGGGTCGGGGGAGAAGCTGCCGGAGGAGCACCTATCTCTCCTAAGCTGCGATTTTGACCGCACGGTAACGCTGGCCTCACAGTAGTAGACGCTAAATAGTGCACTCTAGTGCTTCTACTACCCATCCCCGGTGACAGACGATATGGCCCCGGCCACCTTAGTGAGTACATGTTACACGAGGCCTTCACCCACAACCGCCACTGGTGCATCTCCTACGCCGGAGGCCTGGACAGCAACGCGCATGATTCCCCTCACAAGGAATTGCTTACCTGCCATCTCCGTGAATCCGATCGCAGTCCGGACCCCAGCGACGCCGCGAGCTAAGCCTCGCCAAAATCCTCAGGGGATATAGCAGTACTGGCATTTCGGCATCAGCGGGGGTAGATTGAGTCACAGTACCCACGTCCTATTCGGCGCTTAGTACTGCTCAACTCATAAGTTCAAAAAACTAAGGTAAATCATAAAAGAAAAAGCCTGGGACTACCTAGGCAGTCCCGCTGTTAAACAGGTGTGCCTGGATACTTGCCGCGCACCAAACAAAAAAATTGAATGCCTGTGGCTGGAGGCGGAGTATATAGGGAGGAGAACCAGTGCATGCTGGGAGCTTTAAAGCTGTAGCTGTTTGGTGCAATGGATCTCTCCAACTACATACCCCAAGGTAGATTCTGTGGATCCTATGGACCCTGAAGAAGAAACACCTGGAAGTGAGCAGCGAGTTAGGAAAAAGGACTTATAAAGTGCACTGTTGGAGTAAATTCAGACAGAACTAACAACAAAAAGGGAGCTACACAAATACCTAACTACATGGATTAATGGATGTCTCTGTGTATATTTACCAACACAGATTCAATTGCATTCGTTATTTATGAAAAACAATTTGACTAAAAAACAATAAGTGTTATAAATAAGTGTTTGTTGCAGGTCTATTGCTGTAAGTTTTATTTTTGCTTTGTTCCAAAATTTGGAAACCCCATTCGTTGTAATCCTGAGTTTGCAGTGATATTATATTCCAATTTTATTTCATTCTACATCATAAAGTTTGTATTGTTCTTAAAGTCGCACATAAAAAGTTACTTCCACTAGTAACTTTTAAAAGGCTACTCTGTATTTGTGGACTGACTTAAACATTACTGATTGCATTCCACAGGTCGCTGCAGTTACATTAATTACATCTTTCTGCCCACTTAAAAACATGTTACACATGGGTGACCAGGAGATTAAGAACGGCAGCAAGAATGTGCTCAGACCCTAGTCAAAAATGCAGCTTTAAAAGTGATCATGGCAATTTTGCTTTGCTTGCCTATCTACAAAGTGGGGAAAGAAGCTGTATAGAACGGCTTTTTCTTATATAGAATTTAGGCTTATATTTAGGCTATTCGCGCCAGTGTATCAAAACTGAAACGCTGAGACAGGGGCTCCAAAAGGAGCCCACCCCTGCGATGTATTAGAAGTGAAGTGACCGCATCAGCAGTCACTCACTCCTCTATCGTATGTAATACATCAGGCATATACAGGACCAATGATCACGATAAGCCATTAGATGCTGCAGAAGGGCCAGGACAAGCTGAATGGTTTATCCTCAGAATGTGGGCACCATTCCACGATCCAAGTCCCCTGCTCTGCGAAATATTGGAACCAGTCTCGGAAAGTGATGGCCACCGCTGGCTGTACCATCGATGGTTTCAGACCATCGGTAGGATACCATCAATGGCTGAGTGCTGCGCATGTGCAGACCTCAGCAGTCACTATTACAGGGGCATTACCATATGGGCACTACCATAGCAGACTCTCCAACATGACCCATTCCATTAGCTACACAATGCTCTGCTCCTGGACTTCCTTCTTAATTTAAGATTACAGCCACCTGTGTTGAAACACCTGTCTTATCAATTATGTAGTTCAACAGGTGGCTGCAATCATAAATTAAGAAGGAAGTCCAGGAGCAGAGCATTGTGCACCTAATGGAACGGGTCATGTTGGAGGGTAGGCTATAGGTGAACTGCTGAAGGGGGCATTACTATGGGGGAATGCCAAATTACTGTCTTGGCCCGTGTGACAATAATCCTCGTTTCGGCCATGCTCAAGGCTCCCTAACAGTTCAGGTTTTAGAGATATCCATGGTTGAGCACAGGTGGTTAAATCAAATTGACTGAGGTACTAATTAAATCACCTGTAGTCAAGCATGGATATCCTTAAAATCTTGTTATGTTACAGCCTTATTCCAAAATGGAATAAATTATTGTTTGTCCTCAAAATTCTACACACAATACCCCATAATGACAACGTGGCAATTTTTTTTTAGATTTTTGCAAATTTAATTTAAAAAAAAGAAAAAAACAATAAGAAATCACATGTATTCACAGCCTTTGCCATGAAGCTCAAAATTGAGCTCAGGTGCATCCTGTTTCCACTGATAATCCTTGAGATGTTCCTACATCTTAATTGTAGTCTACCTGTGGTAAATTCAGTTGTTTGGACATGATTTTGAAAGGATTACAACTGTCTACATAAGGTCCCACACTTGACAGTACATGTCAGAGCACAAACCAAGCATGAAGTCCAAGGAATTGTCTGCAGACCTCCGAGACAGGATTGTCTCGAGGCACAAATCTGGGGAAGGGTACAGAAAAATATCTGCTGCTTTGAAGGTCCCAATGAGCACAGTGGCCTCTATCATCCTTAAATGGAAGAAGTTCGGAACCACCAGGACTCTTCCTAGAGTTGGCCGGCCGTCTAAACTGAGCATTCGTGGGAGAAGGGCCCTAGTCAGGGAGGTGACCAAGAACCCGATGGTCACTCTGTCAGAGCTACAGCATTCCTCTGTGGAGAGAGGAGAACCTTCCAGAATGACAACCATCTCTGCAGCAATCCACCAATCTGGCCTGTATGGTAGAGTGGCCAGATGGAAGCCACTCCTTAGTAAAAAGCACATGGCAGCCCGTCTGGAGTTTGCCAAAATGCACCTGAAGGACTCTCAGACCATGAGAAACAAAATTCTCTGGTCTGATGAGACAAAGATTGAACTCTTTGGCGTCAATGCCAGGCGTTATGTTTGGAGGAAACCAGGCACCGCTCATCACCAGGCCAATACCATCCCTACAGTGAAGCATGATGGTGGCAGCATCATGCTGTGGGGATGTTTTTCAGCGGCAGGAACTGGGAGACTAGTCAGGATAGAGGGAAATATGAATGCAGCAATGTACAGACATATCCTGGATGAAAACCTGCTCCAAAGCACTCTTGACCTCAGACTGGGGCGACTGTTCATCTTTGAGCAGGGCAACGACCCTAAGCACACAGCCAAGATATCAAAGGAGTGGCTTCAGGACAACTCTGTGAATGTCCTCCAGTGGCCCAGCCAGAGCCCAGACTTGAATCCAATTGAATATCTCTGGAGAGATCTGAAAATGGCTTTGCACCGACGCGTCCCATCCAACCTGATGGAGCTTGAGAGGTGCTGTAAAGAGGAATGGGCGAAACTGCCCAAAGATAGGTGTGCTGGTGGCATCATATTCAAAAAGACTAGAGGCTGTAATTGCTGCCAAAGGTGCATCATCAATGTATTGAGCAAAGGCTGTGAATACTCATGTACATGTGATTTCTTAGTTTTTTTTTTTTTTTTATTAAATTTGCAAAAACCTCAAAAAAAACTTTTTACACGTTGTCATTATGGGGTATTGTGTGTAGAATTTTGAGGAGAAAAATAAAATGTATTCCATTTTGGAATAAGGCAGTAACATAACAAAATGTGGAAAAAGTGAAGCGCTGTGAATACTTTCCGGATGCACTGTAACTTCATCAGCAAAAGGAAAATACTGACAGTTTCAATTTGCCATTTTACACTGCTCAGTATAAAGGCTTTTGATAATGGCTGGGGTTGTAGCACCTGAAAATCTCACATTCATCTGTGATCAGCTGCAGAGAATACTTAGCTAGTGTCCCATTGGGAAAATAATCACACCAATGTAATGTGCCTTCTATGCCAACAGTCATACCTCGGGATTGCCAACATACAAAAACCTAGTTGTTTTATTAGTATTACGTGAAATATGATCTAGATATTTCATGAAAGGCTGCTCAATAGAAATTAAGCTTTATTCATAGATGGGAGATGATCATAGTGACACTTTGCTACAAAACATGAGAGGTTCTTCAAAATAACTTTTGAATTGGAAAATCTCTATAATCTAGAGCTATAATTTATGGACATTATAGTAACTATACTGTCCCTAAATGCTAGCTGTAGATTGTAGACATATTTCTATCCAAAAGTTATTTTGAAGAACTATGATCATCTTCTTTCAGCCTTATAGAAGGGGGCGTAGCAAGAACTTTGTGGGCCCCATAGCAACATTTTGAAAGGGCCCCTTCCCTCTTCTAGAGACCCCTCTCTCCACAACAGTTAATTTTGTGCCCCACAGTAGTGCCCTAGTTCAGGTGCCTCAGGTTGGTGGTCCAGCACCAAATCAAATTCTTTATGGTCAATGTAATGTAAATGTGTGGACAAACAGAAGCGCAATCCTGTTCCCATCACATAACTGAGCCTAAGGATGACAGGGAAGCACAATATACTTCACTTTACTTCATTTTTTTCTGAATTTCTCAAAAAAAAAACAAAAAACTTTTGGCTTAGGGGCGCCGTGAAAACAATGCTGATACTTTCGGGCGCCGTGATTCAAAAAAAGTTTGGGAACCCCTACCATAGTTCATTTTATTCCCCATAGTAGAGACCTAGCTCTTAGTGCTCTAGTTAATTTTATGTCCCATAATAGTGCCCTAGTTCATTTTATGCCCCATAGTAGTGTTCTAGTTCATAGTATTCCCAATAGTAGCGCCCTAGTTCATGTTATGCACCATTGTAGTGCCCTAGTACATATTATACCACACAGTGCCCCAAGTTCATGTTATGTCATATTATAGTGCCCTAAGTTAACAATATGCCGCATTGTACTGCCTAAAGTACACATGCCACACAGTTCCCCCAGTTCCCATTATTCCACACAGTGCTTAGCTGGCTATTTTTGGGAATCTGGTGGACAGCTTTAGGACCTAGAAGCAGTTGAGTCAGGCCACCGAGGTGGGTCTTCTAAGCCGCTGGGCCCCATAACACTCCCTGCACCCACTATAAACTATGCCCATGCTTATAGATCCTTACAAATCTATTACATGCTTTTACAGGAATTCACTTATTTGATTAAAATTTTCGAAAGTTACATAAACACAAATCGCAAACACCTGTAAAACATGCCTGTAAAATATAGAAATGTTTATTTCAGAAGCTTCTATACTGGTTCCTTTTCTCAGCAGGTCAGCTGGTTACTGAAAATATAAAAAAGGACAACCTGTGGCTCTCCAGCTCCAAATGGCTACTAGTGATCAACTCACATTGCACCATTTACCAGTCCGATGTAGTGATACTGCTACTGTGTCTTATTGCAAATTGTGATGAAGTTGGTACAGCACAAAAATAACAAAAATACTCCTTTGCCATTTGCTAATTTGATGGGGGTTTCCAATTATACCAAAGCAAATGAAAGTGTGGCATAACTAGGATTGATGGCACCGAGAGAAATAAAAAAAATTGCACCCTTTGAAAACATTTCTTTAAAATTATGTCTGAATTCTTATATTAAGCCACAAAATACACACACTGGAAACACAAGTTAGTGAAACGCAAGAGAAAGGCAAGAGGTTAATATGACAGCGATGCATACCACATGCACAACACAAACAAAAACGGTTCTGGAATGAACTTCAGCAAAACCCGACACAAAACTAAATAGTGCAATTGGCAGACACCACCGACTTGTGATGTCTCAACAACAATGTACAACCTTCTCTTGGCCCTCATTCCCTTGCCGAGATTTTTTTCCAAAAACCTTCCAATGCTTCCAGAACCTTTGCTCCTACATCTTCTCTGCGCCTCTCCTTTATTTCCATTCCTCCTTTTACCGACACAAGATCCAACCCTACGTACTTGAAACCACTCACTTCCTCAATACTCTCCCCTGCAAACAAACTCTGCTGGTCTCCACAACACAGCATCATTTGACTATTTCCTACAATTACACATATGTGAAATGGGATAAATGCCACACACACTTTATTTCTTTATTTTTTTCCTTAACCATAAAAATGACGTCTACAGAATTTGGCATTCAGGACACGTGCCAATCCTACCTACACCAATTCGCGCTGGAAATACTTTTTTTTTTCATTTGCAAATAGTTGTTATAAATAGGTGACCAAAAAAAAAATCAATTAAACAACTCTGGGCAGTAGAGGCATGGACTCCACAAGACATCTGAAGGTGTCCTGAGGCATCTGGCACCAAGACATTAGCAGCAGATCTTTTAAGTCCTGTAAGTTGCAGAGTGGGGCCTCCATGGCTCAGACTTTTGTCCAGTACATTCCACAGAAGCTCGATTTGATTGAGATCTGGGAAATTTGGAGGCCAAGTCAACACCTTGAACTCTTTGTCATTTTCCTCAAACCATTACTAATCATTTTTTTGGAAGGGTGCTGTACCCTGCTAAAAGAGGCCACTGCCCTCAGGGGGTACTAAAGGGTATAGTTTGTTTGCAACAATATTTAGTTAGGTGGTACATGTCAGAGTAACATCCACATGAATGCCAGGACTCAAAAGTTGCCCAGCAGAATATTGCCCAGAGCATCACATTGCCTCCTTTGGCTTGCCTTCCCCCCAGAGTGCAAACTAGTGCCATCTCACGTGCACTTTTGGTGTTTATGGCAGTGGACAGGGTCAGCATGGAAACTGACTGGTATGCGGCTAAGCAGCCCCGTATGCAGCAAGCTACGATAGCACTTTGTGCTACAGTAGTTATTTTGTGGTATAGGACCAGATGGGCTAGCCTTCACTCCCCATGTGCTTCTATGAGTCTTGGGTGACTACGAACCTGTTTTCCTTCCTAGGACCACTTTTTGTAATTACTAACCACTGAATAAAGGGAACACCCCACAAGACCTGTCGTTTTGGAGATGCTCTGACACAGTCATCTATTCGTCACAATTTGATCCTTGTGAAAGTCGATCAGATCCTTACATTTGCCCATTTTTTTTTAGCTTCCAACACATCAACTTCAAAAACTAACAGTTGCCATTGTAATGAGATAAGCAACGGTATTCCCTTCATCAGGTCGGTGGTTTTAATGTTATGAGACAGATCTCACTCAGAACAGAGGCATGTAGTTGTCATTTTATTTAACACAAATCCACCCACTTCAGACAACATTGCTTACATGTCTTTAAAATCTTACAGTAAGAGCAGTGTTATTTTCAGGTGCAGTAAAATTCTTCCTGCATGTCTGTACTGTCAAGTATCAAAGTTACAGTATCTTGATCATTTGATTTTGCTGATGACTGTCCAACTAATGCACATTTCTAAACACTTTATTTAATTTACTTGGGAGTAAACGTTCCGCAATAAATCCATACAAGAGTAACTTTATAAAATACACACCCATGGCTACTAGAAATCCCAAACGAATTACCCATAAATCTGTTTTAAGTTTAGTCTTCTTCGGACTACCTCCTCATTAGAGTTTGGGGTTACCCATACCAGTCTCTTACCATCTTGAATGGAGCTCCTGTCTTCACTCTCACTGTCCCTTACTGGTGGAATGTTGACCAGGAACTGTCGATTGTCCCTCAAAACAATAAGAGTGAGTTTGCCCTTTGACTTCTCAATAAGTCGGCGAGTGTCAGCCAGAGACATATTTTCACTTGTCACACCATTTATCTATAAAGCATTTGGAAAGGACATAATGATCAATTAGATAAAAGACAAATAATGGCTTATTCATCCCTACATATGGAAAAATCTTCTAACATATGATCATATAATGTGCATTTTATTCACTTAAGGGTAAGAATGTCGTTAGTGAAAGGTGTAAAAGGGGTTTATGGATGGTGAGGATTACATACCTTGAGAATAAGATCACCCTCCTGCAGAGACTTTTCCTGTGCTGCCAGACCAGTGTCTGTGATATGTTTAATAAAAATTTGACTACCCAGCTTCAAACCATATTCTGTAAGCAAATAATAAGTTAGTGATGAAATACATACTACTATAACTGTGTAAGATATAAATTTACTTGTGAGAGTAAAGCAAAACAAAAAGGCCATAAATAAGATGGGTACATCCTGTAAATAAATAAATAAATAAATAAAAACACAGTAGGCTGGACAATGTTGAAAAAAAATAAATTTTGTGGTACTTTAACAAATTGCACAGACTTATTGAAGTGCAGTGCAAACTACCTTGGTTTTCCATACGTTTCATCAGAACAGCTTTAACAGGTTTGGATGGTACATCCTGCGCAGGGAGTCTCTTGAATCCAGATACAAGTTCTAGGCCATTGTGGTATCTTCCCTCTGCTTCACTACCAGAGCCTCTCCTTGAATACTCTCCTACCTCACTCACAGAGCCCTCCCGCCAACTACCAGTCTCTTTCTTTCTACTGGAGGCTCCTGCCTCACTGCCAGAGCCTGGTCTCTCTTTACCAGCCCTCCGCCTTGAGTAATTCCCGGCTTCACTTCCCACACCCCTTGTCCTGCGGTGTCTGGCATGGTAGGAGGATGGTGTAAAAGAGCCTCCAGAGCTGCGTCCACTGGAAGAGTCCCCTTCATAGCCTCTTGCTGTATTTTCGTGGTGCTCCCTGCTGGAGCTTTCTCGCATACTTCTCCAGGGCACAGGAGAATCTGGTTCATCTCCCAATTCTCTGTCAGGGGAATGTGAGAAGACAGGCTCTGAATTGCGTGCCGTTTGAGAGCTGTAAGAGGGTCCTGCGGAAAGTGAAGGCACTGGGTTGCTCACAGGAATCTGAATTTTTCTTGGCCGTTTCACAGTCTGTATTGGGAAGAAACAGAACAGAAAATGAAATCTAAAAAGTGGAAAATTAAATAAATGGATTTTAAATAGAAAAAAATTACACTGTCCATCTTTCTTTTAGAGCAACACTGTGGTAAAAAATCTCACTAACACATATATTCAACATACAGATCTACGATCAATATCGATTACATATGGATATTGTCCAAGCATTATAATACTACTATACAAAAATATATGTGTCATTAATATGTTTTGTTGATATGCTTAAAAAAAAAGAATACTTATAATAATAATTTCAATAATCATTATATCAAAAGAAAGGGACATTCTAGATAAAGCTGGAAAGGAATATTTCAGGATAACCTTTATTTATAAAAATAGAATTTACCTATATGTTTAAGCCAATTATCTTTCCTTTATAGGTAACCATTACAGTGAACTATCATTTATGGTTTTAAAACTTCACCATGTTGTGATAATAAAAAAAATGCCAACAATGTATGGATATCTCCAGGCTTAGCCACAACACACTGAAAACAATGTTTGATATCTAACAACCAAAGTTCCATGTTCCAAATGTGCTGGATAAAGTAATAGCTCACCACATTGGCACTCTTGGCACAGGCTTTCAGCGTGTGAATGGCAAAGGATGAGGCCACATTATCCATTGAAACACCATTCACCATTACAATACGATCACGGGTCCTGTAAAAGCCACAATATAACATAAGATTGCAAACAGATAAAACAACATAAAAAAAATAAAAAACTTCCAGAAATCTCAATTCAATAATCTGTGAAGTTGTAGTGGTTGTGTCTGTACATAGAATTATTTTTTTCAAAAATGTACTCCTTGGGATGGTGTATGAACTATGAAGACAATAAAAAACTATTTCTGAGTTTTTTTTGTCTGTCTGTCCTGACATCATGCAAAAAGTACGGGATGAATTTGGATTGCGTCTTCCATATTGTATAGCTTAGATACCTATAAAGAAACTGAGCTATGTATTATCTCAATGTGACATCAAGGAGAGGAGCAATAAAATGAAATCCAGACACTTGACACTCGGCACATGCAGTGTGCAGGCTCCTCAAGCCAAAAAATCATATATGTATATAAATAAATATAAATATATTTTGCACACTCCGAACATAAACAGTATATATCTCTCAAGATCTACTTCGCAGGAAATTCCAACTATATATTAAGCGCTAATCAGGCATCTTATCTTGACTCATGAAGTTGCAGTATACATGTCAATCCAGTAGATGACACACAAAGACAAATACTACCTATCAGAGTCGCTGCTCATGTTACTTGCAACCTTTCAGTGTTATTGTAGGTTAAGTAGCAACAGATTTGGGATCTACAAGATAGTGCAGCTAGACTTCCACGGCACAGCATTGCACTAAAAGTTGGTGTTCCGATAATGCTTCTACGGAACTTGACTCCACCCAAGTTATGCAACGAAACCTGACAAAGTCACTGCTCTACAGTGGAACCTAATCGACGCCCAGTTTCTAGCTGGATCTGGTGCAGGTGAGTGTGAATATGCCACGTATACCCCTTATCCCCAACAATTTTCCTTTTCAATTAAAACGCCTGCAGTTTCCTATAAGCGCCTGCTTCACTATGATGATCAACAGGTTGCAGGGACAAATGCTCAGGGTTGCAGGCGTAGGTCTCATGATCTGCTGCTTCTCTCATGGGCAGCTTTATGTGGCTTGCTTACGAGTAGCCCCAACAGTGGCATCACAAGGGGGGTGTGAGCCACACCCGGGTGTCACCCACCAAGGGGTGACAGCAAAGTGCCAACTCCTCCTCTGTGACAGGAGCCGGATGCTGCACTGTAGCATTATGTGCAGGACTCGGCTCCTGACACATTGAGGGAGCAGACACTGCACATAGACTGGTCCCCTGGGGCAATCTGCATCTCCAGGACCCCCCGAAGTGACTAAAATGGGGGTTCGATGCTGTGAGGCACGCTGGTATCACCACGGGGAGGGATGCCACTGAGCCCTAAGCATCTTTTTGTGTTAACCCCTGAAGGAAAACCTCAAATATTGTTTACAAATACATTTTGTGATCAATGTCTACAATATAAAATATACATCACCAATACTGTCTTTGTAAAATTAGTTTTGCTGAGTAATAACAGACATCCACGTGAGCGAAGCTGCGGGCAAACACTAGTCATATAAAAGAAAAAGCATTACCAAGTTTTCTAGCTTTACTTACTGTAATCTACCATCAGCAGGCCCTCCTCGGACAACATCTGACACAATGACGGAGTGGTCTCCATCAGTTCCAGAGGGACGATCTCTGCCTCCAGAGATAGCTATACCGAACCCTTTGCGAGGGTCCTGTGGACAGACAAATTGGAAATGTTGTTTACAACATTCATTTTTTTTTTTTTTTTAAAGTTGTAACTTATTTTCAAAATTGTGTTGTCAATAGTATATTTGTTAATAATACTTTTTTTTATTTCCATAAGTACTTAATAATAATTTTTTTTGTGAGTATATACACAGTCGTATAAATTTTTGTAACGTATAAATTTTAGCCAAAATATCCCCATTGTTGCAAAAAAAGTATTTTATTTAAAACATTACGGACTTTAAAACAGTCTTCACAAGTTAAATCAGTGTTCTGTTTGGCTGAACAGCTGTGAACCACACATGGAAAGTGCTGGAGGGAGTGCGCTCCTGCGCTGCCTCCCTCCAGCATCTGACAAGTAGGACTGAACCTGCAGTCACTAGGACCTGCTGATGCAGTCAGTCAGTCAGGCCCGACCTCTGACATGTGCGGTGTCTCAGTGCGCCTTTATTCCCTAGCGTTCCATTGGGATGGATGGACCCAGTAGCCTTTTACAGTACAGAGCTGCACAGCTGGACGCAAGTATACTAGATCATCACAGTTATAGTACAGGGCAACACCACTACCATCCACATGTGCACTACAAACCCCAGCAACACCCTGAGCTCTAGGCTGCCTATATGATCTGCATACCGGTGTTATACCTTGCCATTTTGCCACTACTTGTTATGCCTGATCCAATAAATCTAAGAAATGGTTAAGGTGTACCATGTGTGGACTAAATGCCACCAGCAACTGCGTTACATACTTAACACCACATGCATCTTGGCAAGCACATTATACCCTGGTTTAAATATTGTCTGGAGGACTACGGCTTCCAGCACAATCAGCTTACGCATTATAGTGACAGTATACTCTGCTATCAGGTCATACCCAGCCTGCTGTCACCCAGATACTCTGCTAATAGAAAGATCCCTACAAGTACATACACTTCGCTCTCTCAGGCCTTTCTTTTACATATGCTAAGAAGTTATAGGACATTTAAGATTTAACAGCCTCCACAATTAAACAATAAAAACAAACAAAAGAAAAACATAACAAGACTAATGCATAAACTATGACCCTATGATGTCACATAATTAGTTGGACTAAAATGATTTCTCTCTAGAAGTCAATTTCCTCTTTCCTAGAGCCTGCAAGTAATAACTCAATGTAAAAAAATTACTACACAAATCAGCCAATCACAAACAATACCCTTGTCACTCCCGTATTTCTGAATTTGCTGCAAAACGAACACCATCTTGGAGATAATTTCTCCTTAGAAAATGGACGCCCAAATTTGGCCCAATGGATTTGACCTTTTTGGTGTCCATTGTGCGTTAAGGTACATAGACTTGAATGTTTGGTGTTTTCAACAGCCAAAACCCAGCAATCAATCCACTACCTAACATTTGGAATGCTTCCAAACCTTTATGGATTTCTCAGAATGTACTATGTCTCCAAAACTGTCTTATGAAGAGTATTAAATAACTCATGATAGTTTAATTAGAATTGAAATTTTATGCTTTTAGCTCCACTGGTTTCACAGTGAGATTGCTTTGTATTATGTTCCTTGAAAGAGCACATCACGTTCCAGCTGAACTTTTGAACACTTCTCCTGGGAAATGGCAGTAAAATCAAGGTCCTTTGCGTTGCAAAATATACCATAAAAACGTCTGTATTTTGTTGGATGATGGAGTAAAGAAAGCTGCATGGTTATGATTAAGCTCTTAATGATCACTCAAGTGCAGCAACCAGGTGCATACAGAATATAGGGAAACCAACTGATATATTCTATTCTTTCTTATTTGCTTTAATGCATTTATACCTTTACACTTAATCCTACAAATCAAGAATGGTCCCAATTAAAAGGCTGGAAACAGTAACAAAATCGAAAAAAAACATCAGTCACCATTTTCTTGAGTGTTGGCTTTGATGTGTTCAAGGAATTTAGGGCCTGATTCAGAGCCGGACGCTCTGAATCAGGGCCCTCCTCCATTAAAATGGTGCGTCCTCCTGGACGCTCGTATAGCTGTGGGTCACCACCCACAGCATATACGAGCGTGCAAAAAGATGGTCGCGATGGTCTTGACCATCGCGACCATCGGACTTGCGAGGGAAACCCTGCGGTCGGGTTTCCCAGCCACAAGCCCTGGAGTGATTTTGGCTCTATCAGAGCCAAAATCACTCCCACTGACATCACTAGTGATGTCAGTGGGGCCGGCTTCAGACAGTAGGCGTTCCCATGGGAACGCCTCTGTCTGGCAGGCACGCCCCCGGCATGCCCACCAAAGGGGGCGTGCTGTCAATCAACATCGACAGCACGCCCCCTTTGGTGCGAGACCCCGAGCGATGGAAAGCCCGTCGCTCGCCGGGTCTCGCGCATGCGCACGACGGAGCTCCCTCCGTCGTGCGCATGCGCAGTGGGGAACATCGACCCACTTGTGAGCGTACTGCCGCTCGCGAGTGGGTCTGAATGACCCCCTTAATGCCTTGATAATGACTTGCTAGAGAATGAAGAAATGTTATTGATTAGAGTAACCAGTAGTATACCACAGCTCTGGACAGGATTTATAACCAGAAAACACCACCACTTTAGGATTATAAAGAAATTATTTATAGATTTAGGGGCCTATTCATTATCACTAATGGGTCCATTACACATGTGGAAACACTAGTTACTGCATATTTTATTAACTGGTCCATTCATTCTAGGGGTCCGATAGGACCGCCTAATATTCATCAAACTATGGGAAGGAGGTGCGGGATTGCGAGGAGGGAACCGAATGCATCCCTCTGCCGCCATCACAAGGTGACATTGCTTCCATGCATATTAATTATATTTCCACCGGCCAATAGTAGTTTCCAACCCGATATCTCTATTACTGTTGACAACTCGACAATCAACCCCACAAGCTCACTGCCTAGGTGTCATCCTTGACTCTGAACTGTCTTTTGTTCCCCACATTCAATCTGTCTCTAAATCCTGTTACATACATCTAAAAAACATAGCCAAAATTCAACCATATCTTACGCAAGACACTGCAAAAACTAATACATGCACTCATTATTTCCCGCATTGACTATTGCAATAGCCTCCTTATTGGTCTTCCCAAAAAACAGGCTCTCCCCCACTACAATCCATTTTGAATGCAGCTGCGAGGTTGATCTTTCTCACCAAACGTTTATTGTCTGCTGATCCACTCTGAAGGGTCCCTCCATTGGCTGCCAGTCTTCTACCGTATTCAATTTAAAATATTTACACTCACACATAAAGCTATTAACCAAACCACACCAACATACATCTCTTCACTTATCTCAAAATATCTTCCAACCAGCCATCTCCGCTCTGTACAAGATCTGAGTCTCTCACCCCCACGCATTACTTGTTCCTATGGACTTTTTTCGGGCTGCACCCACCTTGTGGAATGCCCTCCCACGCACAATAAAGACTTTCCACTAGTTTCCAAACATGCTTATCAGATTCCAGAATCTTTCCAGTGTGATCGCCGTGCTAATACAATCACACTTGTGGAAGATGTAGCCATAGCGGGATTGGTATGAAATGGCCGGCGGTTCGAGTCCCGTCAGCGGCAGCCCGACAGGAGCGGAGTGCGACGCAGCGGAAGTCCGACAGCGCTGGAAATCCCGATTGTGGATAGGCAAGTAGCACTAACCTAACCCCCCTAACCCTAACCCTCCTTAGGGGTGCCTAACCCTAACTTCCCCCCCAAGTGCCTAACCCTAACCACCCCCTTCCCCGCTGCCTAAATCTAAGTCCCCCAGGGGGGTGCCTAACCCTAAGTCCCCCCCGGGAGCCCTAAACCTAACCCCCCCCCCCGCGGCTGTCCGCTCGCGGCGCTCGGCATCACTACGATCGTGATCCCGGGTGCCGGTCTCCCAGCGTCGGGGAAATGCGGGCGTCTACATCTAGACGCCCGGCATTTCACCCTTGCCAGGATAAAACAGTCGGGAAGCCGGCTGCCAGTATATAGGCAGTCGGCTTCCCAATTGCCTCCCGCCATAGCAACCACCCAGCCATCTATCTATCTCTATATATAAAATCAGATGTCTTGACTGACTCATCAACTCACAGCCCAAACCCCTGGACCTAGAAGCAGGAAAATCATCTTTCCATGACGTAATTCGACTCCTAAGGGGGTAAAAAGGTCTGAAATGTTTCCCCCATGTGCAATACTGTCCTCGTGGCTGCAATATTCAAACACCAACTGTCATCCCAACTGCTGCCAAACATCACTGGCAGTTGGTGAGGCTCCCCTATTTGAATAGTGAGGGAGGGGAATGTGTTACTACAGAGGTGAGGGAGGGGAATGTGTAAAGTTGGGTACACACCTGAAAGTGAAAGAATGATTCACCATCGGAAGACCAGCACCAGTGAAGATCCCGACTACGCTAAAGGTAAGTACTAACTAACCTAACCCCCCCCAACCCTCCTTTAGGTGGTGCCTAACCCTAACCTCCCTCCCTGGTGCCTATCCCTAACCACCCTTCCCCGCTGCCTAAACCTAACCCTCCTGGGGGGGTGCCTAACCCTAACCTCCCCACGGGGGATGCCTAACACTCCCCTTCCCCTAGCCCAACCCTAACCCGGGATGCCGGGCATCGGGCTCCCGGCGTAGGTAACATGACAGGTGTCGGGATTTCGACACCTGTCATTAGACCCTTGCCAGGATTACACAGTCGGCATCCCGACTGCATATCCTTGAAAGATGTGTATCTGTAGATGATGGTTGTTCATACACACTGAACAACCATCACTGCCATCTGGCCGGGGGTCCCACTTGTCAGGGGTCGTGTTGTACCCCCCTCCCCGGCTACATCTGCAGATATACTGTATCAGCCATCTGCTGTGCTGCACAGCCGATGCAATAAGTCTGTAAAAAACATTGTTCACAGACATAGGCCGGCGCATACACAATATATCGGACGTTCAATTGAACGGCCGAAATGTCGGCCAGTGTGTACCCAGCATTACAACAGCAGTGAGAGGGAAATGTATTTCTATAGAGGTGAGGGAGGGGAATGTATTACTACAGGGGTGAGCGGGGGTAATTGTTACTTCAGAGGTGACGGAGGGGAATAAGTTACTACAGTTGTAAGTGAGGGTAATGTGTTACTACAGGTGTGAGCGAGGGATGGTATTTCTACACAGGTGAGAAAGGGGAATGTTGAATGCATTATAACATGGGCGAGGGAGGGAAATGTGTTGTTACTACAGAGGTGAGGAAGTAGATTGTGTTAGTACACAGAAGAGGGAGGGTAACGTCTTACTATAGTACTATAGAAGTGAGGGAGGGGATGCATTACCATAGAGGTGAAGGATTCATATGTTATTGAAGTGGTGAGATGGAACAGTAAATATCTACTGACTACCATGGTGAAACCGGTTACATCAGTTAGAGTATAATATAAACTTATATATATATATATATATATATATATATATATATATATATCAGAGATGGGAGGCACTCAGCGAGACTTACAACTGAAATAAATCACGGCAATGCTGTGCGTCCTTTGGTCAACGTTTCAGTGTAAACCACTTTTATCAAGACATATGTCTTGATAAAAGTGGTTTACACTGAAACGTTGACCAAAGGACGCACAGTATTGCCGTGATTTATTTCAGTTGTAAGTCTCGCTGAGTGCCTCCCATCTCTGATCTATATACTGAATTTTCTGGGAAGGACACCGGAGCTGCTTTTTCTTTTAATGGAGTGCCGGTCACCAAGTTGTCTATATATATATATATATATATATATATATATATATATAATCTCACACACACAAAAACTTGTGTCCGGCAGTCTGCTGGCCTCAGCGGGCCATTACCTTGCTCCGGGTGCCCTCCTCATAAGGCAATGCCATACCAGATATAGAATGGAAATAGGCGGCACTCCGGAGTCTATTCAAAATAGGTAAGCCACCAATGTGTTTATTGTTAAATTCTCCCCTATTTCAAGAGGGAAGGGAATGTGTTACTACACAGCCGTCGCAGAACTTCGGAGAGGTAAGTATTAAAAAAAGTGGGTGCGGTAAAGGAATCTGCACTCATTATAGATACGACCCTGTATATAACATACACATGTTTATGTAAATATATATATTATATACACACAATAAATATTATTACATACACACATCTTGTTGGCAGTCATGTGAGAAAATGGAATACTTTTTTTTAATAGCTGCAATTATACTAGAAGTACTTGAAGTGTCTACAGGGACAAAAAACAAAAAAACAAAAAAACTCACATCTTACAAATAGCTGTCGGCTATAACAATTATTTACAAGTGGCAACAGTGAAGACCTCCTCTGCATGTTTAACAGCACTGGTGGCCAAAAGGTTGGACTTTTCTCTCTCTACCACAGAAACTTAACTTGCTAACTTGAAACTACATTAATTTATATTACTTGAAACAGCAGTGAGTATATAACAATAGAATGCATTGTGAATTCATTGTATGAAACCCCTGGGTTCCACTGCATGAAATTACCGTCTTGGTTGAAACAACCTGTGATTTCATTTAGATGGAAGCTCCTCCTAGGCATTTCTCATTCCTGCTAACATGGAGACCACAAACCACACCAGGTACAGAGAGAGGGGAGAAAGATAACTGTGCTGGTTATGACATTATTTAACATTGGAATCAGTGAATAAACTTACAAAGAGAATGGGGATGCACGGCTTTATACGATAGGACTTTGGGATAAGGCCAATAAGCTTGACACAGAGCTACATATGGTGGTCAAAATAATGTTATGCTGGTTACAGGGATGTATATAGTAGGCCAGAGTTTCCCAAACGCGGTCCTCAAGGCAAGCATGGACATCCTTAAAATGTGGACAGAGTTTGGGAACCTCTGTAGTAGGCATTGGATTATGTTAGTATGGTTAACCTTAGCACAAATGGCCTTTGGGGGAGGGGCATGATGCAACAGGCATAAGTATATATCTCACGCTGTGCTTTGCCACTGTCCAACTACTTACAAATAAAGTCCCTCAGTTCCTGAGAAGTCTATACGCTCTTAATTTGATATTGTGCAGTCTCATATAATTATGTGCTACCTTACTTTTATTGAATGGACTAATAACCATTTTTTTTTCATTTCTGCTTTATTACCAAAGTACACATTAAAGATGCTGATGCAGTGCACTTACCCGGTTTAGTGTAACAGTATACTGCTCCCATATGGTCATCTCCTCCATTTCAGACACCTAAACAAAAAGTAATTAGGAACCAAGTTATGGCACATGTAGATTTGTCCCCATAATCAGATTTTTAAAAGCAATGCATACGACTCTCGTTGTACAGGTTCAACCCATCAATTTTCCAATTATGATTAACGCAAATATTACACCATTAGGTCGGTGACTGCAAAACACACTGCATTAGAATCATACTTGCCTAGTTATGAAAAAGCATGTCAGGGAGATTGTGAAAGCAGCACCTATGAGCGTGGCGGTAAAGGGGACGTGTACTGATACATCTGAGAGGCGTGTCATAATACTGACTTACATCCAAATGTAAATGAGCCCCAAAGCAGAAGCTGTTGCTCAGTAAGATCTACTTCTTGAAGAAAACACACTGATACATCATTATACCTTATAACCAATGCAGAGAAATAGCACGGATTATCCTATGAATGTATATACCATAATTTCCATCTCTCCCTCATTGTCAGGGAGACTCCCTGAAATAGTAGCTGTCTCCCCGATAGCACCTTACCCCCATTATGTAGGTGTGTGTATGTATATATATATATATATACATATATACACACACACACACACACACACACACACATACATACATATATATACATACACACACTAAAAAAAACAACACATATATACATTCAAGTGGGATCATTAGTATAATTCCCTGCATTGGTTATAAAGGCACAATGATCCCTATGGCTACATGTATTTTCTAAAAAGTATCATGTTTTCATAAACAAATAGATCTAACTGACTGCTTTTGGACTCGTTTACATTTGCGTGTAAACCAATTTTATGACACGACTCTCAGATGTAGCAGGACACGGCCACTTTACCGCTGTGCTCATAGGTGCTGCTTTC
The DNA here is from genome assembly GCA_031769625.1 of Taudactylus pleione. Taxonomy (NCBI): domain Eukaryota; kingdom Metazoa; phylum Chordata; class Amphibia; order Anura; family Myobatrachidae; genus Taudactylus; species Taudactylus pleione. The sequence goes on along the minus strand of JAUIMM010000559.1, from coordinate 2,897,302 downwards.
ACAACCTTCCTGAAATGCTTTTTCAAAAGTATATATATTTATATATATTATATTTTTTTTCCCAAGTATATAATAGCTACATAATGGGGGTAAGGTGCAATCAGGGAGATTGCTAGACTCTTCAGGGAGTCAGGGAGATTGCTGCTATTTCAGGGAGAGTTGGCAAGTATGAGTAGAATCTGTCCGATGTCAAATTTAGAGTGTGTGTTGTCCTATGTGATTACGCCCTATGTTTCTTAACAGATCATGTTGTATACTCATACAGGCTGCAAAGCCCTCACCAATATAGGATTTACATTTCCTTGAACATATTAATTCAATTTCAGTTAAAGGATTTGCTTAAAAAAATAAAAACAGCAAAACATTCCAATAAACATTTAGTATTTTACTTATATTCTGGATACTGAAAATGCAGTTAACACTGTACCACAGACCTTAACATATTATTACATTTGATGAGTACGTAGCATGCAATCTATACTGCCTACTATGTACAAAGGGGTACTCGCAAGGGCACTGGTTGCGGTAACCACTGTCTCTGTGAGCTATATCCCTGGCAACTTATAGAAGTCTTTCACCTGTGGAAGCAGACACTGCGCATGAGCACAGCGTCAGCCTCCACCACCCAAGAGGCGTCAAGAAAGATCAAAAGATCTCTCTCCTACGTTTAAAGCACTTTACACCATCTGATCTGAAGATGGCGTAAACTACCGTGGCTAAACTCTGAAAAGCTTCACTTTTTGTATTTAGCTACATAGGGGTCAGATGGTAGTCCCCATTGTAAACGGTCAGACACGCCTGCATTTTTCTAACCACTTCCCACCTCTGCCAAACTCTGACTACCTGTTACTCACTTTGTGAGTGAATCCGCTGTACAAGCATAATCGCAATACAATCACTGCATGTCCGCAGTGCGGCATTCATGCTTGCACAATGGCAACCAATCCCTTGATCTGCGTAAATATCGGCATTGCGTAAATATCGAATCAGGCCCAAAGTGTTTTCACAAAGTTTGAGATATCAGATGCCATAAGGTTGCAAGAAAAATAACATAAGATGTTGAACAAAATAGTTTTGCATAGTTATTAATACTCTGAGAAATCTATGGATCCATCACACTGGAAAAACAAAGATAATAGAAATGGGTTGGGTACAGGATGCTGGCGCTCAGGAATCCGGCAGCCAGAATCCCAACGACGGCATCCTGACACCTGTAGGTAAGTCACCTAACCCTACTTCTACCCCTAAACCTAACCAGTCATTCTTGCACCCTAAACCTAACCCTTCCCCCACGCAGCCTAACACCAATACTTATGGAATTCTGACTGGTGTCGGGATTCCGGCACCGGCATCCCATCATTCGGGATATAAGCTACATCTCATAGAAATGATCGCTTTATAAATGAAATCACACTACAGTACATTTAGGAACAGTTCCATGTTTAGACAAAAATAATCTTGGCTAATAAATACAATAGAAACCTAAGTAACAGGTTTATGTTAGCGAAAACCCACCTTTTCAGCCAAGCTTATAAAGTCCCTGAAAAACCTTAATACGTAATGTGTTGGTATTCTACCTGATAACCATCACTGTATACCACTCACTCCAACCTTGCATTTATGCTCTTTAGTTTCTATGCAGCAACTACCTCCTGACCTCCAAACCAACATTGCTGTGTGACTGGATCATATAAACTCACTCCATCTTAGGAGTTTTCACATTGCAATCTGGATGGGACAATGTGCAGTCTGTGACATAAACTTTAGGTATCAAACTATTGCATACTTACCGACGTTCTGGCAGCCCCCTCCGAGGTCGGTGCAGCAGGGAGAGTGAAGTGGGTGGAGAGGGGGGGCGTGTACACGCGATCGAGTCATCGCGGCCCTGCCCCCTGCTTTAGGATGTCGATATTACTGGCATTACAAAGCAGGGGGATGAGGCTTCGATGACGCAATTCAGAGCGAATCGCATCATTGCTCCCCGAACTGCCCACTTTCATGCGCAGGCGTGGGGATCAGCGGACAAGGCGGGGGACTTGCCTACTCTTGTGAGGTGCCAGGAGTGGCACCTGATTTTCGGGAGGCTCCCAACAGCCCCGCGAGAGTAGGCAAGTATGAACTATTGTCCTACAGATTGTTAATTTCTGAACAGGTACTTCTTGACGCAGGGGAATCTTTAGAGAGGAGGGGAGCCTGTGTACATCCCCCGTCACGGGCCCCCTACTCTCACCCCAGTGGCCGGCAACGACTGATGCAGCTGGCCGGCCACTGCAGACTCTGTAGACTCTGGGCACTAGAGTGTGCCCAGCGTCTACTGCGCATGTGCATATTGCTGGGGAAATGGCATGGCCACCATTTTCCAGGCGATTTCCTCACAGTGCATGTGCAAAGAGCAGAGCAGCGCTGAGAGACCAGATGCGGGACCTCGGAGAGGTAAGTTTTAGATAATATGGGTGCAGGGTTTGCGGTGCGGGCCCCCTGGATCCATTATAGATACGTCCCTGTCTTGACGCCAGAGCCGTACCTAGACTTTTTGGTGCCCTTTGCGAGAAAGAGCTTTGGCGCTCCCCTCATTTTTCAAAGGGACATAATGCACCCAAAAAAGGGCCATAAGAGGAAGCTACAAGCAAGAATGATAATAAACAGAAATTTGACAGGCCCAAACAGCGCCCCCGACCTGTGGTGCCCTGTGCGATGGCGCCGGGCACACTACCCTAGCTACGGCCCTGCTTGGTGCTTTAAATCTCTCTGCAAAACCGCTAGTTTAGTAATAGACTCTCCAGTCTTGTTTTCTTCGTGTTTCCAATTGTAAAGTCATGTGAAGTATGCCTGTAGTGCAGGGGTGGATAGACTTTTGGACTCTGCAATCTACTTTTAAAGCTAAAAATATTCTGTGATCTACTGAGCATCTACATTTGCTTGCGCCGTAGGTGCGCTCCTGAAAAAGGGGGTGTGGCATTCCAAAAGGGGGTGTGACCTCACAGCAAGGGGCGGGGGGACTGTCCTGCCGAAATCACACATTGGCCCGCACAGGAAGAAAAAATGAATTCACACAGATTGACCCTCACAGCGAAAAACTCAAACACAATGTCCCCCCCACAGGAAAGAAAAAAAGTTGTCCCTCACATAAAAAAAAATTAATAAAACATACATTAAATTGCCCTCCACAGAATACTAATCTATTCACAGTAACAGAATTTAGATTGCCTCATTATTGATGCATAAAGCAGTAGAGCACAGAATGATAATTTGCCCTGAAAGTGAGATCAGGCTGCAGCACGTTTCCCTTCAAGAGTAGTGGGCACAGTGTACCTTAAAGGTGGTGTCACAAGGGTGCTTCATTCAGCTAAAAAAAAAAAAAAGTGTGTTTAATCGCTCCAGTAGTGTGGCCAATGCTGAGGCACATGACCACTGACGCTTCATCCAGCAGTCAATGGTGCAGAGGAAGTTGCAGCTGATATGTAACATCTGCGGTCAGGTGTATCACCAGTGATTCTTATTGGCTGCAAGGTGATACACCTGACCACAGACGGTACATGTCAGCTGCGGCTACATCTTCGGTGTAGCATATCCACTGTGATCGACCAGTCGCGTGTCTGCAATGCATGTTAACAGTAATAAAAAATATTAATGCAAACATTGCACTGTTTTTTCTTTTGTTTGTTTGTATTTTTAAGTCTTCTGTTATTATGCTCTACCCGATATGCTAGGATAGGATTATTTGGGGAAGAGAACACTGGTATTTGCCTGTGTGGACCAAATTAGTTAATGTTGTTTTAAAATGAGTTAATTCCCTACTATTACATTACACTGCTGAGAAAGTGGTGTTTTATTGCAAAGCCAGCCAAGACTATTACTGCTTATAGATTACCAAGAAGAACAATTACCTGAATGCTCTTTATTCCCATTGCATTGATTTATACAGTAATCTTATGCACCTTCTCTTGGATCTCACTATTTTTAACTTTACTTCAAGGGGTCAATTCAATTAGGTGCGAGTTGGGTCCTACAAGCCATACTCACAAAATACTTGCACCGCAAATTACATTTGCAATTCAGTTCCAAACTTGCATTGCTTTTTCTGAGGAAATTTGTTTTGTTTTTTTGCGTAATCCCCTGAGCAGGCGATAAGGTAGGGAAAATCTTTATTAGAAGGTAAAAATATCGGGACACAGGTCCCGATTCAGAGCTGAATGCTCTGACCAGAGCACTCGCTACCTCTATATGAGAGCTCAGTCTGAAACAGATGATGGAATGTAGATGTATAAATAATACGGGAACTGTAAAAAATAGTATTTATTAACCAGTAAAAAGAGACCATATAAAAATAATATACAAGATGCCATATATTAAATAAAAAACAATGTATATATCAACAATTGAATGATGTATCACACTAATACACTTAAACCTGTAAATACAATGTTACTGCTAGTCACTGTGATCCCTTAGCCCAGGGGTGGGGAACCTTTTTTCTGCCAAGGGCCATTTTGATTTTTAGAAAATCATTTGGGGACCATACAAAATTATTAACTTAAAATTTGCCTCCTATATTTGGTTAAAAACGTTATTAACTCACCCTTAATGCGATGGCTGTAAGTAACTGCTTCTCTTTGGTATGTTGCCAGGCAGAGTCTGAAGGGGCAGTCCCTATGGATGTGTGACAGGCAGATTGATAAGGCGGCAGCCCTGGGGTCCTCTCAGTCCTAATCAGCCTGATGACAGCACTGACTGTACACACCCCCTGCTGTGCCACCACTGCCTGCTTGCCCGCGCTGTTAGGGTGAGACCCTGCACGCCCCTGCACTAACCAGCTCAATGGCAGCCATATGACAGCCCTGATTCCCCCCCCCTTGTGCGCTGCCTGCCTGTCGCCGCTGATGGGGAGAGAGCCCTGCATGCCACTCAATGACAGCCCTGACACCCTGATCCCCCCCCCCGTGCTACCTGCCGCCACTTATAGGGAGAGAGCCCCTGCACTAATCCGGCCGATGACAGCCCTGACACCCTCCACCGCTGTGCTACCTCCTGCCGCTGATAGCCGATGACAGCCCTGACACACACACCCTCCCCCCGCTGTGCTACCTGCCGCCGCTGATAGCGCAGCGGGTGGAAGGGGTGTGTCAGGACTGTTATTGGCTACCAGCCGCCAATGACAATCCTGACATCCCCGCTCTCCCGCTGCACTACCTGCCGCCGCTGACAGCGGCTACACTACGCTGATTCTGCTGCTGCCGCTGACAGCCGGCCGGGCCGGATGATTTCGCCTTGCGGGCCGTATAGGTTCCCCACCCCTGCCTTAGCCAATAAATAAATGTATATATAATAATATATTTAGGGGTCTATGTACTAAGCAGTGATAAGTGACAGAGTGAAAAGTGATGTCTGTGATAAGTGCCAGCCAATCAGCTTCCAACTGTCATCTCAAAGGCTGTGTTGGAAAAATTAAAGTTGGGAGTTGATTGGCAGGCACCTTATCACAGACATCACTTTTCACTGCTTAGAACATAGACCCCTTGATGTCTTGTCCAAATTTTCAGCTGTTCACACTTAGGGGTCGATTTCCTAAGCAGTGTTAGGAGACAGAGTGAAAAGTGATAAGTCTGTGATAAGGTGCCAGCCAATCAGCTCCCAACTGACAATCTCACAGGCTGTGTTTGAAAAATGACAGTTGGGAGCTGATTGGCTGGCACCTTATAACTTTTCACTCTCTCTCCTAACACTGCTTAGTAAATATACCCCTTAGACATGAACTAAACCCAGGGTTGTCTTAACAGCAGTGTGGGCCCTGGGCAAAGTAATGCACTGGGGCCCCTACCCACCCATTCACGGGAAAAAAAATGTAAATGGTCAATAAAATTAAACCCTCCTGCATGCCCATCAGACCTCCCACACATACAGAGAGACTCTGTCAGACCGGTCTGAAGCCGGCGGATGAAGTGAAACGGTGACTGAGGTGAGTACTCGTCACGGGGGGGGGGAGGGATTGGGGAGGTTAGATCGGAATCCAGTAGAAATTCACCAACTGGCCGTGGCTGCAAGGGGGCGGCTTGGTGGACCCCTGCAAGCTTTGGGCCCTTGGGCAACTGCCCAACGGGAGAGATGGCCCTGACTAAATCAGTTGATATACTGTACAATCTGACAATCATGTAGCTATTTACTAACAAGTCATGACAGAATAATCATAGTCCTCCACAGATTGAGAGTGAAACCACGTATTAATTCCGGCTCTAGATCATAAATTTAGGCCATCCAAAATAGCAATAACAGTGTATCAAATCATATGTAGCTGAGATTTAGATAATTGTACAGGCTAGTCCATCAAGGTATTAATTCCTTTTTAGGCGCTGCTGGCGAATGCTCGCTCTGAATCAGGGCATTTATTTTTCTCCAGGGTGCTTGCAAAGCTGTGGGTGACCACCCACAGCTTGTGCGAGCGGCCTGGAGTCGGTCGTGATTATCGCAACCATCGGGCTAGCGAATAGACCCTGTGGTAGGGTCTCGGCTCCCGCAAGCCCGAGTTGCCTTCCTGCTCTAATGGAGCAGGAAGTACACTACTGACATCACTAGTGATGTCAGTAGGTCCGCCCTCAAACGCGAGGCGTTCCTTCGGGAACGCCTGCGTTTGCCCAACCACCCCCCCCTGCCCGCCTACAAATTGGGGCGAGCTGTCACTCACCATCGACAACCGCCCCGTCTTGTCGCGAGCCCCGCAGCGACTGAAGCTCAGTCGCTCGTCGGGGCTCGCGCATGCCGGACGCGGCATATGCGCAGACCATAAACATCAAGCCGCTTGCGAGCAGCTCTGAATGAGGCCCTCAGTCCATTAGGGATATTGTAAACACAGTCTCTGGACAAGTGCAAAGAGACAATAATTCCACTCGGCTCAACAGGGATATATCTGTCGGGTGTAGGCAGCCGGCAGTTCAAATCCCGACAGCGGCAGCCCGGCAGGTGTGAAAATCCCGATCATCAAAAGGTAAGTATTGACTAACCCTATTCTACTCCCTAACCCTAACTTTTTGAAAAAAAGTCACCGGACACGTGACGAAACCAGTAAGGCGGGACGCTCCTTGATACACTTAGACACATTGTTACTTGGCTGCATTGGTTCTCTGCTACATCCACGTTCACACAGTGGCTTTTGCTGAAACAGTGACTGTAATAGAAACATCGGGCACAACATTTAGACCATTTCGGCTGAACATATGGTATTCCGGAACCTGGAGAAACTAAGGGGGCCCCCACGTTGGTTTCTCAATCATGACAGATATATCCCTGTTGAGCAGAGTGGAATTATTGTCTCTTTACACTTGTCCAGAGACTAAGTTTACACTATTCCTAATGGACTGAGGGCCTGATTCAGACCCACTCGCAAGTGGGTCGATGGTGCCCTAGTGCGCATGCGCACGACGGAGGGAGCTCCGTCGTGCGAATGCGCGAGACCCGAATAACGACGGGGTAGCCGTCGTTATGGGTCTCGCACCAAAGGGGGCGTGCTGTCGATGGTGATTGACAGCACGCCCCCTTTGGTGGGCGTGCCGGGGGCGTGGCTGCCAGACGGAGGCGTTCCCATGGGAACGCCTACCGTCTGGGTCCGGCCCCACTGACATCAATAGTGATGTCAGTGGGAGTGATTTTGGCTCTGATAGAGCCAAAATCACTCCAGGGCTTGCGGTTACCGAGACCCTAACACAGGGTCTCGTCACAAGCCCGATGGTCGCGATGGTCAAGACCATCGCGACCATCATCATGGACGCTCGCATAAGCTGTGGGTGGTAACCCACAGCTATGCGAGCGTCCAAAAGGCCGGACGGAAAAAAAAAAAACACGCCCTGATTCAGAGCGGGCGCTCGTTCAGAGCGTCCGGCTCTGAATCAGGCCTTGAGCTCCTAACAAGGAATTAATACCTTGATGAACTAGCCCGCACAATTGTGTAAATCTCAGCTTGAGGCTAATTCAGCAAAAATACGAACGAGCCACTACATGTGATTTGATACACGGTTATTGCTACTGCTGTTTTGGATGGCCTAAACTTATGATCTAGAGCCGGAATTAATATGTGATTTCACTCTCAATCTGTGGAGGATTATGATTATTCTGTCTCTACTTGTTAGTAAATAGCTACAGGATTGTCAGATTGTATATCAACTGGTTTAGTTCATGTCGGTATAAGTGTGAACAGCTGCGCAATTGGACAAGACATTAAGTATATTATATATAAATTTATTGGCTAAGGGATCAGTGACTAGCAGTAACATTGTATTTACAGGTTTAAGTGTATTAGTGTGATACATCATTCAATTGATGATATATACATTGTTTTTTATCTTATATATTTCTTATTTTTATATGGTCTTTTTTACTGGTTAATAAATACTATTTTTTAGAGTGCACGTATTATTTATACATCTACATTCCATCATCTGGTTCAGACTGAGCTCTCATATAGAGGTAGTGCGAGCTATTCGTTTTTTTTGGTTGTTTCTTAAAAATACAAACATACACAGTTTGTATAGTTTGCTGCAACCCTATATATATTAGCAAAATTATTCCTTAAGGGCACGGGCGCCAGAATTGGTTTTCTTTACCACCCTCCTGCTTGAATTTCCTGATGACCCTTGGGAGGAGGGAGATCGGAGGAAAGAGATACGCTAGCTTGAAGTCCCACTTCACTGCTAGAGCGTCCACAAAATCGGCTGAGGGACCCCTGGTTATGGACCCGTACTTGGGGACCTTGTGGTTGTGGCCTGAGGCCATGAGGTCTACCTCTGGTAGTCCCCATTTGTGCACTAGGATCTGAAAGACATCCGGATGAAGAGCCCATTCCCCGGTGTGTATATCCTGACGACTTAGGAAGTCCGCTTCACAGTTGAGGACTCAAGGTATGAATACTGCCGAGATTGCTGGAAGATAACATTCTGCCCAGACCAGAATGTTTGTTACTTCCGCCATGGCTTCCAGACTTCAAGTGCCTCACTGATGGTTGAAGTAGGCTACTGCGGTTCCGTTGTCGGACTGTATCTGGACAGACCTGCCCTTTATAGTATATCCGGTGTCTGAACGAGTGCCCTGTATACTGCACGAAGTTCCAGGATGTCTATGGATAGGTGACCATTCTTGGTCGTCCATCTTTCCTGAAAAGTGTGATGACCGGTCACTGCGCCCTATCAGCGAAGGCTGGAATGCATGGGGAGGAGGACCCAATCTGGAATCCAGAAGGGGCGGCCCCTGTTCATATGAAACGTCAGCAGCCACCATGAGGGGGAAAGCCTAACCTCTGGAGAAAGAGGGATCGGCTGTGACCTTATTAACTGGCACTTCATGCTCCACCAGTAGAGAATCAGCTGTTTCAGTGGTCTGGAGTGGAACTGAGCATATTCCACCATGTCGAAGGTGGACACCATGGACCCCAGAACCTGTATCGCTCAGTGGATAGACACCGTCTGATTGCAGAGAAATCTGAGAACCCGTAATTGAAGGGCCAAAATCTTGTCTCCTGGCAGAAATATCCTTTGCACCAGAGAATCCAGGAGTGCACCTAAATGCACCATCTGCTGTACTGGAGAAAGAAATTAATTTTTCCAATTTAAGATCCAGCCGTGCCTGTGTAGGCAGGCAACAGTCAGTCTGAGATGATGTTGTAACACAGCTGAAAACTGTGCCAGTATCAGGAGGTCGTCCAAGTTTGGCAGTATTCTGACTCCTGATGCCTGAGGTAGGCCATCATTACTGCCATTATGTTGGTAAAGACCCGTGGGGCTGTTGACAAACCAAAAGGCAGCCCCTGAAATTGGAAATGTTGCTGCAGAACAGCAAACTGCAGAAACCTTTGGTGAGATGGCATAATTGGCACATGCAGCGCAGGATTAAGGCTTGTGGGGGCTCTGGGGCAACTAAGTTGTGGGGGCCCCCAGCAAGCCACATGTTGGTGGAATTCAATTCAGCACAATGATGAATAGACGTGGGAGGGAGCTCCCGCAGCTATTCAATTCAACGCACTGTTTGCCTTGTTGGGAAGCGGGTAAGTCAGAGAATGCCGGTTCAGTCGGTAAACAGCATTCTCAGACTAAAGTAACAGGCGCGCAGCTGTACTCAGAAACCCCCCCCCCCCCCTGCATGCTCTAGTGGTGGGGGCCCCTCTGTGTGTGGGGGCCCTGGGACGACCGCCCCTGTCGCCCTCCCCTTAATCCGGCCCTGGTCACATGCAGAAACACATCCTGAATGTCCAGGGACACCATAAAATCCCCCAGTTCCATTGCCAGAACAATTGACCAAACAGTTTCCATACGGAATTTGGGCACCCAGATAAATCTGTTGAGGCCTTTCAGATTCAGAATAGGCCGGTGGAACCCATTGGCCTTCTGGATCAAAAATAATAACCCTTCCCTTGCTGATCCAACAGAACTTGGATTATCACTCCTGAACCCAGCAGGGAACGAATGGCCTGCTGGAGGGCTAATGCCTTGGTAGACTCCGAAGAGCTAATAGGCACTTAGTCAACTACGAAAAGCACAAAAGCTTAGTAGGATATTGATCTCTGTATTACCTGGCCACCAAAGGAGAGATATACAGGGAGACTGACCAAAAACCTGAAAGTAGTCTCTACGCGTCTCAGATAGGGAGGAGCAACCCAGATGCACGAAAATCTCGTCTCTGGGCTGGGGGAGGGTCTGACGAGAAGAGCCTATCTCCCCTAGGCTGTATCAATCCACCAGGCGCACTGGCTTACTACATGGCCGCCGCCACTGTCCCAGGCACCAGATTTATATGCCCTGGTCTAGTGGGAGAAACAGTCGTCCCTGGTTCCCCACTACAGCAACCGCCGGCAGGTCTCCACTGCCGGAAGCACGGACTGCCACCGTGTCTTCCGGCTGCAGTCCCGGGCCCAGCGTCCAGTCAAACACCGCTGGCGCCCACCAAAATCACCAGATCCCACAGTGGTGTTGCGGCGCCAGCAGGGTAGATGGAGCAGCAGCACATGCGTCCATCCAGACGCCTAGCGCTGCTTACTCATTGCAAAAAAAAAAAAAAAAGCTTTGGACTGCCCGTGCAGTCCCCTGTCTACAAACTGCACTGATCCTGCGCACCAAACAAAAAACTAAGTGCCTGTAGCCAGGGGCGGGGTATATATGGAGGAGGACCCAATGCATCCTAAGAGCTAAAGCTTTTAACTGCTTGGTGCCTGGATTACTCCAACGACATACTCTAAGGTAATTCCTGTGGACTCTATGGAACTCAAAGAAGAAATGCTGTGGGACAGGTATGTGGAGGTGTATAAATGATGTAGGACAGGTATGTGGAGGTGTATAAATGATGTAGGACAGGTATGTGGAGGTGTATAAATGATGTAGGACAGGTATGTGGAGGTGTAAATGATGTGGGACAGGTATGTGGAGGTGTATAAATGATGTAGGACAGGTATGTAGAGGTGTACAAATGCTGTGGGACAGGTATGTGGAGGTGTAAATGATGTGGGACAGGTATGTGGAGGTGTAAATTATGTGGGACAGGTATGTGGAGGTGTAAATGCTGTGGGACAGGTATGTGGAGGTGTATAAATGATGTAGGACAGGTATGTGGAGGTGTACAAATGCTGTGGGACAGGTATGTGGAGGTGTAAATGCTGTGGGACAGGTATGTGGAGGTGTAAATGATATGGGACAGGTAGGTGGAGGTGTTCTATTGAGGCGAGAGAGGTCAGGATAGTTTCCACACTTTTTTTCATGCACTTCTCACAGATCGCTTTTTGTAGAAACGGTACACAATCTCATTGCAAGTAACACAAATTGCCATTTCTAATTGTATCTCACATTTCTCGGGTGCACGCTTTCATTCGATGTCTGCGAGTTGTATGAAACAAGCTCGCTTTCCCAAACTCACTCCTAAATGAATTGACCCCTAAGGGGCATATGTATCAAAGCTTGATGCAAGATAAAATTGTGAGATATACAGTATATCACCAACCAATCAGCTTCTAACTTACATTTTGCAAGCTGTGTAATGATAGCCTGGAGCTGATTGGTTGGTGATATATATTTCACAATTTTATCTCACATCAAGCTTTGATACATATGCTCCTATAAGTGTGAAAGGTGATATTATGCTATTTGTAAAGTTATAATTGTTATGAACCCTGTTGCTCCTTTGAATTTGATCTACACTTTATAACAGACTTCATTCACCATCTACTCTTGTTTGTGGACAGCAGGCATACTGCACAGCTGTAGAATCATACTGACATCTCACTACCCTGAAAAGACACCATGCTGTGGAGCCTTTAGCTGGTGCAGATCTCTAAATAACTGAAGCAAAAGTAACAACTTTAACATAGACTCTCCATCTTACAGGGGCCAGGCAAAGGACAACATATTGCTATTACAATCTCAACTAAAGAAGAATAGTATAGAAAGCTATTCATAAACACAATTACAACAGGCTAGTAATATCACTGTAGCTCCTGGCCCCCTGAAAATAGTGAAGTAATGCAAAGTAAGAAATAGGCACAGCATAAAGTTATATTTAACCTCACTCACACACTGAATATAATAATAAACAATTACTCCCTTAAGCATTGTTATAATATCTACAAGAAGTAAAGAGGGCCTTTAACAAACAAACAAAACAACAACAGAGTGCCCGATTTGTCACCTTTTCATAACTAGCCACAGAAGATAGAAAAGAATGTTGCTACAAGTGAGCATGATTATTTTCCAAGTTCTACATGAACTCATGCAGACAAGTACCTCTTGAAAATACATGCTTTACAATATATATTGTAAAAAGAAGAATTGGACAATTCTTGCTTTATAACAATTAAGATAATTTACTATTACCCATTTGCAAAATTACAGAATGATGCTGATGACTCACACAGCCTTGATCAGCTGATGCCATTAAACAGTACTATAGCTTTGAGGCTTTTAAAATGTAACATCCCTAAACAGAACAAAATATTATTTCTTTAGACATAACACTGCTGATTCTCTATTAAATCTATGAAACCCTGATCTTGCATTACCTCCCTGGCTTTGTATATCATGTCTGGGAGGTATGTAATTATATAGAACGTACCTGAAACCTTACAGCCATATCTAGAAACACAAGACAGTAATGACCAGATTTAATTCTACCTCGGGCAAAAAAATATAAAAGTAATGATGCAGAATATTGGGGATTCGTCTTTGCGGTTACAGGTTTAGGATAACCTGGACACCTGTTCCTTCCTGCAGAAGGTCCCACCCACGGTGACACAGGAAGGTGCACTGGGAAGGTGGAGCACTGCAGCTACACACACATGCTGGCAGTTCCTCTAGGAGTGTAGAGACATGTTCATGCGGTTAGCCTGTGATAAACACAGGCTAGAAGAGTGGCATGCCTGTCTGCGAAGACGCATTTTGTTAAGCAGAATTCAGTACGGTTTGCTTCAATATACTTTGTGGCTGACGTTTTACACAACGCAAATCAACCTTACTGGCTGCCTTTTACTACGTGATGTGTTTGTTGGTAAAGTACAGATGTCACTTATAGAACATCACCATATCACAGGGCAGGTTGTTAAAGTTGTTCCCTAAACGTAAATCTCGTAAACTAGAAATATCTGCTAAGAGTTTAATTAGTGAAGTCCGACAGATAAAAGTCAGTCACAGTGGCGCATCCCTTCTCTAATAGGACTTGGGAGGCAGCCAATACTGCTCTTTGGTTGTTTTCTATTACATTGTTGCAACATTGTATCAGATCGTGTGTATGTTGTGCGATGCCTTAAGTGCTGCAGAAAATTAGTAAAAACATAAATAATCACGTCACATACAGTAGGAGACACATAGTAGCAAAAGTCACGGGGTTATCAAGTTCCTTACAGGTATTAATCACTACTTGTTCTGGTTATGTCTAGTTAGCGTTTAACAAACAAAAATATTGTCAATCCATAGAATTTACCATCACCAACTTAACAGCATCCACAGCCTGTCACTGTAGCGCCTGTGTATACGTGCCTGTAGTCTCTCAGGTGCTCACCAGTCCCCATACAGGCTAAACGGCATCAAACAGGTCAAATAAACTACAAGGATAAATTATATTTATTTTTTGCTCCCTTTTTTTTCCTAATATTATGGTCCTAATAGTTCTCCTTAATCCCGTTATATCAATCCTACTGGTCAGAGATTTCTCAAATGCAATACACTAAAGATAATATGGGAAATAAAGTATAACTTATGGCCAAACTTTCATGACCAGGAGGGAAGGTAAACAGGAGGAAACATCCTCCCCAGCTGGTTTGACGGGTTCCGAATCGTCCTGACACACCGAAACTCACCCTACAGGGACAAATAGGCCCTGCCTATGACATGATTGCACAAGAGACTTGCACTTACTGTTGTTAAATCTATAATGTGGGTAAAAGGGAATGCTAAATACTGAAAGTGCCCATACAAGTATACTATGCCAGTTGCACTTCTACATGTATTAATTGTGTAGAATACATGTATGGCATTCACCTTGCTGGTATGAACAGTTTCATTCCAGCCCCGAGTGCACTTCACCGTCCGGGGATACAGTGAGACCCATCTGGATGCATGTATGGGAACAATGCTACTTTTGTTTAACTCTACTATTTGTTTAAGCAGTGAGAGTTGATGGGTGAGGTAAACACTGGTGCCCACATAACCTGTATGTAAGGTGAGGAATATAATGAAAGAAGCTAAAATTAGTGCTTAGGGAAACCACATGTCTAAAGCTTTCTTTCGGGTGACAAGGGCAATGCCATGCTATATTGTCACGTTCCCCCACATATCTGACTTATCAGAAATCTATTCTGGAGTTAAGAATTTCCCAGCCCTTGTTAGAGTAAGGCAAACAGGATCCGCCTTCACTGTGCTAACAAGGGAGTGAGTCAGGGGCTTCCATATACAAGGCATAAATAGATGTATCCTGCAAGCGACCACTCAGCACTGCAGCCATCAGGGGGAATGACGCCTAAGTTCATATACATTACTTGTACACAATTACAAATAAAATGTTTACTTTGAGTGAAAGCTTCCAATAGACGGACAAAGGAACTCAGGTGATGTACATAAGACAATCGCAGGTTAAGATCGATAGATATTGGGTCCAAAGGCGTCTAAAAAAAAAAGGGACCAGTCTAGACCAGTGCTTCTCAAACCAACCAGTCCCCTGGACACACCTAACTGCAGGTTTTCGAGGTCACAGAATCAGACGTGAAATAATGATCACCACATGTGTATCTTTTGAACTGTATCAGTCAGTAACTCCAGCAAGGAGACCAGGAAAACATGCACTGTTGGTGTGTCCCGGGAACTAGATAGGAGAAGCACCGCACGGCTCTAGAAGCAAATCAACATAAATACTACTCAGGACCCCAATAAAACAAGTCCCTTAGCGAGCAGGACCCCTAGTACACAGCGTGCAGGAGCAATGTGCTGAGAGGCGCAGAACACAGATATGAAGGAGTAAGACCAAGGAGGCAGCGCTACAACATTGTGAAATGGGCTGCCTTGAAGAAAAGTGATTAATCTTGCTACAACAAAACTGCAAAGTACGTGCCAAGTGCTGGGGCCGGCAGCTGTGGACGCAGGTAGTGGGGACAGGACGGCCGTACATTGGAGGGAGGGTCTCTGTACCTGGTTGGGGGTCCGGCGGCAGCGGCAGGTGCACACACCGCACAGGTCTCTCCTCCAGCCTCACTCACTGCATTTCCTGCTGCTGACTCCCGAGCCTCTCACAGCCGTGTAACCCTGTCCTGGCCACGAAGGACGCGCACACTCGTACTGACTTAACCCTCTCGCCGCCAGTAGCGGCGCTCCTACACACCTGTCACCTTACTGGCTACTGCCATGAGCAAGAAGAGAGACAAATGAATGAAACTAAAATAATTTCTATCAAATATCCACACGGCACTGGCGGAGATGCTGAAGATTTGCCGAAATAAGGCGCATCCAGACCATCAGTGCACGCTTTTAAACTTGCATTCTCTCGTCTCGCACACGGCAAGGAATTCCATTGAGAAGTACCTGAACACCTGCTAACTTGAGGAGTAATACAGCCAGAGAGGTATTATACAAGCATTGGATGTGCACACATACATCCATATTCATACGCTATTATTCCAAGTATCACCATGAAGGTACTTGTATTTATTTGTATTAGAACATACTTTCTTTGCCCTCAGTAGTAATGGCCGCCAGGGCCTCGCGTGCCCCGCCTTATGAGGAGAGCGCTCAGACCCTGACTAGCTCCGCAAATCTCCGCACAACGTGATGACGTAAGAGGCAAATCTCCATTCTCCGGTGAAACTGTCAGAGAACGTCTGCGGCTTAGAGGAGAATGGAGGAGCCCGAGGAGGAGGAGGGGTGCCGGGGGAGCCCGGAGATGGGCACCGAGGAGGACCCCGGCGAAGGTGAGGACGAGCTTAGTGGTAGGGACAGAGAGCAGCCGTCACTGGATGGAGAGTGCGGGGTGACGCTGGAGGCGCAGGTGTGCATGACATACCCGAGATGGGGGAAGACATGGCAGTGGCAGATAGTGACCTATGGGGTCTATTTACTAAGCCTTGGATGTAAATAAAGTCTCAACCAATCAGCTCCTAACTGCCATGTCACAGGCTGTGTTTGAAAATGACAGGAGCTGGTTGGTTGGTACTTTAACTCCGTTCACTTGATTTCTGTTCAAGGCTTAGTACATAATCCTGGGTCTGCGAGTAGGAGCAGCCCAGCGATGCTAGGCAGACCATCTTCCCTTTTCGTTGCGCTGGTTTCTGGTAACATTCCCCAGATATCCCTGTAGCCCTGTCCTGGTGGCCGGCACAATCAGGGCAAGTGTTAGTGAGTAGGTAAGATTTGGGAACCCTCTGTGTATTCGTATATGTAATGCAGCGTAGCAGTCTATTATATCACTTACTAAAGAACAGGAAATAACATGTGAGAACATAGACCTTATTTCATGGGTGACAGGTTCATCACCAATGAAGAAATGTCATGTTAATTCCGTCTTGTGATACTGGCATTGATGAATTTTCAAATTTCGATCATTATGTGACAATGCATTACTCAGCTTAGTGTAGTGTATGTTGTTGTGCAGAGCCGTAACTAGACTTTTCGGTTCCCTGTGCCAGAAAGAGCTTTGGCCCCCCTATTTTTCAAATAGGCACTTAAGACGCAACGCCAAAAAAAAATGGCCTTGGCCTCATGGGGAAGGGCCAGGGGAGAGATAGGGGAGGCCAGGAGATGCTGGGGATAAAAGAAGAGGAAGCTACAAGTGGGAATGATAATAAACAGAAAATTGACAGGCCCAAACAGCGCACCATGCCCTGCCATGGCATAGGTCGCACCACCCTAGTTACGGCCCTGTTGTTATGTTACTCATTGGTAGAAAACTGGAAATGTTTTAGGTCCTCACAAGTGACCTCTGACTCCGAGAGGGGAATAATGTCTGGTTAGAATAATGCTTCTAGAGAATCAGATCACTAGCATGACAGATCCCAAACAGTATGTAAACCGCCAATGCTGGACAGGCATATTAATGAGTAGAAAGCGCTATTACAGGCTGTCACATATGCACGGGGAAAATGGATAAAAACACTTGAACTAAAATCTAATTTAATGTATTTTACATGTGATTTTTACCAATGCAGTTTAATCTATTGTAATCTGTCTTCTGTACTGCAATGTGACTAGCATGCTTGACACATTTAGAAATCATTTGTGGGTTGACGTTCAGAACATGGGGTACACTGCCTAAGCATAACTAAACTTCAGAATTTAAGTAAACTTGTTCAGAACCTTAAGTAAACTCGAGATTATACTAATTTAACATAAGACTTCCATGCTGCTGTTTGTTTCATGACTGTCTCTGTCTGGATCAAGAGACCAGCCCCTAAGATTCTTCTTGCCTTTTTCACTCACCGAACACCGCTCCTGAGCCAGTGCCGAATCACCAGTGTACATACCGTGCTGACAGTCCCCAGTGGAGATGAACCACAGAAATAGAGAGAGACATCCATGTCATGTTACTGGGGAGAATGCCCAGAGGGTGTTTGCATTAGCAGGGGGGTGCTGCAGGGCCAGGACCTGTTTGACATACTAGAGCTGCTGCTATCAGAGCGCACGTTGGCACCCCGCTGCCAGCTGCTATTTTGCAATACTGAACCCACTGGCTAGGGTGCTGCCAGAGACGATCAGCTTGCGGGGATGCTGCCATAGAGGACAGACAAGGGGGTCAGGCGCTGGAGCCAGCGTGGTTGACATTTCCCCCTGTTTACATTTACTGGAGCTGCTGCTACTGGAATGCGCTGGAAGCACTGGGTGCCAGCTGCTATTTGCACTACCGGAGCGAGTGTTGGCGGGTGCTGCTGCTTGGGAGGAGGAAGGGGGTCAGTAGTGACGGAGGGGACTGGCATCACGGACCGCCACTTGGTAAACCCGTGAAGCCAGTGTGCGTCATGTTCTGTACTTCACCGTAATTAGTATTGCATTTGGAGTGTAAAACCTGTTTTATTCTAGAAGGCAATGGTGGGAATTGCACCTCTGATTATTTATCCTATTTTAATGCACTTTTCATGCATTTATTAACATGTGAATGTCACTATAAAAGCAGATAGCTGTGAGCAATCCGTAAGTCATAGACTCGTCTGCTATAAAAAAAAGTACTGTGTGAATCACTTATCAAAAAATCACTTGCATGTAGAATAAAGAAGGGTTAAAGGAGTCTGTCATGAGTCACTTGTTGCTTACACCTGACTAGAACCATTTGAAAATAACGGATAACACAAAAGTAACAGTCAATTTGAAGCAGTGTGAAAATTCTGTAGCAAGGAACTGCTTATATGACAGGTAATTGAGCTTATGCAGTGCTGAATAGAAGTTGATTTTGGTGATGTATCTTACATGCTTTTGCGCATGCTATAGAGCGGGGCATACGCAAGTGCAGATGATGCGAAGATGTATTTAACTCTGACGCATCTCCTTTTGCGACTGTAGAGGCATAAGTGGGTGGTAACTGGGCGTTTGAATAGAGGCATTGTTCAGAAAGGTCATGCCAATGAGATTGCAGGCTATGCTGAGTTTGCATAATTATTATACTTTTCAGGCTTATGGTATGCACCATGTGTGGGGCTGATGTGTGACCGTTATAAAAACCAAGCATATGAATGGGGGCAATCTGGTACGAGATGTGCATACAACTCACTATAGGGGGGGTTATATGCATCTAGTAGGAGATGTATTACTAGGGCACATATTGTGCCATTAAAACTGCTCCTGCTTTGCCACTTATTTAGGTGAAGCAGGAAGCAATAGCGCTGAAATGTATTTACATTTTGGCCCGCGGAGTGGGGGAGAGAAACCTCACCCCTCTGGCGTTCTCTGCAAGTCCCTTGGTGCACCAGCCACCCTTGGACACAGTACACGTACTGGGGCAGATGTATGAAGCTCTGAAGAGTGATATAGCGGAGAGTGATAAACGACCAGCCACTCAGCTCCCAACTGTCATGTTACAGGCTGTGCTTGAAAAATGACAGTTGGGTGCTGAGTGGTTAGTCGTTTATCACTCTCCACTATATCACTTCCCAGAGCTTCATACATCTGCCCCAATGTTTGGTAATCCTACTGATATGTGAGAAAATGATGATGTCATAAAGTGAGCTTATCGTTTTAAATAAGAGCTGGCAGAATACCGTCCCGTACAACAGTATGCACTGACATTAGAGAAAAGTAGTTTTCTCTGCGGTAAATGTGGTAATATGTCTATAGTGTCAAATTGCACTGAATCTAAAGCTAGCCATACACCTAAAAATCATCTTCCCAACCATCCAACTTGTTGGTTTGAACAAAAGTTTGGCAGTGTATGGGAGCAAATGACAATGATCCATTTGCTCCCTTGTATTTAAAGGTTTTTACTTGGTAACGGAGGTGAACACTTGGCAGATCATACAGATTGTATAGAGCGATGTTGTCATCAGCCGATTAGTCTTTTGTGCTCCCTCCTTCCTGATACTAAATCCGTACACTGCCATCCCCAAATTCCCCTCCTAAATCCGTTCTCGTCTAATCCCCCCTCATCTGCTGTCTTCTGCTTATGGGCAAGAGACAATAAAATTGTTATTTGAAGGGGAGAATTCAAGTGTTTCTTAAAAATAAAAGTAGGTTTATTTTGGTAGTGTATTTTTTTCTATACTGAATGCCTAAACATGTTTATCGTTTAACTGATTTGTGTCTGAATATACTCTTGTTGTATATAACACTGTGACCTAGATATTTGTGGGAGGGACCCTTAATACAATTTGCTCTTTTATATTAATGACACTTCTGTAGTCAATACGGTATACTTTTGTACAAATGAACACAATCATATTGAGTCAGACAAAGCTTGACTTGTAGGAGTTAGCATTTATTTTTGGCATTTCTTAATATTTATTTAGTGCCTTTTATTTTTATTTTACTGTTCTTGTTCATTATTTACATATCTTTTGCATTTCTTCTCCTCAGATGTAGTGGGAAAGAAAGCATCGTCTGAGGTGAGCTGTGTATTGACTAAAACAGTCTATTTTATAATGTGTGCTGCCTTAAAGTGGATCTAAACCAGAATTTTCATATACATTTGTTTGTGCTAACATTCAAAACTAACAGGAGCCACTTACTTTTGTGACAAATTTTAAGGCTATTCTATTGTTGAGAAATTTCTGTTTTAAAAATACACAAACTGTGAGTTCGCTTATAAGCATGCAAATTTTTAAGCGGTAAAAGGCCAAACATATTCCAATAGGAAAAGTAGTTGTATGCACCAGGGGATCAGTATGAAACACCACCGGACGGAGGTTCAAATCCCAATGCTGGAAGACCGGCAGTGAAGATCCCGACAGGTATGTATGTTAACTATTTTCTAACCTAACCCTCCATTAGGGGTGCCTAACCCTAACCCCCGTCCCTGCAGCCTAAACCGAAGTCTGCCAAACCCGAACCTCCCCCCGGGGGTGCCTAACCTGAAGCCCCCCTCCCCACGGCTGTCCGCGCCCACTGCCCAGCTTACCTTCGATTGGTGGGCGTTGGGCTCCCGGTGTAGGTAAAGTTACAGGTGTCGGGATTTCGATGCCTGTCACTAGACCCCTGCTGGGATTAGACAGTCGGGAAGCCAGCGGTTGGCATTTCGACTATCGGCTTCCTGACTGCATCCCTGCACCAGGCACTACTATAAAAGAAAGATTGGCAGTTTATCCAAGTAAATTTTAAAAAGGAATACTCATCTAGTATAAAACCATTAAATACAGTAGTCTTATATGCAAGCTCCTCTGCAATGATCCTATGGAGACGCACTTGAATCGGGATACAGAATCCCGGTGTATGCATCCCGAAGGTTAGTAGCAGTGTTAAGGAGAGGGTTAGGGGGTAGGGTTAGTTTTGGGTGTGGTGAGGGGGAGATTAGGTTTAGGCACTAGGGGGGGTGGGGGTTAGGTTTAGGCACTGGGGAGGGAGGGAGGCAGGCAGAGGGGGAGGGTCCCGGTACCGACCAACAGGTGCTCCGGCATCCCATACCCAACCCCTTGAAACAGGTATAGAAAATGATTGGTGGCTAGAGATATAACAACATTGGTTTTGAATATACTATATTTGAGATATCCTAGTGTCAATAGGGCAGTTTTCTTCCAGGCACACACCTGCATGACTGCAGTGTGAATAGTGTAATGCATGCTGGAGAGCTGCAAATTTTACCTTGCAGCTAACATTTGACCTAGCAAGAGTGATGTCAGCCATACATCTTCGGCCCCGATCCCCTGTTCTGCCGATCCGGCGGATAGGGGAACTTCAGCATGTTAAAAATCCACGACTTGCTGATTCCTAGGATTTTTGTGGTGGGATCAGGGAGTGGAGATTGTTCAACTTGTTGAATTCCCTGACCCCGGCAGAACAGGGAAAAGCGGGAATAAGTCGCAAATGTATGAGCCCTAATACGTTTGCACAATTTACATATAAACTTACAGCATGTAACTGATGTGGCAGTAAGGAAGCCAAATAAAAAATAAAAAGTATTAGTTTAGGTTGTATTCTATAAAAGAATGCTGACCACAATTTAAGGAACGGAAAGATGGCAGCTTGCTGCATTAGGAGCACTTCCCAATTTGACTCTACTAAAGTCAGCTACCTTTTTAGTACTCCAATTACTTTCTGAAAATGTCAGTCATCTACTTTAGTTCCACTTTTATAAAAAGAAAAATTAAATGGGTTGCATTGGATTACACTAGTATAATGTAGACTTTGCATTATTGCTAGGAGACATTAGGCAAATTAACCTGTAATTTTCTCTGAAGTCTGTACCCTCAGACATTAGTATCTATACACGTTTACCATTATTGTTTTATACTATCGAGTAAAACTAAAACATGACTTGTGTTTAGAAGTTCGGTGCAAAATAATTTCACAGTAGCCACATTGTAATATATTATTTCTTAAATGTCTGGGCCTTCACATAAATGGCTGTACAAACATGCTTTTCCTTTGGGTTTTAGATGTTTTCTCTATATCGGTGAATGTTAAATGTTTTACTTTTCGCATTAAATTACTTCAATAGTTTAACTTGTTTGGTGTCCTTGGTTGTCATCTGTACTGTTGATGGATTTTATAACAGGTCTCCTCGCTATCTGGGCAGCCTGGGGCTGGTAAAAAGATTGGCCACCGTGGAGTTGATGCTTCAGGAGAAACAACATATAAAAAGGTAAAATCTTTCACAGTTAATTTACATAAAAGTCAATTATGCCCTTCTACACCAAGACTTTGTAATACTCATGCATTCTTTTGACTGAGTC
Organism: Taudactylus pleione; assembly: GCA_031769625.1. Classification (NCBI taxonomy): domain Eukaryota; kingdom Metazoa; phylum Chordata; class Amphibia; order Anura; family Myobatrachidae; genus Taudactylus; species Taudactylus pleione. The sequence goes on along the minus strand of JAUIMM010000559.1, from coordinate 2,874,492 downwards.
TTCTTTCAGCCTTAATAAACCCACCTTATAATGTTTTTTAGTGTGTAAGTATACTTTAGATGCGGCTCTGGTATTCACATTTTGTAGATTTGAATTTCTCTTGTTGCCTTCCTCAAAGAGACTAGCATTAAAAACATAAGAGTAGTGCTCAGGTAAAATATCCATGCCAATAGGATGTACTAAATTTTAGTGGATTATATACATTCTTCATGTCATGGAATACAAACAAAAACATTACTCACCATGTTTAAATACACCATATTCAAAGGCAAGATAAGTTGGTAGGGCTATGCGTGGCACTGTGAAAATTGGAACTCCCATACATGCTCTTGTGAGATGCGTCTCTAGAGCAACACCTTCAATGTAAACACACATGCAGTGGTATGCCTGGAACAAAATAATGTTAAATACTACATGTGATTTATTTCATGCACTGAAGAAAGTTTACAGTATACTGAAATGTCGGTACAGCTGATTTAGTGTGGTTATTTTACCTGAGTGACACCTATAATATTATTTATTATTATTATCCTTTATTTATAGGGCGCCACAAGTGTTCCGCAGCACCTTGCCAAATACATAAAAAAAATAAAATAAATAATAATAATTAAACAAGAAACCAGTGACTTCCAGTACAATACAATGCAGGGCAAGGACATAGTTTATACACTGCTGCATTAGTGATTATAGCACTCAAAATAAGCAGCTAGGCATAAGTAACGAAGTGTTTGGGGAGTAAGGAGTAGAAGAAAGTATAAGTGAGGGAGAAGCACATGAGGGAAGAGGGCCCTGCTCGTGAGAGCTTACATTCTACAGGGGAGTTACAGACAGACAGGGGTGACACAGATGGGGTAGATGGGGAGAAAAGAGCATGTAGTAGCGGGTTAGGATGAGAGCTGGAAGGCCTTGATGAAGAAGTGGGTCTTGAGAGCCCGTTTGAAGATTTGTGGAGAGTCTGACAGGGAAATACATTTAGCTTAGTCACAAAATGGTAGACCACTCAAGCTCATAGAACAGGACAGTCAAGTGCTGAAGTATATGGCATGTAGAAATAATCTGTCCTTTGATGCAACAGTCAATACGGAGTTCCAGTTTGCATCTGGAAGCAACGTTTGCAGGAGAACTGTTTGACGGTAGCTTCATGGTTTATTTGTTAAAACGTTGTTATGCAACACCAGAATATTTAATTGTGTTTTACAATTGAGGTAACAATAATAAAATGAGATGAGTATTAACAAAGCGGTAAGAAGGCCTTGCTTGCAACCTTACTGTCTACAAGGAAATTGTAATTTTATGCATGAGGTTAAATGCTACATATTGCAATGGTAAAAAGTTCTTAGTGGGTTATATCGCCCTATTGACCTAAATGCAATGATCTGTATCTCCATAATGCCCCTTTCTGTCCTCCCTGAGCTCGCCCTTAAAGAGTTGTGACGATGCAAGAATGATTCATACTTTCGTGCTGTTGTCTTCATATCCTCACACCACCATCTGCATGGTGTAATTGAAAACGTTATTCCTCAGACATGACCCGTTTCAAATCTTTTACTGTCCAATTCCTGTGTTCCTGAGGCATTTCACCTATTTGCAGCAGATGGCAATGGCGTACAGAAAGACTTTTTGCTTCTGTAGCCCATACGATGTAATGTGCAGCATACTGTTCGTTGTGAGGCCATATGAATTGGTTTCAGATAATCTTTAATGTGATGCACTGCTGCCCTCCAGTGGTACTAAATAAGTCTGTCCTCTTACTGCTTCGCTGAAGGATCAAGTAGCCGCTTACGACTAAAGGCCTTGCGCTCAGACCCAATTTTTTTTTTGTCTGCTGGTCCACTCTGTGTACACTTTAATAACCTGCTGCCCCCCAAAAAATTCACCAGTGCAGCTGTTTTGCTAATGCTTGCACAGCTGTTGCGAGTGCCAACAATCATTCCACGTTCAAACATATAAGAGAATATCAATCAACAATCACCCGTAAGAAAACAGAGTTCCTTTCAAATGAGATCAAGGCAGCAAACAATAGGCCGGCTCAGCTTTTCCGTACAGTGGAGATGCTTTGCAAACCAGCATGCCTGCAGCATGATGAAAACTTCTCCCAGTCAAGATGCCACGAGTTTGCAAAATTCTTTGCAGATAAAGTATCCTCCATCCGGGCTGGATTCCCCACAGTGCCATCAAAGGAGTGCCAAATGACCAAGCCTGATAAGGTAAGCCACCTGTCTCCCTGGAACAGCTTTGACATTATGGATGTAAAAGACATTGCTAAAATTATCAGAATGTTGCGACCCACCACCTGTGATCTGGACCCTGCATCAACCAAGCTTCTCATAGGGTGTATAGACATTATTGGCCCTGTAATTGCAAAAATAGTTCAATGCTCTTTGCAAACAGCCATTTTTCCAGAACCACTAAAGGAAGCAATTGTTAGACCACTTCTTAAAAAACCTAATTTAGACCCCGACTGCATGACCAACTATAGACCAGTATCAAACCTTCCTTTTCTAGGAAAGGTCATTGAGAAAGTGGTGGCAATGCAACTGGAAACCCACCTGTCTACCCATGATATTTATGATCCATTCCAGTCAGGATTCAGGAGAAGACATAGCACTGAAACAGCCCTGGTATGTGTGCTTAATGATCTTCTGATGGCAAGAGACAGAGGTGATTGTTCAATCTTAATCCTTCTGGATCTCTCAGCAGCATTTGATACTGTGGACCATGGGATTCTAATTGAGCGCCTGAAAAATTTCTGTGGACTGGATGGCACAGTCCTTAGATGGTTCAAATCATTTCTCACTGGCAGGTCACAGAGAGTTTCTTCTGGAGTAAACTCTTCATCACCAGTACCACTTCCATGCGGTGTCCCACATGGTTCTATACTATCTCCCATGCTTTTTGCAGTATACATGCTACCACTGGGTGAAATAATCAGACGTCATGGCCTGGTTTACCACTGCTATGCAGATGATACACAACTGTACCTGTCCTTTGCTCCAGGTACAAATGACCCAATAACAACCCTAAATGGCTGCCTAGCTGAGCTTTAGGAGTGGATGAGTGCCAGTTGGCTGCGACTGAACCCTGATAAAACAGAGGTTCTTATGATAGGTCACAGGACAGGGCTACAGCATAGCCAACCAACAGGACTTACGCTTGGGGGTTCAGAATTACAAAACACTAAACATGTGCGGAATCTTGGTGTTGTCCTGGATAGTGGCTTGACACTTAAACATCAGGTATCAGCCACAATCAAATCCTCATTCTATCATCTGAGGAACATAGCCAGAATCAAGCACTTAATTCCCTCAGAAGATCTGCCTAAAGTCATACATGCATTTATATCATCACGCCTAGACTACTGCAACGCCCTCTACCTCGGTCTCCTAGCAAAAGAATTACACCGCTTGCAGATGGTACAAAATGCAGCTGCCAGGCTATTAACCAACCAGCCCCGTTCCAGCCACATAACACCCATTCTCTACTCCCTTCACTGGCTGCTTGTCAGATGGCGAATTGCTTTCAAGATTGGATTAATAACTTACAAAGCCCTTCATGACCATGGCCCAGGGTACCTGAAGCAGCTTCTGATTCCCTACTGTCCCACTCGATTACTGCGATCCGTTGACGAAGGACTATTAACAGTACCTAGAATCTCACGGAATTCGTCTGGGGGTCGAGCTTTCAGTTTTGTGGCTCCAACCTTATGGAACTCACTTCCCCGCACAGTTCGAGAGGCCTCCACTCTAGAATCCTTCAAAAATAGACTCAAGACTCACCTATTCACCCAAGCATTTCACTAATGTCCCTTGTTTAAGCTTGTTTTGTATTTTGTACTGTAAATGTAAAGCACTTTGAGTCCTTTAGGAGAAAAGCGCTATATAAATAAAATTATTATTATTATTAAAGTCAGTCAGATTGCATTATTCACCCATTATTTTATGAGTGATACACTTCATTGATCTCTGCATACCTTTTGCTTTATCTTCTTGTACAGATTCGGACATTAGGGAACCCAATCCTGCCCCATTTTTGTAATCCCAGAATTGAATTGTACAAAGACATCCTCCCCACCCTCCTTTCACTTACCATAGTCACACATCAGTGGTCAAAAAGGGGCTTCTCTTGCTGACTAGTGCATTGTCCAGTCCTCTCCCAGGCTCGACTGAAGTCCTGTGATGCGGCTGCACTCAGTCATTGAATGGCTGGGAGTGCGACGCACAGTGATGTCACCGTGCGCACTGCTCTCTGTCACTGATAGGCTGTGAGCAGTGCGCTCACAGCCTATCAGTGACAGAGAGCAGCTGCATCATTGGACTCCATCTGGTCTACGGGCAGCTGGGAGAGCCTGAGAGGACTGGAACAAAGAACGTAAGAATTATAGAATTGCCCCAGCCCATAATACCCAGGATTTTATGTCTGTATCCCCGTATGTTTTTGGGACTCAAACGTCAGGGATTGGCTTCCCCAGTCTGTATTATCTGCGGAATAGCTACTTTGCATAAAATTGCCTGGAGGTCATGATAATTTGGCCACTCGGTGTATGTGTGTATTCTGTAAATATTTCTTAGATATATGTAACCGGATTTGGATACAGATTGAGGATGACACCTAGGCAGCGTGCTTCAGGAGTAGGGGTGATTGTTGTGTGGTCAACAGAGAGAGCGATGTTGGATAGGTGACTTCTCTTGACTAGTGGGAATATATTCGCTCCATTTTTTTATGTTTGGAGAGGACATCCCAAATGAAATGGTAGAAATACAGTCGGTAACACACAGGCCAATACAGATACTGAGCGATCCGGAGAAGATAAGTAAATTTGGCTATCATGCATTAGTGAAGTTACTGTGTAGATGGAAAGGAGCAGAGGACCTAAAATAGAGCCTTGTGGTACTACAACATGGTAACGAGGTGGCTTTGGAGAAACTAGCACTAAAAGTGTATATTGGTAAGTATGATGAGGACCAGGATGGGACAGTGGCCTGAATACTTCAGATATGTAGCATTTGCATGTGCAGAGAATGGCCCACTTTGTTTAATGCAGCAAAAGCCCAGGATAATTGGTAGTGATTATTTTGTTTTAGCATTGACCAAATCATTGATCAATTTAGTCAGTGTAGTCTTATGCTGGGCATACACTATACAATTATCTGCCAGATATCGGTACAAGCTGGCTGGTTGGAATGAAAACCTGGTATGTATGGGAGACGATTATATAGTCTTAAACACTGGAAAATGGACAAAAAAACAATTGTTCAAATTGGTTAAAATGGTGTGTTTTAACCAATTTGTCTGAACAACCATTTTTGTCTGTTTTCCAGTGTTTGTGAGCAAATGGTCGATTATCATTTGCTCCCATACTTTACCAGGTTTTCATTCCAACCAGCCAGATTGGATAGATATTTGACAGATTGTATAGTGTATGCCCAGCATTAGTGGAATGTTGACAATGAAGGCTGGACTGCAGAGAGTCCAATAGTGTTGTATGAAGTGAGTTTGGGCAAACCTCCAAGAAGTTTGAATGGCAAGGGGCCTTAGCCTTGGGATGGTAATTTGAGTATTTTGCTCAGACATTTTTTTTTTTCTTCTTTTCAAAATAGGAGTAATCACTGCATGCGTGCGTAATGATTGAGTGGGATTAGTTAAGGTTGGATAAGCATAGTAGACCGGGTTCAACTGATATGTATGGGTAAAAGAGGACAGGTGGTAGAGTAGGTAGATCAAGAGAGTGGATACTTGAAATTTATTCCCACAAATGAATATGATGTCAGATGTTCTCAGTCTTGCTCTTAAAGATGGATTGAGTTTCAGCACACATGCCTTAGATTGCCATGCACCATGGCAAATGTCAGCTGGAGTGGTGCAAAACACTTAAATATTTGAACACTCTGGCACTCTGACTGAGGAATCTGGTTTTGGAGGGTGCCAGGTGAATGCTTGCTGTCTGAATCTACATTTTGGTATAGGAAGAATTGTTTGAGCTGGGCCCTTTAGTTTCAGTAAAGGGAACTGTTCATTCTACAGTATCCAGTGGCATCCTAGAGCAGGCCTGGCCAACCTATTGCTCTTCAGCTGTTGTGAAACTACAAGTACTAGCTAGCATACACTCCTACCAATCAGCTGATAAAACATGCTGAGATTTGTAGCTGGAGAGCAACGGGCTGGCCAGTCCTAGAGAATTGTGTGATTCCAAATTTGTGGCTACAGTTTTGGGAAGGTTCTCTTCTGTTTCAGTCTCACCAATGCAAAGTCCATTCTTGATTCGCCTACACAGTTATGTCCTCAAAACAATCGACCTTTGGAGTGAAATGAAACAATGGTTGCAAGCCTTTATCGTCCAACATTAGTAGCCGACTGTGACAGAGTGGGTCTCTCCCACATTCTGAGGAAAGGGTTAACCTCTCTGTAGCCAGGGAGGAACCACACCCTTAGTCAATTAACCAGCTAAGGTATAAAAACCTGATAAGTTTAGTTAGTCAGTGAAATGTGAGCGAGAGGTTGCACCTTCAGCAGCTCTCTATGCTGGACAATCTGAACCATGACTGTGTTGGGAATACTCTACTCGTTTCAACTGCTGTCTCATGTAAGCTTTATTATTGTTCCTGAACTGTGGCCCTGATTCAGAGCCGGACGCTCTGACCATTAAGACCATCGCGACCATCGTGCTTGCGACGAGACCCTGCGGTAGGGTCTCGTGGCCGCAAGCCTTGGAGTGATTTTGGCTCTATCAGAGCCAAAATCACTCCCACTGACATCACTAGTGATGTCAGTGGGGCCGGACCCAAGCGGTAGGCGTTCCCATGGGAACGCCTCCTTCTTTCAGCCACGCCCCCGGCACGCCCACCAAAGGGGGCGTGCTGTCAGTCACCATCGACAGCACGCCCCCTTTGGTGCGAGAACCGGAGCGACAGCTTGGCTTTCGCTATCCGGGTCTCGCGCACGACAGAGCTCCCTCCATGCGCATTGGGGTAACATCGACCCGCTTGCGAGCGTCCTGCGCTCACGAGCGGGTCTGAATGATACCCTCTGTTTACCTTATGTACGAAGTCATTACACTGGCTCTGCCTTTTCAAGCCTGTAATAGAAAGCTTACTTGTTTGCATCATCTCAGTCTCCCATTGGTCGTCTGAACTTACCCGCTACATTGTGGTGTCAGAAGTGGGATAAAGTGGGTCCTGTGCCAAGGATCCTAAAGAGACCACCATGGAAGCTGTTTTGCAACAAATGTTGGACTTCTTTAAACAGCAGCAAGCAGTAACTGCTCCAGTACTTCCCAAAATGCAAGCCTCAGGTGATGTGGAGGCCTTTTGTACAATTTTTGATTCCTGGGCCATACAGATTGCCCACCTGCTAACGTGGGAGGTCCAAGCTGCATACGCCGCCCTCTTCCTGGAAGATGCAAAAATATATGACCGAGTGAAAGCTGCCATAGCGGATTGGCCTCTATCCAGAAGCATATCGGCGGAAATTCAGGTCTGTGTTTTATGATCCTGATGGAAGGCCAGGCGTCCTGGCCCTGAAACTGTCCGATCTCGCAGTTAAATGGCTGCAGCTGGACCTACATAATTCTGCCCGGCTGGTAGAGTTAGTCACTCTCGAACAGTTTGTTCCACTTCTCCCTGCCAAAGTTGCTCACTGGGTCCAGCTGCATCGAGTTGAGAATTTGGATTCCGCTGACCGGCTAGTGGAAAATGCCTTGCTGGCGCAGGATGGTATAGAGAACCTTTCTTCTTTAATAATGTCAGAGTGTCACCATCGGTCTTCCCAGGGGCGTTGTATCGGGATAAGGTGCCGCCACATATGGATTCTTTAGTTATTAGAGCTGTTTTCCCTGGTTGGATTACCTAAAGAAATTCTTACCGACCAAGGGACAAACTTTATGTCTAAGTTAATGCAGGGAGTTTTAAAGCTGTAAAAATGTAAATCTGTCAGAACCTCAGTACAGGTTGAGTCTCCCATATCCAAAATGCTTGGGACCAGGGGTATTTTGGATAATGGAATATTCCGTATTTTGGAATAATTGCATATTATAATGAAATGTCTTGGAAATGGGACCCAAATATACACACAGAATGCATTTGTGTTATATACACCTTATACACACAGTCTGCAGGTCATTTTAGACAATATTTTTTATAATTTTGTGCATCAAAAAAAGTTTGTGTACATACATGAAATTCATTTATGTTTCATATACACCTTATACACACAGCCTGAAGGTTATTTTATACAATCTTTTTAATAATTTGTGCCTTAGACAAAGTTTCTGTACATTAAACCATCAAAAATCAAAGGTTTCATTATCTCAGTCATGCTGAAAATATTCCGTATTTCGGAATATTTGGATATGGGAGACTCAACCTGTATATCATCCCCAAACGAATGGCTTAGTTGAAAAATTCAATCGTACACTAAAGTCTATGTTAAAGAAGTTTATAGAGACAGAAAAAAGGTGGGATGAGCTTCTAACCTATTTGTTGTTTGCAATCAGAGAAGTCCCCTCAGGCTTCTACTGGCTCTGCCCCTTTTACGCTTCTTTATGGGAGGAAGCCACGGTGTGTTCTCAACCTTTTGCGGGAAGCATCCTTCAATATGTGGTCCAGATGTGTAATCAAATAGACCTACTAGGTCAATGGGCCCAGGAAAATTTGGTAAATGCCCAGGAGGCTCAAAAACTTCTCTATAACCGTAATGCCCGAACTCGAGTTTTTTTTTCACCTGGGGATAAAGTCTTATTGTTGCCTACTCAGGGAAATAAATTACTAGCAAAGTGGCAAAGGCTATTGGAAGTACCGTATATACTCGAGTATAAGCCGAGTTTTTCAGCATATTTTTTGTGCTGAAAAAGCCCCCCCTCGGCTTATACTCGAGTCATGCCCACATGGTACGCAGCTGAGTAGCGTACCATGCGGGCCGCGGTGCAGACTGTGTCTCTGTGACACAGCTGCACCACATGTGTAGCGCTGACCGGACGGAGTTCGGTCAGCACTACACGCTGCCAAACACACACCTGCCGGAGCCGGCAGCTGTATGTTTGTTGTAATCAGCAGCCGATGAAAGTCTGTCAGACTCTCCTCGTCTGCTGCTGCTCCCACTGCGGGAGCCACCTTCCAGCTCCCGCAGTGGGTAATGGGAGAGACGTCGTCATGACGACGTCTCTCCCATAATGCAAAGCGGACGGAGGAGCCAGTACCAGCGTCTGGACCAGGAGTGGGGTTTCAGGTAAGTGTTTTTTTTTTTTGTTTTGTTTTATTACATCTCTCTCTACTGGGGGGATCTACTGGGGGGATTACTACTGGGGGCACTACTACGGGGGGTGGGGGGATTAATACTGGGGGCACTACCAGGGGAGGATATTGCTACTGGGGGCACTACCAGGGGAGTGTATTACTAATTGGGGCACTACCAGGGGGGATGTTACTACTGGGGGCAGTACCAGGGGAGGGATTACTACCAGTAGCTGCTGCATTTCCCACCCTAGGCTTAGGTACCTCGGCTTATATTCGGGTCGACTTATACTCGATTTATATACAGTAATTAGAAAGGTTGGCGAAGTCAATTATGAAGTCTCTCAACCTGACTCCCGTAGGGGTAGGCAGATGTACCATTTTGACCTGTTGAAAGCATGGAAGGATCAAGAGTTGTTTTTTTGTAGACCTTGGTTATAGCCATAGTGACCTTGGTCCCCAGATTCCTCAGTCCGATGGGTCTTTCCACCCCTTGAACCTTTGAATTCAGACAAGCTGAAGCCTCCCTTGGGGAACCTTGTTGATTAATTCTATGTTATTTTCTGATAAACCATGGCCAATTTAGTTTTGCTGTACATGACATTGTAACCCCACCTGACGTAGTAGTTCGAATAAGACCCTATAGGCTTCTAAGGGAAAAACAAGTGCAGGTAAGTACTGTATAAGAAATGTTGAAATTAGGGCTAATTGAGGAGACTTCTAGCGACTAGTGTAGCCTCATTGTCTTGGTCCTGAAACACAAGATTCTGCATAGACTTACGCAAAGTTAATGCAGTGTCCAAATTTGATACCTACCCAATGCCAAGGGTCGATTACCTGCTTGATAGGTTAGGTTCGGCCAGATATATTTCTATCCTTGATCTTATGAAGGGTTATTGGCAAATTGAGCTGACAGAAGAAGCTAGGAAGAAAACTGCTTTTTCTATTCCGTTGGTCCGCTTTCAGTGGAAATCCATGCCTTTTGGCTTGCACGGTGTCCCGGCCTCTCTTCAGAGGATAATGGACCGGGTGCTTCGGCCTCATCAGAATTATGCTGCTGCATACTTGGACGATATTATCATTTATAGTCTGCATTGGAATGCCCATGTTAATAGGCTTAGGGCTGTTCTTCAGTCTTTGAAAGAAACAGGTTTAACTGCCAATTTGAAGAAATGTGTTCTAGGTAAAAATCAAATCAAGTACTTAGGGTATGTGGTGGGCAATGGGTGTCTGAAGCCCCTTGTGACCAAGAAAGAGTTAAGCTTCCGACCGCCCGTACACATGCAGCAGAGGCCGTGGGGAGGGGTGCGGATACGCCCCCGACTCTGCCAACGGGACCCGCGTCCAGAAGCAGATAATGGCCATTCTGTGTGTATGAATGACCATCATCTGCAGATCACTCGAACTGCAGATATATCTGTATAGTGTGTACCCAGCATAGCTGTATTATTTTTCCTGAACTGTTACCTTTTTATGTATGAAGTCCTTACACTGGCTCTGCCTTTTCAAGCCTGGAATAAAAAGCTTACTTTTCTACTTCAGGGTCCATAGGATTTCCACAGAGTTGACCTTGGGGTATAGCTGGATCTGGATCTACGGGCACCACGCAGTTAAAGCTTTTGCTGCTCCCAGGATGCACTGGGTCCATCCTCCTTCATACCCCGCCACAGGCACCTCAGTTTTAGTTGGTGCCCGGCCGGAGTTGGGTCACCCTTAGCGCAGGGGGGCTGCTTAGCAGTCCCTAAGCTTATTTTTAGAGTTTTATTTTAATAAAATTTATTTTTAAATGACTCTTCAGAGCGGCAGCATCAGACTGTCCATTGGACATCCAAACTGCCGCTCCAACACCACGCTGGCGCTGCGGCGCCAGTACATATCTGGGGATCGCAGTGGGACCCCAGAGTCTGTACTAGCACAAGCTCTGGGAACTCACGACTGCTGCCGGACTGCCAGGGAGAAGGTAAGACGTGGGTCACTGCTTGCGGTGACCCGCGTGTGTATGCAGTCGCATGCCTCCGGTCTCTGGGGATAGACCGGAGGCGCTAGCAGTGGCGGCGGGCCCCCCCTCTCCGGAGGAATACCCTGCAGGACCACTAGACCACCAGGAAATTATGCGGGAGCCAGCGCCCCTGGGGGTTAATTGCTAGCCAGGGGAGGCAGCCTTCCCTGTCTAGCGGCTTCTCCCCTCAGCTCAGCGTGCCTTTCCGCTTAGGTCTGGCGACGCTGAACTGCTTCCTCCTGCGGCCCCTCCTCCTCCTGAGGTCTCCGGCGCCCATCTTCTCTGGCAGCATTGCAGATCTCCCAGGCAGCGTATGGAACGGTCCCCCTGTGTACCTCTCCCCTGCTAAAGGACAGTGTACACAGCACTATAGCCCTCCCAGACACTGGATCTGGGTGGTTGATTGTAGTGACAAGGTGCAGTGAGTATTAACTTTCTGCATTGTATGAGAAAAAGATTGTTTGAAGGGTCTGTGCTAGGATATATACCAGTATAAAAAATATTTTCAAATTGAATGTGCCAATGTGCTAATACAAACAGTTTATTGGATATACAGTCAGGTGCATAAATATTGGGACCTTGACAGAATTTTAATATTTTGGCCTCTATTCACCACCACAATGGCTTTGAAATGAAACAAACAAGATGTGCTTTAACTGCGGACTTTCAGATTTAATTTGAGGGTAATTACATCCAAATCAGGTGAACGGTGTAGGAATTACAACGGTTTCTATATGTGCCTCCCACTTTTTAAAGGGCCAAAAGTAATGGGACAAACTAAATAATCCTAAATCTAACTTTCACTTTTTAATACTTTGTTGCAAATCCTTTGCAGGCAATTACAGCCTAAAGTCTGGAACGCATAGACATCACCAGACGCTGGGTTTCATCCTTGGTGATGCTCTGCCAGGCCTCTACTGCAAATGTCTTCAGTTCCTGCTTGTTCTTGGGGCATTTTCCCTTCAGTTTTGTCTTCATCAAGTGAAATGCATGCTCAATCGGATTCAGGTCAGGGGATTGACTTGGCCATTGCATAACATTCCACTTTTTAGCCTTAAAAAAACTCTTTGGTTGCTTTTGCAGTATGCTTCGGGTCATTGTCCATCTGCACTGTGAAGCGCCGTCCAATGAGTTCTGAAGCATTTGACTGAATATGAGCATATAATATTGCCCGAAACACTTCAGAATTCATTCTGGTGCTTTTGTCAGCAGTCACATCATCAATAAATACAAGGGAACCAGTTCCATTGGCAGCCATACATGCCCACGCCATGACACTACCACCACCATGCTTCACTGATGAGGTGGTATGTTTTGGATCATGAGCAGTTCCTTTCCTTCTCCATACTCTTCTCTTCCCATCACTCTGGTACAAGTTGATCTTTGTCTCATCTGTCCATAGGATCTTGTTCCAGAACTGTAATGGCTTTTTTAGATGTTGTTTGGCAAACTCTAATCTGGTCTTCCTGTTTTTGAGGCTCCCCAATGGTTTACATCTTATGGTGAACCCTCTATATTCACTCTTGTGAAGTCTTCTCTTGATTGTTGACTTTGACACATATACACCTACCTCCTGGAGAGTGTTCTTGATTTGGCCAACTGTTGTGAAGGGGTTTTTCTTCACCAGGGAAATAATTCTTCTGTCATCCACCACAGTTGTTTTCCGTGGACTTCCGAGTCTTTTGGTGTTGCTGAGCTCTCCGGTGCGTTCTTTTTAAGAATGTTCCAAACAGTTGGCCCCACCTAATGTTTTTGCTATCTCTCTGATGGGTTTGTTTTGATTTTTCAGCCTAATGATGGCTTGCTTCACTGATAGTGACAGCTCTTTGGATCTCATATTGAGAGTCGACAGCAACTGATTCCAAATGCAAATGTCACACTTAGAATCAACTCCAGACCTTTTACCTGCGTAATTGATAATGAAATAATGAGGGAATAGCCCACACCTGTCCATGAAATAGCTTTTGAGTTGATAGTCCCATTACTTTTGGCCCCTTAAAAAGTGGGAGGCACATATAGAAACCGTTGTAATTCCTACACCGTTCATCTGATTTGGATGTAATTACCCTCCAAATTAAATCTGAAAGTCTGCAGTTAAAGCACATCTTGTTTGTTTCATTTCAAATCCATTGTGGTGGTGAATAGAGGCCAAAATATGAAAATTCTGTCAACGTCCCAATATTTATGCACCTGACTGTATAACAATAAAATAGATTGACTGCAGTCAAATATATATGTAGGTATATATGCGCTTAAACATTAAAAACAAGAACCAACATACTCTTGTAACATTAATATACAATCCACCTGTATTGATCTAAAAAGAGAAAAAAGTCTTGTATCAGCCGATTGTTATTTACAGCTTTAACAGTCTCCCAGTGTATACTTGCCAGAGAATCTCTGACAAAAGGGTCAATGTACAAGGATGTATATATTTTCCTCAAAATAGAGAGCCTGGTGTATAAATGCTCTCACCTGCACTGTTGCCACAAGCCAGAGCTGGAAAGTCACGGCAAGTGGATAAGCCTGGTCAACTCCGCTGTTCCACACTTACCGCTGCCGGAGCAGTAAGTCACGGCAGCGGAGAGGGATGTGTGGCTGACTGAATTACCTCACCCGCCCTAGATGTTGTGCGTGCAGCGGGGATACTGTCAGGGCTGCTGGCGTGCTGAATATACCAGTACAGCGGAGGTCCCGCACAGATGATGGAGACAGTGCGGGGATCCCGGCCGGCATCCAGATACAGGTTCACCCAGGGAGATGGTAGTGCTGTAACTTGCTGCTCCGGCAGCGGTAAGTGTGGAACAGCGGAGTTGACCAGGCTTATCCACTTGCCGTGACTTTCCAGCACTGGCTTGTGGCAACAGTGCAGGTGAGAGCATATATACACCAGGTTCTCTATTTTGAGGAAAATATATACATCCTTGTACATGGACCCTTTTGTCAGAGATTCTATATAATTCTCTGGGAGACTGTTAAAGCTGTAAATAACAATCAGCTGATACAAGACTTTTCTTCTCTTTTTAGATCAATGCAGGTGGATTGTATATTAATGTTATGGGGGTATCTACTAAGCGATATACAAACGACAGCACGATTGCGACATTGCAATCGTGCTGTCGTTTGTACAGCTAGTGATGTGCCTAGACTGAACGTTCACTTGTTCAGTCCCGGCACATCCCTCATCCCCGCACATGCAGAACCTGACGAGATCGTCAGGTTGACCTGCATGTACGGGCGATGTCGGATATCGGAAGCGACCCGCGGGCACGCGCATCGCTGGTCGCGTATGTCAAAAACATGCATGATGCATGCGCGATTTGCAAACGATTGCGCGATAACGACATCGTTATCGTGCAATCGCTTATTTAAATCGCCTAGTGGATACCCCCCATTACAAGAGTATGTTGGTTCTTGTTTTTAAGGTTTAAGCGCATATATACCTACATATATATTTGACTGCAGTCAATCTATTTTATTGTTATATATCCAATAAATTGTTTGTATTAGCACTTTGGCATTGGTACATTCTATTTGAAAATATTTTTTTATACTGGTATATATCCTAGTGCAGACCCTTCAAATAATCTTCTTTTTTGCAATCCAATTAGGAGATATGGTCAGGAATCCCCTGTTTTTGGGTCAGCAGCTGAGGATATAGGAGATTCTGACACTTGGCTAATTAGCGCACCTGGTTCTCTTCATTTAGCTTCTGTATTGTATGTGACTTTTGCTAGTGCTGACTGTGCTTTATTTCTACTTACTGTCAGTCTATCCCTTTCCTTCTCCTACAGCCCTGACAGGTGTGTGTGGGAAGGTCTTTTCTTGGATCTCGCTTATATAAATTCATGTATTTGTGAGGTCGGTCACATACAGTTGTGTGCTACACTGTGCCATATTTGTGGGCTTGTGTGCTGCATGCTTGTGGGTGCACCAAGAGTAAACACTGAGCTTCCCTGTTGTGTTGCTATATGTATCTGTGTATATATATATTTTATCATGTCTGATGAGGAAGTTGAGCGCTCTGCGGCTCCCACTCTATTCTCCTGCAGACGCTGCGCTGCAGGGGTAAATATGGAGGATTTATCACAGGATGGGCTGTGTGAGAGGTGCCGTCAGTTACCTGGTCCCTTTAACCCCCAACTTTGGGACAGGATCCTCCTTGGGCGGTGTTTTCTCAGGTGCTGGCTTCCATCACGAACCGTCTGGCTGCTCTCCCCCATTGGGGGTTACCCCAAACAGCCACCCCCCCCCACCTTCTCCAGGTATACCGCAATTATTGCAGTCTCCCCCTGGGCCTCAGATTGTTAATCCATATACGAAGTTCCCTATGTATATTCAGTCTATTCTGGTGACACAGCAGTCCGTCAGTCCCTTCCAGGGTCTCCCGCAGGCCGGTCAATCACCATGGGTGGATGTGTTGTCCAGTTCAGTCCAGAGTTTGGCGGCCTCATCTTCAGCCTTTTAAACTATTTTGCGTAGTGCCAAGCCTCACAAGGTGTCAAAACGCTCTGTTATGTCATCCCAGTCTGCGCAGCTATCAGACTCTGATGTATTCTCGGATGAGGTTGAATTGCCTGAGGACTCTGATTCGGAATCCCCTGGCCGGGAAGTGGAGACGAAATCTTCCATTACTGTGCGGGCAGTGCGGTCCATTCTTGATATAGAGGATGACTCCCCGGGCCCCTAAGTCCAAGTATCCAAATTTTAAGCAGGCAAAGATGACTTTGGCTGTTTTTCCTCTATCTGACCAGCTGACTGATCATATAGCGGAGGCCTGGAAGTCGCCTAATAAGAGGTTCCAGCCGCAGCAACGTTTAGCATCTAGTTATCAGTTTCCTGCAAGTCATTGCAAAAAGTGTGAAACCCCGCCTGAGGTGGATTCTCATGTTACTCCCTTAATCAAGAGTGCTACCTTGCCTACGCTGTACATTTCATCCCTAAAGGATCCCACAGACCGGAAAGTGAAGACTTGTTTAAAATCCATTTATTCTCTCTGGGGCGGTGGCCCGTCCGTCCATGGCCATCTCTTGGGTGGCTAAAGCCATTGAGAGCTGGGCCAATGTACTGGAAGATACGTTTCCTGAGGAAGCTCCGGAGGTTCAGAGAGGTTTAGTTGGACAGATGAGGGATGCCGCTTCCTATATTGGAGAAGCGTCTTTGGATGCCAGTCTTCTGACTGACTTCCAGAGTTTTGGCGGTAGCTGTCTCTGCTCGCAGGTCTTTGTGGCTTCTTTCTTGGAGAGCGGATGCGGATTCCAAGAAGCGCCTGGAGGCCTCACCCTTTAATGGGGAGATTTTGTTTGGTCCTGACCTGGACAAAATTGTTGATACCCTGGCAAAGTCTTAAGTCTGCGTTTCTGCCATCAGCAGCTGCGCCTTCTAAGTCTATGACCTCAGCATTCATTTCGGTTCTTTCGTACTCAGTACAAGTCCAAAGGTCAGTCCTTCCCGAGGCAGTTGTCAACCAAGGCTGCCCCTAAACCAAAGAAGCAGGCCTGAAGCACTAGACGCCCTGCTTCCAAGCCAGAGGATAAGCCTTCAGCCTGATGGGACGGACCTCTCTCTGGGGGATCCCAGAGTGCGAGGCCAACTTCTTCAATTCGCCCAGTGCTGGTGCAGTACCACCAGGGATGCTTGGGTACGAGAAGTGGTCTCTCAAGGGTACACTCTGTCCTTCCGTCACAGACCCCCCCCCCCCCAAC
Organism: Taudactylus pleione; assembly: GCA_031769625.1. Classification (NCBI taxonomy): domain Eukaryota; kingdom Metazoa; phylum Chordata; class Amphibia; order Anura; family Myobatrachidae; genus Taudactylus; species Taudactylus pleione. The sequence continues at coordinate 2,857,564 of JAUIMM010000559.1, read as the reverse complement.
AGTTCTTCTGCACGAGTCTTTCTCGGAACAGGACCTAGGCCTTGCAGATTCAGGAACCCATAGAGTCCTTGCTGAAAGCAGGGGTTGTTGTTCCCGTTCCGATTTCTCAACACGGGACGGGTTACTACTCTTCTCTTCTTTCTGGTTCCGAAACCCAATGGGTCTCATCCGCCTATCCTCAACCTGAAATCGTTGAACAAGTTCCTCAGAGTGCCCACATTCAGCATGGAAAATTTGCGTTCCATCATTCTGGCTATGGAACCGGGAGATTATATGGTCTACCTGGACACCCAGGACGTCTACCTCCATGTTCCTATAGCACCTTCACACCAGCGGTATCTGAGGTTTGCTATACGTCAGCTTCACTTCCAATTTCAGGCTCTGCCCTTTGGCCTTTCCACAGTTCCAAGGGTGTTCACCAAAATTATGGCTGTCATGGCTGCCCATCTACGCAGCCAGGGTATACGTCTTCTGCCGTATCTGGACGACCTCCTGTTGCTGGCAGGCTCTCCGGAGGTACTTTTGCAACATCTGCACCTGACGGTCGCTTGTCTGCAAGCGCACGGGTGGCTGATAAACTGGAAGAAGTCCTCCCTCATTATGTCACAGAGGATGGTTCATTTGGGAACCCTTCTGGACTCTCGTCGGCAAAGGATCTTTCTGACTCCAGAAAAGATTTCCTCCCTACAACTACGAGTGAGCAGTTGTCTGAAGAGATCCCAGGTGTCTGTTGACTCGGCAATGAGAGTTCTGGGGTCCATGGTGTCGACATTCAACATGGTGGAGTATGCCCAGTTGCATTCCCGGCCCCTGCAGGGGCTGATTCTATCCAAATGGGACGGGTTACCACACCGGATCAGGACTCAGATGCTGGTGTTTTCTCCGGAGGTGCGCCTGTTGGTGGCTTCAGACATCTCATCTTACCAAGTGTCGCCCCTTTTGGATCCCGGACTGGGTTCTGCTCACGACAGATGCCAGTCTTTGGGGTTGGGGGGCAGTGACAGGTCCACTTTCACTTCAGGGCCGTTGGATGGTGTAAGAAGCGGTTCTTCCCATCAACATTCTGGAACTTCGGTCCATGTGCAGGGCCTTCCAGTTGTCCGGTCACGCTCCTCAAGGAAGGCCAGTGTAAGTTCAGTCCGACAACGCCACCACGGTGGCATACATCAACCGTCAAGGAGGGACTCTCAGTCGAGCAGCAATGTCAGAGGTGTCACGCATCCTTTCTTGGGCGGAGTGCCACCTTCTGGCCATCTTAACAGTCTTCATTCCAGGAGTTCTCAATTGCGAAGCTGACTTCCCCAGCCATCACGACGTGCATCTTGGGGAATGGTCCCTTCACCCAGAGGTATTTCAACTACTTGTGGACAGGTGGGGACTGCCGGAGGTGGACCTCATGGCCTCCCATCACAATCGCAAGCTGCCTGTGTACGGGTCCAGGACGAGAGACGCCGGCGCAAGCCTGGTCAACGTGCTGTCAGTGAAATGGACGTTTCAACTGGCGTATCTAATCCCTCCGATATCACTGCTGCCTCGTGTCCTCCGGAAATTCAAACATGACGGCGGGACGTTTCTGCTGATGGCTCCGGCTTGGCCCAGACGTCCTTGGTACTCCGATCTTTGGGGCCAATCCATCGACGTTCCGTGTTTTCTGCCTCAACGTCGGGACCTGTTGTCTCAGGGGCCCTACCTTTACCCGGATCTGGGTCGTCTATCTTTGACGGCGTGGCTCTTGAGACATCAGTCTTAAGGTCCTGGTTTCCAGCTCAGTCATCAGCACAATGCAACAGGCGCGCAAGCCTGCTTCCGCCAGGATTTACCACAGAGCGTGGCATACTTATTTTCAATGGTGTGAGTCCAGAAACTACGATCCTCAGGCGTTTCGTGTTTCTAGAGTTTTGGCGTTCCTAGGTTTTCTACCTAAAGTGGTTTCTAAGTTCCACATTAATCAGGAAATAATTGTGCCGGCATTTCAGTCACCTAATCTCTCGGCTGGTGAGGCTTCCTTTGATGTGGTCCGTGCTCTTAAAGTTTATGTAGACCGGACTAGTTCCATTCAGAAGTCTGATTCCTTGTTCGTCCTCTTTGGTTTTCACAAGAGGGGTTGGCCTGCCGGCAAACAAACTTTGGCCCATTGGCTTCGCTTGGTTATTTGTGAGGCTTATGCACAGGAGGGTTCGCCTGTATCGGCCTCTGTTAAGGCTCATTCTACTTTGGTCTGTGGGTCCCTCGTGGGCTGCTAGCCGTGACGCCTCGGCTGTTCAGCTGTGTAAGGCAGCCACCTGGTCTTCCATCCAGACCTTTCTAAGGTTCTATGCTTTCGACACCTTCGCCTCTCAGGATGCATCCTTCGGGCGCCGGATTCTCCTTTTAGCACAGGAGCGTCCCCACCCTTAGTTGTACTGCTTTGGGACGTCCCCAAGGTCAAGCCTGTGGACCCCCTATGGACCCTGAAGTAGAAAACGAGATATATGGTAAGAACTTACCTTTGTTATCTGTTTCTACGAAGTCCATAGGGTCCACAGGGCGCCCGCCCTGACGCACCTGGCTTCATATGGGCTATGTGGCTGGTCACTGGTTTTCCATCTCCCTTTTCAGTGAGTATGGTTCTTGTGTGTTCCAGTCTTCCTTCTCTGTTTTTTTTTTCCTTCTCCGTCCTTGGCTACTTACCAACTGAGGTGTCTATGGCTGGGGCGGGGTATAGAGGAGGATGGACCCAGTGCATCCTGGGAGCAGCAAAACCTTTAACTGTGTGGTGCCCGTGGATCCAAATCCAACTATACCCAAGGTCAACCCTGTGGACCCTATGGACTTCGTAGAAACACAGATAACAAAGGTAAGTTCTTACCATATCTCTTGTTTGCATCATCTTAGTATCCCATTGGTTGTCTGATCTTACCCGCTACACCGACCTAACTAATACCACTTTCAGACAGAAAAATCCCCAAAACCCGGGCTTTTCCCGTATCGTTCAGTCCGGGAAGGACCCGGGAATTTGCTCCTAACCCCCTTTCACACAGCACATAATTCCCGGGAAATTCCTGGGTCGACCCCTTTCACACAGAACCCAGATCCCTGCAATATACAGTGTGTCATAATAAATGGACTTCTTTTATGGCACACAGAGATGAGGTCATGAAAAGTGGGTGGTGTCTGCTCACTGCATTGCACTGGAAACTTACATACACTGACATAGTATAGAGGACACAAGTGTTGTTTTGCAATCAAATTTTCTTTATTTGAAAGGCTCATGTTATGTCACTTGTAACACCTTCTGTATTAAATTTTTAAAAGTGCTTCTTTTATTTTTCAACAAATATGCATTAGCCATTAACAACATGGCCTTAATGCATTCAAATATATATATATATATATATATATATATATATATATATATTATATGTGTTGTGCTGTCGTGGAACTGACAAATATAATAGGGGAGGCACCCTAACTATTAGAACTGTGTGTCAGGGCCAGCCATAGAAACGACACATATACAGTATACATTTGGTAATACAGTGGGAGAAAGATCACGACTGGCATGTTAAGTGCAGTATACAAATTTTTTAATACAAAACAAATGGAGGTAATATGTGTACATTCTAAATTATGTACATCCCCATATATACACGTAGCTGCCTTAAAGGGCACCCACACATTGCCCTAAGCTCTTGCCAGGCCTGTTAACGGCAGGATAAACAATATTGTCAAAAACAACAAGCTTCAACAAAACAGAAATATAAACTAGACAGCAAACATGTAAAACATCATACAAGTCTACAACTGTCTGTAGGCAGTGCTGACAATAGTGCTAAGTGGAGTGTTATGATGAGTGCCATCTGAATAACTATGCACTCTGCCATTCTGTGTATTAATCCCTGTGCCATCTGCATAAGTATGCACAGTGCCATATTGATTAGTATTTCCTGTGCCGTCTGGACTATTATGCACAGTGACGTGGATTGCTAGGCACTGTGCCCTCTGGACTGGTATTGGCATGTGGACTGCTCTGTACAGTGACATGTGGATTACTATTCCCTGTGCCATCTGGATAACTATGCACTGTGCCATGTGGAGTAGCATGAGGTGGATTGGAGGGGTTTCTTTGCAGAAATGGTAGCCCTCTGCTATGCTGTTGGTAATTTCTAACAGGACCCTCAGAGTACTGAGGTGGATACATTACATAAGGTTGTGGAGTGTGTAACCTAGACAGTAGACCATTAAGGAAGGACATCTGTGCCTCTCTGTTTTCACGTGAAATTCGTTCGTGTAGACCAACAAGCTGACTGGCAAATGAATTTTGTACCTCTTTCATTGTCAAAGAAGCGCTGAGTCGGGCATCCTCCTGTGCCTGGAATTCAGCATCAGAATCTCGCAGCTGATTTACCAGGATTCTGGTCATTGTGCGCGTTGCTAGCTCCATCTTGGAAGTTTTTTTTCTTCCGGTCTGGTACTTCAAAGACTAGGAATAGAAGAAAAGAATAAATACATTTACAAATTAAATCAAAGCAGTAATGTCAACATATATGTGCTTGCGGTCTACTGCACACTAGCTTCACATTGCAACAGATACTATAATTACAAGTCCATACAGGACAATGTTAACATTCCGAAAAATTAATAAGTGGGTGTATAGTAACTTACTGTTCCTGCACAATGTCGGAGTCTCAGTCTGTGCAGGAGTTGGCGTCCCACTCGCACTGCTTCCACTCGCCTCAACCACACCCTCAAGTGTATTGGTGTCTAGGACCCCCATGGCAGCCATCGGATCTGTGTCACTTATCTTTGTGATGTCATCAAAGAGTATTGGTGGTGTCATTGGGCAGGATTGGCTGTTCTCTGGGGTAACACTTCGTGAAGATGCACAGCTAGACGATGATATGGCAATGGGATTAACCAGTGCAGAATTGCAATGGGATTAACCAGTGCAGAATTGCCAAAGACTTCATTACACTGATCGTAGTAAACCCATTCCATTCTGGCAGCACCACTTTTCTGCCTGTTATGGTCGTGAACTTTGTTGTAGTATTTGCGTAGAGCTTTCAGTTTGTTCACTATCTGCTGCTGGGTCCGCACAATACCCCTTGAGGTGAGGACCTTAGCTATGTTTTGTAGACTATCGCGTCCTTCACTGTGCCACTGATCTGTTTGCGGATCTCCTCCTGCCCTCTGACTGCCAGCAGCTCACGGATCTCCTCTTCCTTCCAGTGCGCCATGCTTCTCTTTCTCTCTCCTTTTCTGCAGCACAATTGTGACATCAGACGCCAGCGCCACTGCCTCGCCCGCTCAGCCAATCAGCCTGTGCACCGCCATCTCAGCCAATAAGCGTTGTTTACTATGCCCAGAGTAGAAAAATCCGGGTCGGCGCCTTTCAGACAGCCGCAAACCCGTGTAAGACCCGGGTAAAAACCCAGGTAAATACCTGGGTCGAAATACAGGGATTTAGGTCCCATGTTACCCTTTCAGACAGAAAAAAAACCCGGGTCGACCCGGCTAGAGCCGGAATATTACCGGGTTCTTTTCCCTGTCTGAAAGGGGTATAATGCTCTTTGTGCTCATGTTCCAAATCTAGTGGAAAGCCTTCTGTAAAGGGTGGAGCTTGTTACAGGAGCAAAAAAGGGCCGAACTCCATGTTAACGTCTATATTTTTGGTATGAGAGGTTAACCAGCATATATATGGGTTTGATGTTTGAGTGTTCACACACTTTTGGTCATAATGTGCATGCATATATCACCCCCAACCCTTTTCTTTTTTTTCCTTTTTTTTTTTTTTTCTCTTTCAGAACGACGGATCGTTCGTCTGACTGATCCGCAGTCCTATCTGACGATTGGTAAGTGCATACACACTTGCCAATCGCCAGACCGATGTGTTGTCTGACGTCACAATTGGGCGGGCATTGACGTGCCCGCCCAGTTTTGATGTCCGTCACCGGCAGCCTCTGCAGCAAGTATATGACTGACCACCCATACACACAGCACAATGTGCCGATATATATCAGCAGATACATCGCCATTGGCTGTGCTGCACAGCCGATGCAATATGTCTGTGAACGACATCAGTCAGACATACTGCTGGGACACACTCACCGATGCACTCACAATATATTGGCCGATATATCGGCCAGTGTGTACCCAGCATAACACTTCTCCCTCACTCACCCTCGATCACCAATACCCCACTCAATTATGTGCCAGTGACACAGGTGGGAAAGGTCAGAGTTCATACCAATTATCATAGTATCCCAATGTGAAGGGCATGTTTTTTTATTTATTTTTTTTAATCGCCATTGATCGATCTCTCTTTCTTTTCTTTTCTTTATTTTCTTTCCTTTCTTTCCTCCTGAATCTTTGTGGTAAATTTACTAATTGGCTGCTTTCTAGGGGTCAATCCAATTAGGTGCGAATTGTGAGCAGCGAGTTTGTTTCATGAAACGCTATGACTTCGTCCGAATGCGTGCACCCGAGAACTCTCCATTCCAATTAAAAATGCCTATTTGCAGTACTCGCAGTGGAGGTTTGCGAATTGACTGCTGAAATGCGATGTGAGAAGTGTTTTTTTTTTTTTTTTTAATGGTGTCAAAAAATTTATAAAAAATATTTTTGTTTCATCTCTAACATTAAACGAAAATTGCAAAAAAAAAGTAGGAAAAAAGGTGATTTAGGGGTACTTTTGAAAAAGGGTAAAAAAAAAAATAATGATTTTTGTTCTTTTTCTTTTTATCCAACAGACAACCTCATCAACCTTAAAAGGTGCTATTCAATTGGGTATTGGCTATACTGTTGGCAATTTGAGTTCAAAACCAGAGAGGGATGTCCTGATGCAGGATTTCTATGTAGTAGAGAGTATCTTCTTCCCTAGGTGAGAATAAGGACTATTGCATGTGGTGTGAGTCACTAAATTCCTAATCAAATAATCAGATTATTTCTCTCATCTCTTGCAGTGAGGGCAGTAATCTCACTCCTGCCCATCATTACCCAGATTTCCGTTTTAAGACATATGCTCCTGTGGCTTTCCGATACTTTCGAGAACTCTTTGGGATTCGCCCAGATGACTATCTGGTGAGTGTGGCCCCTAAAAACACTAGAAAATATTTTTAAGCCTACATAGGTAAAAAACAAAAACTTCTATTTCTTTTCTTGATCTCCCCAGAGACTCCTGTAGTAGTGTTCTTGGGTAAAGAAAAGCAACAGCATTTATTTCATTTAGTGAGAGTGGTTACTGTGTATAAATCCAGGACAAAAAGTACAAGGAATATAGAACAGTTATTTGTGTTTCTAGCAGCTCCCCTTAAAGGTCATTCTTCTTTCAAATAAACAATTACCATGCATACAAAAAATGTGGCAATAATGTGCTGGAACTACTACGTGCCCACTCAGTCTCAATGGTTTTTAACGTTAACATTATGGATTCAGGAAAAAAAATATTGTGTTATGATATCCTCTCTCAACTCGACTAGAAGAACTGTGGGAGTTTTATGCTAAGGTCCCCTACAGTCTTGGAGAGCTTTCCCCTACCATCTCCAAATGTATTCACCTCCTGATCTTCACACATAGGAGTAGTTCATATTGCTGTATTTTTAATCTGCCTGCTGATTTTGGTAGATTAACTGCTCTTCACTGTCTGGAGAGCCAGATAGGACAGTGCAAACTGTGCTATGTTACTTTGTAATGATTCTCACTGTTAAGGTGCCCACACATATACCGATGTGCTCACGATACGATTTTATGGCCAATTTCCTCATGAACTTTCACGGGAGCTCCCTTGCCGTCGTGATCACGATTTTGGAAAAAAGACACCCAATCTGTCTTACGATCTCACGATCTATCGGATCGTACGTATCGTGAGATTGGCCATAACAAATCGTGAGTTGAAAAAAATAAAATAAAACAGGCTCTTGACTATTGGAGGGAAATTTAAATAGCCATAACAATGGGAGGGGCTAGCTAGGGAGTATAAAAAGCAGACACCCTTTAAACTCTGTGTACATTCTGCTCTGCTACTGGATGAGGCTAGGTGTATTCCTGCTGAATCCTGTACATTGCTACCGTGCTCTTTGTATTTGGCTTGCCTTATACAAAGTTTATTCTACCTGCAAGTGTGTGCTACCTACCTGCATTCTATCCTGTTCCTGAATTCTGTACTGATGCGTCCCTATCAGTATAGAGTGTTGGTCGCTGAAGCCGGGGTCCGGGAGATTAGGAAGAGGGCCCAGCGAAGAAGGACGAGAGCATGCTGGACCAAGGAGTGGCTGCTACAAAGGGATACCCGCTCTCACATGTCCCTGCTGATGGAGATCAAGGAGAACAACCCGGATGACTATCGGAACTACCTGCGCATGGATGGCGCCAGCTTCCAAGAAATGCTGCATCTGGTGACCCCCCCACATCACGAGACAGGACACAAGGTGGCGGAGGGCAATCCCTGCTGAAGACAGACTGGTGGCTACCCTAAGGTACCTGGCTACAGGAAGGTCACTGGAAGACCTGAAGTTTGGGACACTCATCTCAACTCAGTCCTTGGGCGTCATCATTCCGGAGACCTGCAAAGCCATCGTAAAAGTGCTACAGTACCATTATTGCAAGGTAAGTTAAAAAAAAACACCACACTTTGTTTTCTTGTGTAAAGAAAAATATATATATTTTTTTCTAAAACAAAGAAAAAAATATCCTTCATTTAGTACAATGTGCACTGACCTGCAGGCAACTGAAAGTGTGCACTAAACTGTGTGCAAAATACTTTGTTCATAACTTTACAAAAGAACATTATCACCAAATTTTATGAATCCCAATAGGTAGCTGGCTGTATGTGATAGGGTGGGTCAGACGCCAGTTTGAACAGGCCAAAACACATATGGCACAAGTACACATTGTGGCCCCAGCTTCCAGCAATGTGTACTTGTGCCATGTGCGTAGTGACCTTGTCCAAATGGCGGCGTCCCCACCCTATCCCATGCAGCAAGCACCTATTAGAATTCATAAAATTTGGTGACCTTAAAATCAAGAAAAAATTTACATCTCTGTATATTGGGGCGACTCATCTGCTGCATCCAGCAGAGCATTATACAAGGTGGTGCTGGTGCTTGGGGTGCTTGGTGGGGGAGTAATATCTAACTGGGCAGGGGGGGGCGGACATACCTATTTGGGGCAGGGGAAAATAGCATTGGATCTGCAATGTATGTAGAATTTGAGATATTTTTGCTCCATACAGCAACTCAAGAGGTCGTAGTTTAACCTTAAAAAATTTCTTTGGATATCTGCATCCAGATTTCTCAATGTGCTGTTCACATGAGCTGTGAAATCATCTATTGCATCTGGGGGTTTCTGCAGCAGCCGTTTTGTAAAAAATGGTCCTCGTTCTGTAAAATTCTCCTTTCTGGCTTGTTTTTTTTTTTTTCTTTTTTTGGGGTTGTTGAGAAGATGAGGTCCAGGTGGAAGTGGAGTTTCCACTTGTGTGCTATTCTCTGGATCACTGTCGCCACCGAGCAGACTGAGGTCCGGTGTGGATGTTAAATCAGGGTCTTGGGTGGGACTCTATATAGGGGAAAAAAGATATAAAAAATATTATAGTCATGTTTTAACATCTTTTTTACTATTTTTACAGTTTCCTAACACCGTGGAGGAGTGGACCAGCATCGCGGAAGATTTTGAACAACGTTGGAATTTCCCTAACTGCGGAGGAGCCATCAATGGGAAATGCATCCGCATCAACCCACCTGCCAACATCGGATCATATTACTACAACTACAAAGGATTCTTCAGCATCGTTCTCATGGCAGTGGTGAATGCCAACTACGAATTTCTGTTTGTGGATGTCTGCAAGAATGGGCGTGCTTCGAATGGTGGGTCCTTCAAAAAGACGGCTTTCTACCAGAGACTCGCCAACAAAACCCTCAAGTTGCCCTCACTGGATCAGACAAAGCACGGCCTAAATTACGTTTTCGTTGCAGACGAGGCTTTTGCATTACATGAACATGTGATGAAGCCATTTGCACATAGGGGCCTGACCAGAGAGAAAAGGATCTACAACTACCGTCTATCCCGGGCACGGCGCATTGTGGAAAATGCGTTTGGAATAATGAGCAACCGCTTCCGCATTTACCACACCACCATCAATCTACATGTGGAGAAGATAGACTGGGTCGTGATGGCGTGCTGTGTGCTGCACAACTTTCTGCGAAGAAAATCTACTCAACGAGGACCAGTCCCAGCTAGACCAGAAGATGTAGGACCCCTGGAGGACATTGAACATTTGACATCTGTGTCTGCACCACCAACTACAACAACATCCACCGCATGTGCCAAAGTGAGGGAGGAGTACATGACCTATTTCAATGGACCAGGTGCTGTACCATGGCAGGAGGACTGTCTGTGAACTACTGACTAAATTGGACATTTGGGATTTAACAACAAAAACATTAAGGATTTTGGTTTAAACTGTGTCACTACTTACCAAGACTTCTGCAACCTCCTCATCTCCCTCACGCTCAGACATCAAGGTGATTGATTCCCTTTGAGGCTCTTGTTCACTGATGAATGACATCATTTGGTAGTACCACAGCGAAGGAGTATATATTTCATCTGTAGCCGCTCCTGATTTTTTGGAGTCATCCACCTTCTTTTTTTCTTTGATGTACACTGTCCTGAGATTTTGAATCTTTTGCCGTACAGGTTTCAGGTCTGCATCAGATATGTATTTTTTCGTATACACCAACAGTTCCTCGAGTGCGGCCAACTTGTGCGACTTATTGTGGTACTTCCGAGAACTGATCTTCCACAGACAGTCTTTCGAGTGCAGGATTTCAATGAATCCTGTAACGAATTCACGTTCTGAATCCATGGACATTATCTATGAATAAGAAAAAAAAGGACATTTAAATATTTGTGTATATAGTTTTGTTAAATGTAATGTTGTGTTAGTTCACATTTTTTATGTTTTAATATTTTCTTTTTTAAAGGTTTGTTATGGTATTCTAATCATGTTTTCTTTTACAGGAATGTTATGTGTTTATTGCTTGGTAATATAATGTTTTTCTTTGTTTGACAGTATGGGTTTTCCACCTTTTGGGCCTGTCGTTGTGGTAGAACTACAGATTCCAGGATGCCCTAAAAACCGTTTCAAAGGTGGGTGGCAGGTCATCCTGGGATCTGTAGTTCCACAACAGCTGGAGACCGAAAGGTAGAAGACCCCCAGCTTTAAATAATGTGTGTTTTTAAATGTAATGTATGGTGATTTTTTTTTAAAATACGTGTTTATTTTTTTGATGTATTACACACATTGGTGGGCAGTGGGAGCTTAATGCATGACCCAGCCACCGCCCGCCTCAATACGGCGGGCGGTGGCTGGGTCATGCATTTATTACCTGGGGGCACACATTGGTGGGCAGTGGGGAGCACATATTGGTGGTCAGTGTGTTTGTATTAAACTGTACCAATACTCACCAAAACTTGTCCAAAAAAACACTTCAGTGTGCAGGCTCCCAAAGTGAGACTGTCTTGCTCCATACACGATGCTGCACAAGATGGCGATGGGGCGTGTCCAGGCTTCTGTCAGTCAAATTCCGCATTGTGTGATGAATCGTACGATTCATCGTGAGGAAAAAACCCTCACGATCGGCTTCCATCGTGTTCATGGTTGGCTAGTCTGCCCTACAGCACGGCAGATCAGAAGATGCGATTTACGACGAGCGGGGACGCACATCGGCATCGTGCTCGTGAGTATAAACTCACGATTTGTACTTTTTTTACCCGATTCGTCGTCACAATTCGTCGAAATCGGCCAAATCGTGTAAAATGTCGCTATATGTGTGGGCACCTTTAGTCAACAAGTTGTTCTGTTGGTGGCAGGGGGGAGTTTTTCCAAACTGCGTTATCTCCCTGGTCTGCTGACTGGGAGAGAGGGGCAAGTTATATTGGATGGAATTAGTCCTACAGTAAGCTAGAGGTATTTCTGTGCCAAGGACTAATTTCTTTTTCCTTTTTGCTCTCTTTCACAGTATTCTCTCTGTAACGAACCTCTAATTGAGCTCTCCAATCCCGGGGCAAGCGGATCTCTGTTTTATGTCACTAGTGATGATGAATTCATTATCAAAACTGTTATGCATAAGGAGGCTGAATTCCTCCAGAAACTGCTTCCTGGGTATTATATGGTACGTTCTGTTTATTGTCCAAATTTAAACATAGTTTATAATAAGAACCTTCCCATTTGTGTTTGTTGTCCTTATCCTCTGTGTGTATTGTATGTAGCCCACAAAAAAATACTATACAATATCTTCTGTGTGTTCCCTGTAGGTGCCTATATATCTAAGACCTTGTATTGTCTTCCAACTTGACAGAACCTGAACCAAAACCCACGGACGCTTCTGCCCAAGTTCTATGGCTTATACTGCGTGCAGTCTGGTGGGAAGAATATTCGTTTGGTGGTGATGAACAATATCCTGCCACGAGTAGTGCGTATGCATTTCAAATATGACCTCAAGGGTTCCACTTACAAAAGACGGGCATCCAAGAAAGAGAGGGAGAAACGTAGTCCCACCTACAAAGACTTGGACTTCATGCAGGATGCACCTGAAGGACTACTTCTCGACACTGACACCTTCAGTGCATTGGTGAAGACCATGCAGAGGGACTGTCTGGTGAGACAACTTTAGTTTCATAATCTGTACCAGTAGCTATCATTTTGGTTTTTTTTTAAATGCTAACTTACTATTTCTTCTTCCTCCACTAGGGGGCCCCTTTGGATGACTCTGGGTATAGCCTGGAGAGGAGAGTTTGGGCACCAAACAGTTAATGAATTTACTCACAAGCCCAGGCTCCCTCACCTCTATACCCCGTCCCCAGCCACTGGACCTTCATTTTGCGTTTGGTGCCGGAAAGAGCTAGGCACCATTTTATAGGGGCTACTATAGGTGGTTCCCCACTGTTTAATTTATTTTATTTTTATAGTTATCAGAGTGGGTAGTGTAAGACGTCCTATAGGATGCCCACACTGCTGCTCCACCACCCCCTGCGACGGTGGGCGCAGCACTGCTGACTGGGTCAGTGACTTCAGCCGCGGACTCCCAAATAGCAGGAGATGCCAGCCGCAGCCGGTGTGCATCGGGGGATTCAGTGGATGGACTAGACGGGATGTGGGCGATTCCCTGTTCGCCCCTCCCTTGGGGCGTGCTTTACCCATGAGGCCAGCTTCCCCAGGCATGTTTTCTCTTCACTCCTCCCCCAGTAGAACGCTGAGCGGCCATTTTAGCTATAGCCTTTCTCAGCACTAAATATATATTCGTTTTTGCGCTAATTATTAAAGAGGTCTGGCATGTGAATGAAACACTCATATACTCTAAAATACTTTATATAAAGTTATTAATTGCACAGTGTAACAGTAAAAAAAGAGCAACCGGTTGCTGTTATATCCGTGTATATTCCTATGAAAAAAAATCAAAATAAAATGGCATAAAAAAAAACATTAAGACAAAAAGAAAATATAACGTCTCTTTTATGTTTATACTCCAGGGGTCTTTAAATTGGTCCCCTTTAATGGCTATTAGTGTCATAGTTCACCACAGCAGATTTTTTTTCTGTTTTGGGTGTAATCGATATTGTATCCAAGTAGATCTGTAAACAAATTTAGTTTTTAAAGGAGCAAATTTCCAAAGTCCTGTTATTGCTGGCTCGGTTAACAGGGTCTCCTGGGCTAAATTCACCTTCGTGCCTTAAACCTGTGTAAGATCATTAGCACAGGTGCATAAAACGCTGTGCTGTTTAGCTGTGTACTCAGTTTATGCCACGTCCCCAGACAATGAGTGGCTTGCATGTACAACCGCGTTTACGTGTCACCTGTTTGGTGGCTGAAATCTCCCCTTACATAGAGCCGCTATTCCTGGTGTCACCATGCAGCATCTGTGTAGGGGCACATCTCTGTGGCTAACGGCCAGCAAAAGTGATGTCTACAGGCAAGTTGTCATCCACTGTAGGCACCAAGCAATAGATCCACACTTGTAAAGGAACAAACTGGGTGTCTCTAACCGGTTTTGCTCTGCTTTCTGGGAGCTATTATAAGCTATAGCCTGTCTCAGCGTTGGAGAGTGCAGCAGGGCTCCTGTCTCCTCTGATAGCTGCGCTACTTTCCTGGCTCCTTCCTGCTACATTTGGCTGGTTTGTTGAACTTTGCCCAGATATTCTGCAGCGAGTGGTCTGAGTGTATGGAAGTGTACTTTCTTCATATCTGTGCTGCTGGGGCTGGTCACCGAGGGTACATTCCTTGCAGGGGTGAGTACTATTTTAAGTTTTATACCTAGCTGGTAGTTGCTACAGCAAAATAGGTATATTTCTAGTACAAGTGTGTTCACTTTATACTAGCCTTGGGTTGCTTACACCTTACTAGTTGTTTGGGGGTATAGTTTTTATTTTCTTACAGTATGTCCAAAAATAAAACTACTAAGGAGGCTGGCACTACTGCATCGTGCTCTTTCAAACAGAGTTTTGGTGTAATTTCTTCTCAGGATCTGGAGCATGACTGTCTGTGTGTCAATTGTTATGGGGCCCTGCAACAGGTCATTTCTCCTATGGCTTCTTCTCAAGAACCAGCTTGGGCGTCTCCGCTGACTCTGGTAATGTCACAAATGTTAGGGACAGGTGGTACTGGCATTAACATATGGTCTGTTGCTGTGCCACAGCTCCCCATGGCGGAGCCACCCTGGATACAAACTTTTTCCCAGTTTGTCCAGGAGTTAGCTCAGGTGTCCACATCCTTTCAGCAGATGCTGGATAGAAATCGGACTCCTAGGTGTAAATCTGCTCCATGTGAAATCTCCACTCAATTATCTGTCGGAGGTTTGGATTAAGAGATCTCCTCAGATTGCGAGGCTAGCGCTTCCATTACCTCAGACGTGGAGATATTTTCTGTCCCAGAAGAGGCTGTCTCCTGTAGACTTAGAGGCTCTTATCAGAGCAGTTAAGACTATTCTGCTAGTTGAGGAATCTGAGCAACCTCCTAGATCCTAGTCACCTGTCTTTTAAAAGACAAATAGTCAGTGGCAGAATTTCCATCTTCTGCACAACTAGAGGATCTCCTGGCGGAGGCGTGGACTCACCCTAGTAGATGCTTTCAAGTTTCTAAGCGTATAGCTACCTTTTACCCTCTCCCTGCTGTGGATAGGGCTAAGTTGGAATCTCCTCCCCCAGTGGATGTTCACATTACTCTGCTTATTCTGTCATCCCTCCTCCCTATCCCTAACACAGCATCTCTCCAAGATCCTATAGGTAGGAAATTGGAAAATTTATGTAAACTCAGGGGCTCGTCCAGCCATGGCATCATCTTGGCTAGCTAAAGCTGTGGGCCGCTGGGCAGACACTTTGGAAGAAGGTCTCACCTCTGGCGCACACAGAGCTGACTTGGTTACTACAATGGAACATATCAAAGAAGCAGCTTCTTATCTATCCGAAGCATCTATAGATTTGGGGATTTTGACCTCTAAAGTTTTTTTGC
The DNA here is from genome assembly GCA_031769625.1 of Taudactylus pleione. Taxonomy (NCBI): domain Eukaryota; kingdom Metazoa; phylum Chordata; class Amphibia; order Anura; family Myobatrachidae; genus Taudactylus; species Taudactylus pleione. Next base: position 2,842,086 of record JAUIMM010000559.1, on the reverse strand, counting down.
TTCGACAGTGGCGGCCAGAAGAGCTCTCTGGCTGCGCACCTGGAAAGCGGACACAGAATCTAAGAAGGTTCTGGAAGTCCTTCCCTTCTCAGGTGACGTTCTGTTTTTAGTCCTGAATTGGATAAGATCGTGACTATGTTGGCAGCATCCAAATCTGCTTTCTTGCCATCTGTCACCACTACGATACCCAGGACTTCAGCATCTCGTTCATTTCACCCTCAGTGTAAGGCCAGAGGTCAGCCATTCCCGAGAACCCAGGGTTTTGCTCCTAAAAGTTCCAAGCCCAGAGGTAATAGATTGGCATAAAAACCAGACTGCTGTTTCCGACCCATCCTCAATATAAAACACCTGAACAAATTTCTTTGGATTCTCAAATTCCGCATGGGGTCCCTTCGGTCCATCATTCTAGCTTTGGAACCAGGGGACTTTATGGCATCACTGGTTATACTGGATGCCTATTTGCATATACCTATACAAACCAATTATCAACCTTTTCTCAAGTTTGCTGTCCAAACCAGACACTATCAATTTCAGGCGTTACCCTTTGGATTGTCCACAGCCCCTCGAGTGTTCATGAAGGTTATGGCAGCACATCTGTGCCGCAAGGGCGTCAGAATCTTACCATACCTGGATGACCTGCTTCTTTTGGCACAGTCTACAGCGGTTCTCGGGGATCACATCCATATGACGGTGGAGGTGCTTCAATCACATGGGTGGATCATCAATTGCAAGAAGTCCACGCTATCTCTATCCCAGGAGATGCTCCATTTGGGAGCCTTGTTGAATTCCAGAGCTCAGAGATTCTTCCTCCAGACAAGATTGTGTCATTACAAATCAGACCTTTCTTGGTCAGCGGTGAATGTCCATTCACTCATGCATGCAAATTCTGGGTTCATTGGTGTCAACTTTCAAATGGTGGAGTACGGTCAGTTTCACTCCCGGCCTCTTCAGGAAATCATTCTGAGGCATTGGCTCAAGTCACGTCCAAAGGTTCAGACTGTAATTCTCCCCCAGGAAGTTCATCTCTCCCTACTGTATTGGCTCCAGTGTTCTCATCTAGACAAGGGATGCCCCATTTGGATCCAGGACTGGATCCTTCTCACCAATAATGCAAGCCTTCGGGGGTGGGGGGCTGTTACTTAATTTTTCAGGGACGTTGGATAAGTCAGGAGAGCCAGCTATCCATCATCATCCTGGAACTTCATGCCGTGTACAGGGCTTTGTGTCAGGCACAGCACCTCCTTCAGGGTCGCCCTGTGAAGATACATTCGGACAACGCAATTGTGGTGACCCACATAAATCACCAGGGCGGTACTCGCAGTCAAGGGGCCATGCAAGAGGTCAGCAAGATTCTTCGCTGGGCAGAGCATCATCTTCCAGCACTGTCCCGCAGTCTTCATCCCAGGAGTCCATGCAGGTGAGTGGGTGTTACATCCGGATGTCTTCCAGCTGTTAGTCCATCTCTGGAGCCTACCAGACATCGACATGATGGCGTCTCGCTACAACCACCAGCTTCCGAGGTTTTGCTCCCACACCAGGGAACCAGAAGCTCTCCTGATAGATGCACTGACAGTTCCCTGGACCTTTCCACTGATTTATGTCTTCCCTCCGATCACCATGATTCCTCGGATCCTTCGCAAGTACAAACGGGAAGGAGGCACTCTGATCCTGGTGGCTCTGGATTGTCCTCGGAGGGTGTGGTACGCAGATCTTCTGACTCTGTCCATAGACGCCCTACTGCGTCTTCCACTGAGGACTGGATCTTCTGTCTCAGGTCCCTGTTTCCATCCGGATCTAGCCCATCTGACTTTGATGTGGTGGCTCTTGAGACATCCATCTTAAGAGCGATAGGCTTCTCCAGGAGGGTTGTTAGGCCCATGCTGCAGGCGAGGAAACAGTCTTCGGCTCGTATCTATCATCGGGTTTGGCGTACCTACTTATTGTGGTGTTCGACTAAGGGTTTTCACCCTACGTCTTTTCGCCTTTCCTGTATCCTTTCTTTTTTTGCAGACAAGTCTCCATGATCCATGTCTTTTGTCTGTCCTATTTCAAAGACAGAGATCTCTGCTTCCTGAAGTGAGAACTTTTTTCCCAGGGTGTTCTCCATGTGCAGCCACCATTTGTTTCTCCTGTAGCTCTCTGGGATCTTTCTTCAGTTTTTAGTTCTACGAGCTCTCCAGTCTGTTCCATTTGAACCGTTACAGACTGTTGAATTATGTTAGCTCACGTGGAAAACGGTGTTTCTTTTGGCCATCACGTCGGCTTGGAGGGTCTCTGGTTTGAACGCTCTCTTGGGAAGCTCTTCATTTCTTGTGTTCCATTTTGACAGGGCTGTCTTAAAGACTCGCCTCGGCTACCTTCCCAAGGTAGTGTCCCGTTTTCATATATTCATATGAGGAAATAGTTGTTCCTGCTTTTCAGTCTATGGATCCACCTCACCCTGAGCCTTTGTTGGATCTGGTGAGGGCTCTCCGATTGTATGTGAAAAGGACTAAGGGCGCCCACCCTGACGCACCTGTCTACCGGGGATTGTTTCCTTGGTGACCAGTCTGACTGTAATTCCATGATCTGTATGGTCCTGTATGTATGCCAACGTTCCTTCTCCTTCTCTGCCTCGCTCCTCCCTTGGGCTTGCAAACAAAACTGAGGTCCAGTGGCTGGGGCCGGGGTATAGAGGTGAGGGAGCCTAGGCTTGTGGGTAATTTAATTAACTGTTTGGTTCTCAGACTCTCCTCTCCAGGCTATATCCAGAGTAATCCCTGTGGTCCCTTTGCAGTCGAAGAAAAAGACTTAACTGACAAGACCTAAGTCTCCTTTTTTTGTGTTTTTAATAATCCACTTAACTTATTTAGTACTGATCATGATGGCAGTTATTCTTGCCTCTCTTGACTGCCACTTTAACACACTACAGCTCATTGGCTATCATATTAGCCCTTGTGTATAGGAAAAGCTAGCCGTGTACACTATTGTGGATTAATTAACAAATCCTTTTTTTTTTTTTTTGTTAACAATTCAATAGTGTTTTATACATCTAGTATAATATATAGACTCCATTATATAGTATATACATGTTTTTGGAGCAACTGCAGACTAGTTACAACTGCTTATTCTGCCTTTCAAAGACAAGAACACCTCCCTTTGTAGCTCACAAATTTCTTGCTTAACTGCTTGCAGACAGCTTGTGAGAGGTAAGAGAGGTTCCGATTAAACTTGGATGATGCGAGTCTGATATGACTTATTGGCAGCTGCTCTGATTTAAATTTGTTACATGGACTGTTTTCTTATTAATTTGTACAGTGGCTCCTAGCTCATTCCTCTGGTGAGCACTGTGTGGCTTATTCAGAGATTTGTGGTGGGTGGGGGTGGTTTGTAAGCTAAATGTGTTTGTTTTTTTTGTTTTTTTTTGCACATGTGTTTCAAAACACTGTAGGGTAGATGTATGACAGCGGCACTTACCGTGCCGCTATAACGCTTCCCGCTTGTAAGAACATCTCATTGGGCAGCGAGGGGGAGCGTTAACTCCCCCCTCCGGCGCTACCCACTGGAGACCACAGCGCATCAGCCTAGTGCTGATGCCCTGTGTCTCTGTCCCGGCCGGTTCCACTGAGCATATAGCAAGATCCCCATGTGCAGCCTGGAGCCGGCCGCAGGGACAGAGCTGTGGGGATAGGCTTAGCGCATGCTGTAGCTGTCGATAACGACATCGGGGAGAAGCGGTATCAGCGCACATAGCGTGCGCTGATACCGCTTCTGGGCTTCATACATCTCCCCCTGTATGCTTTCAGACGGAGTTAAATTTAGTCCTTTATCAGTCCTTAGTACCAATCAATTGCGTATGTGTTATATGGTGGATCATTTGTGGATGCACAACTCCAGGAACAAAGTCATTATTATCAACATGGATCTTGCATTAACAGTGAAAATGAGATCTGATTTATAAAAATAAAAATCCATGACCCTTTCCCCTAACTTTACAACTGTTGTTGCTGATCATATCCAAAATAGGTCCAGTCAGCATGGGGCTGTTATATAGGGAGAATGGGCATGGGAAAAAAAAAAGTGGGCAGCCCCTAGCTGATAGTACTAGGGCTATTCCCAACATCATGAGCTGTGGGTGTAGTGTCAATATTCATGAAATAGATAAAATTATAATTTTTTTTCCCTGGAAACTAAAATTCCCAACATACCCAGACTATCTTTAAAGGGTTGTGCTTGCTGGTGCCTTTAGCACTATTATCTCCAGCTCCTATGTCTGCCTGGGTGTACTGGCACTTTACAAACCACACGTGCGAACATTTCCTTGCTTCCAGGGCACGTTATTAACGGTAGTCACAGCATTTATGTTTGCAGGCCCAAACTTTGTGCGGAATACAACCCTGTGCTGACCGGCCTAGAGCTGGTTTGGCACTAAGACCAGGGGATCGTATAGCGCCACCAGGTCTGGCTTCAGGCTCCAGAATGGGGCCTTTATTAATTTGTGGGTGACGCGACATCCAAAAATAAGTGCCAACACTCCATTAACACGAGGGGTGGAGATTTTCCTATGTACATGCTATATTCCCTGATGTCACTTCTGCTTTTCTGTGAGTGCACTGCTCTTCCTGCATTTTCTTGCCACATCTGCAGCTGCTCCTCCCCCTGCTGTCAAACATGCTGATTGTAGGAGGCTGGCTGCATGAGTCCCGCTCTTCTAAATGCTTCTGACTTTTTTGTAAGTTCATTGGGTGTATTTTTTATTTTTTAACTATTATAATTTTTATTTTTTTCCTTTGGCCACTAAGGGAATCTGTGTATCCTCTTTGTATGTGTCCATGCCTTTCTCCCTCTTGTGGATTTTTCTTACCTCTCTATCCCTTCACCTTCTATCACACCACTCACTTTTCCCCTGTGTCCCTCACAGCTCACTTATGGGCCCAGTTATTGGTTTTAGACCTGATTAGTGGCAATAAGATATTATGCACGAGCCCTTATGTATTAACAAAATGAACATACAGGCTGTTCCTGTGATGTGTAAAGTGAAGGCTGGTGCGATCACTTTACTTTGTGTTGCGGAACCCCCGGCGGTCTATTGCATGTACTCGGTCATCGGAGAGCACACCTGGTATAACTGATCCCTCTCCTGATAAAATCTGCGATATATAGCCTAGAGGCTACAATGGCTTATGCCTTCTTAAGATGGCATTGGCATCTGGGGCCAGGCTTTCCAGAGCTTGGTAAATGTCACAATATAGCAGCCCCTATAAAAACTCTATGGGGGCTGCTATTGCATTTGAAAACGGGGGACACAGCAGATTTCATGAAATAAGTCTGTTTTTGAGAGATTTCACACAAAACTTGTGTAATAATTATGCCCTATTTCTCTTGCCCTTCTCACACCACCTCCACCTTCTTCCGCTTCTGCTCTCTTTACTCATAATCTTCCTCCTCCTCTTCTGTTGAAGTCGGTGGCTTCCCACAGGCTGCCGATCAGAAGGTACATGTACAAAATCTGATAACTTTTGCCCCAAAGTGCTACATGGTAAGACTTAGCAGCTTTTTCATTCTTTTTTTAGTACAATAAGGGGAGTGCAGCTATTTGCCTATGTTACATCAAAAGTAAAGTGCACCTATACTCAAAGTTAGTGGTGGTTGCAGAGTGGGGAGACTTAAAATAATCACTATTCTGACTTGGATATTATCACAAGAACAGCTACCTATTTGCCAGTGGAGACCATCTGCCTTGCCTAGCGTAGATAAGGCATTAGATTCCAGTTTAAAAACCCAATCGGAAATAAACTTGCTTTATTGGCAACTAGACCATATGGCATAACCACCAACTGAAAATTCTACAAACAATATAATTTACAGTGATAAAAAGTTCCCTTTCTTTAGATATTGAAGCGCAAGCACCATATTGCATTACCTTGTTTCTTTCCCAGGTTTTAGAAAGCTTCAAGATAATGGATTACAGCCTTCTTTTAGGCGTGCACAACATGGAGCAACAGGAAAAAGAACGACAAGCAGATGGGGCACAGAGTCAGACAGATGAGAAGCGTCCAGTGGGACAGAAGGCACTGTACTCAACTGCAATGGAATCCATTCAGGGGGGAGCAGCCCGAGGAGAATCTATAGACACAGATGATACGTGAGTAATTTAAGTAAATTAACATCACAGGTAAACGCACATTTTACCGATGTACACAAATTTTACTGATCTACTAATAGACGACTGGAAAGCGTGCATAGCAGGTGAGCCCCTTGATCAATTGCTGTAGATAATGCAGTTTTGTATGGAATATCTACATTCAGGATAAGCATGCAAATTGTACTGTAGCTTGTAAATCGTAGTAATTCTATTTCATAACTTTACATATCAGGTACTATGCTTGTCTGTGGGCAACTTATTGTCAGTAATGGGTGTGGATTAAAAGATAGACAGTAAAAATGTTGACCGTGTCTAAATAGACACCAGATGTTAGACAGTCAATAGGTCGACTGGGACAAAATTTCGACAGGTACAAAAGGTCAACACAAAAATGGTCGACACCTGATTTTTTTTTTTGTCTGTTTGTTTTCTAGCCCTAAGCTTCACCCTAACCCTCCCCTTGGTGCCTAACCCTCCCTCCTGGACCCTAACCATCAGGGTAGGTGCCTGACCTTAACCATCACTTCTAGTGCCTAACCCTAACCCTCCGGTAAGTTCCTAACCCTAAAAAAAAAATCAGGTGTCGACCATTTGACCCTGTTGACCATTTGTACCTGTGTATCCTCTTACATGTCGACATTTAGTGTTTCAACCTTTTGTACCAGTCGACCTATTGTCTAATATCTGGTGTCTGTCTAGAGATTGTCAACCTTTTTACTGTCCCCGTCAGTAACTTGTCTTTAAAGTGCCTTTGGGTATAATGGCAGGTGATTCTTGCCACGTATTTCAGTTTTGTTGCTCGGAGCCTTTCATACTTACTCCATTTGTAACCCTTATTTTTAATGAAGTGCCAGCAGATAGAACATTCAAATATAAATCCTACAATTTAAAAATAATGAAAAAAAAAGAGATTTGCCCCCCAGCACACTGCAGCAAAAACAATACTTAAATCCTACATGATAATAGCGATTCAGAGGTATTAGTTACATACATTTGCAAATATATGAATAAGCGCCAGGCCAATCGTCAAGGCTCCTCTATACTGGCGTCCCTAGCATTAAGGGGTTCACGTCCGAGAAGCAAGGCACCCCAAAAAATTCCAACCAAGGGCCATCCCCAGGGCATCACACGAAAAATAATTATTGCTACATATTGGTAGCACCCACTCTGGGTCATATAATTACAATTGATGTACTGCATGATAACAGTACATATAAAAGCTGAGAGTTAACTTGCCTTGGAGGTACCCCCAAAAAACCTTCACATGGCACTATAAGCATCAGCACATCCTCCTAATGCTGACTGCCTTCATGCCTCTCCAAACTTGCAAAAATTATATGACCCAGAGTGGGTGCTCACGCCATAGAAGCGATTAGTTTGTGATAACCAGGGGTAATTGTTCATTCGGCTGTAGTGGGTATTACCGCCGGCCGCATGGCTGGTGGTTCAAATCCCGACAGCAGCAGCACGGCAAGGGTGAAGATCGTCCCTAAGGTTAGTATCGCAAACCTAACCACCCCCCCCCCCCCCTTACCCTAACCATCCCTTAGGGGTGCCTAACTCTAACCTCCCCCCGGGGGTGCCTAACCATAACCCCCTCTTTCCCAGCCTAAACCTAACCCTCCCAGGGGGGTGCCTAACTCTAAGTCCCCCCCCCCCCCCGGGAGCCCTAAACCTAACCCGATCCCCCCCCCAAGCAGCTGTCCGCGCCCGGCTTACCTTCGTTCAGTATGTCTGTCTTCCGGCGTAAGGTTAATAACAGGCGTCGAGTTTTCAACGCCTGTCATTAGTACTACGCCGGGATCAGAGTCTCTGGAAGCTGGCGGTGCGCATTTAGACCGTCGGCTTCCAGACTACATCCCGTTCATTCAGCTGTATTTTTTATTTTTTTTTGTACTGAAGACCATTTTGTTGTATGCAGTGGTGTAAGCACTTAGGGTATCAGAATTTATCTGAACTTAACACAGCTGTCCTGAGGACTGTTCCATGTTACATCGACCCAGGAGCTTCTCTCTGCATAACTGAAAAGAGGTTAAAGGAATCGACCTTCGTATTAGCTGAACATTTTACAGTTGTACCCTTATATATGTTCTTGCTTCCAGTCGTGATCTACTTTGTGTGTTTAGCTTACAGAACATGGGCTTAGCTTGCGAGAGGAGTAAATGACAGGATATATGTGTCAGCGTCAGGTTACCAGTGCTACGATCACAGCACTTTGCCACCATGGCCCTACTTGTGCGGAGTTTGTATATTCTCCCTGTGCTTGCGTGGGTTTCCTCCAGGTACTCCGGTTTCCTCCCACACTCCAAAAATATACTGGTAGGTTAATTGGCTCCGAGCGCAAATTATCCCTAGTGTGTATGTGTGTGAGCATGTGATAGGGAACATAGAGTGTAAGCTCCACTGGGGCAGGAACTGATGTGAATGTCCAAATATTCTCTGTAAAGCGCTGCGGAATATGTGTGCGCTATATATAAATAACTGGTAATAATAATAATACTGTGAACCACCCACATAGAGGACGCACATCTCTATTTTCTTCTTCCTCCACTAGGGGGCACAGGGATCACTCTGGGTATAGCCTGGAGAGGGAGAATCTGGGCACCAAACAGTTACTAATTTTCCTCCCAGCAGCCACCTGACTCCCTATCCACTATACCCCGCCCCCAGCCATAGGCCAGCCAGTTTTTAAGTTTGGTGCTTAGCAAGGAGCAAGGGCACCATTTGTGGGGCTGCTTTTTAGTGGCTCCCTGTTGATTTTATTTTTTATTTTACACTAATAGCGGAGAGTGCAGGGAATCCTATAGGATACCGTCACTGCCACTACAACGACCACAGCGCCAGTGCTGGTGACACTGGCGACTGGGTCGGTGACTTCTGCCGCTGGTCTCCGGGAAGGTCAGCACACCACCGCTTCTGGAGACTGCAGCCAAACGCCAATGGGGCCAGGTAATAGTGGCTCCCTGCTGGCAGGGAACCGCATGCTCGCGGATTATCTCTGCCGGTGTGGAGACCACCTGCAGTGCTGGTAGTGTTGGTCCGGGGTGTTCCCATTCCATACGCTAGACCACCGGGACGCCGGCTAACAAGACGCCGATGACAGCGGTGAGGGCGATGTCCCTGGGGTCCACACCAGAGGGAGAAGTCGGGCTTTGCCTGTTCACAGCTCCTGGCCGCTTTTAGTCTTCCATGGTCCAGCGGACTAATGTGTGGGTCTCTTTTCTACAAGAATGATCACACCTGCAGTAGAGCCAGGTAAATGCAGCACTCTTTTACTTCTTCAGTACTGGAGTGGCTGATGCTAGCCAACAGGGGTATGGCTCAGCACAGGTCTGACAGTGCTAGGTCCTGTCTGGTTGTGAATACTTGGTGTAGCCTGGAGTCTCCATGTCCTTAGGAGACACCCTGATAAGGATGGAGGCTTTTTATTTCTTTACCTTTAAACATAACAGACCCCTGGTCTACAGCCCAGGTACTTAAAACCGACATCTGTTCTTATCAGTTTAATATCTGACACAGCCCCTATCTGGGGGCCATATATTAATGGTTTAGAACACTCCACCATTAACCTGGTATAGCAGTAGTAGTTTGGGAACCTCCTAGTGGAGGCTTCTGGATTCTAAGCACATTGCTTTAATGTATCCGCTACCAGCAACGGATCAGTCACTGTGGCTGGTTAGATTAGCTATCCTAGGCAGCTGTGTAGTTTCTACTGAAATTATCTGGTACAGGGTGCGTCCCTCGCTTTGCTTGGGCAGCTACGGCTAGGGGCCATTGAGCAGATGCCCGATAGGATCTCAGTGCAGGGACAGGGGCAGTTGGGCTACTACTTAATTAGGTGACCATTGACATAGTCATATTAACCTCTTAAGCGGACATCTGCCATGGTGGCCAGGACAGTCCTCTGACCACGTTCCTGGCATGCTGCCACGAACTCTTAAGTACTTAGAGGCACTTCTGTATTTTAGAGAAGGTCCTCGTGGTTCGGGGTTGAACAGTCTCTAGGTAGTGCCCATATACATTGTCTGCCTTCTGCACCAGGTGGTCTACCTTCTAGATTAAGGAGTTCCTCCTCTATGGACCCTGATGTAGATGATCTTAGACCGTCATACAGCTGGCAGGTCTATTGCCACAGGTTGGGGTGGATTTCCTCTTGAGGAACCCCAGCGTGGGGTCAACACAAGTGGTCTAGGGCGCATTCTCCTCTGGAGCCGTGGATTCAGATCCCACTTCTGTCACAGGGGTAGTGTTCCTGTCTTGGGACCAGCACAGCCCAGGTTCAAGTCCCGTACGGAAATCTTATATGCCTTAGTGAGTTTTCTAAACTCTCCTGGGAGCAGCACTCTGGGAGACTCTGTGCACTCTCCTCTAATCTCCACGGTTATTGTCCAGATTCTTTCCTCTGAAGGTGCAAGTTACTTTACCAGTCTCTTACTGGCCAGATACCTGACTACTTGTTTTAGCTCATCCTAGTTCTCTGGGTGCTAGCGGGGACTTCAGAATTATCAGTATCCGCATCAGCAGGAGCACAGGTGTAGTCATTACTCACTGACACATTTTAAAAGATCCACAGGTGGAGCTAATTATTTCACTTGTGATTTTGTGAGGAGACCTGGAAAACATGCACTGTTTGGGGTCCTGAGGGCTGAGTTTGAGAACCTGTAGACTAGAGCTTTGCAAAGCATTATTTCACATATAGGAGGCCTATTTACATATTGCATCCGGAACAGTTAGCATATAGCCTCTCCACCCTGAACACGCCAGATCTCTTCTGATCTCATAAGCTAAGCAGGGTCATTCTTGGTTAGTACTTGAATGGGAAACCGCCGGGGAATACCAGGTGCTGTAGCTTCCTCTGTGCAGTACAATCTCTTCCAGTATCTCTGTTACGGTAGGCCCTCAGCCCCTCCTGGTTTTCATGAAGATCAGGACAGTCATGACAGCTCCTCTCTACCTGCTTATCAGGGCTCAGTCACTGGATATCCATCTGTCTCAAGGTAGATCTTTGGTGATTCCTCGGATGCATAGTTATTTGGAAGCCTTTTCCCATGGTGGAGAGCTTTGCTGCATTCCATTGGTCGGGAGGTATTCCTCTCTGCCGTTATACTAACTGTCTTACTCTTACCGTTCCCTCCTTTCTAATCTCTACTGAGTGTTCTTACACTCTTGCAGGCAGATCTTGGACTCTGTAATCTATTCCTTTGACAGGGCGCAGTTACATCAGGTTGCTCTGTTTCACTTCCTGCCTTTTCACAGGGAAATTTGGGCTCTATGATATGGACTGCTCCAGTTGGGATCCAATGCACACCTTCATGGGTGTAGGGCAGTCACCTGTCATTAGTCCTTTAGGATTGGTGGATGACTCAGGGGAGCCAGTTACCAATTTTCATTCTGCTGTTTTGGTTGGTTTTCAGAGCTCTCTGTCTGGTTCTACCCCTCCTCCAGCATTGCCCGGTACTAGTCTGCCCTGACAGCGTGATACCTGTTGCCCACATAAGCCATCAGGGTGGTGTTCTCAGTTGCGGTTCCATTAAGATGGTCAGCCGCTCCCCTAGTTGGTTCTGAAGGCAGCCTTCCTTCCTACAGTTCTCCTGGAGCAGAGGACTCCTAGGCTGCTAAGTCATTCACTCAGGTGAGAGTGGGCTCTACATTCTGACGCTTTTCAGGGCCTTGTGGTCGCTGGCGCTTGAGATCAAAATGTCTCACATAACTACAAGTTACCAAGATACTGTTCCGGCTCCAGAGTTCCCGGAGCTCTCCTATTGATAGCTCCGGCAATACACTGGAAGTTTCAACTCTTCTTTCTTTTCTCACCTGTTCATACTTTTCACAGATCGCATTTGGAAGGAAGCATGGTGATTCTCGTGGCTTAGCTTGGCCATGGTGGCCGTAGTACACAGCTATTCCGTCTTGCAGTCGGTGCCTAATGCTTACTACTTGCCATTGCTTAGCGCAGTGGGTGTCTGTTTGAGCACCTTATCTTGTCACTCCCCCTCTCAGATCTTAACTTAGATCAAACTGTTCTGGAGTCTCGCTTGGGTTCCTCCCCAGAGTTGTGTCTTGGTTCCTCTCCTACCTGGGGTTGTTGTGTTCCTGACTCCTCACTGGAGGACGTATCCAGGAATGTAGACTTCCGGTAATTTTTCCAAGAACAGACCCGGAGCTCTGTTCTCTGTGGTCCTGTTCGACTTTCAAAAGGGGGGCTGGCCGATTTCTGAACCGATTATCCTGGTGGCCCGGCTTGGCTATCCGCCACACTCTGTGGTAGATCTCTAGCTCCTACTGTGGTAACTGCTCATTCCGCCAGGTCAGTGGAACCTTCTTGGGCGGCTTAACTTGGCGTTTCTGCGGTACAACTTATACGGCTGCCACGTGGTTATCTGCCCACTCTTTTTTTTTTTTTTTTGTACAATGCAGTTATCACCTTTGCGTCTTCGGATGCCCAGTAGCGGCCTCTCCGATCGGGATACAGCTTTAGGACGCCCCAGATTGATCCCTATGCCTCCTAGTGTAGGAAGAAAAAAGGAGATTATATGGTCTTGCGTTGTTAAATCCTTTTCTTTGACTCCATAGGGGGCACAGGGCACACCCTGATGCACCTGGCTTGTGGGGTTTATTTCCTCTGATGCTGGTACTTGGCGCACATTTTTCTTACATGTGTTCTGAGTGTTTGCCGGTTTTCCTTCTCCCTCTTCTTCTCCTCGTTCCTACCATTGGCTTGCTAATTTAAACTGGCTGACCTGTGGCTGGGGGTGGGTTATAGTGGAGAGGGAGCCAGGTGGCTGCTGGGAAGAAAATTAGTAACTGTTTGGTGGCCAGATTCTTCCTCTCCAGGCTAGGCCCAGAGTGATCCCTGTGCCCCTATGGAGTTTAAGAAAAGGGGGGGGGGTGGTTGTGGAGGTTAGGTTGGTAAATAAGAAAAAAAGATACTTACCTGTCAGGATCTTCACTGCCGGGCTTCGGCCGGCGGTAAATCATACTGATCCCAAGACAATGACCCAAAGCATATACAAGTCATTCAACCAAAGAATGGTTAAAGATGAATAAATATAAAGTTTTGGAATGGCCAAGTCACAGTCCTGACCTTAATCCAAACGAATTGTTGTGGAAGGACCATTGAAAGAAATAACACTAACCTAACAGAGTTGAAGCTGTTTTGTACGGAGGAATGGGGTAAAATTCCTCCAAGCCTATGTTCAGGACTAATCAATTACCGGAAACGTTTGGAAAATTGGGTAAAAAGTGGGGGGCCTGGTATTTTGGGAGGCTGCAGCAGATGTATTGGTTTTTTAGAGACCTCAAAATATACTAGTGCCCATTTTCAGGTAGCCCAAATTTAACTACAGTACTTATTTTTCTGAAAAAACATTGCTTTCTATAATTTCTCCGCAAATATGCATATAACAGCCCTTTGCGTCAAAATAAGTTCACTAAATAAGTTTACTAGGGCTACTACTACTATTCTATATTGATTCCCAGGGTCACTGAAGCTATTTATGGGGTACACACTGATTTCCCCCCAAAAAATTTCCTTTTTGCTAGTTTCGCTTTGTAAAACATTCACCTATCCACGTTTTCGCCTGTTTATCAGTTGAATAGGGCGAAAAGTGGGGACGCGCTTGGAAAAAACATTTCGTCAAAACAGGCGAATGAGGCGAATTCTTTCCATTTTTCGTCAGATGGCACTTTTCACAGCTAATTGAATTCGGCCCATAGATTGTAAACTCCACTGGGGCAGGGACTGATGCGAATGGATAAATATTTTCTTTAAAGCGCTACGGAATGTGTGCACTATATAAATATCTGGTAATACCTAAATAATAAAAAGCACCTTAATACCAGTTGAGGATCGTTTAAATGATACTGCCTCCCTGAGTGTTATAGCTGACCATGCACTTCCCCTTGTGGCTACATCTATAACCTTGTTTTAATGGCTAATTCTAGTATCATAACACACCATGTCATAAAGCCAGGGTCGTAACTAGGAGTATTTGAGTGGTGCCGTCTCATTGGGCACAGGACCCTGGAAGCGGCACAGTCGATGCCCCACGGCACCTGCATGTGGCTTACAGGGTGTCTGGAATGGCACAGTCCAGTAGAGTTGTCCAGAGCGTTCAAGGGATGCTCCAGGCAGGCGGCCTGTAGGGGTGGGGAACATGCATTATTTTGAACTGGTTTTATAATTTTCTTTTTGTTTTGTGATTTAGACCTTGCTCCATTTTGTTGCCCTTCTCTAATGTATGTTCTGCTGGAGATACAGCCTTCACAACTGCACATAATGTTGTTTGCATGCACTTAAATGACTTACACATTCTTAACAGAACCGGCAAATCCCTGGGAGCCATGTAAAAATCTCCTGGTTGCATGTAAAATGTTTCCTAGATGGCAGTACAGCTTCAGCACTACTATTGTAGATCCCATGCTAAGCATTTAGTTGAAAGCCAAGGCAATAAAAATCACTATTCCTTTTGACAGAGTAATTTCATTTTCATCATTTAAATCTGGATAGATATATAGTTGTAGAATTTCTCAATATGGAACTACATATAGCCACCTTTTTAGCTGTATTTATATTTGTTTCCTTCTTTTTATAAGTCACATAGCTCTGTGCTTCTGCCCCTGAGCTTTATTATGAAAAATAAAAGCAGGTGCTTCCACACAGGAGCAGTCTTGAGTCCATTTTATGGCATCATAGTCATGCAAATTGTGTTCCTGGGTACATTCTAGTTCTACATATGAAACTGATATATTCCTACTTGTATAACATTTCTTTAATCCTATTGGTGAGCGACTCTGTTTAAATTTACTGCTTCTTTTTCTAGAATGGGTGGAATTCCAGCTGTGAATGGAAGAGGGGAACGTCTCTTACTTTATATAGGAATCATCGACATACTGCAGTCATACAGGTAAATTATTCACCTACTCAATGATGACCTCTGCGGGTTACTAGCAGTTTAGACTGTATAGTTTATCACAATTTGCCATTGTGTTTTTTTATTGCTTGGGTTACCAGATGCACATATGCAGTTTGAATTTCCTACCTTTCTATCTGATAGCACTGGACAACACAGAACTGTGACACATGTTCTCGGGAGTACGCATATCTGCTGTAATCCAAAACTGGGCGCAAGATATTTTACCTTGATAAACCTCGCCCCAATTGAATTTGCCACATAGGTTTCCATGTGAATTCTAGAAAAATAAATGTGAACTATCTGTTGATCAAATTCACTTTCACACATCACATAAATTCTTAATGTACTAATCCCTATCATAACCTGATTACTGAAGTCTGTTATAAAGATATATTAATAACTTATAACACTTTGGTAAATAAAATGTTAATAGAAAGTATGATGGTCGCTCACATCAGCTTAATGATATTGCCCAGGTGCTTGTAAGGGGCGGGGTTTACACTGAACCACAGAAAAAAAGGGATATTCCCTCCAGCACACTGCAGCAATATTAGCAAAAATACTTGAATCCTACATGATAATAAAAATTCAGGGGCATTAGTTGCAAACATTTGCAAATATATGATTAAGCGCCGGGCCAGCGTCAAGGCTCCTCTGGGTGTTACTATTTGGTAGCAATAATTATTTTGGGGTGAGCGTTTGGGCATGGGACTCCCGGAGTTGCTCTGGCTGGGCTTTTATCAGGGAATCACCACTTAAACAAATAGATACTTTTTCATCACCTTTCTATGTGAATTGTTTATTATTTATGTAATTTTAATTCTTTCTTATTATATTAACACTTTGTAAAGTGCAGATGTGTCAAGATAATCAATAAGTGTTAATATAATAAGGAAGAATTAAAATTACATAAATAATAAACAAACCGATACTTTTTCATCACCTTTCTATGTGAATTAAGTGGAATATCCCTTTTTTTTCCTGTGGTTCAGTGTAAACCCCGCCCTTTACAAGTACCTGGGCAATATCATTCAGCTTGATGTGAGCGACCACCATACTTTCTATTTGCAGTTCTGAGAGGCATGAAGGGAGCCAGCAATGGGAGGATGTACTGGTCCGTATAGTGCCATTTGGAGGTTTTTGGGGTGCCTCCTGGTGAGTCAGCTCTCAGCTTATACATGTGCTGTTATTATGCAGTACTGTAATTGTAATTATATGACCCAGAGTGGGTGCTACTATTTGGTAGAAATAATTATTTTGACGTAAATAAAATGTATCCTTGCACCTGTAACATAAGGTATCCCTGTCTTGGCAGGAAGAACCCTAGGGGCTCTCACTCGAAAGCCCTCACTTTAGAAGTCTGCTGTGGTTTTTCCCTATAGGTAGAGAGTGTGAAGTTTTTCAGTAATTCCCCCATAATAATACATGTGTGTGCTGACCATTATATTACTGAAGGATCTCTGTAGTACCTACAGTTCAGACCTGAAGACTTAGGTCTCTTATCTTCTGTGCTTGGTGGCAGATATGGTGATGTCTAGAATGGTTTGTACGATTATTGAAATCACCCTGGTATGTATGTGCTTAAGCTGGGTGCACACTGATAGATATATCGCCAGGAGTGTACAGCGGTTTTGTCTGAACGACGTTGTTCACACACATTCTGTTGTTTTTATTATAACCCATATATGTACACTAACGGTCAAATGTTTAAAAAACCCAACCCTCACCCCTCCCCATTATTCCAGTTGTTGAAATTTAAGTCCAGTTCCAGTCCAGTTAATGACCTGAAATGGAACAAAGTTAAGCTGTAAACTGCAAGAGGTATAAAAAAAGAAAAAAAAAAAAAAAAGTTTTGGTTAGCAAAAACTGAAAAATTTCATTTTCAGAGTTATAAAAATAGGCTTTTTCCAGGGATTAACTAATAGGTTCAGGACTTACAGCAATGAAAATTAGGCTTACCTGGGCCATGGAGCAGTGCTGTAAGATGATGTTATGGACCGATGAATCAAAATGTATACACATTTTCATCCCACAGGGTTTTTGTATGGCATCAAGTTGGCAAAAATGCAGATTATTGCGATTGCTGGTTCCCCGTGTGTTTAAGCCTACAATTTAAAAGGGCGTTGTTTTTAATAGCAAAACACCCTCTGTTATGTTATTAAAAGCATTGCTCTTTTAAATTTGGGGCTGACACATACAGGAAAGTAAATGAAGCTCTGTGATACAGCTGTCAAGCATGGAGGAGGAAGTGGGATGATCTGGAGCTCATTTGCTGGATCCTGAGTCGGCAACTTACATGAAGTGACTGACACACTGAACCAAAAGGGCTTTCTCCTTCATCCACTAGGGGACACTGGAGTCTCGGTACAATGGGGTATAGAAGTGGGTCAACCGGGAGCTGGCGCCTTTAAAAAAAAAAAAAATCTGAATGGTAGCTAGCTCCTCCCCCTCTATACAGGCAGTCTAAAATTTGTGCCCTGGGAGCTGGACCTATGCTCCTTAAGGCTCTCTCACACGCAGTTACTACTATCAGCAGATTGAGGACACAGACAGGCAGCTCACTGCCCCTGCCTGTCTGTGCCATTGGAGCTGCCGGTGAGACCTCACCGCAGCTGCTTGCGGTGTGCGCTGGGGTCTCCTGCTACAGAGACCTAAGTCTCTGGGGAGTCCCAAGACGCGCTGCATGCTGCGCACGTCGCGGGCTCCCACAGCAAAGCCCGCCGCCAGCAGCACAAGGCAGAGCAAGGTTACTGTGTCCTGGCTCTCTGAATAGCAGGGAGCCAGGACGTTAGGCGGGCATACATAGTAAGCGGTCCGCTAACGCTGAGAGTGTGCCATAGTGGGGGGGGGGGTGGTGGGGTGGAGCCTAAGTAAATCTTCTGCTCCTGCCTCCCAGCAGCCTCGGCGCTTCCAAAGGGAGGCTGGAGACCATTTTAGCTACTGCTGCACATAGAGACTGTCTGTCTGCAGAATGGAGCTGTGACACTCAGGCCAGTACTGCTGTTTCACTGCTTTTATTCATGCAGCACTATTCAGTAGCGCTGCTAGGGTCATAGCATATCTCCCTCTATGCCCCTTTCCAGTTCTTACAGTCTCTGTATTGATCTCTGTATCTCACTGTCCCTTCACACGTACGTGTGTGTGTGTGTGTGTGTGTGTGTGTGTGTCTGTGTGTGTGACAGTGCATTGCAGTTTTGTCTACCAAGGGTTCTAAAGCTGCACAGAAATCATTCACCTGCAAGAATTGTGCAGAGAAATTTACACAGGCACAGTCTAGTACTTCCCTGCTGTGTGACAAGTGTGTTTCTCAGACTGCTGACTCACCCGTTCAGCCTATATGGTCTGATCAATTGACTTCAGTTATGTCTACTGTCGGCAGAGCTGGAAGCAGCTCGCAGAGACAGAGGTGCTCAGAAAGACATCTTCCGAACCAGATTGGGCTCGTTCATTAGCCAAGTCTGTTGAGGTACTTACAAGGGTAATGTCCCAGGCCCCTCCTGCAGCCTCGTCTTATAATGTCCCTAGTAAGAGGGTGTAGAAGCTTTAATTACTGCAGTACGCCAAGTTTTACATGTGGAAGACTTAGAGGTGACTGCTAGACCGTCTATCTTTAGTAAAAGACTTAGATAGGCTGTCACTTTTCCAGCATCAGAGGAATTGGATGAAATCCTAACCTCAGCTTGGAAACACTGAGATAAGTAGTTTCAAATATCAAAGAAACTTTTATCTTATTACCCCTTTCCTCCAGAAAGCAGGAAATTATGTGAGACTCCTCCCCTCAGTGTCCCGTCTTTCTAAAAAGACAGTACTCCCGGTACCTGGGGCTGTTTCACTTAAAGAGTCCCCTGACAGAAAGCTGGAGAACACTTTGAAGTCTATATATACAGTTGCAGGGGTATCCCTGCGTCCAGCACTAGTTAGCTGTTTGGTAAATAAGGCTGTAGAAGCTTGGGCTACGCAGCTTGCAGAGGGTCTTAAGACCAGGCACAAACTGAAGATCTCATTCAGCTGGCGAACAGATTGCAGAATCCGCTTCTTTCCTTGGGGAAGCTTCTAAGGACATATGTGGTCTTTCTGCTAGATCCTCGGCTTTAGTTATCTCAGCTAGAAGAGCTCTTTGGCTGCGTCAATGGCAAGCAGATGCAGAATATAAGAGAGCAGTAGAGGCTCTTCCTTTTACGGGGGACGTTCTATTCGGAACGGAGTTAGGTAGGTGGATCTCACAAGCTACCAGGTGGTAAATCCACTTACCTACCATCTGCTGCTCCTCCTCCTAGACGACCTGCTGCAGGACCATCCTTTCGGTCCTTTCGTGCCCATGGAAGGTTCAGAGGTCGTCCCGGAGGATCTCCGGCCTTCTCCCGTGGTTCCAGAGGCTGTGGTAGAGCTGCGGCAGCCTCTGCATCCTCGTCCCAGCAGGACAAGGCTGCAGCGAAGCCCTCTGCATTACGTTCTTCCTTCTCACTTGGGGGATCCCAGGGTGGGATCTAGTCTTCTGCACTTCAAAGAAGTGTGGATCAAGTCTTGTCCGGACGCCTGGGTCCGGGACATCACTACTCACGGACTGAAGTTGGACTTCAAAATCCAGCCGCCTTCTCGTTTTTTTCACAACCGGTTTACCACTGGCATCAGAAAAGTGAGTGGTAATTCAGGAAGCAATACAAAAGCTGGTATTGTCTCAGGTGGTAGTGAATGTTCCGACCCATCAGAGAGGTCATTCCAGCTTGTTTGTGGTGCCCAAACCGGATGGTTCAATGAGACCCATTCTCAACCTCAGGGATCTAAACCCCTATCTTCAAGCCTTCAGGTTCAAGATGGAGTCCCTCCAGTCTGTTATTGCAGGACTCGAGAAGGACGAGTTTCTTGTGTCCTTAGACAGACATAAAAGATGCCTATCTTCACATCCCCATCCGGCCCCCTCATCAGGTATTTCTTCGGTTTGCGGTGCTAGACTCTCATTTGCAATTTCAGGCCTTACCTTTCGGTTTTTCGTCATGGCTGTTATGATTGCCCTGCTTCGTCTTCAGGGGGTTGTCATTGTTCCATACTTGGACAATCTTCTGATCAAGGCCCCGTCAGTAGCTCGCTTGTTACTGGATATTCAATTAACTCAGTCTTCTCTTACAGCATGGGTGGATTCTGAATTTCCAAAAATCCTCTCTAATACCAACCCAACATCTGCTATTGCTGGGCATGATATTGGACACGGTGGAACAAAAGGTATTCCTACCTCAAGACAAGGTCTCCTCCATTCAGCACATGGTGGGTCTGATTCTGTGACATCGCAGTGTCTGTACATCTGTGTTCTACTCCATTTCAATTGGACCGTCTCTCCCAATGGTCAGGTACCCACCTCTTTCTCCACCAGCGAGTTCTATCGTCCCCCAAACTCGAACATCTCTCATTTGGTGGTTGAATCCCTCTCACCTGTTGGCAGGAAGGTGGTTTGCAGTGTGGGATTGGATTCTACTCACCACAGACGCAAGTCTGAGGGTGGGGGGCAGTGACTCTGGGAAAACATTTTCAGGGTCACTGGACTCAGCGGGAGGCAGGACTGCCTATAAACATCCTAGAATTCAGGGCAGTGTTTTATGCTCTCCAGCTGGCGCATCCTCTGTTGCAGGGTCAGGCAATCGGAGTACAGTCGGACAATGCCACAGCGGTGGCATATATAAACAAACAGGGCGGCACCAAAAGCCGGGCCGCCATGAGGGAAGTAAGCAGAATTATTCTTTTGGGCCTAGGAATTTGCAGTGGCGATTTTTGCGATCTTCATCCCGAGTAGAAAATTGGGAGGCCGACTACCTCAGTTGGCAGGACATTCATCTGGGGGAATGTTCGCTCAATCCACAAGTATTTCACCAACTGACTCTGCGTTGGGGCCGACCTCAGGGCGTCGAGGTTGAAGCACCAATTACTGCTCCCGAACGAGAAACCCGCAAGCAGCAGCAGTGGATGCACTGACAACACTGTGGCCATTTTAACTACATTTACCTGTTCCTTCCTTTCCCGCTCATCCCCCAATTGCCTCAAAGAATCAAGCGAGAAATGTCAAGGAGCTACTAGTAGCTCCAGATTGGCCCAGACGAGCGTGGTACTCCCACATACGGAGTCTGTTGATAGATGAGCCGTGGCCGTTTCCTCTACAAGACTACCTCCTTCAGGGTCCGTTTATTTATCAAGACTTAAGGCGGCTTAGTTTGATGGTGTGGCTATTGAAAGGGCTGTCCTCAGGATAAAGGGTATCCCGTCCAGTGATTCCTACCATGATTCGGGCTTGGAAGGAGGTTACGTCTCAACATTACTATCTGATATGGACGACGTATGTAGCTTGGTGTGAGAGACGAAAGTCACCTCCGTCAGTATTTATTTAAGGTATCACGCCTCCTTCTTTTCCTTCAGGCTGGCTTAACAGCAGGCCTTCATCTTGGTTCCTTAAAGGTACAAGTATCCGCGCTGTCTCCTTTCTCCAAGGAGTAGTCAGAATTCAGCCTCCTTTTGTTCCTCCAACGGCACCATCGGACTTGAATTTGGTACTGTCTTTCCTCCAGTCTGACACCTTTGAGCCGTTACAGAGGGTGGAGATAAAGTTTTTAACTTGGAAGGTTGTTCTTCTTTTGGCACTCGCCTCAGCGAGGCGTGTGTCTGACCTGGGGGCTTTATCATGTCTTCCGCCTTATTTCATTTTCCACGAGGGTAGGGCGGATTTGCGTACGCAAAGGTCTTTCCTTCCTAAAGTCGTATCTGCTTTTCATATAAACCAACTAATTGTGGTCCCTGTGTTTACGGATGAGTCTCCAGCCTCTAAATCCTTAGACGTTGACAGAACTGCTTCTCTACGAAAGTCCAATGCTTTGTTTGTTCGGTTTGATCTGGCGCGACCAGGTTGGCCGGCATCAAAACAAACCATTTCTAGATGGATTCGTCTGACTATCAGATAGGCTTATGTGGCGGCTTCAAGACAACCACCTGTTTCCATTACAGCGCATTCAATGCGCTCGGTAGGTTCTTCGTGGGCGGCTTCTCATGGGGTCTCCTTAAACCAGCTTTGTCGAGCGCCCACTTGGTCAGGCAGGCATACTTTTTTAAAGTTCTACCGCTTTGATACTTCTGCTTCAGAGTTTGGCCGCGCGGTTTTGCAGGGTTCTCTGCGCTCTCCCACCCGGGATGTGAGCTCTGGGACGTCCCCATTGTACTGAGACTCTAGTGTCCCCTAGTGGATGAAGGCGAAATTAGGATTTTGGTTCTTACCGATAAATCCCTTTCTCCGATTCCACAGGGGACACTGGACACCCACCCTGCGCTGTTTTACCTGCATTTGTCATTGTTTTTCTAGGTTCAGACGGTTGTTTGCTTATCCAGAGTCTGATTGAAATGTTTTTCTTTTATAACAATGTTTACTTCTTTTGTACATAAATGCTGTAGCTTTTCTGTTTTCTTTCTCCTTACTTACCAGCTCCCCTCAGGCACAGTTTATTTAGACTGCCTGTAGGGAGGTATAGAGGGGGAGGAGCTAGCTACCATTCAGATTTTTTTTAAAGGTGCCAGCTCCCGGTTAACCCACTTCTATACCCCATTGTACTGAGACTCCAGTGTCCCCTGTGGAATCGGAGAAAGGGATTTATCGGTAAGTACCAAATCCTAATATCGCAGCATTTTGCAGTGTCAAGCAATACCCTCTGGTCTATGCCTAGCTTGTCAAGAGTTCATCCTACAGCAAGGTACTTACCCAAACATACCTTCAGGCTATGTCAGAACTAGCTCTGAGGAAATGAACAAGACTGTAGGCTGCAAATCATTTAATAGCCAGCACCGTCTCCAGACTGGGGGCCAAATTCAATTAGACGCAAATGCCGTAATGCCTATTGCCGCTTTTCACCTGCTTGCATCTTATTCCCAAATTTAATTACAGGACGTTTTCGCTTACGCGGAAACTCAATGCACTAACAGGCGGAAAAGTATCTTCAATGAATGGCAGGCGCAAAAAAGTGCAAAATCTCCATTTTGGGGTGCAAAAATGGGGAATTGATTATTCAGAACCCCTTTGGAACAACTACCCCCCCCCCCCCCTCCCCCCAAGCACAAATTGGACAAAAAAGTTACCTCATAAAAGACATCACCCCGAGAAAGACATGTCATTTTTGGGGCGAACATGAAAAAAGTAAGGGGACATGGATAAAAACTAGCAAAATAAGTTTCTTGGGGGGCTGTTTGGATGGGCAGGTGTTTTTAGGAGTGCAGATGCTTTTTTTCTAAAAAGTGCACTTTAGAGGCACAAAAAAATCTGCTAGCACCCATTTTCAAGTACCCCAAATTTGACTGGACTATTTATTTTAATAAAAAAATACTGTTTTATTCATTCTTCACCACTTTTACAAAAAAGCTTCTAGAAAGCTTTTAACACAACTTAAGGACACCAAGTACGTTCATTGGGGCTAATTGTACACATCTGTATCGATTTCCAGTGTCAGTGCGTCTTATTTTGGGGCACAGACTGATTCCCCCTTTTTATTCAGTACTTTCCACCTGTTATGCATTCGCCTCTTTGCGTTTTCGCCTGTTTTGCATGCCGCAAATTTGCGGAGGGGGGGCGTTGGCGGAGGTTAGGGTTAGGCACCACTAAGGGAGGCTTAAGGTTAGGGGGTAGAATTAGGTTAGTGAATACTTACCTTCGACGATCGGTATTTCCTCTGCCGGGATGCCGCTGTCGGGATTCCATCCGCCGGCCAGGGGTCTGGCGGTAAATCATACCGATTCCCATGTAATACCTTTTGAAATAATTTTATATCACTCCCTGATTTGCATATTTCAACAATGAGATTATGGTGATGTTTGAACATGCAGACCATGAAAGAACTAAGGAAAACCTACAGGGACCGCTTATCTCTCTTTGGGGAATAATCATAATCCTCTCATTGCTGGCAGGTGAATGCTAATTATCTGATGAACAAAATTCTGAATGTTATTAATTCTGCACATGGCTACATCCTGTATATTTTGGGTGTCACATTATTTTTCCTATGAAGTGTCTTTTTTTTTTTTTTTTTTGGTCACTTGCATTTTTGTTTTGTTTTCAGGGACCTATCTAAAGGTGGGGAAAAGATCTGACATGAACTTCATGGGGGAGGGGGTCACTGTATAAAAATATTTTTCTTGCTTGTAATGCAGCTTTAGAGTAATGTCTGTTATTTGGTAACACTGTTAATAAAGATGATCTTGCAAAAGAAAAAGTAAATTCTCATAGCAAGCTTCAACTGATGCAGCTTTATAGTACATCTTTATTAACCATCGATAGGTGTCCAAGAATGACAAAGTACAGTGACCTAGTATGCACTCATATTTCAGGTTAATCAAGAAGCTGGAGCACACTTGGAAAGCTCTTGTTCATGATGGGGTGAGTTATGATACAGTGGTTATCTCCAGTAACCAACTTAAATTATTTTATTCTCAATTCCTGTTTTATTTTTAATTTTTTTTTAAATGTTTTTGTGTCAAACTGATATCTTCCTAAATTGTACCACACTTTTTTTTTTTTTTTTTTCAGGACACAGTGTCTGTACACAGACCAAGTTTTTATGCTGAACGTTTCTTCAAATTTATGACCAATACAGTGTTCCGGAAGACATCCTGTAAGTATCATTGCTGGCATGTAGAGCAGTCTAGAAGTTTTACATAAACAAATGTAATTAGGAATTTCAGCAGAATTTAGGATGTTAAAATAGTGATAAATCAGTATACCATTTAAAAAGACTAAAGTGGGGTAGAGAGTGCAGACATGTATAGTGGAAGCTGGACATAATGAGAATTCCACAGTCAAGGCTATAGATGGAGACAATGATCTGATGGAGACCAGAGGCTAGTGGTTAGGGAGTTATCGGGCCCTAGTGTATGTATTTCTGTACACCCATCAGCCATAACATATTGTGTAGGTCCCCATCGTGCCGGCAACACCGCTCCATGCCAGACCCATTAAGGCATGGACACCACAAGACCTCTGAAGGTATCCTGTGGTATCTGGCAGCAAGGCGTTCGCAGCAGATCCTTTACGTCCTGTAAGTTGCGAGGTGAGACCTTCATGTCTCTGACTTGTTTCTACAGTACATCGCACGTCAATTTCTTGAACTTTGTCCTGTTCCTCAAACCATTTCTGAAAAATATTTGCAGTGTTTCAGGGTGCATTATCCTGCTGAAGAGGCCACAAAATAATGTTTAGGTAGGTGGTATGTGTCAAAGTAACATCCAGATGAATGCAGAGACCCAAGGTTTCCTTGAAGAATATTGCCCAGAGCATCTTACGGTCTCCACTGGCTTGCCTTCTTCCCCATGTAAATGAAACGCCTACACACCTGACTGTCTAAATGATGTAAAATAAAATGTGGTTCATCAGGCCAGGCCATCTTATTTCATTAATCCATTGTCCAGTTCTGATACCCAATGTGGGCGCTTTCATTGGTGGACAAGGGTCAGCATGAGCACTCTGACCATTCTGTGACTACACAGCAAGCTGTGATGTACCGTGTGTTCTGACACCTTTCGATCATAGGGGGAGGGGCCCTAGATTGCACACCCTACGCACAATGTGAGGTACTACCTGCTGAGACTTGTAGTGCTGCAGACATAAAGAGACAAATGCAGCTGCACACTCTAACCATGCTGAACCTAATAATATAACTGCTAAATAGCATCAGAGGTTCTTTGCATAATAATGGCCATAATTATTGGCCTACCCACCGCGTCCAGGTGACCTCTATCAGGCAGGTCCCTAACACTCCTATGGAACAAATATAGGGTAGGGACCCCACAGGCCAACCCAGCAGAACACCCCATGGCATCACACTAGTGTGAGTTTTAAAGTGAGGGTTAAGAATAATAAAGAGAGCCTATGTGTTAAGTCGATCATAGCCAGTATTCACTTTTTCAGCAATTGGTGTTACAATAGCTCTTCTGTGGAATAGGACCAGACTGGCTAGCTTTTGCTCCCCGTGAGCATTTGACGCCCATGACCGTGTTGCCGGCTCGCCAGTTGTGCTTCCTTTGACCACTTTTGGTAGGCAACTAACCACTGCATACCAGGGATACCCTAGTAGACCTGCTGTTTTAGAGATGCTCTGACCTAGCCATCTAGCCATCACAATTTGGCCCTTGTCAAAGTAGCTCAGATCCTTACACTTGACCATTTTTTTTCTGCTTCCTACACATCAACTGCAGAACTGACTGTTCACTTGCCGCCTAATATATCCCACCTCTTGACAGGTGCCATTGTGAAGAGATAATGTTATTGACTTTTACCGGTCAGTGGATTTAATGTTATGGCTGATCGGTGTATGTGTGGTAGTTTATTGGCAATGTGTTTTGTTTGAAATATTACTACTTTTCCTATAAGTTTTCTAATCGTCTGATGAAGTGCATTGTCTGAAAAATACAGTGACAAAATGTAAATTTGTTTCTTGCCCTCTTAGTATACAATAATATAGGGTTCAGTATGTATTCCATTCATAATTATGTAGCCAGGCAGTTTCACTATTTGCTTTTGTCTTCCTTATACCCATTTCAGATATACAACCTGGGAAATTTCCTGCTCAGACCCGGGAATTTCTCCTGTGCAAATTCCCGGGTATTTGGTCGAGACCCCCCTTTCACACTACAGTGTCTACCTGGGAAATTCCCAGGTAGACATAAGCAGGGTTTTTTAGTTTTTAATATTACCTTCCTCTCCTCTGCCCTTCCTAGCCTATCCCCTCTCCGGCTGCCGCTGATGATGTCATCATCATGCAGCAGGCAGCCGACCAATCACTACAGGCATTTTATTATTATTAAATTATTTAAATGTGCCCTGGTGGTCTAGCGGGAGTGCGGGCTGCTCGCTGTGGCAGAGACGCGCTGGCGGGTGTCTCTGGCTCTGGGGGTGGTGAGCAGCAGCACTGAGCGTCCTATAGGACGCTTTGTGCTACCAACTCAAAGCAGCAGCGCTGAACGTCCGCGCTGCCAACTCAAAGCAGCAGCGCTGAGCGTCCTATAGGACGCTCTGCGCTGCCAAATCAATGTAAAAGTTGCTTGGTGCAGCCCGGGAGTACTAAATTCCCGGGTAACACCATTCAGACATAAGCAGGGTAATTTCCCTTAAGTCCCGGGAAATTCCCTGGACGATTGAAGGGTCGGCTACCCGGGAACGTGTTCCCGAAAAGGTACCTTTCAGACATACTCTGCAACCCGGGATTTGGCTGAGACAGACCAAATTCCCAGGATTCTCGGTATGTCTGAAAGGGGTATTACACACACTAAGGTGTTATTAGCATCTTTGTTGAGTAGAACTCTTGTGGGTCCATTGGATAAATTTAATTGGCTTCCTTTTTACTGGGTCTGTCCCTCATACCCTCTGAGACTTGTCATGCCCTAGCCCAGAGGTTCCCAAACTTTTATGAATCACTGCGCCCTAGAGTATCAGAAATGTTTTCACGGCACCACTAAAGCTGGGCATCCACTATACAATTTTCTGTCAGATACAGTATCTGTCCAATCTGGCTGGTTGGAATGAAAACCTGGTAATGTATGGCAGCAAATGATAGTCGATCATATGGTTTTAAACACTGAAAAAAGGACAAAAAAAATTGTTCAAATTGGTTAAATTTGTGAGTTTTAACCAATTTGTCTGAATAACCATTTTTTTCTATTTTCCAGTGTTTGTGCGCAAATGGACGATTGTCATTTGCTCCCATACATTACCAAGTTTTCATTACAACAACAGATATCTGACAGATAATTGTGTAGTGGATGCCCAACTTTAGTTTGTCTGAGAAATTCAGAAAAAATGAAGTACAGTGAAGTAAATTGTGCTTATCAATCATCCTTAGGTTAATTTATGTGGTGGTGGACAGGTTTGCACTTCTGTTTGTCCACATATTTACATTACATTGATTTGGTGCTGGACCACCAACCTGAGACACCCCTGCAAGTGTCCTGAGGCACCCCAGGGTGCAACAAGGCAGTTTGGGAACCACTGCCCTAGCCGCTAGCGATCCAGAATCTGTAGAGGCATGTACAGTGCCTTGCAAAAGTATTCACCCCCTTTGCATTTTTCATGTTTTGTTGCCTCACAACCTGGAATTAAAATGGATTGTTTGAAGGTGTGCATCATTTCATTCACAGAACATGCCTGCAACTGTGAAATTGTGTTTTTTTTTTATATATATATATATATATATATATATTGTGAATCAAACAACATTTAGGACAACCTAACAGAAAACTTCAGCGTGCATAACTATTCACCCCCCTAAAGTCAGTACTTTGTTGAGCCACCTTTTTGCGATAATTACAGCTGCTATTTGCTTTGGATAAGTCTCTGAGCTTGCCACATATTGCACCTGGGATTTTTGCCCATTCCTCAAGACAAAACTTCTCCAGCTCCTTCATGTTGGATGGTTTCCGCTTGTGAACAGCAATCTTCAAGTCTGACCACAGATTTTCAATTGGATTGAGATCTTTGCTTTGACTAGGCCATTCCAACACATTTAAATGTTTCCCCTTAAACCACTCGAGTGTTGCTTTAGCAGTATGCTTCGGGTTATTGTCCTGCTGGAAGGTGAACCTCCGTCCCAGTTTCAAATCACAGGCAGACTGTGTAGGTTCTGGGTTGTTTGTGGACCCGGGGTGGTAGCAGGAGCGATCACAGAAGCGGATTTGAATAAGAAACTAGGTTTTTTAATAAGTGCTTGAGAAGACATAAAATATGGCAGTAAATAAAAGTCCAGGAATATATAAATGTGCACAAGAGTTCTGTGGTATAAGTAATGGGTTAATGTCCAAGTAGAAACAATTAGAGCTGTCCAGGTGTGCAGGTAGTGAGACTGAAAATAATCAGCCAGGTATGCAGGTAGTGATGCAGGAAAATAATAGCCAGGTATGCAGATAGTGAACTAAGGCAATGAGCAGGATGTCAGCAGGCTCAGGCACTCAGGTATGGGCAAGGGTGATGGAGGAAGCGGGTTAGTCCAGCGGAAGCTAGGAGCTGACAGGCAGACTGGCAGACAGTGAATTCACAGGAACAGGATAAGCACAGAGAACTCCCTCTCAGCTAGGCTGAGATACACGTTGCACTGGCAAAGAAGGAAGGCACTGACCCTTTCTAAATACCCCATGCCGTGCTGTTACTGGGCAGAGGGAACATGTGACTAACCAGGATTGGCCAGCCGCATCACATGGCCAGAAGGCAAAATGGCGGCGCTCATGCTAAACGGAACGGAGACGCCGCCAGGCCTTACCAGCGCAGAGTGACGACAGGCCCGCACAACAACGCGCGCAGCCAAAGCCCCCTGCCAGACACCAGCTCCGCCACCAGACAGCCTGCGCCACACAGGTAACACCCGCCTAGCGCCATGCTGAAATACCCTGGCCGTGACAGACTGAAACAGGCTTTGCTCAAGAATATCCCTATATTTAGCACCATCCATCTTTCCCTCGACTCAAATCAGTTTCCCAGTCCCTGCTGCTGAAAAACATCCCCACAGCATGATGCTGCCACCACCGTGTTTCATTGTGGGGATGGTGTTCTTGGGGTGATGGGATGTGTTGGGTTTATACCAGACATAGTGTTTTCCTTGGTGGCCAAAAAGTTAAATTTTAGTCTCATCTGATCAGAGCACCTTTCTCCATACATTTGAGGAGTCACCCACATGCCTTTTGGCAAACTCAAATCGTGTCTTCTTATTTTTAGCACTAAGTAATGGCTTTTTCTGGCCACTCTTCCATAAAGCCCAGCTCTACGGAGTGTACGGCTTATTGTGGTCACATGCACAGATACACCAGTCTCTTCTGCGGAACTCTGCAGCTCCTTCAGGGTTACCTTTGGTCTCTGTGCTGCCTCTCTGATTAATGCTCTCCTTGCCCGGTCTGTGAGTTTTGGTGGGAGGCCCTCTCTTGGCAGGTTTGTTGTGGTACCATGTTCTTTCCATTTGTTGATGATGGATTTGATGGTGCTCCGGGGGATCATCAAAAATTTGGATATTTTTTTATAACCCAACCCAGAATTGTACTTCTCAACAACTTTGTTGCTGACTTGTTTGGAGAGCTCCTCGGTCTTCATGGTGTGATGCCTCTTGCTTAGTGGTGTTGCAGCCTCTGGGGCCTTTCAGAAAAGGTGTGTTTATACTGACAGATCATTTGACACTTAGATTTCACACAGGTGGACTTCATTTCACTAATTGTGACTTCTGAAGGTAATTGATTGCACCAGAACTTTTGAGGGGCTCCATAGCAAAGGGGGTGATTACATATGCACATGCCAATTTTCTGAATTTTATCTATAAAGATTCTTTTTTATATATATTTTCTTATTTCACTTCACCAAATTAGACTATTTTGTGCAGATCCATCACATAAAATTCAGATTACAACCTGTAATGTATTTATTTTTTTTAATGTAACAAAAAAGGTAAACAGCCAAGAGGGGTGAATACTTTTGCAAGGCACTGTACATAGATACTAAACACCACTGACACTGAAGTGGGTAAAAAATCCTTTTAAGTTTTATAGAGACACTTCTAGCTAAAATGAAATTTATTTGAAATCATGATTCTTGCAATTTTGCAAAAATGTTAGTAGGTAAAATTCGCTAACTGAAAAATGTATGTTTGATTTATGCAGGAAAGTAAATGACAGGATACTTTTCTGTGGGAAACTGATGTATAATCAACATCACAATCAGTCATGAGTGGTCCCTTTTGCACAGTCCTCCTCACTTAACAAGTACAATATCTGTTGTTGGGAGGGGATTGAGACATATGGGATGGAACGACAACAAGAATAGTGGTGATTTAAATGACTGCTGTTTGTAGCAGTCACTCTTATGGATTGTAGTTCAAGCCTTATGCTTATTTTATGTAAATATTCCGAATCGCTCATATCGGTCTTATGGGAAATCTGGAATTAATGTGCCTTTTTAAAAGTAAAATCTATTTTCCCAGGATAATTGTACTATAAGTGGAAGTGCATGGTTTCCATATAAAATAAAATGTTATACAATTCTGCTTTTCTTAGGTTTTAAATGCATTCATAATATATGGAAAAAATACTTTTTATATTAAGTAAATGTCCGTTCATACAGGTAGTTAGGAAGCACTAATAAAGCATTTGTTACTTTTATCCCCTCAGCACTAAAGTCCTCGCCTTCCAAGAAGGGAAGAAGCACACTTCTTGTGCCTCGCCCTATGGGACCCTCTGCTGCATTCTCTGCAGGGCAAATCCCCACCGATCAGGAAGAAGGGAAATATGACCTACGTGGAGCCCGCAGCTACCCAACTTTGGAGGATGATGGTGAGATTAGGGACGAATACAATATTTTGGCATGCTGCCTCTAGATTGACAATATAAAACATGCCAGGTTTGGTGGTCCACAGCAGCAGTGGTTTTAATACTTAAACAGCCGCTGAAATGTAATTTAATTTACAAGCAGAGTAATCAAACTGACTGCCTAATGCTGGGTACACACTAGATATATCGGGCATTCAGTCGAACAGCTGATATATCGCGAGCACGTCGGCAAGTGTGTAACCCTGATGTCTGTGAAAAGTATCGTTCACTGAACTATCACACAGCTGACGGTCGATATATATCTGTAGATATATTGTCTTATCTGGCTGTGTGTACGGGCGGTCAGCAGACCGACTGTACACTTGTTGCAGGGACTGATGTCGCAGCTAAGCGGGCAAATTTCAAATGCCCGTCCAGCTGTGATGTCCGTACGACATGTAGAGCGGCTGATCGGTAAGTGTGTATACTTGCGCCGACTGAGTGGCCAATTCAGGCATCAGCCAGCCGGCTGCTAAGTCGACCTAGTAAGTACCCAGCTTAATCCTCATTAAACATTGTTATAATGGCAATTGCCTCCTTGGTTGAAAGCCTTCTAAGTTAAAAACGTGGAGCTGTACCTACTCATGAAATCACATTGGTTTCTTTAGAAACCAGTGACATTGCAGAAGCACTAACTCTTTTGACTAGTATTTGAGGCACTAAATGGCTAGGCTGCTTGAATTCCTGCAATGTGAAGAATTAATGAAGCCTAAACTATGTGCACCTTGTGTAAGATTAATCCTAGGAAAATATTTTTCTAATACATCACTTTATAAAGTAAGGAATGTCAGTTTGCTGTGTTCTCGAATATCTCTAACTTTCTCCATAGGTCGTGCAGACTTGCTGCCCTGCACACCCCCGTCTTTTGAGGAGGCCACTACTGCCTCTATTGCTACCACCCTTTCTTCCACCTCGCTATCTATTCCGGAGCGCTCTCCCTCTGAAACTTCAGAGCATCCTCGTTACCGGTGAGAGTCGTGACATGTAGCGAATGCAATTTAAAGAGCGTTTGGTGTTTTCCTTTCACATTTTTCCAACTATAATTATCATCATAAGACCAAATTTCTAGAAGCCTCGAGTCTAGAATGTAGTAAGTGCGAAAAGTTATTTTCTACATCAGGGTATCCACAGGTTACCTTGGGGTATAGGTGATGACGTCAGGCATCGGGCACCATAGAGTTAAGTTTTCAGCCTCCCAGGATGCACTAGGGTCCCCCTCCTATACTCCGCCCCCGAGCCAAGGTATCTCAGTTTCTTTTGGTGCCCGGCTGGAGTTGGATGCACCTGTTAGAGGGGGGCTAAGAATAGCCCCTGAAGTTTCTTCAATGCAGCTGTGGCTGCACATCTGGAAGTACAGCATGGACAGTCAGTGCTGACGTCCATGCTGTCTTCCCTACACCCCCGCCGGTACCAGAACGCCGGTACCGATCCGGGGATGCTGGTAAGCATCTGGGGTCACAGCTAGCGGTGACTCCAGATGTTTGGGACCATGGCCGGATCCAAGGGGGCAGCAGGTAAGCAGCGGGGTCCCGCGGTGGGACCCTGCTGAAACATGGTCCAGAGTCCCCAGGCAGGGGGCTCCCTGGGGACTGGCTGCAGCGTGGAGCCAGGTACCTAACCTGCGCTTCCACTACCCCCCTGGGACAGCAGACCGCGGCTAAGCGGTAGCGCTGCGGCGTTCCAGGGGTTAATTGCATGCCAGGGGAGAGCGCCTTCCCTGTAGCACAGCCGGCGCCTCCCCCGCTGCACACAGCCCTCTCTGCACTGTGCTGACTGGCCCTGTGGCAGCGCTCCTCCCCCAGGCCGGCCTCCTCTATGCTCCTCGGTGGCCATCTTTACAAGCGCATGGTGAACGCTGCTGGAAGCTTGGAAGCGGTGGCATCGTGGTCTGGGTCCCCCGGCATACCTCTCCTCCGTTTGGTTCAGGTCTGTGTATGCAGCGCTGTGTCCTACCAGGCTCTGTGTCTGCGTAGTTGATTATCAGCGCTGTTAGTGCAGGAATTGATTTTCTTTGTATTGTATGTGACGACTGCTAGCGCTGCTGCCTGTACTTTCATTTTCTACTGTCAGCCTTTTCACCCTTCCCTGATCTTTTTCTGCTAAAGCCCTTGCGGTGCGGTGATTGCAGGGTGGTCTCACTATACTACGAGTATCAGTGAGAGGGGTCACATACTTTCCATCATGTCTGGGAGTGACTTTCCTCTCCAGCTTTTGTGTACTACGTGCAAGGTACTTAGGGCCTGATTCAGAGCCGAACGCTCTGACCGGAGCGCTCGCTATGAATCAGGGCCCTCCTCCATGAAAATGGAACGGCCTCCTGGCCGCTCGCATAGCTGTGGGTGAAGACCATCGCGACCATCGGGCTTGCGACGGAGACCCTGCGGTAGGGTCTCGCTGCCGCAAGCCCTGGAGTGATTTTGGCTCTATCAGAGCCAAAATCACTCCCACTGACATCACTAGTGATGTCAGTGGGGCTGGCTTCAGACGGTAGGCGTTCCCATGGGAACGTCTCCGTCTGGCAGGCACGCCCACCAAAGGGGGCGTGCTGTCAATCAACATCGACAGCACGCCCCCTTTGGTGCGAGACCTGGAGCGATGGAGAGCCCGTCACTCGCCGGGTCTCGCGCATGCGCAGGACGGAGCTCCCTCCATTGTGCGCATGCGCAGTGGGGGAACATCGACCCGCTTGCGAGCGTCCTGCGCTCGCGAGCGGGTCTGAATGACCCCCCTATAGCGGAGGGGGAAGGCAGCGCGGAGGGGCAGTGTTATTTATTGGC
Organism: Taudactylus pleione; assembly: GCA_031769625.1. Lineage (NCBI taxonomy): Eukaryota > Metazoa > Chordata > Amphibia > Anura > Myobatrachidae > Taudactylus > Taudactylus pleione. The sequence goes on along the minus strand of JAUIMM010000559.1, from coordinate 2,807,923 downwards.
GCGGCCAATTACTGTCACGGCCCCGGTACAGGAGCCGCCCTGGGCTTGTTTCGCCAAATCGCTTACAACCCTCGTGGGCCAGTTAGCTCCGCAGCCTGCGTTCTCACAGATGGGTTTGTCCCAGCAGTCGGTGGTGTCGTCACCCATGCAGGGTTTCCCGAGACAATTGATGGTACCACACAGTCTCCCTATTTCCCCTCCCCAAGTCTCTCAGGAGCCTGCGTGGGTTAATTCTCTGACAAGTTCTGTACAGCACTTGTCGGACGTGTTACAAGGGGAGTCTGTGTTGAGGCCGCATAAGCGGTCGGTGGCATCTCAGTCCGCTCCTTATGAGGATGACGACGTGATGTCTGATGATGGGGAGATTCTGGATTTTTCGGACCAGGAACCTCTCCGTACTAAAGAGTCGGACACTAGGTCCAAGGTTTATATTCCTGGACTTATTCGGGCAGTCCGCACAGCTTTAGTGATTGAGGATGAAAATCCTCCGGTGTCCAAATCTAAATATGCCTTTTTTAAGGATATTAAGGGTGACTCCACAGTGTTTCCTCTTTCGGGTCAGTTAGTGGACTATTTAGAGGAGGCGTGGAAACATCCGGGCAAATGGTATCAGCCTCAGAGGCGCTTGGCGGTGGCTTATCCGTTTGTGGATAATTATTTTTCTAAGTGGGAATCCCCTCTACAGTTGGATTCCCATGTGACATGCCTAGTCTGCAGTGCCACATTGCCCATGCCCTCCATGTCTTCCTTGAAGGATGCTACGGACCGTAAGGTAGAGATTTGCCTAAAGTCCGTTTATTCCCTTGCCGGGGGGGGGGGGGGCAGCTAGGCCGGCTATGGCCATTTGTTGGGTAGCCAGAGCTATGGAGCGCTGGGCTGATAATTTGGAGGCGTCTTTCGATTCCGGCTGAACAGACCGAGTTGATAGGCAATCTCCGGGACTCAGCCACTTATATCAATGAGGCGGCCTTGGATATCAGTACCCTGGCGTCTCGGATTTCTTCGGCGGCTGTCGCTGCTCGTCGCACCTTATGGTTGCGATCTTGGAAAGCGGACGCTGATTCCAAGAAGGGCTTGGAAGCTTTGCCTTTCAATGGAGAAGTGCTCTTTGGTCTGGATCTGGACAAAATCGTAGCCACGCTGGCGGAAGCCAAATCGGCATGTCTTCCGTCTGCTGCGGTTCCTTCCGGTTCAGGTACGTCGGCCTTACAGGGCCCAGGGTAGGCCTAAGACACAGTCTTTTCCCAGACAGGCTGGCCCCAAAAAATCAGCCAAGCCCCGGAAACAGGCCTGGAGTACCAGACATCCGGCCCCTAAGCCCAATGACAAGCCTGCGGCCTGACGGTCCGGGCCTCCCTTTGGGGGATCCCAAAGAGGGAGGCTGCCTGCTGCAGTTCGCCCAGTGTTGGTCGGTTACCTCGACAGACACTTGGGTTCTCGAGGTGGTTTCTCATGGGTACGCCCTCTCCTTTCGGCACAGGCCCCGTCTCGATTCTTCACCACGGGTCTTCCATCAGACCGGAACAAAGCCGTGGAACTGCGGAAGGTTTTGCACACTATGCTCCAGGCTGGAGTTATAGTGCCTGTTCCATTCTCCCAGAGGGGCCAGGATTTCTATTCCAATCTGTTTTTGGTGCAGAAACCCAATGGGTCGTATCGTCCAATCCTCAACCTCAAAGCACTCAACAAGTCTTTACGGGTGCCGAGGTTTCGGATGGAGACCCTACGGTCCATCATTCTGGCGCTGGAACCTGGGGATTACATGGTGTCGTTGGACATACAGGACGCTTACCTGCATGTCCCTATTCTTTTACGCCATCAACAGTTCCTCAGGTTTGCAATCCGCAACGACCACTTTCAGTTCCGGGCGTTACCTTTTGGGCTGGCGACAGCACCATGTGTATTCACCAAGGTGATGGCGGTCATGGCGGCTTCCCTACGGCTGCAGGGAGTCCGCATGTTACCGTACTTGGACGACCTTCTGTTGGTGGCAGGATCTCCAGAGCTCCTTCTACGCCACTTGGACCTGACCATTGCGGTACTGCATCGGCACGGCTGGTTGATAAACTGGCAGAAGTCCACCCTGATCCCGTCTCGGAGGATTCTGCACTTCGGAGCCTAATTGGACTCAGGACAGCAAAGGATCTTTGTGACGGGGGAAAAGATCTCTGACTTGCAGTTGAGGGTGCGCAGTTGTCTGCAGAATCGCCGTGTGTCTCTGCACTCGGCGATGAGGTTACTGGGCTCCATGGTGTCGGTATTCGACATAGTGGAATATGCCCAGTTTCACTCCAGACCTCTGCAGCAGTTGATCCTGTCCAAATGGAATGGACTGCCTCAGAGTCTAAAATCCCAGACGATGGTGCTCACTCCGGAGGTTCGCCTGTCCCTAGCCTGGTGATTGCAGACGACCCATCTCAACAGGGGTCGTCCGTTCTGGGTGGCGAATTGGGTCCTGTTGACAAAGGACGCCAGTCTGCGAGGCTGGGGAGCAGTCACGGGTCCACACTTGTTCCAGGGCAGGTGGACTCGGGCGGAAACAGAGCTTCCAATAAACATCTTGGAGCTCCGCGCGGTATTCAATACTCTCCAGCAGGCACATCAGGTTCTCCAAGGTCACCCAGTGCAGGTCCAGTCGGACAACGCTACTACCGTGGCCTACATAAATCTTCAAGGAGGAACCCGAAGTCGGGCGGCTCTCATAGAGGTGTCCCGAATCCTGGTTTGGGCGTAGCGCAATCTCCCAGTCATATCAGCAGTCTTCATCCCGGGAGTCCTAAACTGGGAGGTGGACTTTCTCAGTCGCCAGGACGTTCATCCAGGGGAATGGTCTCTGCACCAGGACGTCTTTCAACTTCTGGTGGACAGGTGGGGTCTTCCAGAGATCGACCTCATGGCGTCACGGCACAACAACAAGTTGCCGATGTAAAAAAGGCGTCTCTGGTGGATGCTCTGTCCATCCGGTGGACGTTCCGGTTTGCTTATCTGTTTCCTCCGTATTCCCTTCTTCCACGGGTAATCCGGAAATTCAAACAGGAAGGAGGGACGCTCCTGTTGATCGCTCCCGCGTGGCCCCTGAGGCACTGGTTCTCAGACCTCCAGGGACTGTCCGTGGACATTCCTCTGCGGTTGCCGTTACGTCCGGACCTCCTGTCACAGGGTCCTTGTCTTCACCCGGACCTGACTCTGCTGTCTTTGACGGCGTGGCTGTTGAGACGGCCATGTTAAGGTCCAGGGGGTTTTCCAGCTCTGTAGTGCAAACCATGCTAAGGATATACCATCGTGTGTGACATACGTTCTTCCAGTGGTGTCGGCCAAGAGGTTATGCTCCTCGGGAGTTCCGTCTGTCTAGAGTATTAGCTTTCCTACAGGCGGGACTAGACCATGGGCTTCGCCTTGCATCTGTGTCTGCCCTGTCAGTCTGGTTCCATCGTAGGATTGCTGCAATCCCTGATGTGCGCACCTTTATGCAAGGTGCTCTCAGAATTCAGCCACCTTTTGTTCCACCGGTGGCGCCTTGGAATTTAGCTGTGATCCTGAGGGCTCTCCAGGGACCGCCGTTTGAACCACTGGGCTCAGTGGTCCTCAAATGGCTGACAGCTAAAACTATTTTCCTTCTGGCCGTTGTTTCGGCCAGACGTGTTTCTGACTTAGGGGCTCTATCCTGTAGACCCCCTTTTCTGATTTTTCATAGGAACAGGGCGGTGCTGCGCACTCGTCCTGGTTTCCTTCCTAAAGTTGTTTCCAGTTTTCACATCAACGAGGAAATCGTTGTGCCGGCTTTTAACTCACCTGATCTTTCAGTGGGTGAGGCCACTTTGGATGTTGTGCGGGCCTTAACGATTTATGTTGACCGCACTTCTTCGTTTAGGAAGTCTAACGCCTTGTTTGTCCTCTATGGCTTCCGTAAAAAGGGTTGGCCTGCTTCAAAGCAGACTTTGGCAGGCTGGATTCGTATGGCCATTTCAGAAGCTTATCTTCATGAAGGCCTTCCGGTTCCTTCCTCTGTGAGGGCTCATTCCACTAGGTCTGTGGGTCCTTCGTGGGCTGCTCGACGTGGTGCCTCTGCAGTCCAGATCTGCAAGGCTGCCACATGGTCCTCGGTCCATACCTTTGTGAGGTATTACGCGTTTTACACCTTTGCCTCTCAGGATGCTTCCTTCGGGAGACGGATTCTCCTTTCAGCACAGGAGCATCCCCACCCTTGAAGGATACTGCTTTGGGACATCCCCAAGGTCTCCTGTGGATACCCTATGGACCCTGATGTAGAATATATGAGATATGGTAAGAACTTACCTTTGTTATCTCTATTTCTACGAAGTCCATAGGGTTCCACAGGACTCCCGCCCTGTCGCACCTGTGCTGCAGATGGGCTTTACTTTGGTCACCGGTTTTTCCATCTCCCTCTGGTGAGAATGTGATTCTTGTGTGTGTCCAGATCTTTTTTTCTCTCTCTTCCTTCTCCTCCTCCAGCCTATGGCTTGGTACGTAACTGAGATGCCTTGGCTCTTAGGGGCGGGGTATAGGAGGGGGACCCTAGTGCATCCTGGGAGGCTGAAAACGTAACTCTATGGTGCCCGATGCATGACGTCATTACCTATACCCCAAGGTATCCTGTGGAACCCTATGGACTTCGTAGAAATAGAGATAACAAAGGTAAGTTCTTACCATATCTCATATTTTATTAACCTTCATCTGTAAGGTTCATGTATAATATTTTCAAGCGTTTCAGTTAAAAAAAAATATATATAAATATTTTACCCTTTTGAGAATCCATTGGAGTATCTACATGAGGAAAAGAAAGCTTAATTCTAGTATATTTTCATATTGTGGTAAAGGAATTTTATTTTTGGTTTCATATTTATGGCATTAAAGACTTTTCGGCATAATTGACATGCATTCATTTCAGGTATTTTGATAAAGCATTTATAAAACTTAAACAAAATCCATGTTTCACAATTCACTTAATGGGCAATAAAATGTAATTTCATATCTGTCATTACTTTTAAAATCCATTTGAGACTATAGTAAGATCATGGATATTTTAGGTAGTGTCGTATGCATTTATTTATTTGCTTGTATTTACTAAAGACGACTAAAAGAAGCTTTTCACGAACAATACGGAAAAATTTTAGAAATTGCCTGAAATAAGATTGAAAAGCGCTACTAATTGGTTTGACTTACAAATGGCTAGTTTAAAAAAAAAAAAGGTATCTAATGTGGTATTTTTACTTTATAATCAGTAGAATTTTTTGTTGCAGATGACAAAAAGATGGCTAAACCTTAGCATTAGCAATGAACGACTTCTGTTTTGTTTTTCTTCCAGAAGACGCACTCAGTCATCAGGATATGATGCCAGGTAGGATTTGGTATCTGCATTGTGGTTTTTTGGGGGGGTTTTTTTGTTTTTTTTTATACTTTTAATCAATAGATGTTTTTGTTCCAAATGACAATATATGGGCAAACACTTCAATAAACAACAGAATCACACTCCAAATTGACCAAATTTTAATATAACCGTGCTCACAGGCTGGTGCCAGTTGTCCTGCAAGTGCATTTTTCAATATATTCGATAATAATCCTTTTAAAATCTTTAGGATTACTATTGGGCAGTTTATTATTGTTTATTTTAATTAATTTTTTTTATTTTAAAAGTGACACAAACAGCCTGCAGTGCAGTGCATAAGGAGTGCACAGAGAGAGCATTTAACAGTATTACATATATTTTCTATAATACACAGATAACGAATAATACATAAATACACAATACAAAATTATACAATGACCAATCAACAACAAATTGAGAGTATAAAAATCATATAAATGTCAATTTTGCTATTGACAAGACAGTGAGCAAACGTGAGAAGTAGCGACCATGTGAGAGAGGCCAGCACACAGGGCCTCAAAAAATGGCTGGTGACAGACGGATGCAGTGTTATGAAGCAAAACACAAGGGATGAGGGTCCTGCTCTTACGACCTAGAAGGATGGGAAGACACAAATAATGTGGCACAAACTGATGGTAGCAAAGGCAGAAAATGTTGGAGCCACAGAAGATTTTATAGAAGGTTATTTACTTTTTACAATATCATAGTGTGTGTGACTGTTATTAATATGTTTGTTATAGTTTTGTTTCTCTTTCATTCTTCTGGAAGACATTGCCAACCATGGAGTGTAGAGGGTGCTGTGAGGAGCAGGCACATCAAACTAAATTTGTTTGTAGCTAGAATCCCCTCTACATCAAATAATCCCATAAGGAGCCAACAGGATCAGTTTGCCCAATGTGCCCATGGAGTAGTAGGCACCATCATTATTAAGCTGCTGGAGCAGCTTTGTGAGTATTGGGATTTCTATTTTACTGCTCTTATATTTTCCTTGCTTATTTTACTTCTTGTTTGCGGAGTTCTTACTGAGAACTCCAGTGAAGAGTGCAGGCAAGACATTAAGGATGCAGCCCTCAGTTTGGGAGGGGAACCACTGCCTCCTCAGTTTTACAGTGGGCAGTGCTCATTTTCAGTTCAGAGCCCTTTCCTTCGGTTTTGCTGTGTCTCCATGTAAGGGATGGCAGCACTTTTGTGGTTGAAAGGTATGAGAATCGTTCCTTGCATGGGCAACCTGCTGATAATGGCAAATTCTGCTGCACTTCTCCAGTCCCATCTGCAGTTAACCAAAGAGACCCTGGTGGCACATGGCTGGGTGATAAAATATGCCAAGAAGCACCTGCTCCAATAACAACGTCAGAATTTAAATTTCTGGTTGTTCTTTTCAGTACCATGTCGTCTTACCAGATAACAAGATATTGACTATTCTGTGACTGGTATCCGTGCTACTGGCTGGCAGACAGGTGTCTGTTCTCCAGTGCATGCATTCACTGGGAAAGATGGTGTCTTGTTTCAAGGCATTTACATTTGCACGCTTCCATTCGCAGAACCCTCAGACTCCACTTCTAGCAAGGTATACACAAGCGGATACCGTTCTTCAGGTTGTCTCTATCGACCTGTCACTCCCTTTTTAGGTGGCTGAAAGTATGCCACCCTATCCAGTGTCTTATGTTTATGGCCACAGATACCTTCTGCAATGGAGTGCAGTGACACTGGGTCTTCTCCTGCTGGGACTCTGGTCCCGGAGTGAGGCTCTTCTTGCAATAAACGTCCTAGAGCTAGGTAATAAAAGCTCTGCTTGAAGCTCAGACTTTCAATGGCATTCTTTAACCTCAAACATGCCTTCAAAGTGTTGGTTCTGTCAGCATTGCAAAAGCCATTTTTTTTCAAGGCTGGGGGACATTGGACCAGGGGTTGTAGATGGGACTGCAAGGAGCTGGCACTTAACGAAAACTCTGTAACTTTAACCCAAGCTCCTCACCTCTGCAACCCCACTGCAACTGCAGTGTAGTTTTAAGTGCCTGTGGAGTAAGGCACGTTTTAGGAGGGCTGCTTGGCAGCCCATTTGTTAGCTTAATGCTATTTTTCTTTTAATTGTAACTTTTTATTTTTATTTTTTTATTATTAATTATATAGCATAGGTGCTGTGCAGCGGCTGCCGCATCTTGCTGGGAGCCACAACGGGGGAGGGGGTGCACTAACCAGCGACACTACCCAGAGCACTCTGGTCTCATAAGAGACCGCCTGGGTTTGGGGACAGTGCATACCCGCACTCTTGTAGAGGGCGCAGGTGGTCAGTGCTGTCCTCGATGGCGGCGCCATCTTGCCATGCTGTGTGACGACGGCTCCTCCGGGGAGAGTGCCGGATACAGGCCGCCCACTTCTTGGGCAGACAAAGTGTTTCCCCACAGAGGGAAGTAACACTTCATGGGAGAAGCCTCTAGCTATCTCCGCTAAGCGGTAGCGGAGCCTATTAACGCTAGCTCCCCCTGCTCCACGGCTGCATATGGAAGGCTCCTAAACAGCATTTCCTTACTGCGTAGGCTGCTCCTGGTTTCTGAAGGAAAGACAGGGACACAGCCACAAGCTCCTCTCCTCTGCGGGGTTTAGACAAAGGAAGGCTAAGTATTTTATCATTATTTTTATTATTGCCTGTTTGGAGTTTAGCAGTGCTCGGTGAATGCACTTTATTTCTTTTTGTGTGGGGCTACCTGGATAGCGCAGGCGTGGCAGATATGATGGACAAGTCAAAGCCCGCCAAGGTCCAAACCTCTACATTGGCGATATTGTTCGTGTGCCCAGTGTCATGTCAAATTGCCATATGGACAGTTGGACTCCGGGGCGCTGTGCGTGGACTGTCAGATGGGTCCCACTTGTGCGCAAGCATCAGGTGGTGCCACATCCGCCTCGGACGAACCGGCGTGGGCTCAGGCTATGGGTCGGTCGCTTTCCGACTTGGTGAGGCTCATAGTTCGTCACGAGGAAGAACAGGCTCAGGCAGCCGCGCCGGTCCCTATCATGCAGTCTCCTCCCGCTGCCGAGGTGATCATCCACCCGGGGTTTCGTACCATGGAACGCACAGCAGCGGGATTCGAGAAGGTTTCCTCTTATATGGAACGGTTCTTTGATGATCCTAAGCTCCGCACTGCGCATAAGCGTCTTCCTTCCTCCATGGGACCGTTAGACATTTCGGATCCCGAGGAGGAGGGGGAACTTCCAGAGGAGGAGGTTCTTGATGAAGATCTTGATGAAGAGGAAGGTCAAGGGGTGGAGGACCTCATTACGGCATGGACTGCCTAGACCTGGATACCCAAGCAGCAGCGGTTCAAGCGTAGGCGTAAGAGGATCGCTTGTTTCCAGCTTTCTTGGATCTTGTCGAGGAGGTGTGGAAGACGCCAGATAAGAAATGCTCCATCCCTCGTAAGTTCGCAGCCCTTTACCCGCTCCTGCCACACCAGGTCACCAAGTGGGAACAGGCTCCCAAGGTGGATGCGGCTGTGGCATGTTTGGCCAAACACACTGCACTTCTGGTCCAGGGCTCGGCATTTTTTAAGGATCCCCTGGATAAAAAATTGGAAGGCTGCCTTCGGGGCATTATTATTGGCGTGGGGGTCGTTATTTTCCCTTTGCTGGCCTCCGCTTGGGTCACTCGGGCCATGGAGACATGAGCCGACAGACTAGTTGCTGGACTTCAGGGTGACCTATCCAGAGAGGCGTTGCTGGATTTGGCGGAACAAATTTGTGGGGCAGCGGAATATATGTGTGAGGCCATCCAGGACTGTGCTCAGGGTTTGGGCTACAGCAGTCTCGGCTCGCAGGGCACTCCGGCTCTGGGTGTCTGACGCTGAATCTAAGCGTTCTTTAGAAACTCTCCCTTTTTGTGGGGGGAGGGGGAGGGAGGGGGGGGTAATGTTTGGCTCTGAATTGAATACCTCATTGCCCAGGCAACCGGAGGGAAAAGAACTTTTCTTCCCGTAGTGGCCCAAAAACAATGGTTCCGGGCTTTCTGCTCTTCCTTTCAAGGGGGAACATCGGTTAGAGGTCAGGCTGCCTGAGGACAATTTTTTTTCCCCAGCAGGGATTCGGTTCCACGGGGCATGTGCCTTCAGGTTCTTGGAAGCAAAGGCTCCTGAGAAGCCTAGTGCCTGACTGGGTCCCTGCCCACCCAGTCTCGTCGGGGGTAGGGGCCTCCGATTCAGGGACGGTGGGTGTAATCAACCTCAGGGGGCCGCCACCACAACGTTTTTTCGCGACGGCCCTTCTCAGGGACATGGAGTAGATAATGGCCTTGACCAGGCCATCAGTTCTTTGCTTTCGGAAGGCGTTCTTGTTCTGGTGTCACAACAGAAATGGGATTTTTCCTCCAACCTTTTCCTAGTCCGAAAGCTCAACGGCACCGATCGCCCGATTTTTTTTTTTTTTTTTATATAAATCTGCTGGGCCTTGGAACACCAGACTGTGGGTGGACCGGTTCTGCATGGAATCTTTCCAATCGGTGATCCAGGGAATGTCGGTCAACTAATTTTTGGTCGTGCTCGACATCAGAGATGCGTACCTCCACATTCCTATTTGGGCAGGGCACCATTCTCTCCTCTGGTTCACAGTCAGACAGGCACATTACCAGTTCCAGGCCCTGCCCATTCGGCTTGGCAACAGCCCCACGCGTCTTCACGAAGATCATGGCGGCTATGGCGAGTCTGCTCCACTCGGAAGGCATGATGGTCGTTTCTTATTTGGACGATCTGCTAGTGGAAGCAGATTCGGCATCCCAGTTGCAGGCACATCTGGATCGCACGATGCAGGTGCTTCAGTATCCTGGTTGGATCCTGAACTTCGAGTCTCACCTCATGCCTTGCCAGCGACTGATGTTTTTGGGAGTGATCTTCGATAAGTCTCTCCAAAGAGTCTTCCTGCCCGATCCCAAAGCCCGGGCCCTCCGGGATTTGGTCATGAAGGTGCTGTCAGTGCCTCACCCCTCCATCTGGCTGTGCATGAAGTTACTGGGTACGATGGTCCCTACCTTCGTGACCATCCAGTACGCCCGCTTCCACTCGCAAAACTTCCAGTGGAAGATTCTCCGAAATTGGACCCCTCCTCTCAGCTTCTGGTTCTGTCGAACAGCACTCGCTAATCTCTTCAATGGTGGCTAGTTTCTGATCACCTGCTCCAGGGTCGTTCCTTTGTCACTCCCAGCTGGTTCATTGTGACTACAGACTCAAGTCTCAGCGGTTGGGGATCGGTGATGTCGAACCTTTATCTTCAGGGTCTTTGGTCGTCATCTGAGACTCTTCTACCAATCAATGTGTTGGAGGTTTGGCCCATCTATCTGGCTCTGTTGGGAGCCCAGGACATCCTGGCCGGCCGCCCAGTGAGGATTCAGTCAGACAACGCCACAGTGGTGGCGTATATAAACCACCAGGGCGGTACCAAGAGCGCGGTTGCCATGACAGAGGCAAGTCGCATTCTCACTTCGGCAGAGAATTTTGTCCTGGCGCACTCGGCGGTGTTCATTCCAAGCGTGGAAGATTGGGAGGCGGACTTCCTCAGCCGGACCACCTTCCTGCCGGGGGAGTGGTCTCTCCACCTGGAAGTCTTCCAGCAGTTGGTCCAGAAGTGGGGACTTCCGGAGGTGGTCCTGATGGCGTCACGGCACAATTGCAAGGTCTCCTGATTTTGTGCGAGATCCCGGGACCCAATGGCCTTTGCAGTGGATGCCATGACCGTTCCCTGGAACTTCCATCTGGCCTACATTTTTCCTCTGATTCCCATGTTACACTGGGTACTCCAGCAGGTCAGGGAGCAACAGGTTCCAGTGATCCTAGTGGCACTGAATTGGCCGCGCTGGTCGTGGTTCGCCACGGTCCTTAAGCTGGCTGTAGGTCCCGGTTGGTGTCTTCCGCTGCGACCAAATCTACTCCTGCAGGGTCCGTTCTGGCACGAGGACCTTCCTCGATTTGGCTTTGACGCCCTGGTTGTTGAGACTGAGCTCTTAAAAGCTAAGGGGTTTTACCCTTCCGTGATCATGACGATGTTGCGGGCTCGGAAACCGGTTTCGTCGCGCAACTACCACAGAGTCTGGAAGACCTACATCTGGTGTGAACGGTGCGAAGTTCATACATCACAGTTCCATCTTCCAAGGCTGTTGCCTTTCCTTCAGGGAGGTTTGGAAGCCAGCTTGTGCCTCAATCTCTGAAAGTACAGATTTCAGCTCTGTAATCTATTTTCAGTGACGTCTGGCACTCCTGCCAGAGGTTCAGACTTTTTTGCAGGGGGTGTTGCGGGTTCAACCTCCATTTCATCCGCCAGTGGCTCCGTGGGATTTGATCTTTGTCCTATCTGCTCTCAAGCAGGCTCCCTTGAGCCGTTGGATTCGTCACATGGAAATTGGTTTTCATTATGGGCATTGCCACTGCTCGGCGGGTGTCTTTGAGTCGGGGGCTTTGTCTTGCAAACCACTGTTCCTTATCTTACTGTTTAAGGCTTGGGCATGGCCATAGGAAATTAGTCCTGCAACAGCCTTGAGGGTTGGTGTACCTTGGCTGGATGCGGCAGTGCAGCAGCCTTGAGGGCTGGGTATGACTTGGCTAGTCGTGGCCTGATGGCTAAGGGTAAGATGCAGCCTTTGGGCTGTGGGAGCAGCCTTGAGGGCTGATATGCCTTCATTAGGTGTGGCCGGAGGGCCAAGGGTGTGATGCAGCCTTTGGGCCGTGGAAGCAGCCTTTGGGCTGTGGAGGCAGTCTTGAGGGCTGGTAAGTCTCTCTCGTGTAATATGCCCAAGGGCGTGGAGATGTGGCCAATTTCGCTGGCTTGACACTAGCAATGGTGTGCAGTTTGGACGCTGAGGTGCGGCCAATGTCGCTGGGTTGACACTAGCCGCCGGACTCTGGCATGCGCGCCAGGATGAGCATGCCGTGTCTACTAGATGACACAAACCGCAGTAGCAGACAGCGTGCGAGTCGGACCGCTTGGATGGAACAAACGGCAGCGGGTAAACACTGCAAAACAGGGTTCTAGAATTCGACCGACGAAAGGTATACTGGGCACAACTGGAAACTCGAGAATCTCTATCACCAGCATGGAGTGAAGCCTTGGCTGGAATTTAACAGAAACAGGGTTCAACCAGAGCAAGCCTTCCTAATGACAGACTAGTGTGCAGCTGAGCTGTGCACAGACAGGAGAATCAATTAGTGTGCATCTGATACTGCAGACAGTAATTAGTGCAGAGCCTCAGTAGCAACTAAGGCTGGAACTGCAAACAATATGCTGCAACCACAGCTCCTAACAGGAGGAAGGAGGAGACTTCAGCGAACGCTTGCCCGGTGTTCACCCCGCACAGCATTGGCAGAGCGGCGGCTTGTGACACTTACGTAATGATCGCGCTGTTCTCCGGGCAGTTCCTTCGTTTCAACCGACTGTTTCGGCTTTCCACCTAAACCAGGAAATAGTTTTTCCTGCGTTTTCCCCATCGGAACCTTCCCAGGACCGGGATGATCTGTCATTGTTGGACGTCGTCCATACCCTGCGGATCTATTTGGGAAGAACTTCGGACCTACGTTGTACAGACTCCCTTCTGGTCCTCTACGATGCCCCATAACGTTGCTGACTGGCCACGAAGCAGACCATTGCGAGATGGCTCCGCTTGGTCATCTATCAGGCCTATTCCAATGCGGGGCGACCGGCACCTGCCAAGGTGTCGGCTCATTCTACTCTGGCTGTGGCGATCTCCTGGGCAGCGCGCCACGGGGCCTCGGCTGAACAAGGTTGTCGCGCAGCTACCTGGTCCTCTGTCCATACGTTTGCGTGTTTTTACAGGTTTCATGTTTTTGCCTCCGCCGATGCCCACTTTGGGCGTACAGTTCTCCGGTTAGGAAACCTGAGCGTTCCCTCCCCTAGGGGCGGCTTTTGAACGTCCTATGGTCAAGTGTCCTCCAGCCTTGATGAAGGAGAAAAGGGAATTTTTGGTTAATAACCGTTGAATACTTTTCTCTGAATCAGTTTGGGGGTCACTGCGTTCCCTCCCTCACGCTCAGTCGTGTTGCGTAGTATTTTTGACAATGTTGGTCCCTACTGTAACGTTATTTTGGTTATAGGTAGGACAGTGTCACTGAGTTACTGCTTCTCCTTACTAGGCACTTTTGAAGTTGTACTGCAGTCATGGGGTTGCAGAGGGGAGGAGCTTGGGTTAAAGTTAGTCTTTGTTAAGTACCAGCTCCTTGCAGTCCCATCTACAACTCCATGGTCCAGTGTCCCCCTGCCTGATTCAGAAAAAAAGATTCAACGGTAAGTAACCCAAAATCCCCTTATTTGAACCACTTGTTTCCATGAACTTCAAATACCTAATTTTCGTTGGTCATTCTTCAGCCAGATTATTATTTGAATTGAAGACCCTATCTTCTAGAAATCCAGGACATTGCGCTTCCTGCCCTGCGTCAGAATCTTGACTCTGGCAGTGGAGATGAATTATTATTGAAGATCTATATGGATAGATCTGCTTTGTTGCTGAAGACTAATGTTCTTCTAATCTTGTATGATGTGCACAAGAGTTTGGCCAGCAAAAAAAAAAACAATTATTGTCAAAGTGGGTCACGGCTGCTATTTGTGAGGCTTACATAACTGATCTGGTAAAATGTTACTCATTTTACCAGATCGGTGAGCGCCTCTTGGGTAATGCAACACATTTGGTCAGTGGAGCAGTTGAGCAATACAGCCACCTTGTACTCTGTTAATAAATTCAAAAATGTTACAAATATGTTTGTGGCTAAGGATGCCAGTTTCGGCCATAAAGAGCGCTTACTTCCTTAGGGCCAGCTCTGGAACCTCCCCATTTGCAGTTTTCCCCCATAAGAATGAAAGAGAAAATATTATTTTTTGTACTAGCTTTAAATAAATTTGAATCCATCTGGGGCACATTGTGCTCCCATCCTTTTTGTTCACTCTGTTTCTGTTCACTCTCAGATTTGAATGTAGTTCTGGTTTGAGAGTTGTGTTAAGTCCTATGGAATTTTTAAGTTTTACCTAATCCAACTGGCCACTTATGTCAAAAGGGAAACACCTCCTAAGTGGTCAGTCAACCCCATAACATCACAATCCCTCTACTTCTACTGGAGTTTGCACCTGAGCTCACATTTCAGAGACTCCGCTTCCAGCACAGGCTCCTGTCCATTACATCAAATATTGATTGGAATAAATTTAACATCATAGGGGGGACAAGGAGTGGTAAATCTGATTACCATCTGGGTCCATGATTAAGTGACAGAATTGCTGTTGTCTCATAGCAAGCAGAAGCTACACTGCAGTAATGTCATCACACACATGCAAATTGTACATGTGGTTTGACAAATTCTGATTACTGTGTGCTGTACTAAAAAAACCTCTCAATATATATCTGCATGTGTGACAAGCTGAAGGGCATGGTGTCATTTTGTGACAAAAGCTGTGGAGGAGGGGGTCTGATGGCATATGTGAAACATTTTTTATTGAATTGATATATTAACAATAGAAGTATAGACTGACAGTGTCTGGCTACTTCTGTGACGTCGTTCTTTCAGTTGGAGACCAGAGAAGTTGGCTAGTTGGAATGAGAATCTGGTAATGTACGGGAGCAGATGACTATGGTCCATTTACTCACAAATGTTGTAAAACGGACGAAAACAGTCATTCAAACAATTTGGTTAAATCAAACCGGTTTAACCAACTTGTCTGACTGTTTCCGGCATTTGAGAGGAAATGGCTGATTGTTGTTTGCTCTTGTACCTTCCCAGATATTCTTTCCAACTAGTTGGATGGAAAGATAAATCTTTAGATGTGTGGGGATGTAGTTAAAAGGATGACCATCACAATATTGACATTCATAAGATCGACACCGTCAGAATATCGACAGGTGAAATATTAGGGCTAGACTGCGGAAGGGTGAGGCTGCGGGGGGGGGGAGGCTAAGGGTGTGGGGGTGTGTGTTAGGGTTAGACACTGCAAGGAGGGGTTGGGATTAAGGTTAGGGATAGCAGAGAGATACTCCCAGAGAATCGGAGAAATGTAAATTGTCAATTGTGGTGCTTATGATACTGAGATCATCTGCAAAACATGCACTGTAAGTGGTCACTGAGGACTGAAGTTGAGAAACATTGCTGTAAGTGTGAATTCTACTATTAGAAAGCAGGTTGAAATATGATGGTAGTACTTCCAATGTGACCCATTCCTTTTAGTTTACAATTATGACTTGTGTGGCAGCTTCACTGAAGAAATAGGTAAGACTTGACTATATACAGTCTTATGCACCATCTAGAGCACACTACACTTTTGAAGCTCATCCAACCGCTCCTTCTCCAAGCCCTGGTTTGGCAGGTTACATAGCAGCTCCTGCTGCTTCTTCCACAATTGTAAGGCTAGGGAAGTGTACCCGGGATACAGACTGACATTGGACTTTGACCCAAGGGTGTTTTCTAATAGGGGAAAACACCATTTTAAATGGAGTTCTTTATTAAATATAAATGTCACAGACCTCCTGTAGATCTCCATTTAAATAGTTTTTTTATTTAATGTTTATAGCATCTTCAGGTCTGAACAGTCTATGGGGTCGAGTTGCTATTTTCACTTCGAATTCGCATAGCGAATTCATTTTGAAATCCAGTTAGTAACTCGCACTGAATCAGTCAGAGTGAATTCGCAACTTTCCACTTGCACCACCCTGGGGGTGAGAGATGGAAAGGAGAATCTTAATTTAAGGTTAAAATGTCGGGGCACTGTGCTGAACCTCTTGGAAACCCCCTTCCTAATGACTAATTAGGCATTTGGAAGTTTCCAATTAAGTTTCTATAATTACATGTCATTTTTTGGGGTAAAAAAAAAGTCCTCAACTTACCCCACAATCAACTTTTTCGTTAGTTTAGGACCCCAAAGTTAATTACAATAATTTTTTTAGTTAAATTGCTTTTTACCTTTTTTTTTTTTTCCAAGGTACCCTCAAAGTACCCCAAATTCACCCTTTTTCCAACTTTTTTTTTTTTTTTTGTATATACCCCACAAACAGCCTTTTATACGGTCCTGCTAACTAAATTATCCATTTTGGGGGCTCCAGGATGGTCTCCTCACATTTTTCATGCATTTCTCGCAAATCTCATTTGGCAGTTAATTGGCACCCCTCTGCTGCGAGTGTTACGAATAGGCATTTTTGGATAGGAGAATTCTCGGGAGCGCGCTTCGCTGCGAAGTGTGCGAGTTTCAAGACACAAACTCGCTACTCTCTATTCACACCTAATTGGATTGAGCCCTATATATTTGTTTGTTTTCAGAACCCATGAGGAGAGCAGAGCAGAGGACGAAGTTCAGCAATTCACCGTTGAGGTAGAGCCTAGACAGAATGCTGTGGTTGGACCAGAAGAGGAAAAGCAAGGGTGAGAGGGAATCTATGATAAGGTCTTTGTTGCCCATGATGACTACAATATAAATATTATATATATATATATATATATATATATATATATTGTGTAACAGTTTTAGCCTAAATGTGAGAAAATGAATGTCAGAATAGTATGTGTGACTGTTAAACTTGATTTCTCTAATTTTTTTTAAAGATTATTAGATATATGTATTTTGAAAGTGCTTCTTTCATTCTGCAGAGAGGCCTCTGCCTGTGTGGGAAAGATCTTCCCTGTTGAGGAAACAGGAAGTCAGCGGTCTGAGGAAGATGATGAGGTGCCTGTGACAGACATTTATTTTGTAAGTTCACTGGTATATAAAGTATTTCAGATGCAGTAACTAGTAACAACTGGAAAGTCCCAGTTAATAAGCATTAAAGAGATGTCCACCTGTGTTTTAAATAAATCTTTGCAATATAAAAATATTTTTAATAACTAATGTGATTCAGAAAATAAATTGTGGAACACTCAGATGTACAGTATACTTTAAAACTTTTTATTTTTTTTGCAAAGACCTGTATTCAACTCAAGTGGTCTTGGTATATGAGTTGGTAATATAGATGACAAGGGAGGCCACCAAACAAATGCACCATGAAGAATAGTGCCTGAGATGGCTGAATTGATGAAGATTTAGAGGAAATGGTGGTTGATCACAGCTGTGGGTCCCCTAATTCAGTTCTGTGCAACTTAAGGCCCTCATACATCAGCAATCAATTGGGGCAATTTTACGTTTTGCAGATTGTTCTACACAGTATGTAATGTATGGGATTCACAGATCACAGATTCTGTCCAAAAAGTGATTGGACTTTGATTTAGCTTGTCCAACATGTTGGATTCCACAGACCAATCGGGGGCTGTAGATTGCTACTGTATGGTAACAGTCAGCTGATTAGCCGACCAGTACTAATAAAATGATGAATCTTTCAAGATTAGCAGATCTGTCTTTCTTGATGATAATCTGCAAATCCCTGAAAAATATCTGTAATATATGGGTGCATATTATTGGGTTGAGGAATCTGAAATTGGGGGGGAAAAAATTACAGAATCTGTGAATTCTTCTTTTTTTTTTGTGATTGTTGATGTATGAGCCAGTTTACTAGAAGAGAGTTGTTTGGATACTCGTAGCAAGAGGTGCAGATAAGAAACACTTTGCATTTAAACCTTGGCAAATTCAATGAGAAAAATCAGACACCGTATTCTCTAATCGTACATGTATGGAAAACTCCTTAATTGAACCTATAGCCAATAGTGGGGGGTCCTTCCTGGGAAATAACACTGCTGCTTGTATGCTGGCTTGATTATTTAATTGCTTTTTGTGGCCTGCAGTGTGCTCTTCTACCTATGAGCATGGAAACTGAGTTAGATTAGCTAGTGTAGAGTGCTTTTTAAGTACTGTGTATGTTCTGATGGTCATCACCACCCTCCTACCCCTTTCTCATTTGGCAGAAAAACAGTGTTGCCCCCTGCAATGCAAAAGACACTAATGCCCTGCTGTGTGGTTAACTGTTGCTCTCTGGGCTTGACATCCTGGCACTGTGAATGTACACTGAAGTGGTAAAAGTCATGGGATAGATGCATAGTATCGGGTAGGACCCCTTCTAGCCCAGCGAAGTGCAGCAACTTGATGTGGTATCGATTCCACAAGTGGACGAAAGCCCTCTGGATAGATGTTGACCCATGACGTCTGGATAGCTTCCCACAGCTCCCTGATGACTGTAGGTGCAGAATTTTGGCTGCAAATGGACCATTCGTAAAAATGCTCCAGTATACTTCTCGAACCAATTCTGGACAACTTGGGACCAATGATGCGGTGTGTTATCCTGCTAAGAATATTTAATCGTGGGGGTACATAAAGTCCATGGATGGTTGCAAACGGTCATCAAGCAATGCAACGTAGCAGTTACCGGTCAATGACTTGTTCAGGCGGACCCAGTCCATGCAACGTGAAAACACTCCACACTATTATGGAGCCACCACCAGCCTGCCAGTGCCTTGTTGCCAACTGGGGTTCATGGTCTCATGGAATCTGCACCACACCTGAACCCTACCATCTCCCCGAAACAACTGGAATTGTGACTCATCGGACTACTCCACATGTTCCAGTTTTCCAGGGTCTAATTGGCAACGTCAGGAGCCTAGGTCAGGTGCTGCGTTCAGTGTTGTAGTATTAACAGGTGCTCTTCGGTGGGTCTTCTGCTCCCATATCCCATGGAAGCTAAAGAACGCTGGACTGACCTGCTGGTTATGCATCTGGCACCTCCTGCATTGTATGTGGATGTGATTTGAGCCAGTGTAACTTGTCTGTTAAAACATCATTCTGGCATGGCGCTGCTGGTCACGATAATTAAGTACCCGTGGTTGGCCACTGTGCTGTCCATGATGGGTGGTAATTGTTTCCATGAGATATTCCCAGTACGCACGTAACGCCGTAGATCGAGGTATGTTGAATGTCCGCACAACTTCGTAAATGGAATATCCCAACAGTCAGGCACCCACTATCATGCCCCGTTCGAACTCTGATAATTCACGTCGCCTTGCCATGAGCAGCCACCCGCTGTTCAAATTGACTCACGAGATGTCAGATTACAACTGATACAGGTCTGAGCATTTGCAAGATGTCTGACTATCATTACCTTTACATTCTGCTATCCCATGACATTTGGCTCTTCAGTATATAAAGCACTCTATTTGATTTCAGAAATAACTTTGATTGGACAGCTTTATTCAATGTCAGCAGCTATCCTGTTAATAATAATAATACTTTTGAACTGGGCCCATTAGTTATTCAGTTTTTCAATGTCAAGCTGTAGAGAGATCGTTAACTGGGGATCTAGGACTGATTTTTTTGTTAAGTTTGGGGAGATTGATTACACAAAACAAAACCTTATTCTGTTTTTTTAATTCATAAATTATGCTTTTTTTTTTTTTTTTATTTATCCCTGTCATGTATCCTGTCCCTTTTAACCTGGTCTACACAATTCAGTCCTTAATTTTTTATTTTTTTTCCCCCACATTAGTTTAGTTCTTTACATTTTTTATTTAATTTTCATTCAAAAATGTATTGCACGCCTAACTTATAATGTAGTGTTTGTCCCCTCCAGCTCCCAAAAGTGTATATTTTACTGTTGCTTTTGTTACTTATCTTTTTAAACCTTCTAATTTTATTTTAAGAATATTTTAGAAAATCTAATTAATTATCCCTGACTAAACTGTGTGCCACATGTCAGACGGAGGGATATTAACTTCCACTCTAAAAAGGGGCTGCAGCCCTGATGTACATGGCTTTTTGCTGCATCCTCTTCTTGTAAGATATAAGGAAGCATTTAAACTTCTGTCTAGGATAAAGCATAATGTTTCCTTTCTTCCTGTTTGTAATGATTACTGTAAGGACTAAACTGTAATAGTTAGAAGTGCTGTACTGAGCATAGGTTCAAATGTATCCTCTTCCCCAGTTCTAAGATGCAGTAAAAGTGGTATGTGGAATCAGGTCTGCCGCGTCAGTTTTCTACTAGCCATACAGCCCCGATTCCCCGTTCTGCTGATCGGCAATCATAAATGCCAATTGACGGCCGTCAGCAGATCTAGGAAAAACAGCATGTTAAAAATCCCTGACTCACCCATCCCAATCATTTTTTTTTTTGCCCGGGATCAGTGAATCAAGGATTTGCAACATGTTGGATTTCTCTGGCGTCTGCAGAACGGGAAATTGGGTCAATACATTGCAGATATATGGGCCCATTACAGTGAAACATACCGCCACTCCTCCCCCCCAATCTTTTTACAGATTCTATAACAAACCATTTATGAAATACCATGTTGAGTTTTTAGCTTATGTCTTGAGGCGCGCAAAATACAGTATGACGTCTTAAAAGTTTTGTAAATCATAAAGGTTTATTTAAATTTTATTTTGCAAGTGGACATCTTTTTTTAATTCACAAAGATATCAAACTTGATTTAGACTTCTAGATATAGTGTCAATTAATATTACCTTATCTAACAATTAAAAAGTCTGTACATGGTTTAAGGTCTATATGTTTCTTTGATTAAACTCATTTAAGTAAAAACCTTTAATCAACTTTCTGCTTTAAATCCTTTGGGAAGCTGAATGCTTCTTACATGTAATAAACTTTCAGAATTGGTTATCTTTTAAAGTATTACATTTAAATTTAAAACTACATATTCTAGTTATATAGTATTTTGTGTGTCTTCAGGGCCTTATAATTTCTGCTATTTATATCTGTCATCATGTACTGATTATTTCATGTTCACTTAAATGCCATCTTAAAAACTAATAATATTCATGTGTAGAGGTTTTTAATTTCAACTTTTGATATCATTAGCCAGACCAGGAGCTAAAGAAGGAAGGGCATTGTGGTTCATATGTTACAATTGAAAATGTATTTTTATTATTTAATTTATTTTAATAAAAAAAAAAATGACAATGAATTTTGCAAACCTCTCTAAAAATATTGAAGCGAACAAAGTGCCAACCATCCATGTGCAAACTTGGGAATGTAATGCCACAGTTCATGTCGTACAATTTGATTGCAGTTTCACATCAGTCTTGTGTGTTTAGGCATGGACTATGAAATGCACGCCAGAGTTGTGTACATTTCATGTCTGCACTCATTTGTACTGTGCAGTTTGCACCCTGTGCCAAGTCATGTTTCGCAAGTCTTTTTTTTTTTTACCATGTGAGAGGTGACCTTGAAAGTTGCCATTTTAGATAATATATATATATAATTTATTATATTGGGTTTTAGCAATAAGTTAGGCTTTAATGGTACAAAACTAAAATAGCTTTTTAATAAACCTCATTTCATGAAACGATCGTTCTTGGTAACACTGTTGTGCAGTCATGCAAACATGTATTTTCATAGAAGTATGTAATAACAGGAATTCAATATAATTCCGACTACATCTGTCACTTTACTGTCCCACAGGTATTTGTCATTCAGTTACCAGTGAAGTTTAGTTCTGGCACCAGTAAGTGCTCTATACATGTACTTACGGTCTTCTTTTGTCAGGGCATGTGTGTGCAGTGTGTTAGTTTATAAGAAGGGTCAGGAGCTCTTGTCCGTGTCTTGTCAAGACTGCAGTATTCCAGATTTGTTATGCATCATGTCTGTGATATAAAGAAATCACATTAGACCTTCGAAAGGAGAAATTACAATTTCTAGAAATCCTTGTAGAACTGTTGTGATAAAATCATTTGCCACTTTACAGGAATAACACTGAATTGTATTCTCTGGTCTCAAAACTTCACCTAAATCCACACAAATATAATACGCATATAGTGTAACACTGATTCCCTTCCATTTCAGGATTGTAAATGCATTTGGTGAAATGGGGATGTCTGGGTTGCACCCAATAGGATACCCTTACTCCTGCAGCCTAAGTAGAGAAATGGGATTCCCATCCAACCCAGTAGAATAGCTAGACGTTGGAGGAGGGTATAGCAATAATCTTGGTTATAACTTGACAAAATGGGCCAAATGTAATAGGATGAGTGTTTAAAACTTTTAGAGTTAAGCAGTAAACTTTCACTATTACTTTGATCGAGTTGTTTGTTCAAAATGGGAAAACATCTGTATGAGCATTTAAATAGTTTTTTTGCGTCTGAAAAATATGCGAGTTTGCATGTTCTCGGACTCTATTATATTGGCCGAGTTTAAAAAGTGTGAGAATTTACTCTCACATTCTCTAAACTCTCACCCTATTACATTTGACCCAATGTGTCTGTGATATAGTTCTTTGATTAGACTTACACTCCAAAAAGGAGAGCTATTTTGTGTTCTAGGACTGTCCTGACAATTGTCTGTCTCTACTTCAACCAATATTATTTTATTAATGGCCTAAAAAAAACATACTACTACCGTCCTGGACAAAATAGATTGCATAACATTTTCTCTAGTGCAGACAATAATTTGAAGAAAAACGTAATTAAATTATTTAAAATAAAATTGAAAACCGAATACATTTAAAACCGTATCACATGTTAAAATAGGACAATTGATAAAAATAACTGTCTCATTGAAGTAGCAATGCGTTTTCATGGCATCCAGTAACTTCGTCAGGTAGTTGGAATAGTGAATCAATTGTTGTTCACAGTTCAACTGCCTGAGGAGGCGGCAGGATGCCAAGAAATGCTTAACTCAAATGATATACCTCACGTATGTCCTGTTTTTTCATGTGATACTGTTTTATATTTAATTGGTTTTAGATTTTTTTATTTTTCATCAACTATTGTCTGCACTAGATAACATTGCAACTAATTGCAAAGTCCCTCTTTGCCATGACAATGAACTTGGGGCCCCCGATTCAGACCTGCTCGCTTGATTCGTATGCAAATTCGGGAAGGCAGGTGATCGTACGGCAAGGCATTAGCACGCCCACTATGTCTTTGCGTACGATCGATTTGTGTATGCAGATGCCCACCAGCCAGTCTAAAGATGCTAACTTGCGCACGTCATCTCCACGAAGTGTATGCAACCATCTGTACCATTGAGTACTATCGGATGCATATGCAGTGCTTGTGGTTGACCATACCCTACCGTGAGCACTTCAGTGTAAAATTCAACCAAGTGGTGTGTGCTGCCTCTTAATTATGCATGCCTCTGAAACGGCGTTAAGACGCTCAGGCATGCCTACGTTCGCACCTCCAGTCCCCCGTTTTTAATGGCCAGCCCGTTACCACCCACAAACTGCTTCTCCTGTCACTCATTCAGCCGGACTGTCTATGCACGGTGAGCGAATGCTTCCCGATCACGCGGACTGGTTTGCGCACTGCGATGTGTATGCTTGCGCAGAATGCAGAAATCGAGCGGGCCTGAATCGGGCCAAAATCACAAGAAAAACATTTTCACTGCATTTCAGCCCTGCCACAAAAGGACCAGCTGACACGTCAGTGATTCTCTCGTTAACACAAGTGAGAGTGTTGACGAGGACAGGGCTGGAGATCACGCTTTCATGCTGATTGAGTTAAAATAATATACTAGAAGCTTTAAAAGGAGGATGGAGCTTGAAAGCATTGTTCTTCCTCTGTAAACCATGGTTACCTGCAAGGAAACACATGCAGTCATCATTGCTTTGCACAAAAAGGGGTTCACAGGGAAGGATATTGCTGCTAAATCAACCATTTCAGATCTTCAAGGAGAGAGGTTCAATAGTTGTGAAGAAGGCTTCAGGGCGCCCAAGAACGTCCAGCAAGCGCCAGGACTGTCTCCTAACGTTAATTCAGCTGCGGGATAAGGGCACCACCAGTGCAGAGCTTGCTCAGGAATGACAGCAGGCAGGTGTGACTGCATCTTCACACACAGTAAGGCGAAGACTTTTGGAGGATGGCCTGGTATCAAGAAGAAGCCACTTCTCTCCAGGAAAAACATCAGGGGACTGATATTCTGCAAAAGGTACAGGAATTGGACTGCTGAGGACTGGGGTAAAGTTGTTTTCTCTGAGCATTGATTAGACAAGAATGGGTGGCCTCAGTCAGTATGTGGCCCAGAAGTTGATTGACAGCATGCCAGGGCGAATTGCAGAGGTATTGAAAAAGAAGGGTCAACACTGCAAATATTGACTCTTTGCATAAACTTAATGTAATTGTCAATAAAAGCCTTTGCCGCTTATGAAATGCTTGTAATTTTACTTCAGTATACCATAGTAACATCTGACAAAAAGGTCTAAAAACACTGAAGCGGACAACTATGTGAAAACCAATACTTGGGTCATTCTCAAAACTTTTGGCCATGGCTGTATGCACTGTGCGATGAACGACGTGTGCTCCTGCGTGTTAACGATATCCCTAGTCGTCTGTACTTGCAGTTCAATCCGGGAATATTGTTAGTGATGCCATGCTGCCGAATGGCCCCCCTGCTGTCGTTCGTCATTGCCGTCATAGGCAAGTGTGTATGCACTTACCAATGCCAGCACCCCTGTCGTGTCCCGCAGACGACGATATCGCTCATACAGCATATCAGCCAGTGTGTATGGGCTTTACATTTATACTTGGTCATTCTCTTTTAGTCATTCATACTTTATAATATATCTCACTCTGTGAGTAAACGGTTGATCATTTATATTGGTTGAAGCTGAGACAATTTTCAGGACAGTCCCAGAACACTATATAGCTTTTTTAGGAGGGTCAGTCTAGTCACAGCACTGTCACAGACACTTTATCAGGTTCTAACCAAGATTGTTGCTTTACCCTCCTCCAGTGTTGGAGATGGTCCTTTTTTTTTTTTCTTAAATTCGTTTAGTGCCTTGTTGTATTAATAAATCTAATTTGGCTAGTCTCCAATTGTTGCTAATCCTCCTAGCAGCCAGGGAACTAATAATTGCTTAACTCACTCCTATCCACCGCTACATAGGTTTGCCTCCCGCTCTCTCCCCTGTCTTTCTGCTAATAGTTTTTGCACCATTTCTACCATTATGTGCATTTCTTGTTTCCATTGCAAATACATTCCCTGTTTCCTTTATTTTATTTTTTTTTCTTCAATTTTCTTATTTCTCGAATAATAAAATTGTATTTTGTGCCTTTGCCTGCTAGTGGCCAACTCATTTCATTCTCACAATTCTTCCATTCATCTTCACCTCTTTTGTTGGTTTCATCTCATCTTTCAACAAGTTCACGGATGGGCGATATTGGGTCTATTCCCCCCGCCTCAGCAGGATGCACTCTGCTTCTTCATCCACTGACACTGTGAGTACTGCTTGTGCAATACAGCCTCCACTTCCAGGGACCTCTGCTGAGCAGTGTTGACATAATGTTACATATACATATGGCATTTACTTTAGGCATCTTCTGTTAGAAATAATTCCTTTTGAAGTATTAGAGATCCCAGTAGGTCCTGCAAACATGTCTGCACATATTTTGTTTTATTCCTCTTCTATCTTCTGTCTATCTCTCTCTCATTCTTCTCTCTCTACTGCTTCCGCACCTGCCTGGTCTTATCTCCTCACCCCCGGCTCAGCCTCCAGATGACCGGAGCTGGGTTTATTCCCCTCTCCACTATAACACCCAGGTCCAGTCGGTCTCGGACGAGGAGAGTGATACAGTAAGTTCCTGAAGGAATCCTTTTAGTACATGTACTGTTACATGTCTGACCCATATACGTCTCTAGTTTGTTTTATTTGACAAGATGCGCTAAATGTTGGCAGACGTCTTAGAAATGCGATTTTAAGGTTCTACAATACTATACACTGGGCATACCTACATAAGTGCTGCTGTCAGTGTTAGCCACTACATCTGATTGCTCCTTTTACATTTGGTAAAGAATAATTACAATCCAAATCCTGCATACAGTTTTTTTTTTTAAAGCGGTCACGATTCTGGTTTCTCTACTGGCACTCTATTACCACCTGTTAATTATTATAATTTGCGATATTAGGATAGCACATTAAAATATGCTATACAATAAGGTGCAAGTTATAATTATATACAGGTGATAGGAGAGCTTATAGTATCTAAGCAAAATCCAGGCGCTCCACGAAAGGTTGTTGAGTATTTCAGCTGGAAAGGGGGTATGATTGGTAAATAAAAGTAATATATGACTTAGGAAACTCCAGATTTCAATTTTGACATTATAAGCAAAGTACTGACTATTTCATATAATGTCCTTTAGATTTGGACTGCTGCACTCAGACACAGTAATGTTTGACATAGAAGTAAATTACTACACAGCAGAACATCAACGTTCTAATACACATGCTACTTCACTGAACCTTTAAAGCCTTAGAACAGTATTTTATCATCTAATGATGTGAACAAGGCTAAATACACAGATTTACTGATAACTTGTGTAGATTATGGACATAGGGACTTATGCAGAGTTAAATGTATGCTTGTTTTCAGAGTATGTATTGCATGAACTCTTAAGGGTAAATTTACTAAGATGGGAGTTCGCTTAAGAAGCGATGTTGCCCATAGCAACCAATCCGATTCTACTTCTCATTTATCTAGCACCTTCTAGAAGATACCTGGAATCCGATTGGTTGCTATGGGCAACATCACTTCTTCATAGAACTCCCTTCTTAGTAAATGTACCCCTTAGTGCACTTGCATGTGCAGAGGTGTATGGCTTTCCTTTGCATCCCACCCAAGAGTCAGAATTAGAATGTCTCACATATGCAAAGTTCAGTGAAAGTGTGGTCACGCCAATGTGGGCTATGCAGACCTTGGCAAAAGCAAAATACGTCTTTTTGGAGGCGTATAGTTTGCACCTGTTATGGGGCAGACACAAGTGCACTCTGATTACAATCTGGGCACAGTTCTGCATATGGCCAGATATACTCATTTGTTTTGTGCACGCTTCTTTTGAGTAGTGGACGCCTGATTTACTTCCAACTCTGCATCAGCTACATAGTGAGCAGTTGTGGGGGGTTCCCTATACATTAAAGGGACACTAACTTTAACAAATGTCTGCATTTAATTGTTTATACACATAGGAATATATATGCTAGACATAGTTTTATCTTATTCCTCTGTGCAGGCTGTGAGCAAATTTAGAGACTTGTGTCTTCTACCTCTTTGTCTGGGTTATGGGGACGAGAAAGCAAACAATGGAACTGATGAGCCCTGCTAGCACCATCATAGAAACTAGGTAAAGTTCTCCTAATAAGAATGTTTTTATATATTCACCCCTTAATATTTACATCAAATACATACAAAGTTAAAGTAAGGCTAAGAATAACTATTATTTATAGTTCAGGTTTTAATTCAGTACCTAGTGTGATGTGAACATTAAATTAAAT
The DNA here is from genome assembly GCA_031769625.1 of Taudactylus pleione. Classification (NCBI taxonomy): domain Eukaryota; kingdom Metazoa; phylum Chordata; class Amphibia; order Anura; family Myobatrachidae; genus Taudactylus; species Taudactylus pleione. The sequence continues at coordinate 2,780,380 of JAUIMM010000559.1, read as the reverse complement.
ATCCCCGTATGTTCACTGTTTACCAGTAGGTGAGCATGTGAGCTCCTGCCTTGGGGTATTTGGTTCTGTGAAATTGTGAAACGTACAGCTCTGTAAGTGAAAATGGAAAATCCAGTTAAAACGTGTATTGGAACTACAAGAATCAACTTATAGGAACAACTGTTAGTACATCTATAAAAGGATATCTTGCGGGAGATTTTCAGTGCTTTGTAAAGCATATCATTGTTTACTCCCCTAATAATATTAACCTGTTTGATTACTTAAATGTTTAAAACTTTGGATCACTCAGATTGCACTCTGAGAAGAGACTGCTTCAACCAGAATCGCATCATATCTGCAAAAATGCATCAGCTAACCTGGAGTGAAACTGCATAGGTTTTCATATGTTGTTTTACAGATAGCTGCTTTTTAACTCCCTTCCAAATTCATTTAAAGAATGGCTCTCTCAATGATAAATGACTTTGGTTCAAATTGATGTTTATCATACTTTCCTACTTCATCATGAAGCTCCCAGACCACCCACTTCTAATGGACTTCTTCAGTGGCACCTGCCAGACTCTGTGGTATCCTCTTCCATATAAATTTGGGGAATGCCTTTTGGTTAATTGAAAACTCTTAACAGGGCTATTCATTTTGAAGAGGAAATTTCAGAATCTGTGATAAATTAACGCTGATGGCGTCATTTTCGCCGATTTCAATTATCCCCGTATTCAATTTCAAAGACTTTTCGCAGGTTCGAAAAGTCTTTGAAAAAACAAAACGGGGATAAGTTTTCACCAATGAATAGGTGGCGAAAAAAAGTGCAGAATTGGGCTTTAGGGGTGCAGGAGTAAAAAAAAATAGCCTGCAACCCTGGGAATGTCATTTTAAAAATAAACTGTGTCAAAAAAAAAACAGAGGGACACCCCAAAAAAAATTTAAAATTGGGGTGAAAAACAAAAATTGGAAAAAAGTGTTTCAAAATAGGGAAATAGGTTCAGGGCTATTCTGCAAGTATGTGGCAGGTGTTTTCTAGAATAGGCTATTAGCGGCAGGTGCATTTTTGCAGATTTTTAAAAAAATTACTTTAGGGACATAAAAATATGCTAGTACCCATTTTCATGTACCCCAAATTTGATGGGACCACTTAAAAAAACGAAAAAAATTACTTAAGTGCTCGTCTGCATCACTTCTTCAATGTCGGGAAAAAAAAAAACTGCCGCTGCTATTTAAAACCACGACTTTCATTTGCAGGCTAAAATGGGGCTACCCATAGTGATCCCCCATGTTTTGACAGCTTTAGGGGGGTCCTACAATTCCAGGTAAATCCCGTTTTTTTTTTTCGCCGATCCTATTTCGTTGCTTTTTAATTGAATATGGGGATAAAGCGGGCGCGCGCCCGATACTTTATCCCAGGAAAATCAGCGATGTGGAGCATAAAGTCCAGCACGGACATTTCGCTCCAAATTGAATACCTGAATACCCTGTAAGTCTGAAACCGCCACTGGTACAGTTTGAAAAATACATAAAGTTCTGGAAAATATTATCTTATCCAGGGAAAAAATGATTTTATGTTTCCAGGTAGCGAGAGAACAGAAAAGTTTTACTAATATGAGGAAGTAACACAGATGCCAAGGAATGCTGCTTATAGTTCAAGAACAATCATGCTCTGTCAGCCATGGGTATTCTTTTGTTCGTATTTCTCAATTTGATGAAAATGTAATCTACTAAGAGTGTATGTATGCCGTACCACATATTACATTGTATTCTGAGCCTCCCGTATTTTAAAAGGTTTTCAATCCCAGGATGCCCCGATCCTTCCCTCTATACCCCGCCCACAGCCTGAGTGCAACTCCGTTTTTGTTGGTGTCCGGCAGGAGCTGGATCACCATTTTTAACAAGTTTATTTTGATGATTTAAATATATTTCTAGTATTTTTACTATTGAGCAGCAGCACGAGACAGTCCCTTGGACGTCTGCACTGTTGCTCCATCACCTCTCTGTGGCGCAGTGACACCAGCCCTCGGCTAGGTACTCCTGGCTGGGCTCTGATTAGCTAGTAGGCTCCCCGGACCCCAGGGGACAGGTAAGGCGGATCCGTGCTTGCGGGGACCCACGTCTTTATGCAGTCTTGCCTTCGGTCTCGGGAGACGGATCAGAGGCGCAGATGTGGACACTGTTGCGCCCACGACTCCACTACACACCGGGGCATATATTATACTATCGTAAATGGATATTCTACAGGCCAGGGGACCTGGTGGTTAACGTCAGCCAGGGGAAAAGGTGCTCTCCCTGCAGCCCCTCCACTGCGGTCTTGCTGTGCCCTGGGCTACTCCTCCCTCACCCTCCGTCCCCTAAGAGATGTGCGGCAGCCAGTTTCGGCAAGCAGATCTCCGGGAACAGTGGGTCCAGTCTCCCGGTATACCTCCCAAGGGCCACGTTATACAGCACTATATCTTACCAGCCACTGCGATCTGTGTAGTTTATTTAGTGCCCATTGCAGATATATAGTTTGTTTTTTTTTTTTTTTCTGCATTTGTATGTGACTTGTGCTAGCGCTTATCTCTACTTTCTTTACTGTCAAGCTTATACCTTTCCCTTTATTCTACTCTTCCCTGACATACTATGGTATAGGGGGGTTTATTGTACCTGACATCTCCCATAGATTTGCAAGCACTATCACACACTATATAGTGCAGTTGCTCACTGAGTCAGTTTCTATATTCCATTATCCCAGTGACTATGGCTGGCAGAGGAAAGAATAAGCTCCAGAGGACCTCATTACTAATTGCTATACCGCCCCGGGCCCCTCAGCCTCAAGGTTTCCTCCACAGGACCCACCTTGGGCTGCCTTTTCACAGGCACTGGCAAAAATTGCTGACCACCTAGCGGTCCCTGTGGTAGCTCCCCCTATGGGATGGCCACAACCGGTGCTCCCTGCAAATCCTTTGCCTTCCCCATGGGTAGATGTACTATCCACATCAGTAGAAAGTTTGGCGACTACCTGAACAGTTTTTCAGCAAATGCTGCAAAAAGAGAAGCCTTTACATAGTAAACCTACTAAGCGTGCTGTGTTATATTCCCAGTCTACCCAGTTATCTTATTCTGATATATCCACTAAGGAGGCAGAAGACTCAGACCTCTCTCACTCTGACACCTTATCAGGAGACAAGGAGCCACCCTCTAAATTAAATATACCTGCATTGGTGAGAGCTGTTGAGTCTATTCTAGAAATAGAAGAGGCGGAACCTGCCGCTAAGACAAAACAGCCACTGTTTAAACTACAAAAGGTAGTTTTACCAGAGTTTCCTCACTCTGACTAGCTATCTGATCCCATGAGCGAGGCTTGGAATGTTTCAGGTACCAAAACATGTTTCTTTTACCCTCTCCCCGCCACTGATGAAACTAAATGGGAAGTTCCACCAGCAGTGGATTCTCATGTTACTCGTCTGGTCATGAATGCTACCTTACCCATACATACTGCAAAATCCTTGAAGGAAACTACAGATAGACTGATAGATGCTTGTCATAAATATATATATTCTTACAGGAGCTATTACTCATCCTGCTAGGGCTACAGCCTGGGTGGCAAAAGCCATTGAGAGTTGGGCAGAGGCCCTGGAAGAGACATTTCCCTCTGATGACATTTCCCTCCTACATATCTCACATTAGAGATGCAGCCTCCTATTTAGGTGAAGCAGCTATGGACACGGCTCTTCTAGCCTCCAGGATATCTGCCACTTCGGTAGTTGCCCGCTGTATTGTCTGGCTCCATTACTGGAAAGCAGATTCAGACTCTAAGAAGCCTTTGGAATCTCTGCCTTATTCTGGACATATCCTGTTTGTCCCGGAATTAGATAAAATTGTGACTAACTTGGCAGCTTCCAAGGCGGCTTTCCTCTGCATATAACACAAAGCCTTGGACATCATCCTTTCGGCCTCAGGGGAAAACCAGAGGCCAGTCCTCTTCAAAGCATCAGGCATCAACTAAGGCCTCCAAGCCTAGGACTAAACAGACCTGGGCTACTAGATGTCCACCTGACAAGCCTACAGTTTGACGGAGCGGGCCTCTCCCTGGGGGGTATCCAGTTGTGGCATCAAACCATGTCAGATGCCTGGATAAGAGAAGTCTCCACGGATATGCCTTCTGATTCCTGAGGCCCTCCCCCCAGCAGTTCTTTTGCACTGGACCTCCATCGGACCCAACCAAGGCCATACTGAGCCAGAAAGCCATTCAGTCCTTACTAAATTCAGGAGTAATAATTCAGGTCCCCTCCTCACAATGGGTCAAGGGCTATTATTCTACCCTTTTCCCCGTTCAGAAGCCCAACCTCAAATCTCACAAGTTTATCAGGGTGCCCAGGTTTCATATGGAAACCCTTTGCTCTTTTTTCCTAGGGATTCTTCACTGCCATTTACAGGTAACCATTGCCTTTCTACAAATGCACAGTTCACTGACCAACTGGAAAAAGTCTTCACTGACCCCCTCTCAAAAGATGGTGCATTTGGGCGCCCTCCTGGACTCATCTGGTTCAGATAATCTTCCTAACAGCAGGCAAGATTTCAGCAATACAGCACAGAGTGCGCCGACTGCTCCATAAGCGCAGAGTGTCAATTCACTGCAATGCAGGCCTTGGGATCAGTGGTGCCCACCTTCGACATGTTTCACTCCCAGGCCCCTGTAACACCTGATCCTCTCCAGGTGGAACAGGCCAGATGGATTTGCATGACTATATCACAGGCTTACACGCAGGCATGGCCTTCCTGTGCTGACTACAGTCTCTGCTCATTTTACTCACTCTGTGTGTCCCTCATGGGCAGCCCAGCATGATTCCTCTGCTGAACAGCTATGCAAGGTGGCCACGGGGTCTTCTGTACACATCTTTCTTCGGTTTTGTGCCTTTGATACATTTGCCTTTCAGGATTCTTCCTTCGGGCGTAGGGTTCTCCTATCAGCTCAGGAGTGTTCCTGGTTGTGAACTGCTTTGGGTCATCCCCATTGTCTCCCCTGTGGAGCCCTATGGACCCTGAAGAAAAGCAGTTATGGTAAACTTACCCTTGGTAACTCTTTGTACGAAGTCCACAGGGCACCCGCCCTGACACAACTGGCTTCTAGGGGTTTCTTCTCTTGGTCACTTGTTTCCTTCTCTGTGTGAGTGCGATTCTTCAGTGTACCAGTCTTCCTTCTCTCCTATCCTGATCCTGCCTTGGGCTTGTTAACAAAACTGAGTTGCCCGCAGGATGTGGGCGGGTTATAAGGGGAATGACCGGAGCAGCCTGGGATTGAAAACCTTTGCTGTTGGTGTCCGGTCCTCCAGGTCCCCTCTACACCCCATTGTCTCACCTGTGGACCCTATGGACTTCGAAGAAAGAGTTAACAAGGGTAAGTTTTACCATAACTCTCCTTTTTTCATTACATGTGCTCTTAGATGTGGGGCTGTAATGGGGTATTGTATACAATCCATAGAAATTATAAGCCCAGGGGTAGCCAAAACTTTGATCTTGGTCGACAGCAGACACTCAATCAGTAGATTACGGTGACTTCCAGCAGCAGGCATTATGAATCTGGCTGATCCTTATTGGCTTGCTGCGCTGACACCGCGGCAGTCCCTGTCAGCTGCCACATGTGACAGCCATAGCCAAAAAAAGATCAGACTAGTGGCGCCATCAGACTGTCTCACAGAGACATCAGCCATTTTATGTAACTGAACCTGAGGTTTGATAGGCAAACAAGGGAAATGTTTGGGAGATTAGGAGACCTACTTGCAGACTTTTTAATTCATTTAAAATTGATATGTTTTCTTAGTTTACGTTTCATTGGCTCAAAGCCCTAAAAAGCATACCTCCCAACCATCCAGATTCTGGTGGGAAAGTCGCCTACACCCCTTGCCGTGAGGCTACACCCGCTTTTTCATGCAAATATTCCTACTTGGCAGATCACAAAAGATTTTCGGTCGTTTGAGTAAATGGGAAGTATTAGTGTTAGGCACTAGGGGGAGGGTTAAACTGCAGGGGGGAGGGGGTTAGACTGCAGGGTGGAGGGGGTTAGGCTTCAGGAATGATGGGTTCGGACACTTGCCTAATTGGGTCGGGATTCTGACTTTCAGGATGCCGCTGTTGGTATTCTGACCATTGTGATCCTGTACCCAACCCATATAAACAATTGCTCTCCCTTGGTACTACAAGCCCCCAAATAGTCATGTGCAAATACTTGCTACATATTTCTATGATTTCCGTGAATGCATTAGAACACAGGTTCTCAAACTCTGTCCTCAGGACCCCAAACAGTGCATGTTTTCCATGTCTCCTCACAGAATCACAAGTGAAATAATTAGCTCCACCTCTGGATCTTTAAAAATGTGTCAGTGAATAGTGAGTACACCTGTGCACCTGCTGGGTGACTTGGAAAACGTGAACTGTGTGGGGGTCCTGTGGACTGAATTTGAGAACCACTGCATTAGAAATATATATTTTTATCTAAAAATGGATGAAATATCACAGTGCTCCTTCAAGATGACATTTCTCAGGCAGGAAGTGCATATCTCCGTATGGGCATTTGTTTTTCACAGACTCCACCCCCTCGCCGCCTCACACATTGAGTCAGCAGACTTCCAACAGCCATGTCTCCACAGGAGATCTGCACTGTAGAGAGGTTGCGGGTAAGAGGACAATGTGCTAGGAGATGAGACCAACAAGCTACATTTTTGTATGACATGGAGATGCAAAGTTTGCCTTCATGGGGCAATAGTTGTTTTGTGAGGTAAAGTAACTAAGTTTTCTCCCCTCCAACTTTTAAAGCAGTTACGTGGGAGGAAATCCTTTTATAGTTATTCATACCTTACTTTTAACCCTTGCTTTGTCTGCACGCACAGATCTCCCTAAAGTCAGCACTAATTTTTATCTTAGATGAGGTTATTAAATATTATCGGTCACATTTTATTTTTTTACTATATTACATTGGGCTTGGTTCCACAATTTGCATTTCTGAATGTTATTTACAGATGTGTCCACATACATCTAGCCTCCTTGCACACTAAACAGCCCTTCTAGTAGCGCTGAGCATCTCTTCGTGCAACTTTTTTACCTTCAAATGCATCTTATTAGCAATGCAAATAGGGCGCACAAGCAGCTTCTGCTGAATAAAATGATTTGCAGCACGTCTATATTCTGTGTGTGACTGCGGGTGTATCTGCGTGGGAAACGCTACATTAGTGTCAGCGGCTGTAACGTAGCATATCACATGCAGATACACCCACAGTCACACACAGAATATAGGCATGCTGAAAATCATTTCATTCAGATTGTGCTAAATATTCGCATGGCTGTGACGCATTTGAATGTAAAAAGTGGTAGCGACAAGCATCTTTTCGTGCCGAGTGACACGGAGCTCCCGCGTAGTGCACGGAGGATAGATGTATGTGGACACATCTGTACATTTTTCGTGTTTGGTATACTAAACCTCCAGGTGTCAGCATTCACTATGGACTCTCATGCAGAGTGCTAGGTGGATTGTGTTGAGACAGATAATTGAATAGAATCTGAGTTATTCTGAAATTCTCTAATAAAAGTGCACCGATAACTGATTAGTGTGTGTGTATAATGAATGCATTTAGGATGCATTTCACAGCCACCAACTTCACAGATTGTTTTTTTTTTTCTGCCCCAAGAGGTGTGCAGGAAAATCTGCAATTCCCTAGGATGAGTGTAGCTGACTATAGCGACTGCTCATCCCTGGGAACTAAATATAGGCCACATAATGCTGCAGGAGACACTGAAAATTCCTGTATAGTGGGATACGAGAAAGTTCAAATGCCATTCTAATTGTTTTGATTGTGTTTTGGAGTATGTTCCATTTATATTTTGTTTAGTATTCCTGTTAACCAGACTTGCATGTTATTTCATGTTAAACAAAGTCAGTGGTAGTTAGAGAACATTTGTTCACTCAAGCCAGCATTATAATATAATAAATTTACAAACTGCACACTTACACCTTTATATTTTGTACTACTGTGTATTAAATGGCTTTAATTGTTTTTATTCAGTGCTTGGTATAAACCTTTTACAATCTTCAATGGTCTTGCTTTGCCTTGCTGGCAGTGGTGATAAGCTTTTCCGAATTTCTCAGAATAGTTGTAACTAATGTTGCTTAGGTATATGAGCGAGTATCCGCCGAATATAGCCTGTTATTTCCAAACTGTAAGAAATGTATAATGCTGACCATTTGCAAAAAAATGTTTACAACTCTTGGTAATTTTGTAAAAGTGGTTAGAAATCCTATTTAACTGTGTGTCTAATGTGTTCATGTCTTCAGATTATTAAATGGTTTACTTACCTGTTTTACCTATAACCTAAACTTTCTTTTTTCTAGTAACTACTATGCAGATACCTGTTGATAAAGAGACCTTGTTATCTTATTGCCCTTTCGTCCAGAAGGAGACCTGAAGAAGGGTATAATGGTTAACCGTGGATCCAGAAAAGAGATGACCAAGCAGAATAGTGTTTGCCACCCTAATCCTACAGTCTACTGTACTATTATGTGTACTTGTGGTTTAATCCCTCGGTGTGCATTTATTCCTGGGTGTGCCAGTGCTTGGCAAACAATTGCTTTTCTTTTCAGTTTGTACAAACTTTATTTGTGGTCTGTGAGATGGGAAAGAAAAACAATTTAGCCCTGATGGGACATAAGATATATCTCTTTTTCAATCCTGAATGGTTCCAAAAAGGAAGAGTGCAAACCAGAAATGCGTAATCTTTGAGGAAAACCTTTGTTTGGTAACTATAAAACAAAGTCCATCGTTTCTGGTGATAGCCGAATCTTTTATAAGCTCACACTCTAAATGTAATGTATCTGGCTGGAAGAGAACCAAGGATATTAGTTACCTATGCTGCATCTTTGGCTAGATTTCATTATAACAATGCTTTGTTCTTATATTTTTGTGTTTTTATTCCTTTGTTTGTTGACCTTCTTTTATCAGGTTAGGTAGTAGGCTATAGGAGTGTTCAGAACTATCTATTATTTTATTGAATGTTTACATTATAGGACAGGTTGAGTGACCTGAATTTAGAATTGACCACCTCCTAATTAAGTTATGTGCTAGTATAGCATTTTTTAGCAGTTGCACTGCTACATTCAGCACTTTTATCCTGCACGGGATATTCTACATCTACTGCCATAGCTTTCTGGAATGTGTTTATGTAAGACATCAGACCGTAAGTAGGGATATGTAGACCAAAAAGGTAACTTGAAACCATCTGAAATATCCATACTGTATATTGTTAAGGGTGTTCATGGAAAGCTTGCTTAGGGATGAGCTGAGCCTTGATGAACCTGGGACTCTCACTCTAGTTTTAACAGAATTATTTTCTTTCTTTCAAAAGCCAGTTTAATTCCAAGACTCTTATAGATTGATAGATATATATCTATCTATTTATGTGTGTAACATTTTACTTCCATTTACGAGTTCCATAGATAAAGATGAATGTTTTTCAACAATCAGCCAGTGTTTTCAAACCTCGCCACAGGTAGCACACACTGTATTTAGACTTTGATTGAAAGCAATAAGATACTGATTTTTCTCATTATTTTTTTTTTTAACTGTTCGGTTAAGCTGTTTCTGTTGGGTGAAGCCACCTATGCTTTTTTTTTTTGTGCTCTTAAATACTATTTAATATGACAGCACAAGTGTCATGGAAAAATGTTTTCGAAGCTGCTCAAATTGTTTTTCTTTTCTATAGATATATCTATATATTTGCACATTTACATGCCTGTAATTATGGGGATATATAACAGGCATGACTTATATGAATGGAGTCGAGGGCCATATTGATTGAGGATTTGTGTCCCTTAGTGTTTGACACTCCAGGGTTTGAACAAAAAAAAACAGACAACTAAATTACATAGCCTCCTCCAAGCTGCGAGCTTTCCCATAAAGAGTACCCCATCATTTTTACAACAGTGGATGTGTGTATGTATGATTTGAAACCTAACATTTACGTTGAAGAATGAGTCACTCCTTTTAGGTTTTTATTGTCTTGCACTTCTAGTTTGTGTGCATTTTTATGATTTATTTGTATTGATGTTGGTAAGTTTCCATATGTATATTTGTTTTGATCCTTTGAGGTTGTGACCATGACCAGAAAATATTTCCGCTCATGTAAACGCCGTGCGTACATTTAAATGCATACGTTATATTTCAGTTCTGTTTTTGGTTTGGTTTGTTTTTTTAAGCATTCATTTTCTGTACTGTGCACAGATGTTATTTTGTATTTAGATTGTGTTGTGAATATGAAAGTCTCTCTTCACTATTTAGATGTAACCCTGAAATAAAAAGTTGGATTTAGATAAGCAGGCTGTAAATTTGATGTAAATAATAAGGTTTCACTCTGTGTTTCTTGGTGATTGTCCTTTTTTTTTTTTCTGATGGCTGCTATTATATAGTGAATTTATCAGAATTATCAAACTGTATTAAAGCATTCTGCCAATGTGTTTTTGTCTTATTTTTTCTTTTACATTTGACCCGTTTCAGATTATGTATAATACTGTAAAGATCAAAACTAGCTGTAACTCTCTAGTATGTATCACACATGACGATTTCTGTGGTGCAGAAAGACTTTGAGCTTTATATAAAAAGTGGTGGCTTTTGTAAGCTGCTGCTTCCCAGCGGGTTGGAGGTAAAAATGTAAATCTGTGCTCAGTCAGTGTAAAGCCCATCAGACATTACACTGACTGCGAGTGCAGTTTTACATTTTCTTTGCCAATGCATCGGGAAGCGTCGCTAATGTCCAGAGGCTTTTCTTTAGACATAACAAAGAGATTAACAAATACAGGTACTGAAACTAGATGTTTCTAACGTGTTCCTTCACCTCTCCCATATGGGTTTTCTTTGTCAGTCATACTCCCCATCTGCCCCCATTTACATACCAGAGGATCTGCATCTGCTCTCCTTTGTGCTTCATCCCCTTTTACCACACCTGAATATCTGGATGCCGTATGCCGTATGCATCTCCTCTCTCCCTGCTTTAAGCATATGACTTTCTACATATAAATATCCCTGCCCTCAGAATCATCATAGTGCTGTATATTACTGCTGGGTCATTCCATGCCAAATCATCACAGCTTCCAACCTGACAGTCTCAGATTTTCATGAAATTTGATAGGATGAGATAAAAGTTACTTTATGCTGTCTATGTAAAATTGTAGCCCTCAGTGATACTCTGTGTTCATGTTTACAGGATTGCAAACGTGACAAAAAGTGTAAAATCTATGCTTGCAAGGTCAAATAAAATTAATCATAACTTTGCTACTAATTGTGGTAGAGCTTTCATGTTGGTCTTGTTGGTTTTCTTTAAAAAATTGTTTTCTATTTAAATATTGACTTTTATATTTCAAGGTTACATGATGTGACCTTTGACCTTGAATATCTAAAGTGTATGTTCGATTTTTTTTTTTTTTTGTACATAAAAGTATGTTATACACTTAAATATAATCTCTCTTTGGTATAAGTTTATATTTGGGTAGCCTTTGGGAACAGGAGTAAAAAAAAAAAAAATATTAAGTACAGCAGTTGAACCCTTCTTGCACTAACCATGCAACGGGCAAGTTCAGACTTGTCTTGTAGTGTGTCTCTCTGTGTTCTAGGGATGGTCATTGGTGGCTTTACATCGATGGTCACCATAAATGGTGCCATCTGTGATAACCATTGATGGTACAATAACAATCTATGGTGAACCATTGATGGATTGCACCACTCAGTATGGCTGCATCTTCTGCATTGAGAACTAGTGATTCAAGACATACTTGCCTTCGGGAGGGGGCAGTCAGGTTGGCATAGTAGTAGTAGTAGTAGTAGTAGTGGGGGGGCGGGGGGCGTTGCACAACACAGGTAGTATGGCTAGGATTACCTGGCATTAGAAGTGCCCTGCTGCGGGGGATTGTGTTGGTTCTGCAAGGGGGTCCGGGGTGGGGTGACTTACCTGCTTCTCCAGGGTGGGACTGGGAGCACCACCCGATTTTTGTGAGGCTCACAGTCCCCTGTATCATACTTGCCTACTCTCCCGAAATGACTAAGACAGATTATCTCAGAGGTTCCCAAACTCTGTCCTTATGGCACCCTAACAGTCCAGCCTTTAAGGATATCCATGCTTTACCACAGTCAGTTTGATTTAACCACCTGTGCTTAAACATGGATATCTCTAAAACCTGAACTACTGGAGTGCCTTGGGGACTGCATTTGGGAACCTCTGGTTTATCTGATATACTGGTAGTTTGATCAAGAGCGTGACAAATGGATAAGAACTACAATAGGACTCAGTGCTGCAACCCATTTGATATTAAAGGACATAGCATCTTCCTTAATTGTTTTCTACTGCTGCTACCATCTGATTAAAATACAGCCACATGTCAAAGTTATCAAATGATTTGTGATAACTGTAGGAAACAAATTAAAAGGGATTCTTAACTGCTGAGCACATCAATTGATGAGGAAAGTGACACAGAAGTGGCAACATGCAGGACTGAATCAGCCTTGCAGTCATTAAATGAAAGTAAGCAGTGTGGGAGCATCACCTAGTAAGAGGAAAAGCATGAAAGAAGAAGACTATTGCAAAAGGAAAGCTGTAAAAATTGCAAAAGTTAAAAAAAAAAAAAAAATGGATATTTTCCATATTCCAGCTGAGGACTCTGGGCCTGATTCAGAGCCGGACACGCTGACAAGAGCGCTCGCTCTGAATCAGGGCCCTCCTACCTAATATTGGAGCGGCCTCCTGGCTGCTCGCATAGCTGTGGGTGACCACCCACAGCTTATGCGAGCGGCCAAAAAGATGGTCGCGATGGTCAAGACTATCGCGACCATCTGGCTTGCGACGAGACCCCGCGGTAGGGTCTCGCTGCCACAAGCCCAGGAGTGCTTTTGGCTCTATCAGAGCCAAAAGCACTCCCACTGACATCACTATCGATGGTTTACTACTAATGGTTGATGGTAGAGAGCCAATTCTTTTCTGCCTGTGACCTTAAAATGTAAAAGTCAATATTTAAATATAAAACTATTTTCAGTGAAAACTCGGGTCCCTTAGCTTCAAAACAAGACCAAAATTACATTTCTACCACAATTAGTAGCAAAGTTATGATTCGTTTTAGTTGACCTTACAAGCATAAACTTTTTGTTACGTTTGCAACCCTGTAGCATGAACACAGTATACTTGAGGGCTAAAATTTTACATCTGAAAGTTACTTTATGTCTATCATCCTACCAAATTTCATGAAAATCTGAGATGGTCGGGTTGAAAAGTTACTTTTTTTGTGATGATTTGGCATGGAACGACCCTGCTATGTGTTTCATTGTGAGGTATGAGAACTACCTTACTGAGTAGGTTTCCACTGTCCCCTACAGATGTGTCCTCACTTGTCTGCAGCTGTCACGACAACCAACCCCATGTGACACTTGTATATCTGTGTGAGAGTCTCTAAATCAGCCTAGGAAGTGCTATGATGCAGCGGCTGCCGCTTTTTCCACACCAAGTTCCAGTCCGTTTACTGTGTGCTACAATTGCAAGGAGAGGGGTGGAGTGTTCGGTTCACTGCATCTGTGATGTAATGAGTGGGCGGTGTATTGTCATGAAGACATCCTGATTAGCATGTACCTAATAGGGTGGGCAGTACAGACTGTGTAATGGTTAGCAGTACTGCCTCAACACTGACGTTATGGGTTTGATTCCCACTACGGCCCTAACTGTGCAGAGTTTGTATATTCTCTCACTGCGTGCGTGGGTTTCCTCCCACACTCCAAAAAAAAGTATACTGGTAGGTTAATTGGGTCCCTACAAAATTAACCCTAGTGTGTATGTGTGTGAGCATGTGGTAGGAAATTTAGTTTGAAAGCTCCACTGGGGCAGGGACTGATGTGAATGGCCAAATATTCTCTGTAAAAGCGCTGCGGAATATGTGTGCGCTATATAAATAACAATATTAGAATGATGAGCAGATACTGCACCAATTATTGCTGTTACCAGACCCCTCATAAGAGTCTGCAGGCTGTTCCTAGTCGATAGAGGGATTCTGGGTAGTGATGGCCATGGGTGTGCCCTCCATTGATGGTAGACAACTATTCTGTGGTTCTATCAATGGTTTTACCATCTGTGTTTTTTGAGCCTGTGCAGTAGAGTCAGCATGCGTTTTAGCTGGGCTCTGTCACTTCTGTGAAATAGATGGGACGGGGCTCAGCTATGAATAACAGCTGAGCCTGTCGCGTAGGCGCGTCATCCCATTCCCGGCAAAACACAGAGCAGGGCGCAGTGCAGGGCTGCTGGCTTATAGCCTAGCAGCTCTGTGCAGCAGTACTAGGTAAACTACAAAAGAAGAAAAAAAAAAATCAAGCCCACGGCTACAATTGATTTGCCATCGATGGTAAAAGTATTCAACATTATCCATAGACCATCAATGGTTTCAACTGCAAAGTGTAAGTTCATTCACCTACAACTGATGTTAAGACAGAACTTTATTAACAACTTCCCTTCAGCGGAATAAACCTGGCGTTGTACTTACAGCATACTATATGCCAGAGCCAAATACATAACTGAAAGAGCTGTCTGCATGCTTGACATTATTTTCAGTCAATATACTATGGTTGTCTGTGTCTAATACCTATTTATTTTATCTCCAATGTTATTTAGGGGTTTATCGTGTTTTTGTTTTGTTTTTTTCATTGTTGTTATGTGTTACTAGCCTAATGCAGATTTCACAAATCTCCTACAGCATGCAAATTAGCGCTGCAGATCGCAGTCTCCATTGTTACCAATGGTGACTATGATCTGACCCCTGTGTACCAAACTCCGTAAAGCAAAATATGGAGGCTTTAATTGCAGGAGCGATAGCTTCTGATCTCTGTCCTACCACATCGGGCTGGTTCCACAATTTGACACTGCGTGTTTGTGTGCAGATTTACTCGGAGAAGTCTTTCACATTTGTTCCAAAATGTCAGGGGAGTAACTTGCAGGCACAGCGGTTATTGCTACTATTGTCCCTGCTGGTTCAGTTTAGTACATAGCGGAAAAACATCCACTGCAATACAGATTGTTGTTAATTGCGTCAGTGCCGTGATTCTAAACACATAACAGATCCATTGGTTTATTGCCTCTTAACCAACCTTTGTAACTTACTTAACTTAAACTAATAAATAACGACACAGACACCAAACAGCTTGACTAAAAGGTCACAGCTTTTTTTATTAAATAATTAACCTAACCAGGGTGGCAAGGAGACGCTGCACGCTCAGTTCTAGCTTTTGAAATCAAATGACTCGGCCACTGGGCTGCAGCGAACTCCTGCCAAAGCCAGACCACGAAGGAAGACTGGCCCGCCACCAACAGAAACGAACCCAAAAAGGATAGCAAATCCTTAATAAAAAGCCCTACAGTATTACGATACACACCATCCGGGCTAAAAAACCTAGCCAAATCACCAGTCAGAAAGCCGTGATGCACCACCAAACGAGAGAACATGCCGATCCACCACCACATTGACCTTTCTTGTCCTGTCCAAAGTGGCACATTTACGAGCACCCCGCCAAGTCAAACGAGGAACCATCTCCGGCCAAGCAATCCTCACATTCAGCCAACTCAATCAAACCTCATCCATCAATCCTCGCAGACAAATGATCAACGCAACCCCTTTCAAGTGACCAACATCATTACCACCAACATGCAAAACCAACCACTCCGGCAGACCCCAGGAAACCACCGATGAGGCCAGAACAGCATCTACACGCAAACCTCTCACACCAATACAGCGCACCTATCACCCACCAAGCAACACACTAGCATGCCTAGCCAGACCATGCCCATGAGCCCAAAAAACATAGGAATGGCCCACCAGCCAAACCTGTCCATCGTCCACTGCTGGCGCTGTAAAGAAAAAATTACCCTAACTGAGAAACTGAAGAAACCACACCACCACTAACACAGCTTAAAGGAAAAAAAAAAACATGGCAACTAACTAGCAGGGATGCATAAACAGGGGAAACCAAGATCCCGAGTGAAGAAGAAAAACTAAAAAACCCAACCTGTGAACCAAATTGGGCCACATCATGGCTCCAGGGGGGAAAAATGTAAAAATCCCTTCACACCCCCAATTGTTGAACGCTAGCCATTCAACGATTGGCGGGTAAACAACATTTTCGGGTTACACAGGGTGCGCACTATAACTTATCGCAGTGCACATAGGTCTTGTACATAGGTCTGAATGGAAGCGGGAGAAGCCCCTGCAAGAGCTGCTCAAGTAGACGCACCTATGCTGAGACCTCCAAACACAACTCCGTTAAAATGCGCCTAAACATAGCAGTGAATGGGAACTTAGTGAGAGGCGTAAGATCAGCATGCACCAACCACTCCGTCCCCCCAGATGGGTGCACACCCATGTAGGTAGATGCCAGGTGAACTGGGCAAACTAACATATCCAATCGAGGCAAGGTCACCCATCTACCCCTACCCATCTGATCCGTTTTAGAGAATCTCAAATTACACAGAACAGAAGAATCTCTAAACACAATATCGGATAACAGGCCAGAGGAAACGGATTTAATACTAGCAGCCACCAATTCTCCCTGTGCTGAAAGGAGCACCCGGCGCCCAAAGGATGCATCCTGAGAGGCGAAGGTGTCAAACGCATAGAACCTCAAAAACGTTTGCATTGAAGACGAAGTAGCCGCCTTACACAGCTGAACAGCAGAAGCGCCACGTCTAGCAGCCCAAGAAGGACCCACAGAACGAGTGGAATGAGCCTTAACAGAGGCTGGCACAGGTAAACCCTCCTGTGCATAAGCCTCACAAATAACGGAAAGAAGCCAACGGGCTAACGTTTGTTTGTTGGCAGGCCAACCCCTCTTGTGAAAACCAAAGAGGATAAACAAGGAATCAGACTTCCTAACCGAAGCTGTCCGGTCCACATCTAAGGAAGTCTCACCAGCTGAAAGATCAGGGGACTGAAAAGCTGGCACAACAAGTTCCTGATTAATGTGGAACTTCGAGACCACTTTGGGCAAAAACTCAGGACGAGTGCGGAGCAACGCTCTGTCCTGGTGAAAAATCAGGAAAGGGGGGCGACAGGAAAGCGCCAATTCAGACATCCTCCTGGCAGAAGCAATTGCCGTCTGGGCCACGCCGGAGCCACCAGCACGAGCGTGCCGCCGCTGTAGGTATCTGCAGCTGTAGGGAGGCGACCTTCTCCGGAGTCAGGAAAATCCTTTGCTTACGCAAATCCAGCAGGGCTCCCAAATGAACCATCCGCTGTGATGGACTCAGGGAGGACTTTTTCCAATTTATCAACCACCCGTGTGCTTGCAGGCAAGCGATCGTCAGGTGGAGATGTTGAAGCAGTACCTCCGGGGAGCTTGCCAGCAACAGGAGGTCGTCCAGATACGGCAGGAGCCGTACATTCAGGTTCCGAAGATGTGCAGCCATGACAGCCATAATCTTCGTGAACACCCTCGGTAGGGTAGCGCTCGGAACTGATAGTGGTGTTGAAGGATAGCGAACCTCAGATACTGCTGGTACGAAGGTGCTATCGGAAAACATGGAGGTAGGCGTCCTGGATATCCAGGGACACCATGTAATCCTCCGGTTCCATTGTCAGAATGATGGAACGTAACGTTTCCATCCTGAACTTGGGAACTCTGAGGAATTTGTTCAGAGACTTCAAGTTGAGGATAGGGCGATGAGAACCATTGGGTTTCTGCACCAGAAACAGAGACGAATAATACCCCGTCCCTCGTTGTGATTGAGGAACGGGAACAATGACCCCTGCTTTCAGCAAGGACTCTACAGCCTCCTGAATCTGTAACGCCTTGGTCTTGTCCTGAGAAGGACTGGTGCAGAAAAACTGGTGGGGTGGTCTGTGCCGAAAAGACAGGGCGTACCCCTGGGAGACCACTTCTCGAACCCAGGCATCCGTGGTGGTATTGTGCCAGCACTGGGCAAATAGAAGTCGGCCTCCCACTCTCAGGTCCCCCAGAGGGAGGCCCGTCCCATCAGGCCACAGGTTTATCTTCCTGCTTGGAAGAAGGGCGCCGAGCACTCCAGGCTTGCTTCTTTGGTTTAGAGGCAGTCTTACTCGCAGACTGTCTCGGGAAGGACTGACCTTTTGCCTTACCCTGAACCCGAAAGGAATGAAAAGCCGAACTCCGAACCTTAGCAGGCAGTGCCGCCAAAGGGAGGAAAGCCGACTTGGATTTAGCCAGGGTATCCACTATTTTGTCCAAGTCCGGACCAAATAGTAATTCCCCATTGAAAGGTAAGGCCTCCAGGCCTTTCTTTGAATCAGAGTCCGCTCTCCAGAACCGCAACCATAAGGATCGGCGGGCAGACACCACTGCAGCCGATACCCGCGAAGTCAGCAGACTAGCATCTAAAGAAGCTTCCCCAATTTAAGAAGCAGCGTCCCTCATCTGTCCCAACAACGCCTTCTGGACATCCGGAGCGTCGTCCGGGAAGGTATCTTCCAATGCATTGGCCCACCCAGGAGATGGCCATGGACGGCCGGGCCACCGCCCCGAAGAGGGAGTAAATAGACTTTAAGCAAGTCTCCACTTTCCTGTCCGTGGGATCCTTCAGCAAGGATATCGACGGTAATGGTAAGGTAGCGCCCCGAGTTAAACGGGTGACATGGGAATCCACTGCTGGTGGAGTTTCCCATTTTTTACAATGTGCCTCAGGGAAGGGATAATTAGCAGCCAACCGCTTCTGAGGAAGGAATCTCTTACTGGGCGCCTGCCAAGCTACCGCCATATGATCCGTCAACTGATCCGACAGGGGAAACACCGCAGAAGCCACCTTAGTTTTTTTGAAACTAGGAAACTTCGACTTAGGAACCGGTGCCTCATCCTCTATAAGAAGAATGGCTCGCACCGCCCTAACCAGTGCTCGCACATTAATGGACGACTTGGTATCCATTTCCTGGACCAAGGCGTCCGAGTCAGTGTCATCAGGGACCTCCCCATCATCTGAGGAACCCTCTGAGTCCGATAGCTGAGCCGCCCGCGCCATGAGTGGGCGTTTTGAAACCCTAGAAGGCATGTCAGTCTGCAACATTGACTGAAAGGCCGAGGATGCGGCCGTCAAATTTTGCACGGAGTTGGAGAGCACATCCACCCAGGGTGTAGGAGTCGCCATAGGGGACTGAAAAGGTACCACAGGCTGCTGCGGCACAGGGGAAGCCTGTATATACATAGGCAACCCCGCATATGGACCCAGGGGGACTCCGCAATAACTGCGGGACACCCGGGGAATGAGGGATGGTCGGCTGGGGTAACGCCCTAGTAGGGAGAGCAGTCAGGACCGACAGACGGTCCGCAATAGACACCAGCACTTGAGAAAGTGGTTCCTGCGTCAGAGTATGTCTGGATGGGCCAGGAGCCACCTGGCACCGACTACACAGGCCATCCTGTGACAAATCCTCCCTATCCACTCCTGCAGAACAGCGTCCGCAGGAGGCCAACACCGGAGCCACTGAGCGCTCAACCTCCTCGTCTGACATGACAGAATATATTATATATCTGGCAACAGGGCAGAAGTAAACGCACTCACCGGTGTGTTGAACAACAGCCCACAATATGGCACTGTCGCACACAACTGTATGTGACGAACCTCACAAATATGTGATTTATATAGGTGAGGTCTGTAGAAATGCCCCTCCCCCACACACCTGTAGGGCTTGTGGGAGAAGTAAAGGGGCAGGTATAAGCTGACAGTAAGCGGAAAATAAGCACAGATAGGCAGCACTAGCAAAAGTCACATACCATGCAGAGAAGATATACTCACTGCACCTTTCCACTACAATCAACCTGCCCAGATTCAGTGTCTGAGAGGGCTATAGTGCTGTGTACGCTGTCCTTAAATCGGGGGAGAGGTACACAGGGGGACCGGTCCGCATGCTCCCTGAGATCTGCGTTGCCACAGAGAAAATGGCCCCCAGAGGAGGAGTGGCCGAAGAGACTGCAGCTCAGCGACGCCAGACTGCGCGCTGAGCTGAGGGGAGGAGCCGCTGAACAGAGAAGGCTTCCTCCCCTGGCTGGCCATAACCCCAGGGATGCTGGCTTTCCGCTTTCCTGTTATTCCTGGTGGTCTAGTGGTCCCACGGGTTATGGGATGCCTGCCGCCACTACCAGCAGCCTCCGGTCTGTCCCCAGGACCGGAGGCTAAAGGACTGCATCTTAAGGCATTCCGCGCGCTGCCGCTAGCCAGCGACGCGCGGCTTACCTGAATCCCCGGCGACTCCGGCAGCAGTCCTGGGAGGTAGACAGAGTCCGGCTAGTACGGACTCTGTCCTCCCGCCGTGATCCCCAGATCAGTACTGGCGTCGCGGCGCCAGTCAGGGATCAGAACGGCAGCGTGGGCGTCTGTAGTAAAAAGAGAGATTAAAATAAATAAAATCTACCCTAAAATAAAAAGCTTCTGGGGGCTGCTCCTGCAGCCCCCCTGCGCGGTGACCGACTCCGGCCGGGCACCAACTTACACTGAGGTGCCTGTGGCTCGGGGTATAGAGGAGGACCCAAGTGCATCCTGGGAGCTAAAAGCCTAACTGTGTGGTGCCCATGGATCCTGATCCAGCTATATCCCCAAGGTCAACCCTGTGGACCCCCTATGGACCCTGAAGTAGAAAGACGGATATAGTGATGAAGCTGGCACACCCCGGCCGTGGCCCTTTCCAACTTCCTACAGAAAACCCTACCCATCGGGATAATACGGCAGGCAAAATTAAAGGACCCTAACAACGATTTAACTACGCGCAATCTCACCTTGTTGGACACCAAACAACTCGCAATTAGATCCAACAATTTAACTATCTTGTCCTTGGGCAAACGACAACAACCGGCCATTGTGTCAGTCTCGATCCCCAAATAAGACAAACAGGAAGTGGGACCCTCAGTTTTATCTAAAGCTACTGGAACCCCTAAAACTTTAAAGAGGGCCCGCACAGACGTCACTCCCTCCTGGACCTATAAAGAGAAAATCATCCAG
Source organism: Taudactylus pleione (assembly GCA_031769625.1). Classification (NCBI taxonomy): domain Eukaryota; kingdom Metazoa; phylum Chordata; class Amphibia; order Anura; family Myobatrachidae; genus Taudactylus; species Taudactylus pleione. The sequence continues at coordinate 2,759,395 of JAUIMM010000559.1, read as the reverse complement.
ATAATACGCTACACCATCCTGGTCTGTGCTGGCCTAAATGTACCAGTGTAAAATGGAACTGAATTTCTCAAAATAGGAACAGGAAACTGCACAACCCATGGTTAAACACTTATCAACAAATACCCAGTGTCTAAACGAAAACCCATGTAACGCATGGCTTCCGGATGCAGAGGCAGCAAACGAAAAGCCGACTCAATATCTAGCTTCGCCAGCAACGCACCATAGCCAAAAAGACATATCAGGCTTAAGGCCTCATCAAACGATTGATAAACTACCCTGTAGGCCGATGCCGGTATGGCATCATTCACAGAAGCCCCTGAAGGATAGGATAAATGCTGAATCAGGCGAAACTTACCCGGCACCTTCTTGGGGACTACGCCTACGCCAGAGGTCCTGCAAAGGAGGGCCATGGAAAGGACCCTCTATCCTCCCCAACAGGACCTCGGCCTCGACTTTCATTAGCAAAATCTCCGGGAGATCTCTGGCTGAGCGCAAGTTATGCGTGGCGCAAACTAGCAACGGACCAGAAAGCCCACTGAAAATCCCTCCAACAAAAATTTAGAATCCTCCCTCAAATGGTACCGACCTAACCACTGGGAAAGTGATTCTAGACAAACAGGGGACCTAGCCTTAACTGGAACTCTTTGTGCCCTTGGAACGGTCGGGCGCTGCACTCCCCAATCCACATCGACAATCCTTGGCCGGGTGATCGCCACCGTAGAGACGACAGGAGTGGTGAAAATCACAGCCAGCACCACGAGTGCACTGGGAGTCGTTAAAAGCAAAACATTTGCCTCTCGCCACACCCGTTACACCCAGCTTTAGAGAGGCTTGCAGGATTGGAGCAGCGTCCAAGGGGGGCCGACAGTGTTGGGACACCTCTAATCAAACCTCGACATCTTTTACCCTAATCGGCAAAACAAGTCTCCCATCGTGCTTCCTTCGGAACTGCGCATCGTATTCGCGCCATGCCAAACCCCCGAAACTAAGAAACATGTCATGCACCAAAAAGATTTATTTAAAGACATTAACATGCTCATCCACCCGCGTATGGAGATAACATGCCGCAAATATGAGCATACCCTTTAACCAGGCATTACAATTACAAAGAGCCTCCTCCCCCCAAGCCCCCTGGCTTCTTTGCCTGACACAAACCTTTTTTAATTTCCTCCGTCAGTGAGAAAAAGTCCACAAATTTACCCTTGCGGATTCTCTCCCGAACACTCTTACGCAATCCGCGAAGGATCGCATTGCACCGAATCACAGCCAGTCTCAGGCTCTGCGGGCCCGCCTAAATCAACCTTCTTGCTACTACCACCTGTCTTCTTAGCAAGACGCCGTGCAACCTTCCTAGCAATTTTACGCCGGAGCGCAGGAGAATCAGAGGAATGTGAAGAGGAGCAAGAATAAGAGCCTGAAGAGTTAGACGAACCATACTCACCATCCCTAGAAGGACCCGGAACCACGTCCACAATATCTACGCGCGGAGAAGCCACAGACCCAACAGCCGGGGCCGCCTCAACGCGGACAGCAACAGCAGCCGCACGAGTCGCCACTGGAAAGTTCGCTTGCAGCCTGGGGACCTGAAACTACAGGATCAGGGTGAGGAACCGGCACAGGGGATACAGAAATCAGAACTGGAGGAATGGGGGGGGATGGGGCCAGGAAAGTTGGGCAAGAAGCGGGCAGGGCAACTGCATGCCAGAGAGATGTGGGGGCCAAAGCGACCACAGGGGGAGGGCTGGGCATGAGGAACAGGCGCGGAGGGGGAAAAATGCCAAGGGTAAAAGTAAGTATGGTGAGGAGAGGGTGTAAAAGAGGGGGGTAAGAACGGAAGGATGAAGTAGGCAAAGGGGGGTAGCCAGGGGTGGATGGAGCCACAGATGCAGGGGGGCAACCCCAGTGCTGCAAGCAGCCTGACCTCAGGATAGGCCAGCCGTCGAGGCAACCTGAGCAGAGGAGAGAAAAGCGGGGGTGTGACCATGGTGGGAAACCATGACACCTATGGGGCAACAGATGGTGGGAAGCTACCAGGGGCACCAGGCATGCTGACCTCCTGCCAAGGGGTAGCAAAAGTGAAAGTGTTAAAAGGCAGCTTGGGAAGGCTAGAGTGGCTGGATGGTGCGGGGAGCGCGCCATCTAAAATGGCCACCAGGCCTGCTGGGACCACTACTATCTATGCTGCCTAACAGCCGGGGAGGAGACCCTGCCGCAGCGCTGATCGGCGTGGGGGAGGAGGTGTCACAGCAGGGCGGCCAGCGGGAACCGCGTACACCAGCTCTCCCGCTGCGCAGCAGAAGTGAGGGGGAGCACGGGCGGTTACGCAGAGTGTCCAGCAGAAGCCGTGTAAGCAGGCGCTCCCGCTAGCGCAGCAGAGGCCGGAGACGGAAGGGCAGCATAGAGGAGCTACCAGCGGGAGACTGTAAGCAGGTTTTCCCGCTGGTGCCACGGAGGCCGGAGGGGGCGAGGGCAGCATGCTGCAGCGCAGAGGACGAGCACAGTCAGCAAGCCGACGAGGGAGACGGGAGGGCAGAGCAGCGGGAACGGGGCATGATGCAATGAAGAGACCGGCAAAGAAAATAGGAAACAGAATAGAGACAAAGCAAATCACAAAGGATAGGCACTAAAGTTAGTGATACTCAGCCTGCTTTCAGAAATCCAGCAAAAGAGGCTGAACCTATGGCACAACCTTCCTTATATACAAACCATACAACCACACCTACCAGAACAACAATTGGCCCAAACCAACCACCTGACCCACTGATATCAACTGTCACCTTGACAACAAGGCTATGATAACTGCGCATCAGCAAAAAAATAGTCTTTTTTATTCTAAAGCTTAAATAGCTTTCGCCTGCCATAAGCTCCTTAATTTTAGTCTAGGATGGGGATGTATGAAGAATTGAGAATTTAATGGTTGAGCTGAATTATAATGGGCTCGATTCAATTCAACATGAATTGAATAGTGCCAGGAGGGAGCTCCTGGAGCTATTCAATTCAGTTTGCTGCTAAGGATTTCTTCTCGCATCCCTTCTGAGGTGCGAGCAGAAATCCGTCAAAACTCCAGGCGCGATGCTGTTTTCTGCCCATACCGCCGCGGAAACAGTATCATGCCGAGCAGTTTAGTTGGAGAATGCCGGTTCTCGCGACTAAACACAATGTTTAAGGCGTGAGAATTGGCATTCTCTGACAATACAGCGCACTGAATTAATAGCTCCAGGAGCTCCCTCCCGACGTTAATCAATTTGCGTTGAATTGAATCGAGTCCAACGACTGGAATTTAAAGTTTACCCATAAATACAGTATAGTCACAGGATTATAGATTATTTGGACATCCTTTTGAGGGTCGATTCAAGTAATAACATTTTAACCAGTAAATTTTTCAAAGTAATAGATGCTAATAGTTATAAACCATCTAGATGTAATTTGCATGTGCCATATTCGCAGTATCTTTGAATAAGTAAAAAATGCTCAGATATTGCGAAATATGAAACAATCCCAATTTATCAGTTTTCTAAATTGCAGGTACAATGAATCAAAGTTGGAAAATGCAAGAATTAAAGCATGTAACAAAAAATAGATCAGATATATTGAGAGAAAAAAAATAAAAGACCTTTTATTACACAATTTATTATGGAAAATAGTAAGACCGAAAATATCCTGAATCAACATTGGGGTATATTTCTGGGCCTCCATTTACCAAATAAACCTATTATTGTCTGTAAGAGGGCAAGGTCTTTGAAAAAAATACTAGCCCCTGGCATGGGTGTCGGCTCGCCCCCTCTGACATTTGAAAGGGGTTGCAGTCGCATACAGTCAATAGCAATTGGCTGCACGGATTCTGCACTTTACGGAGGAAGGGGTGTAATGTGCGGTCTTTAAAAGCACATATTACACCTCTTCCATGCAGTGCAGGGGCTGTGCAGCCTATTGCTATATTGCACAGCCCCTGACCATCTGCAACCACACAGGAACAGGTAGAGAGGAGGGGCGTTGGAACGATCCTATGTTGCCCCCCCCCCCCCCTCTCCGTCCAACATAAAATCGATGCCACTGGTCCCTAGTAATTTGAAAACTCAAACAATCTAAAAGAGATAATTGGGTAACGCTTAATAAAAAAAAAAAAAGGTGTACCTTGTACTAATTGCATGTTGTGCAAATATATGGATAAACAGTCTTTTCTATCACATTGGATAATGGTAGAAAGTATCAAACAAAATATTTAATAACTTGTAGTACGACTTTTGTAGTTTATCATTTAGGAATGTGGCTGTAGTTACCATTATGTGGGTAAAACCAAACAAACTTTAAAATCCACATTCAGGAACATCTCCCGCATATAATAAATTAGGTTGCAAATCGTAATTTACCCAGACATTTCACACAGGCCCATGGCTTTATTATGCAGACATTTCACACAGGCCCATGGCTTTATTATGCAGACATTTCACACAGGCCCATGGCTTTATTATGCAGACATTTCACACAGGCCCATGGCTTTATTATGCAGACATTTCACACAGGCCCATGGCTTTATTATGCAGACATTTCACACAGGCCCATGGCTTTATTATGCAGATATTTCACACAGGCCCATGGCTTTATTATGTAGACATTTCACACAGGCCCATGGCTTTATTATGCAGACATTTCACACAGGCCCATGGCTTTATTATGCAGACATTTCACACAGGCCCATGGCTTTATTATGCAGACATCACACAGGCCCATGGCTTTATTATGCAGACATCACACAGGCCCATGGCTTTATTATGCAGACATTTCACACAGGCCTATGGCTTTTTTATGCAGACATTTCACACAGGCCCATGGCTTTATTATGCAGACATTTCACACAGGCCTATGGCTTTTTTATGCAGACATTTCACACAGGCCTTTATTACGCAGACATTTAAGTTTACTGTACTGGAACATATACCATCTTGTAATGTGGTACTTTCTAGAGAGTCTTACTGGATGTACATGCGCACATTTATATTTTTACGCCTAATCCTCTCCCTACCATATGCCCATTGCAGCAGAAAGAAAGAGTTATACAACCAAGCTACATTTTCCAAATTCTAGCTGACAGGAGTAAAACTTGGTGTGTCTGTGCTTTTGTCCATCCACTTCAAGCTTCAATGTGCTGTGCATTAATTCTCTTCTGCATGCCACATGGTTATTTGAGTTGCTGTTACCTTTATGTCAGCTTGAAACAGTCTGACCATTCTCCTCCAACCTTTTCTAATAAGTAAATTTTGCCCACAGAACCTCCGCTCACTGGAAATTTTGTGTGTTGCCGCTGTTCTCTGCATTAGGGCATTTTGAGTTAGCTGGAGGCTCTGCCATCGTGACCTGCTTGGTCCCTCCCCTCTCTAGGCTGCTGTTAGGCAACAGATAACGTCGCTACCTCTGATTGGCTCACTGAGACACAGAACCAATCAGAGCATAGCCCTCATTTCTGCAGCAGTAGCCAGCTAAGCAGTCCCAGATGGAGGTCTCTGCAGACTCTGGTAATTTGCAAGTACATTTTCAAGTGTATGTTGTAGGACAGCACATAGTATAAGCCTGTCGCAGTCAATCAGCAGTCACTGGAGGACTGGTGGTAGTTGTCCTGTCCTGCTCTGCCTCCTTCAGTGACAATCTAACTCCACCCACTCTGGTTGGCTGCGTTACAAATGCTATTGATATAATGGTTAACTACCATCGCATCGCAACCTGCGATGATGGAAGCCAATCCCACCATTTGAATACGGGCTTCTGATGTCCATCCTTACCACAGGCTAGAAGACAACAGATTGAAAACTAGAGATGTGCGGGTTCGGTTTTACTCTGATATGTTCGGATCTCAAAAACTGCATTTTATTGGCTATCGCGTGTTATGAATAGCCAATAAAATAAATCCGAACTAATCCGAACTTGCGATAATTTTGGCAAAAAGAACCGAGTAAATCTGAGTAAAACCGAACCCGCGCATCTCTACTGAAAACCAGTAAAATGGGCAAGATGTGACCCTGTCTGCAAAAGAACATTTTTTTTAGTCTGCTAAAGCAATTCATCAGAAATACAGCAAATATTGCCTAATGTCACAAAAATTTTAATGCAACTACTGGAGACCTCTTGCAACTTTCCATTTATGCTCAATATTGACTATATTTGTATTTTCAACAAACTGTCAAGTAAGGATTAAAATGAACTGAACATGAGCCACATGGAACAACATCTAACATCAAAAGACAAACTAAAGAAAAACAGAGCCTGCAGTTGTTTAAATGGATATTTTGCTGGTCGTTGTCCTCATTATTTTGTACATTTGAACCTTGTAGTTATATAAAACAGGAGCATCATATAATATTATATAATTTAAAAAATGTAATTAACTGCAGTGCCAAAGTTAGTTTGGTTATATCCCCTGTCCTGTGTGGCACCCAGTGCTAACCAAAAGGACCCCCTGACAACTTTTTAAACTGGGCCTCGTTCTCTTTGAGATATGAGTTTGAAAAATGTTGTATCTCACAACCTAATTGTACATTGATATTAATTATAAAATGTAGTAAGTAAATGATTAATAATTATATTTGATTGTGGACCCCATCCCCTCCCCATACCAGTTATTTATATGACGCTCACATATTCTACACTGCTTTACAGAGATTACACTACCAGTCAAAAGTTTTATAACACTACATTTTTCCCGTTTTTACTGAACTGTAAGCAATTCAACTCCAGTGAATAATCTGAAATGATACAAAAGTCAGCAGTAAACTGCTTGAGGTTAAAAAAAAAAAAAAAATTCACAGTTGCGTACTTTGGTCAAAAAACGACCACGCAAATTTTGGGTGAAAAAAAAAATAGTTGAAAATTATAGAAAGCAATTTTTACCCCAGGAAATTACTGTTCCACGTAAATTGGGGGTACGTTAAAATGGGTGAAAGTATATTTTTGTGTCAGAAAAATGCAATTTTAAAAAACGTTAAAAAACTGCTTGCTGTGACCGTGTGCAATGTTTAAAACACTTGACGCATCCATACTGCCCCCCAAAAAATCAGACCCAATATGTTCAAACCATTTTTAACATTTCAAAACTTTTATTTTTTCACCCAAAATTTGCATGGTCGTTTGACACCAAAATACGCAACTAACGAAAAAAATTGGGGTAATTTATCATTAGGGGGTTGTCCAAAGGGTTCTAAAAGAAATCCCCAAACATAGGGATTTTGCATTTCTTTTCTGCTGGTCTGGGATGGAGAAAACTTTTCTCCAGTTTTTATTTCTCCAACTTTGCCTGTTTGCTGCTTTTTTGGTGAACATTTAGCTGATGGCGAAAAAACGTCAGTTTTTGCCGCTAATTGAATATGGTCTCAAGTCACAAAAGAATCTATAGACAAGTTTCTGAGAGTTTCTGAATTTCAAAAGCTTGCATGATAGGCAGCTCACAGGACAACAGCTTCAAGCACAGCTTAAAGCTGGCCAAACACAGTGATTTTTTACCTGATTTAGGGCGATTTCGACGAATCGTGATGATAAATTGTGAAAAATATGCCCAAATCATGAGTTTCCACTCACGATCACGATGCCAATGCACGTCCCCGCTCATCATACATCGCATCTTCAAATCTGCCGTGCTATAGGGTATATTTGCCAATCTGGGACACGATGTGATCCAAATAGTGAGTTTTTTTTACTCACGATGTATCTCACAATTCATCGTATGTTTGGGAATTTGACAGGACCCTGTACACGCCCAATCGCCATCTTGTGCATGAGGGAACGATAGAGCCTGCACACCTGAAGTCTGGATTGCAGCACTTTGTTGAGTATTGGTACTGTATTTAATGCAACCCCACTACCAACCAATATGTGCCACCCACATACTCATCAATGTGTGCCGCCCACCTATAAATGCACAACCCAGCCACGACCTGCCGGAATAAGGTGGGCGGTGGCTGGGTCATGCATTAACCTCCCACTATCCACCAATGTGTGGCACCCACTTATAAATGCGTGACCCAGCCACCACCCGCTGGAATGAGGAGGGCGGTGGCTGGGTCATGCATTAATCTCCTACTGCCCACCAATGTGTGCCACCCACCTACCCACCAATGTCACACGCTACCTAATAAATAACTTCAAAATCAAAAAACACTAAATACTTTAAAATTGCAAAAACAAATTTAGTTCAACAACAAAAATTAAAACATTACAATAACATCAATACATATCTAAAATTTGTTGTTGTGATACATTTGTTTATGATGTTTGAATATACCACCATAAACAAATGTATGTCAACAACATAAACAAATACATTGCAACAACAAAAATAAAACATATTACAATACTTATAAAAACACATTACATCCCAGTTAAAAATATTAATATTTAATATTACAATACAATAAAAATACATTAAAATCCTGAAAAAAAATATTAAAATACATATAAAAACACATAACATTCCTGTAAAAAAAAGCATATTAAAATACAATAAAAATACATTAACATCTTGAAAACAAAACATTAAAATACATATAAAAACCCATAACATTCCTGTAAAATTTTTTATTAAAATACAATAAAAATATATAACAATCCTGGAAAAAAACATTAAAATACATATAAAAACACACTACATTTTTGTAAAAAAAACCCATTACAATACATATAAAAACACATTGCATTCCTGTAAAAAAATTAAAAATACAAACAAAAACATTAAAAACCTAAAAAAAAAAAAAATCTGGAATACTGTAGAAATATATATTATTAATGTACAAAACAATTCACAATTGTAGATTAATAACATGTCCGTATTATTTTTTTCTTCCTAGCAATGTCTATGGATAGTGAACAGGAGTTTGTGATGGGATTCCTAGAGATCCTCCAGTCAAAGGAGTGTCTATGGTGGATATCCTGTCAACAGTACCACAACAAGACGCATAAGTTGGCAGCTTTGGGGGTGTTGTTGGATTACACCAAAAAGTTCATTGCTGATGCTGCCATTAAAACAGTACGCCACAAAATCGAAAACCTGCGTACCGTCTACATAAAGGAAAAGAAGTGGACGATTCAAAAAGGCCAGGAGCAGGCACCGACGATGTGTACCAGCCAACACTGTGGTACTATCACCTGATAAGCTTCATAAGGGAACAGGAGCCACAACGCCAGTCAGTTGTCCTGATGGCCAAGTGAGAGGAAGAAGAGGAGGTGGCATAAGTGAGTGGACCGTCTGAGGACAAATATTGGTAAGTAGAGACACAGTTCATAAACGAAAACCTTTTATTTTTTTGTAACTCAATCTCAATTGTCCACTATAGTAATTTATCTCACAGACAGTCCTCCTGCCATGGCACCGCACCTGGTCCGTTGAAATAGGCCATATACTCCTCTCTCACTTCTTTGGCACATGCTGTCAATGTTGTTGGATTTGGTGGTGCAGACACTTATGTAAACTGGGCAATCTCATCTGGAGGTCCTACATCTTCTGGGCTAGCTGGGACTGGTCCTCATTGTGTAGTTGTCCTTCGCAGAAAGTTATGCAGCACACAGCATGCCATCACGACCCAGTCTATCGTCTCCACATATTAGTGAAGTTTTATGCTGCGTGTGCAGAAAGGTCTGGAAGGTTCATTTACAAGTTGTCAGCCTGAGGAAGCATACACAGGGTCTGTGAAACGCGTTGCTGCTACAAGTGCCTTCACATTTTTCACATTATGTTCTCGCACTATTTATATTTATTTTAATTTTATAATCTATATACTATATTATATTTTTTATTAATTTTCTTTTTTTGTATGGCCATATATGAAATTATTCTATTTAAAATTAAATAAAATTATTTTTAAGATTATATTTTTATATATTACAGACGGACATCGGGATTTAAAATGAATGTCTAAGGCGCTTATGAAATTGGAATAAGGTGAGCAGGATATAATTTTCTTTTATTCTGATTTGATGACAACCAATTTGCACTATGAAGGCATGTTTTATTTTCTCCACATAACGACTACTGTCATCGTTCATCGTTGCTATTGCAACCACCGTAGGACCATTGATATGTGTCCATTGTACTAATCTCACCTGTAAAGGGTGAGTATATGATTATATACTTTCTTTTTGGTTTTCTATCACAGTTTTACACTATATATTTTTAAATTTTTTACCCATTCTGTCTTTTTTTCCCTAAAATAACATGATCCTTGGGAGCGCCGGAATATTTCTTTACACAAAACAAGTAGGTTTGTGGTGTGGAAAATGCGGAACCGGTTGCTGAGTATTCCGAATGCATTTTCCACAATGCGCCGTGCCCGGGATAGACGATAGTTGTAGATCCTCTTGTCTCTGGTCAGGCCCCTCTGTGCAAATGGCTTCATCACATGTTCATATAATGCAAAAGCCTCGTCTGCGACGAAAACTTAATTTAGTCCATGCTTTGTCTCGTCCAGTGACAGCAAGTGGAGGGTTTTGTTGGTGAGTCTCTGGTAGAAAGCAGTCTGTTTGAAGGACCCACCATCTGAAGCACTGCCATTGTTGCCGACAAACAAAAATTCATAGTTGGCATTCGCCATGAGAACGATGCTAAAGATGCCTTTGTAGTTGTAGTAATATGATCCGGTGTTATGTGTTTTCCATCGATGGCTCCTCCACAGTTAGGGAAATTCCAACATTGTTCAAATTCTTCAGCGATGCTCTTCCACTCTTCCACGGTGTTAGGAAACTGGAAAAATAGAAAACAAATTGTTAAAACATGACTATAATATTGATTTTCTTTTTCTTTTCTATATAGACTCCCACCCAAGAGCCTGATTTGTCCTCCACGCCGGACCAAAGTTTGCTTGGGGACAGCGAGTTGGAAAACTTGACTCCAATACTAACACCCATTCTACAAGGACCATCATCTTCTTCAGTACCACCCCAAAAAAAAAAAAAAAAACCAGGCAAGAAAGCAGCAGCACACAGAACAGGAGAACTTGTGTCTCCAAAAAGCTTAAAGCATCCTTCAGAAAGCCCCTGATGATATCGACGATTTTACTGCACATATTAATAGTCGCATGAGAAAAATGGATGAGGTCATTAAGAAAAATTTCTACAGGTTCGTCTATGAGCTTCTCATTAGGTCACTCAACAGCAATTTGCACAACTCCACCTACATTGCAGATCCACTGCTTTATTCACCTGCCCCAAGTGCCTATGTCAGCCCCCCCCCAGCCCAGTTGGATATTACTTCCCCACCCAGCACCCCAACCATAAGCCAGACCATTTATAATGCTCTGCTGGAGTCAGAGGAAGACTTGCCACGTTACTCTTAATTTTTAGTTTTTCTTCTTCATCTTGCCTGTACTATCACCAACTTTTATTACTTCCAATAGGTGCTGGCTGTATGCTATACGGTGGTGATGACACTAATTAGACAAGGTCACTACACACATGGCACAAGTACAGATTGCTGGAAGCCGGGGCCACGATCTGTACTTGTGCCATGTGTGTATTGGCCTGTTCGATCTGGTGTCTGACCCACCATACAACATACAGCAGGGATATTGGGATTGATAAAATTTGGTGATAATGCTGTTTTGTACAATTTATATACATGTTTATTTTATATATTAAAAATAACGTAGTGTACTGTTGTTGCCACACAAATGTTCATGACTGCTATGCAGCACAGTCTTGTTAATGCAGCCTTATTGGCTGTCACAGTTATTATAAATTGAGTAAATTGAAAGAAAAACAAAACAAAAAAACAAAAAACTTTTTTACTTTCGCAAGGAACAAATGTGTAGTGTGTTTTTTTTTTCTTATCTTGCAATAGTGGTACTGCAGCACTTTAACGATAGCCTTGCAGGTCTCCGGGATGATGACGCCCAAGGACTGAGGTGAGATGAGTGTCCCAAACTTCAGGTCTTCAAATGACCTTCCAGTAGCCAGGTACCTCAGGGTAGCCACCAGCCTCTCTTCAGCAGGGATTGCCCTCCGCCACCTTGTATCTTGCCACCGGATGTGGGGGGGTCACCAGATGCAGCAACTCCTGGAAGGTGGCGTCATCCATGCGCAAGTAGTTGTGGTAGTTGTCCGGGTTGTTCTCCTTGATCTCCATCAGCAGGGACATGTGAGAGCGAGTATACCTTTGCTGCAGCCACTCCTTGGTCCAGCATGCTCTTCTCCTCCTTTGCTGGGTCCTCTCCTGGATCACCTTGACCCCAGCTTGGGCGACCAACACTCTGTACCGATAGGAATCCATCAGCACAGAATTCAGGAACAGGATAGAATGCAGTTGCACACACTTGCAGGTAGAAGACACTTTGTAAAAGGCAAGTCAAATACAAAGAGCACAGTAGCAATGTACAGGTTTCAACAGGTATGCACTTAGCCTCACTAGTAGCAGAGCAGAATGTGCACAGGGTTAAAATGTTGGCTCCTTTTTATACCCCCTGGCAAGCCCCTCCCACTGTTATTATTATTTAAATTTCCCACCAATCATGAAGGGCCTCTTCTGTTGTTTTGGGAAACTCAGGATTTATCCTACAGAATCTCACGATGCGTACGATCTGATAGATCGTGAGATTGAAAGTCAAATTGGCAGCTTTTATCACCTAATCGTGCTCATGACTGCCGGGGAGCTCCCGCAGAGAGTTCAGGGGAAACCGTACACGATGTCGGATCGTGAGCACATCGCTATGTCTGTGGGCACCTTTACACTGCTCAAAGTTAGCAACTGTGAAGAGAAGACTTCCAGGTTAAGGTAGGATAGGTTAAGTGGCAGTATGAAAGCCATTTGTAAGACCGCAAAATAAGAAAAAGTGGCCGGAGCATGGCAGTACTACACCCTGTGCCGGTACCGCCCCCTGGACATGTGACGTGATGTTGGCAGGGCCGACAGAACTGGTAAGTACAACACTGCCCAGAGCATCCTGAGGACGATTCGGGTGGCTGTAATAGGACGATCTGAGTGTGTCTGCAATAATAATGCTGCAGGTTCTGCTCGAGACAATAACTACTAAGGTGGCACATCATTTGAAAGAGGAGACTCCCCTCTTTGAAGACAGAGTGCCCCATGTGTGTGTGGGCTAGTATGGGGGAGAAAGGGCACAATGCTCCCTTCCCCATTTATGGAAAAGCAGGTTTTCCATAGTGCTGGGTGATATTGTCTGGTGATCATCAAACAATAGCTGCTAAGGGGGCCACATAATATGAAAGAGGGTACTCCCCTCTTATATATTTAAGCATCCTGGATGCAGCGGAGCAATGTTTTTCTACTGCGCATGCTTCAAAGTCACACTATGCATGTGTCTCAATTGTCTGTGCACAGTCGCTGTACTGATTCAGACGCATGGTCTCTTAAAAGTATTAGACATGTATTGAGCATTCCAGGACAGTGATAGGTGGCAGGTTATTCAGATACACGAAGATGCTTCATCTTATGGGAGTGTTGCGGGTGTGTCACTAAAAGTGGTTTTATACAAAAATTACTTTACTCAGAAGGAGAATCTATCTAGCATAAGGGCAATGCAAGTTTTTTTTCTTTTTAAATACGTTTTATTTGCCAGATCACAATAAATAATACAGATCACAGAAATCAAAAACACATTTGAACAAATAGCTGTCATAAAGACAAGATCGTTTCTCACAAAAAAATAAGATTCAAAAATTGTGATCTATTTATACATTTTCAAACAAAGATACTCAAAAAAAAGAAAAAAAACACATAATTAAAAATAGGTTAAATAGAAAAAAAGAAAAAGCCGGAAAGAGGTAAGAGAAAAAAAAAAAAAAACAGAGAAAAAAAAGAAGGGGAGATCCCCAGGGTGGATCACCAGACTAAAAAATTAATAAATGACCGCACATACATGTGCACACATATAAATAGAGACGGCTTTTACAAAGCAAAAGGGGAGGGGGCAGATTGAGATACTAACCGTGGGTTCCATATTTTCTCAAAAGATTTGGTAGAATGGTTAATAATGCTAGTCATATAGTCCATACGATAAATATACCAGATGCGAGATAACATAGACTGCATAGAAGGGGAATCGAGCTTCTTCCAATCCGAAGCTATCTGACATTTTGTTGCATTAACAATATGGCGCATCAATTTGTTTTGGTGCCTAGTCAGCGTAGGAAGATCTAAAGGGAGAAGAATATATTTAAAATCATAAGGGATAGGTATATTGACAAACTGTGCATCAGGCCAATAACTTCCTTCCAAAGATTTACTATCTTAGGGCAAGTCCACCAGATGTGTAGAAAGGTACCCTCAGCTGTACAACCTCTCCAGCACCTATCTGATGTACCAGGATACATTTTACTCAATCTAGAGGGGACATAATACCACCTATATAATGGGATGTAGTCTAGAAGCTGACGGTCTAAATGCCGACCGCCGGCTTCCAGACTGCTTTATCCCGACTAGGGATGAATGACAGGTGTCTAACTGTAGACGCCTGTCATTTGGCCGACGTCGGGAGACCGGTGCCCGGCATCCCGATCGAGCGGATGCAAGGCGCCACAGCGGACAGCCGTGCGGGGGGGAGGGTTAGGTTTAGGGCTCCCGGGGGGGACTTAGGGTTAGACACCCCCCGGGAGGTTAGGGTTAGGCTAGGGGTAGGGAGGGTTAGGGTTGGGCATCCCTGGGGGGAGGTTAGGGTTAGACACCCCCCCCGGGGGACTTAGGTTTAGGCAGCGGGGAAGGGGGGGTTAGGTTTAGGCACTTAGGGGGGGTTAGGGTTAGGCACCCCTAAGGAGGGTTAGGGGGGTTATGTTAGTATATACTTACCTTTAGGATGATCGGGATTTTTTCCTTTGTCGGGCAGCCGCTGTCGGGAATTGCGGCCGGCGGTAATACATATCACACCCCTATATAATAGCTTGTACGTATTCTCTTTGATCCTAACACAAATTGAGCTGGAAGCAGCATTATCCCAGACCTCTGCCCATTCCTCATCATCTAGAGAGGTACCCAAATCTGCTTCCCAAGCCTTTTCATAAGAGTCACGTTGCGGAGACAACCCCTCAACGAGCACTGTATAAAGGGAAGAAATTAAACCTCTGGTTGAGGAGCGTCTCAAACAAAAACTCTTAAAGTTAGAAAGCGGTCTATTGGCTAAAAGGTGTTTCACCTTAGAGTGGAAATGCCTAAGCGGCAAAATTTGAAAAAAAAACATTAGGGAGAAGTGCTGTAACCTCCTGAATCTGGGAGAATTGGGGAAAACTCAAATCTTTAGTAATATCGTTTAAATAGAGAATATTCCTCTCTTTCCATGGAGAAAACAATATCTTATCTTTGCCTGGAGGGAAATCAGGATTATGAAAAATCGGAATAACGGGAGAAGGACTGGGGGCCAGTCCAAATGTTCTATTAGCAGAATCCCATATTGATAGTGATCGGGAAACAATCCGGTGTGAGACTACATTTTTAGGCTGATGTGATCTTGGAAGACAAAGGAAAGAAGAAACCGTAGATAGACCCAACTCAGCAGTCTCAATAGCAACCTAGACCTTCCTAGCATCAGAGTTATACCATTGCACACATTGAGCTAGTTGCGTAGCTAGATAATATCTTTCAAAGTCAGGGATACCCAACCGTCCATTATGCGTAGGACGTTGCAATAGTTTGGGCAATGCAAGTTTCAATGGTGCAACCGATGGTTGTGTCTAAAGAATCACCAAGTAATATTTAATCATCTAAAGCCACTTAAAGTGGTTATACACTAGAGAAGGGCTTTGTAGCAGTATTAGCATAAAGTTGCAGAACCGCGCAACAACAGACACAGACACGGACGCCACTGAATCCAACTCAGAATCAGCCACTTAGGGGCATATTCAATAGGCAGCGAGTAAAGCAAAAAATCTGCACCTGCGAGGGTTTTCCTGCAGGTGCGGGTTATTTGCTATTCTATTAGGTGCGTGTTTTGTTTTAAAACACGAGCCGGGAGGTATTTTTTTGCACAACTCCTGAGCAGGCGTGATTTTTCGTAAAATCGATGATTTCAGGAGAAATCACTGGGACTTGCTCTGATACCCCCCCGGCACCCTCCCCTGAGGACTAATTAAGCAATTGGAAGTATCCAATTAGCTGAATTGGCCCTTAATTACTTACCTTCGGCAGCGCTGTCTTCTGCATCTTCTTCATCTAGCATTGGGAGCCGGCTCTTCTGCAGCAGGCGTGAGTATGTGAGTGTGTGTGGTGTTTGTAAGTGTGTATGAGTGTGTGTGTATGAGTGTGTGTACCGGTGTCAGTGTGCCCCTCCCCCCAGTGTCACTGTGGCCCCCCGTAATGGGCGCTGGGAGAACTACATCTCCCAGCAGCCCTTGCTCCTCCCACCAGCCCCTGGGACTCCTAGCAGCCCCCTCTCCAGTAAGAAGAGAGAGGGGAGGCCGCCGGGAGCCGCGGAGACTACTGGAGACCCCCGGTAAGGTAAGTGGTGGTTTTTTTTCACCAAAAAATATGCGCCGCGGGGTTTTCAGAACTGAAAATCCTGCGACCAGTATTTTGGAGATTGAATACCGCGGGTATCAGGAGCATGCATACCCGCAGTATTTCTAAATTGGGCGTGAGGGGTGCAAGATTTTTGACTCTCTAAACCCTGCGCCCAATTGGATATGCCCCTTAGTCTCTCACTGGTTGGGCCCCACTGCTGTAGCAGTGCCTTGATTGAGCTGAAAAAAGTCAGAAGTCACAGTACAGACAGAACCCATTAAGGTTACCGCCAAGCTCAGGAGGATTAACTGGACAAATACAATACATTTTATCACTAGTGCAGGTGAAGCAATATAAATCTGGTGCCCAAAAGAGGAAGGAATATAAAGAGTGAAAAAATAACTGAAGACCTGAAAAAAATTCCTTTTTAAATACTTTGAGAAGAGGCAGAAGGCTCATTAAGAGGTTACAAGCGTGACACCTTTCAATTGTTATTGAAGTATTACAATTAATGAGGCAGAAGCTATTTTAAATTGCAACAGCAAACATAAATGAATTAACATCAGAGATTAAATGACTAAAAGAACAACGGCCAAACTTGATGGTAATATTTTGAGTGTCCCTGCAGAGTTTAAACAGCGCAAAAGAATAGGCAAAAAAACAACAACAACAAAAACACCCTTGCAGAATGTGATGCTGATGTACATTCTGAAGACAAGTTGAGTCTCCCATATCCAAATATTCTGAAATACAGAATATTCTGAAATACGGAATAATTTTGGCATGACTGAGATAATGAAACCTGTGGGCCTGATTCAGACCCGTTCGCTAGCAAGCGATCGATCGGAGCGAGCAATGTTTTGCAAAGTGCGCATGAGTATGCATCGCAGTGCGCGTGCGCGAACTAGTACGAGCGATCGGAAAGCATTTGCTCGACCAGCAGAGACAGCCCTGCTGAATGAGTGACAGGTCAAGCCATTTGTGGGTGGTAACAAGGGCAGGCTACTGGAAACAGGGGAGTGGAGTTGTGAACGCAGGCGTGCCTGAGCATCTTAATGCCGTGTCAGAGGCGTGCATAATTAACAGGCAGCGTCATAGTACACATCACCTGGTTGATTTATACACTGAAGTGCTGCAGTGCTTGTGGTAGGGTATAGTCAACCACAAGTGCTGCGGTCAGTTCCGATGGAACCCGATGTACCGATGGTTGCATACACTTCCTGGAGATGAAGTGCGCTAGTGGGCGGCTAAAGACAGGCTGGTGGGCGTCTACAAATACAAAGTGATCGCACGCCAAGACATAGTGGACGTGCTTATGCCTTGCCGTGTGATCGCCTGCCTTGCCGTCCCTTAGCTGAATTTGCATACGCTGGGAGCGTGTGTCTGCATCTAGAGACCTGGTCTGAATCAGGCCCTGTGTGTATAAGGTGTATATGAAACGTAAATTAATTTCATTTCTGTACACAAACTTTGTTTGAGCCACACAATTATTGAAAATATTGTATAGAATTACCTGTAGGCTGTCTATATAAGGTGTATATAACACATAAATGCATTCTGTGTGTATATTTTGGTCCTATTCCCAAGATATTTCATTATGGTATGCAATTATTCCAATATACAGAATATTCCGTTATCCAAAAACCCCAGGTCCCAAGCATTTTGGATATGGGAGACTCAACCTATCCAAACTCAAAGATAGGTTTCAGTACACAAACCATATCTCCAGTTTTTTTTCGCCACTTCGAAATTTCCAAGACTTGAATAAAGAAAAGATCCGGATGAGCTTACTTCTAGTTTAGAACATAAAATCATCCATCTAAAAGCTGTCTCCAAAGCGACAATTAGGAGAATATGGCTCTGGTCATCTTTACAAACTGCAATTGGAAGATATTTTCAGAGAAGTGTGTATTGGATTACGAATCTCCTGCACTCTTCAAATTATGGTCGCAGAAGGGCAGGAAGCATTCAGCAGAGTCTACCACCATAAAAAAAAACACATGCGAGCAACCATGCTCGAAAATTGCTTAATACCTTAACTGGCTAATTTTTAGCCAAATAACATGCATTTTTTATTATTTTCTACTTTTTTTTTTTTTTGACACACAATATGCACATCAGTAATTAAGTATATCATTTAACCAAGAAATGACTACAGTTGAAAATAAACAAAGTTATAAGTTGATCCCACATGTATCCATTATGAACTAGTGCCAAAGCAATACGGGATGTAGTTAGAATACCGACGCACGGGAAGCCGTCTGATGGAATCCTGGTGTCGAAATCCTGACTTATTACTAAAGATAGGTGTATCTAAATACCGAAGCCTATCTTTAGCCCAACGATGGAATCCTGACAGACAGCTTCTTGAATGAAGGTAAGTGGGGACAGAGTTAACGTTAGCTGCGGGGGGAGGGTTAGGTTTAGGCACCCACCGGGGGGATTTAGGGTTAGGCACCCCCCGGGGAGGGTTAGGGCTAGGCTAGGAGAAGCAGGGGTTATAGGATTAGGCACCATCAGGGGGGGGGAGGTTAGGGTTAGGCACCAACCCCGTTAGGTTTAGGGTGCAAGGGGAAGTTGGGTTTAGGCACCCCCAGGGGGACTTAGGGTTAGGCACCACCCCGGGAGTTTTTGGGGTTAGGCACCCCTAAGGGGTGTTTCTGTGCCTGCAATAAGTCTCAACAGGTATCACCTCCCATTATATATAATCAGGGTGTGCAGTCCAGGAATCTTTCCTATACACCCCTAAGGGAGGGTCAGGGTTAGGGGAGGGATAAGGGTAGTGTTAGTATACTTACCCGCCCCATCAGGATTCTGGTATTTTGGGCTTCCGGCATCAGCATTTTGCCCAGTGGCTGAATGGCCGCCGGGATTTTATGCCCAACCCAGCAATACATCATAAATCATAACAGTGTACGATAATGTAACATAGACAACCCTGCTGTACACGAGTGGCATTGTATTATAAAGAAAGAGATGGGGTGAGGGTGAGCCGCGCCAAACATTGAGCCTTAGCCTCAGGAAACTGCCCCAAGTATGCCAAGGAGATTGATTCCAAAGACTATTCAATAACAATGGGAGGGTCTCCTAAAACTCTCCTCTGCTCATACCACGAAGTGATTTTCAGAGAGTCTTGGATTCTACGTTGGAATTCCCCAGAGAGGAATATAGCTGTCCCATGTTTCAAAAAATTGTGACATTAAGCATTTTTTATCTAGAGAAGTTTCTATCTAATCCATGTTGAAAATACGGAATCATTTATTTAGAAACATTTGCAAAGAGGGTGGAGAGGATGAAATCCAATTCTGCAGGATTTTTTTCATACAGCTGCACTGATTGCTAAAAGCAACTTCCTACATCCTCTAGAAGTTCTTTGTGTAGTTGGTACCATCCCAAACATATCCCATTCGGCAGAGAATGGGATATAATTTACCAGATGAGCTAAGGAGAATTTTCTAACTAAGAGCCAAAATTGACGCAATAATGGGCAAGACCAAAAGCAATGGAGGAAAACAGCTTGCGGGGTCTGGCAACGTATACAATTATATGGTGATGTACCGTGTTTCCCCGATAATAAGACCTACCCTGAAAATAAGCCCTACCCTTACTTTTGTAGCCCGGTCTAAAATAAGCCCTACCCCGAAAATAAGACCTACCTTAATCTCTTTTTGAGCTGGGAACGCTGCAGAGACCAGCGTTCCCAGTCATGCAGTGCGCGGGTGCATCATGACGTCACCCGCGCGCTGAGGATCCTGTGCGGCCGCGCCTGCTGGATCATGTTAGATCCAGTCATCGCGCAAGTGAGAGGGACATCCTGGACGGCGGCGACTCAGGTAAGTACCATACTGTACTGGTAAGGGATCAATTACACTGCACTGCAATAAGGGGGCCTGCATAAAGGACACTGCTACAGGGGGGGCCTGCATAAGGGGCACTGCAATAAGGGGGCCTGCATAAAGGACACTGCTACAGGGGGGGCCTGCATAAGGGGCACTTCTACACAAGGGAGGCTGCATAAGGGGCACTGCTACAGGGGGGGCCTGCATAAGGGGCAATGCTACAGGGGGGGCCTGCATAAGGGGCACTGCTACAGGGGGGCCTGCATAAGGGGCACTTCTACACAAGGGAGGCTGCATAAGGGGCACTGCTACAGGGGGGCCTGCATAAGGGGCACTGCTACAGGGGGGGCCTGCATAAGGGGCACTGCTACAGGGGGGGCCTGCATAAGGGGCACTTCTACACAAGGGAGGCTGCATAAGGGGCACTGCTACAGGGGGGGCCTGCATAAGGGGCACTGCTACAGGGGGGGCCTGCATAAGGGGCACTGCTACAGGGGGGGCCTGCATAAGGGGCACTGCTACAGGGGGGGCCTGCATAAGGGGCACTGCTACAGGGGGGCCTGCATAAGGGGCACTGCTGTCAATGTTAATTAAAATAAGGCACACTAACAGTCCTGGTTTTAGTGATATCCATGCTTAAGCACAGATGGTTAAATCAAAATAACTGATGTACTAATTAAGTCACCTGTGCTCAAGTATGACTATCCATAAAATCTGGACTGTTAGTGTGCCTTGAGGACCGTGGTTGGGAGCCCCTGGTCTATAGGTTTATACAATGTAATGTAAAGTATTGATATAGCTTTTCTAGCAGGGGGTAGAGACCTGAACATAACATCAACCTGATTCCACCAATCCTAGTCAGAAAGACCCCTGATGACTGAACTTGCATAATGTTGCGCCTGGAAAAACGCCAAGGGAAATCGTTGGAGTACCGGATAGTTTTCTCTCGCTTGTTCAAATGTCAAAGGACGTTTAGTAGCTGTGTCTACTATATTACTTACATCCCTTATTTCCTCCCTCCACCATAATGTAAAGGGAAAGGACGCAAGTCCGTTTGAAAATTAGGATTGTTCATAAATGTTAGAAACAGTGATTGATGTGAGTTCAAATTAGAATTGTGGCATAATATATACCACAACTTCCTTGTGGACCACAAAAGAGGAATCAATTGATCAATTTCTGTATTATGCTGATGCAAAAAATAGATTGTTACCCTCTGCAAAAATTGTTTGTCCAGAAATGTGTTTGTGTATAAATCACTATTGTTAATCCAATCCCGCAGATAATGTAGAGTAGATGCGTGATTATAATGGGTTAGATGAGGGAAGTTAATAACTCCATTACTCCTGGTTTGTGGTATTTTAGTAGAACTATTCTGGGGCACTTGCCTTTCCAAAGGAACTTCCTAAACATTGCATTCATTTTGAATGTGTCACTCTGTGTGAGCAGGATGGGAAGAGACTGTAACAGATAGAGTAAACATGGAAAAGTGATCATCTTTATAAGACTTGCCCTACCAAAATAACTTGGCTCCAGCCCTCCAGCTCCACCGCAATAGTAGAGTTAACTTTAGTAATATTTACCTGATAAAGGGCAGATGGCACGTTGGGCAGCTGTATACCTAAATATGCGATCTGTGATCTAGCCCAGGATAAGGGGAGATGTCTACTCCATGATGGATGAACCACCCCAGGCATTAGGCATAGACCCATAGATTTGGAAATTTTTATTTCAAAACCTGATACACTACCAAAGTCTCCCAGAATTTTTAAACAGGACAATTCATTTTTAGGGTCAGTTATATACAACAAGACATTGGCCCTCATTCATAGTCGCTCGTAAGCAGCAGTACGCTCATAGCGTTCCGATGTTGTGAAACTGCGCATGTGCGTACGGGTGATTGCGATCTTTTTTTTAGTCGTTTTTCGAATAGCGAACAGGAAGTGACATGTCAAATGTGATTGACAGAACAGGCCGTTTTTGGGCGTTGACGGGGGTGGAGATGGGAAAACGCAGGCGTGTCGACGCGTTTTTTGGGCGTACATAAATTATCTCTTGCGAACGGCCAATGTGAATGGAACAAGTGATACATCACTGTCTGATCCACTTTCCGTTCAAACTGCTCGCACAGCTTGTGGTCTGGTCTACTCTACCACAATGACGATGATCTCGTCCTCCTTCCCGTGCCTCTTCGATGTTTAATCGATTTATCATTTCTTGCCAGAAAACCAATCAACTTATAATTGAAAACCAGCTTGTAATGTGTTTCGCAAATAGGTTTTTTTTAGTAGCACAAAACCGTACGCAGGTAAAATACTCAGCTGCTAATTTCTGGATTAGACAATCAATTAGCGTACCAATTTTTGTGTTTTTTTTTTTTGCATTTTATTTTTGTTTTTGTGTTATTGCAACAATATTGTCATCTTGTTTGTGTTTTTGCAACATTTTTAATGGGCCAGGAAAAATCGCATCCATTTTGATTTTGCAAAGTGTTCCTTAAAACTCCTAAATGGTTTCTAACCCTTTGGAATCTCAATTCAAAATAATGTAATTTTTTTTTTTTGGGCCGGGATTACCTATAAACCATTTTTAGAATAATGTCACAATACAATGGAGCAGATTTTCAAATGTTTTTATTTTTTAGACACATTTTTTTTTCTAATGTACATTTGCCAGATTTCAGCTCGGGCTAACGTAACAAAATTGAAAATAAAAAATAAAAACACAACAATAGTGGCATTTGCCAAAAAGAAAATAACACTCATTAAAAACAATTCACAAGAAAGGAGAGGGAAGTTTTGTCCCTTAAGGAATATGGGGCAAGCACAGAAGGATTGTGGGAAAATTAGCCAGTGCTGTCATCGCTTTTTGGCCCGTTTGGCCGGGGTAGGGTGGGAGCCTGACCGGGTCCGGGATGTCCTTTGGCTGGCCTGTCCAGAGGCAGATGTTGTGGCCTCTGGACTAGGCAGAGGGCTAGGCACATTTGGAGGGATGGCTGTTGTTGTGCCAGAGGTGGAGGATCCTGATGTTCCGGCAGGAAGGGAGGCTGGCTCCACCATGTGCTGGCGAACGAGCTGCTCCAGGGCATTGGCAATTCTGATGTTGGCGCCGGTATTTTCGGCCAGGGCCTGAGCAATGGTCACGTTGGCCGCAGCATTTTGCTCCATGGCCTCCGCCACCCGTAGCAGACTGGCGTCCATCCTCAGCAGAATCTCCATGTGGTGATCCGATTTAAAATTGAGATCCGTGAGGAGGGCCACTGCCTGCGAGGGGGATTGCCCTGGACTGGCTTCTGCAGGGTCCCCAGCTGGATCTACTGCTTCCTCCCCTGCAGAGCCAGCAGAAATTCTGCGGCCAAGGCTCCCCTCTGGAGCAGACTCATCCGCCTGTGTCTCTGTGAGAAAAAAGAGAAAAGAGTAACATTAGAATCTATATATTGTCACAAACACATTTCAGAGTTGGTAACATAACATTTACCTGGGACAACATGAGGAGCCGCAAAGTCGGGCATGTCCGTATCCATGTTGGACACGCCAAACACCTCCTCATCCTGCACACACCCCTGCACCAGCTCTTCCAAGTCATTAAGCGCCAATGACACAGGGGTGGGACCCCCACCTGTCCCCCTTGCATGCCTAGCCCTCTCTGCCAGTTTTTGTTTCAGCCGATATTTAAAATCGGTCCAACTGTGGGGGAAAAAGTTTGCATTATTCCTGCAGTATTTGGCCCTGTAACCACTTTTTATTAAAATGTAGTTTTTACGTACCGGCGTTTTACATCCCGGGTTAGATGGTCCAACTCACCCACCCTATTGACAGCACTGGCTATCTCATCCCACATTTTCCACTTCTGGCTTGCACCCATATTCCTTTCTGCCTGTGGCAGGGTGTCAACACACATTTGGACCAAAACCTCCATCTCCTTTCTTGTGAATTGTGGCTGCCATTTTTTTTTTGTTTGTTTGGTTGGCCTACTCGGCCCAGCAGCCTCTTCCATGGCATCCTCAACACCTTTTTTGAAAAACATTGTTTAAATTTTGATGTCAAACTTTCTCTAAATTAGGGTTCTAAATAATCCTTTAATACAAAAGAGTCAAATAGTTACCGGCGCCTCTTGGCCATTGTTTTGCTGTTCTGTAGCCATTATGAGCACCTCAACTTGAACTACAGCAGACCGTTTGTGAATTTCCGTGACGTATTTATACATGCGTCCTCATTATTTGTCCGCATCATTGATTGTGCGCTCCTATGATCCGTCCTTAATTTGAGCGGGAAAATAAAGACTATTTATGGCTTGTTGCGACTCGAGTCGAGGTGGCGGGTGATGAAAGTTGGAGGTTTAGCTTGGAGGAGTGGATTGTTGGCGTGATTAGTGGTTTGAGGCGGTTTGTTGGAGTTGGTTATTGTTTTTGTTTTTTTGATTTTTGGATTTTACGTTCGCTTTTTTTGTGGTTATTTTCTTTTTTGGTTATTTTTTGAGTAAGTCTTAAAAACTCAGTGAAGTTAACGTTTCATATTGAATCCCCCTCTAAGAGGGGTATTCAATCTGAAACGTTAACTTCACTGTCGAAGTTAACGTTTCATATCGGAGTTATTTTCTGCGTAAAGGTAGGGTGCGCGCTCCCGCTTAGCCCCGTATTCAATATCAAATTAGCGAAAACGGGAAACTCCGAAGTTGGATTGGCGTAAAGTTATGAAGTTTTCTGTAAAATAATTGTAAGACCCCCCTAAAGTTGGGAAAACATGAGGGCACACTGTGGGTCCCCCCGTTTTAGCCTTTAAGTGAAAGTCGGGGATTTAAATAGCCGCAGCAGGTGTTTTTTTACCGACATTGAGCAAGTGATGCAGAAGAGCACTTAGGATTTTTCAGAAAAGATTTTATGTGGTCCCATCAAATTTGGGGTACATTAAAATGGGTCCTAACATATTTTGGTGTTCCTAAAGTAAGTTTTTTTAAATTCTGCATTTGTGCACCTGCCGCTATAATTCTATTCTTCAAAACACCTGCCGCATACATGCAGAATAGCCCTGAACCTATTTGCCTATTGTTTTTCAATTTTTGGCCATGTTTTTTTTTATCATCACAAATTTTTTTTTTTTTTTTTTTTACACAGTTCTTTGTTAAATGTCAATCTCAGGGGTGCAGGCTATTTTTCTAAAGTCTGCACCCCTAAACCCCAATTCTGCACTTTTTTGCCACACCTATTCAATGGTGAAAACTTATCCCCGTTTTATCACTTTGCCTTTTCAAAAATGCGATAAGTCTTAGATATTGACTACGGTGTAAAAGTAAAACCTGAGATAATGACATCATAATTTCGATATTAACGCAAAAAGGGACTTATCGATCCCATATTGAATACCACTGTAAATGTAGCGTGCATTTCCTAACTAATGTGTGCTCCCTTCTATATATTTATGTTTTTAAAAATGTGTTTCGAATAATTGTTTAAATAAAAATCAAAATAAAATTACGTTTTACTTTTAAAATGTAGGATTTTCAAATCATGACAATACCCCGGCCTGTAAGCATCTTTGGATTGATTGGAAAAGATAAGTTGTTTTTTTAATTCACATTTGTCTCAAACAATAACTACCTGGCTTACCATTTCAGGTTGATGTTGGTTGTATTATCTTGGCCATGTTGCCCGAACCCGACCAACCTCAACTTCGTCCCAGGCGTAGGCATCGTAGGCGTGCAAGACCCAAGATATATAGAACACGTCACCCTTTTTGGAATGCCAGATGATGAGGTCTTAAGACGATACCGTCTTCCTCCACAAATCATCCTAGACACTCTCTCATTAATAGAGAGTGATCTTGAACGGCAAATTAACAGTCCTACAGCAATACCACCACTTACGCAATTAATGTCGGTGTTACATATCTGTGCCTCAGGATCCTTTCAAACCACGGTGGGAATAGTTGCCGGAATATCCCAATCCTCCTTTTCAAGGATCCTGAGGGAAGTGATGGAGGCCATTTTTAAACACCTCCATCATTTTATTCAAATGCCAGAGGATATGGGTTCCCTTAGTGTGGCGAAGGCCAATTTTTACCAAATAGCTGGCTTCCTACACATCATAGGGGTTGTGGATGGCACTCACATACCACTTCAGCCTCCAGCAAGGCTGGAGGCTATTTATAGGAACCGAAAACACTTTCATTCACTGAATGTAATGGTGGTATGTGATGCCTCCCTCCAGATCCTGTCCCTGAATGCCAAATTCCCCGGGAGTGCACATGATTCCTTCGTCATCCGGCAATCAGGGATTTGGCAAAAATTAGACAACCTACAAGCTGGTGATGCGTGGCTTCTGGGTAAGTTGACACCTTCCGTGGCAACCAATGCAAAGCTTGTTACACAATGGTCCTGATGTTTGTGTTTGTTTTTTCACAGGAGACAGTGGTTACCCTTGCACGCCCTGGCTGCTCACTCCTTATTTGGCTCCCACACCAGGGCCACAAAGTGAGTATAATTCCACACTTACAGCCACCAGGCAGGTGGTGGAGCCCTGTATCGGCCTTTTAAAAGGCCGATTCAGATGCCTCCACCGCTCTGGTGGCGAGCTCATGTATTTGCCGGATATGGTTTCGAAAATAGTGGTCCTGTGTGGGATATTTCACAACATCACCATAAGGAGTGGTGTCCCAATGCAGCCAGAGGATGCCTTGCCTGAGGATGGCCCCCCCGAGGTTGGTCGGAGGTCAGTATGTGGGGGGGCCATACGCGATGATGTGGTGGCCAGATATTTCAGGTAATTATTGTCAAACATTTACTTAATTGACACAATGTCGACATGTCCGATTGTAAAGTGCCTTTTTAATTTTTTTTTTATTTTATTTGTTTCTTGTCTTCCTTTACAAACCTCGACAAAACGATGCCTACTACCTGCTCCACTAAATTGTGTACATGTGGCCACATTGGATCTAACTTTGGAATCAATTATTTCATCGCCTCATTTGTGGATTTATGTTGGCCTGCTACTTATTTCATCAGTTCTTGATTGTTTCTTTTGTTGTTTGCTTTTGGTGTTGGTTGTTTTTTGGAGTGTCTTTTCACTGTGTGAATTGCTTGTCACAATTCACTTTCTGTATGTGTTTGGTGTGTATTAAAATTTTGTTTGCCGTTAAAAAGAGTGTTTTTTTGTCAAAATTAGAATCACGTGTAACCTGGCACAAAAAATGCCACCTTTCGTAATGCCTAATCCTGTAATGTGTGAAATGTTTAAGTCTTTGAACATGCTTTGTGGCTTTCAAAAAACATCAAAGGTATTATGTTGAATCAGTAGGTTTTCAAAACTAGGCCTAAGCGGGTTTATTTTTCAATTTACATTACCCACCCAAAGAAAAACCAGAAAATGTTTGAATTTCTAATAACCTATTGGTATGGTGAGGTGTTTAATGTGGCAGCTTACATACTTACTAGCGCTTTGTACAATATAATTTACCTTACTTTAAAGAACATGGTCAAATAGTCGACTTATGGAAGGTTAAACAATGTAATTGTTTCAGACAAGGAATGAGACTCGTTAAAATCCAACAAAATTTTAATTTGAAGCAAAGTTTTGGAAAAAAACAAACAAGCAAAATAAAAAATCAGCTCCGAAGGGCCGCCGCCATGTGGTCAAGGACCACTAACATTTGGATAACGTGCCCATGCAAGGCGGCCAATCCCTCCTGCATAGAATGCAGCCGCCTCTGGTCCTCTGTAGGAAAAAACAGAAATGAAACTTAATAAAATGACACCTTACATTATAAGTTTACAAAACAAACTAAACAAATAAATCTAGGTTAAACAAAGATCCAGTTGTGATGAAAAAAACAAAGTACTGGCAAATGCAAAGATGGTATAAATACTAAATTACAAATGAACACACAAAAAGGCGACCACAAAAAGGACGAAGTACCCTTGATATGTATCAGTGGTAAAAATCCAAGACATTGTCTATCAAATTAAAAATGTCTCCACTAAAAACAAAATTTTTTTTTAAAGGGAAACATACCGGTCATTGGGATTTGAGTGTTTTGAGGCCCTCCATCCTCCTCCTCCTCGGAGGTGGGCCAGTGCTGGTGACTACAAGGAGGGGAGATCTCCCAGCTGCTGGATGGTGATGAAAAGCGCCTGGGGGGGGAGGGGAGGGTGAAGAAAAGAGAAGGGGGGGTGGAGTGGAGGGTGAATTTTGGTGGTGGGGCAAATTGCCAGAGGGAGGGGCCTCAGGTAGTGGCCGGTCAGGGGTGGAGGGGGAATTGGGGGAAGGTTGGGAAGTTGTTGCTGTGCTGGGAGTCGGACTCAGGGGACGAGCCCGGCGTCTGTTACTGCGGCGAGGCCGGCTTCTGCGTTCAGCCCCTAAATGAGGTTTGAAAAAAGTTTAGGCTTTTTTGTGGGGGGGGGGGGGTTTGGCCACAAATTAACAACTCAACAAATGTTATAACATTACAAAAATGGAAAACATGCACACGCAGGCCTGTCAAAAAACTACCAACAGGGCTATACTGAAAACATGCCCACGCAGATAGGCCCACAATAAGCAAACAGGGCTATACTGAAAACATGCCCATGCAGATAGGCCCACAATAAACAAACAGGGCTCTACTGAAAACATGCCCACAATAAACAAACAGGGCTATACTGAAAACATGCCCACGCAGATAGGCCCACAATAAACAAACAGGGCTATACTGAAAACATGCACACGCAGATAGGGCTGCAAAAAAAGCCCAGAAAATAACCAAACAAATACTTACTTTCAGCTATACGCAGCCGAAAACAGGCCAGCAAGCGTGGCGTGCGGCAGCGCAGATCCGACCACCTGCTCTCTAGCTGCCCGATATTTCGGCGTAAGCCGAAGGAGCGCAGGCGGTGGCGAACCTCCGCATAGGCGGATTGCTTCTGGCGGTTGCTGATGGGGGGAGCTGGCTGGTGATCCACCGGTCCATCACCTCCGTTAGCACCAAAAGCTCCCGCCTGGTAAACGCGGAGGCTCTCATGATGGCAATGATTTTTTTTACACCAGTTTTAATAAAGGCCAGAGAAAAAATTTGATTGGCTAATGTACTTGGTAAATTAACAGGAACCATTCTACTGGTTATTGTATGAGTCATGTGTCCTCCAGCCTAAAAAATATAATGTGTGTTATGATAGGCTTGATGCAGTGACATTCGTAAGCTAATGTAAATAAAGAAATGAAGAAACTAAAATATGCCTAACACAAACACATGAAAACAATAGGATCATTGGTTACAACATGTATTTAATAAAGTAAAACATTGGTGAAACCGTACGTATTCTGCGGGAAAAATGACACACACGGACAAGAATAAAGTTTATTGAAAATGGAAAAAAAAAGGATTGCAAACATGTGAAGAGCAATTAAGCTAATTAATATATTGATTGGCATGAAACGATTAAAGTATGTATGCAGAATGAACGAGCAGGTAATCGAAATCTGACAGGCCCACTTCCGGTTTGGACTTGTGCAACCAAATTTGGAGATGGATGGTCGCAATTTTGCTCGTTCGTTAGCTAGAGGAGGGGTTTGGGAGACTTTGGGGCGGAAGATTAGCTACGAGCGAACTTACGAGCGAGCGCTTGAATTTATATTTTTTCGCTCGTTCGTCGAACGAGCGATCATCCACTTGCGTCCGCCTCTGAATCAGGCCCATTGTCCACAAAAGCTCTACGACAAATTTTCTGCATTGCCTATTTGAATTCCCCAAAAGCTGGTCGTAGTTTGTAATATCGAAGGAGAGGCTCAGTTGCTAGATTGAATAATAAGGGTGAAAGGGGACATCCCTGCCTAGTGCCTCTATGTAAAGTTATTGGAGTACCACGGAGAACATTAACAATTATAGATGTGGTAGGGGAGGAATAGAGATAACAGATGAGTCGTATATACGTAGGGTAAAAGTCACACGTTCAAGAACCTGGAACAGATGGGACCAAGCTACAGTGTCAAAAGCCTTATATGTACCGAGGCTGAGCAGCACCTTATATGTATCGAGGCTGAGCAGCATATTGTTAGAGTTTTGGAGAATGTGAGACCGAAATAGCTGTACGTATTGCCTTCACTGATTGTCGGCCACGGACAAAACCCACCTGGTGATTAGTTAATAAATTGGGGAGTAAACACTGTAAACTATTGCCAGTGGCGTAACTAGGGTATTTGGAGCCCAGGACAAGATGACAAATGGAGCCCCCTCTCCCTATGTGCACACTGAAACAGTGGCTATGGTTACACACTACAAGGGGCGTGGCCACTTAAAAACGGAGGCGTGTCAACATGACACACCACCAATTTTCATTACTCTGGGAACTTTCCTTTCCATTCCATACGCACCTTAATGCCCCCAGTAGTAGTGTCCCTTATGCAGTGCCCTCTGTAGTAGTCCCCATTATGCAGTGCCCCTAGTAGTAGTGCCCCTCATGCAATGATCACTGTAGTATTGCCTCTTATGCAATGTCTCCAGTAGCAGTGCCCCTTATGCAATGCCACCTGTAGTAGTGGCCCTTATGCAGTGGCCTAGTAGTAGTGCCCCTTATGCAATGCCTGTTGTGGTGCATTATGCAGTGCCCCCAGTAGTGCCCCTTATGCAGTGCCCTCAGTAGTGCCCAATATACAGTGCCCCTTATGCAGTGCAGTGCCTCATGTAGTGCCCCAGTAGTGCCTCTTATGCACTGCCCGATATACAGTGCCCCCAGTAGTGCCCCTTATACAGTGCCCCCAGTAGTGCCCCTTATAAATTGGGGCATATACACTAAACTATTGTGCTCCCAGTAGTGCCCCGTATGCAGTGGCCCCAGTAGTGCCCAATATATAGTGCCCCCTATGCAGTGCCCAATATACAGTGCCCCCAGTAGTAGTGCCTTTTACACATAAAACAAGTAGACACACACAGACAGACATGAGTGAGCTCCAGCCTGGCTTCTGCCCTGGGTGCAGCAGCCAATAAGAGTCTGCCTGACTCTTATTGGCTGCAGTGCTAAAACAAACACACCACCACCGGCGGTGTGCTTGTTTTAAAGTGTAGTACCGTGGACCACGCGCGCCCTGGACTGCAGCCTGCGGCTTCCTCCGAGCCGCCGGATCCGACAGCACAACTTGTACCCTGCTCAATCCCTGCACATTACACCACTGACTATTGCCCATTATTTTTTGAGAATATTTTAAAGTCCGCATTTAATATGGAAATGGGTCTATAAGCATCCATACTGTTTACATTTGTGAATAATGGATAATGGGAGTTATGCCTAAAATGTTTACCATATAACTCAAGTAGAGATGGGTAATCTCAGTCAGTGGCATCACAAGGGCGGTGCGGGGTGCACCCGGGTGTCTCCCAGCGAGGTGTGACACCAAAGTGCAGACTCCTCCTCAGTGACAGGTACTGGGTGTGGCACTGTAGCAGTACGTGCAGCACTTGGCTCCTGGCACTGCACACAGACTAGCCTTGGGGCAGTCCGCACCTCTGGGACCCCTGGAGTGAGTAAAACTGGAGATCAAGCTGCGAGGCTATGCCCCTTACCCACAAGACCACACCCCTTGCCCACAAGGCCACTCACCCTGCCCTCGAGGCCACACCTCATTTTTTGACGTGCACACTTCAACCCTCCCAACACTGGGTATCACCACAGGGAGGGAAACAACTGATCTCATTTCAAAGCAACTTAAAGTATGTTCTTGTTTAGCCTGTGTGGTTTGAAACCAGTAAGCACCATTTTCAATTCCACACAGATATGTATTCGGACAAGAATTCTTTCTGAGCCTGAGTAAGTTTAGGAAGCTTGGATTCCTCCAATAATCTAGCATGCAGAGTATCATCAATGGCATTTGCGGTATATAATTCAGTGTAAAACTGATTAAACCAAGATAAAATGTCAGTAGTCTTAAGGTGGGTCCTACCTGTGGCCAAATCCTTTATTGCAGAAATAAATTATTGTTTTTTCCAAGGTTTAGATATCATAGGGAGCAATTCACCTGCTTTATTGCCACATCTGAGTGTCTTGTGTAGTCTAAACGTTGACTCACCTGAAAAGTTAAAAACAACTCCAATAATTTTTTGTTTTATAAATAACACTCTAAAGTTGATTCTGATGGCAGCAGCGGCCATTTTCTGGCATTCTGTGCATGTGCAGTAGACTCCTGGCACTAGAGTGTGCCCGGAGTCTACTGCGCATTCACAGAACACCGGAAAAATGGCCACCACAGTAGATTTCTGGTGTTCTGAGCAGTGCTGACACCCAACACAGGACCATGGACTGGTAAGTTTAAAATAATATAGGTGCAGTATGTGCGGTGTGGGCCCCTCTGGACCTGGGGCCCCATGTGCCCCACACACACTGCACCCATTATAGATACGACACTGCTTATGTCAGCAGACTTAACCTGGGTCAAAAGAGAAATAGATATTAGAAAATAATCTATACGCGATAAAAGTTTATGTGCTCTAGCTGTTTTTTTCTATTTAATTGAGCTTAGAATGATTATTTTTAAATGGATACAATTTTTGTCTGGCTGTCTGTCTGTTTAAACTCTGGGAATCCTTTCCCTTTCAAGCAAATAAAAGTTAGAGATTGCTAGTGCTAAAAATCAATGCCAACAAACATAATACATAGAAACCTCAAACAAGGGAGCGCTACTGGTGTGCCCCATATCACTGATCTGATAATATATATATATATATATATATATATATATATATATATTAGTCCAAGAATGTTCTGCACTCACACCTGTTACAACTTTTGTTCAGGGTGCACTTCAAGACGAAAAGTCCATAAATAGAAAAAATCGTATCCTCCAATAAATGTTGGATGAAGGCACTCACTTAAAAGAATTTTTCATTTTATTGAGACATGATGGGTGAAAAAAATCTTATTTAAATATTCAGACACCATTCCATATGTGTCGACGTTTCGATCTGTTAACAGACCTTTATCAAGACAAGTGTCTGTAACATAACCACATACAAACATCTAAAAAAGAAACAGAGACAAAAAAACAAATCACTATCATAAGACAAAGTCTATCTGGCCCCATTCTATTTCCCCAATGGACATATATTGCCAACATACCATAAGACACGCAAACTCAATAATCCTGGCAATAGGATAACCACTGGGAATCGATCTCTATAGAAAACAGCAAAGGATCAATAAGCTTCAATCTTTTAATATAGACTGGAAAATACATTAACAATGTCCCCAGTGTCTGATAAATAGACCAATCTAGTCAAGAAAAACAACCTGGAGAGATCTTAAACTGTTAGATAATCACATTAACCCTTATAACCAATACTAAAACAATAGAAGGTATAGAGACTATAGGGGGAACATGAACCCACCTCTGTATTGACCCATTATATATATTGCAAAATGAAATTCCAATCAATAACTAGATTCACACGCCTTCTAAATGTTAAAACAACATAAAGAAACAAATGCATATATAAATAAATGCACAATGTGTCCCATACCTAGGAGAAAATACCTGTCTCTACAGGTTAGAGGTAAATCATTCTTTTTTCTTTAACAATGTCAATCTGTCTCTACCCAATCGAGATCACCTGAAAAAACCACATTAAATTACATAGATCCAATCTATGAAACACATGCACCTAAAGATATTACATCACTAACTATGGATAATAGGATCAGTTACACATGTAAACAGCTGTCCATAACCTACAGCTAACCAGCATGTGAACAATCAATGTATAACAAATAAACAGTTACCGCTAGGAACGCTGTCAACGCAGATGACACTGCCCGATCATGCCAAAAGCCAGGAGACCAGTGCCCAGTAATCACCACCACCCCCATAAGTACTTCCAAAACACGCGCTCAAACGAGTGACATCATCACTCTGCGACGCATGAATCATTCAGGCACAGAAATATAACATCAGATGGCTAGATACATGCGGCGGCCATCTTTGAAGCCTAATACACCGCATGATAAGGGCAAATTTGCCCACACAAAAGGTTAAGGGGGAGATTGTACAAGCTAATTTGACAATCATGCCCTCTCTGAAAGATGATAAAAGCACCAATTGGATAGACAGGTTGAAAAATCAGATTGACACCTATAGAAAAGATCTTATATCTTTTAAACGTAAAAAACTTGTCACGGTGGCGGCTGACTACAAAAACCACCAGGTATATAGATGGCTTTTAGGTGATCAAGCCAAAGCACGGGGTGGTTTTTCACGTAGATACATGTATAGGAGGCAAGCTCCCTCTGCCACGTACGACACTGGTTCATCATATTCAACCTCAGACACTGATCTCATTGACGGCGGGTATCCATCTACTGGCAATAATGATTTTTTAGGGCAAGGTCAAGATCAGGAACCCATAATCAAAGAGCGAAGAGATCTAAGAACCAGAGACCCCATCCGAGGAGGGGTGGATACAAGGAGGTGCGCCCGCAGGCGGCGGATGTAAATGTAGTGTTTAATTTATCCAAAACACCTCTGAACACGGATGAAATTAATCTTTTAACCAGGGGACTTTCATTCGTACCTACTTATTGTCATGGTGGATTTAACCAATCAGATGATTTATATAGGTTCGGGAGAAACTTAAGGTTAAAAGAATACTTTGATGAGGCAACACCTACAATGAAACAAACGATGTTTAAGAAGAAGTCTCAATTTGATCCCCAGTCAAGTAATGCCAGTCTCAAGACTTATCTGAGGCTAGTACAAAATCAGCTTGTTAAACATCAACCTTCTAAGTTATACAACAATTTACCATCAAAGGAATTATCGGCATTGAAACGACTAAGAGAAAACCCGAATATCGTTATTAGATCTGCCGATAAGGGGGGTGCTATTGTGGTTCAGGACTGGGTTGATTATGATGCAGAGATTTGTCGACAGTTGTCTGATCAAGCAGTATACCTTAAACTAGATATTAATCCGATGGTCAACATAAAACGTCAAATAGATTGTTTTCTGGGAGAAGCCTTGACACACAGATGGATCAACGAAGATGAGAGGCATTTTCTCACGGTTGACCACCCAAAATGTCCCATAATCTATACACTCCCGAAAATCCACAAGTCAACCATTTGTCCACCCGGAAGACCCATAGTATCTGCCATAGGTTCCATTTTACAACCGCTTGCCATCTTTGTTGATCATATACTACAACCGCTGGTGCTTAGTAGCACCAGTTATATTCGTGACACTGGTGACTTTTTGCAGAAGATTAGGAAATTGGCCAATGTAAACAGTGATATTGTTCTGGCAACAATGGACGTCAATTCACTATATACTGTTATTCCACATGGAGAAGGTTTGTAGGTTCTAGGGAAGGCTCTTAGGAAGGGAGTAGGCGATGTTGTGCACATTGAGTGTATCCTGGAGCTGGCATCATTCGTGTTGAAACAAAATCATTTTAGGTATAAGGATACGTATTATGTACAGTGCACGGGAACAGCGATGGGCTCCAGTTTGGCGCCCTCTTACGCTAATCTTTATATGACACACTATGAAGAACAATACATTTATCCTCAATTTGGTTCCCAAATAGTATTTTATTGTCGATTCATCGATGATATTTTTCTCTTATGGCGTGGAACAAGTGTATCTTTTGAAGCTATGGTCTCTGCCCTTAATGCATTAAATACCTCTATTCGTTTCACATATCAAGTCGATTCCACAACTGTGAACTTTCTGGATGTATCAGTGTTCATGAAGGGCGTTTGGCTACCACTCTATATAGGAAACCTACTGATAGGAATCTCATGTTGTTTCCGACTAGTCATCACCCCCCTGCACTGAAGGAAAATTTGCCGATTTCGCAATTCCTGCATGTCATGAGGATAAATTCCAATGTGGATGAAAGAGAAAAACAATTGACAGAAATGTCCATGAAATTTAAAGATCGGGGATATGCACAAGGCACTTTGTCCAGATGTCTCATGAAAGCACAAAAATTTTTTCTACGAGACGAATCCATAGTCCAATCAAAGGGATCTAGTAAGATGATCTTCACGAGTAAATTTGATCAAAATTCATCCACAATCAATAAATCCTTACAAAAATATTGGCCAATTCTTCAATCTGACCCTCTTCTACCATTCAAAAATGTAGATCCACCAATGATGGCGTATCAAAAAGGACCCAACCTGAAAGCACTTCTAATGAGACCAATGCTTTTCCCCAAAGATGGAGTTACCACTTTGGATTTAATGACAAAAAAACCAGGTTCATATTCTTGTGGTAATTGCATTTCATGTAGTGCTATGGTTACGGGTCCCACCTTTCCTCACCCGCATACGGGTCGTAAAATAAAAATTCGATATCGACTACATTGCAGTCTTGATCACCTTATATATATTCTGATTTGTCCCTGTGGATTATATTATGTTGGACTAACGTCACGGAGATTTCGTGATCGCATGGCGAATCACCGGGCATCAATAAGGGCAGCATTCCAGACAAAAGTTACTGACAAACCGGTTGCCAGACATTTTCTGGAGAAATCACATCCTCTTGCCAGTTTGAAATGTAAACTCATAGATTGGATCCCACCACCTCGATTGGGTGGAGACAGATTGACATTGCTAAAGAAAAAAGAATGTTACTGGATATTTACTCTGGACACGGTAGCACCACGTGGTCTTAATGAGAATAATCCACTTGGGGTGTTTATTTAGATTGCTAATGTTGATTATGGTCTGTCTTGTTTATACTATCAAACTATGCGTACCGGTTTTTCTCCCTATTTTGATACACCTCGGGATTCCATCTCATCTATTCATCTGTTTCTATAGTGGCATTTGAACTTCTGTTCAAGTAGATATTATTGAAAAATATTTATTTTGGTGTGGTTTATTTGTGTTTAGTTATATTCATATTCACAGTAGTAACGGTGAATTTTCTTTTTATTCTCCTTTTTTTCTCTTCTTTTGGTGTTTCCGTGTGTTCACATATTTCTTTTTTTCTTGAATAATAATTATGATTACCTTTTCTTCTTTAATAATAATTATGATTTCATTCTATTTTTATGTTTATGTATTTTAGTTGTATATCTTAGGTGACATTATTCGGTAATCTGCATCTGTATTATGGGTCACTCTCTATCACTATCTTTAGTAAGAACAATATTGGGTATGTTATGGTGTCTCTGGTTTACTTTCTATCTGGTCCTGTTCTATTATGAATTGTATCCACCTATTGTTAGACCTGCCTTATAAGTATGGGCAAAATATGCCCTCTATATCATCTCTTAAACTGGTTGAAATATTCTCTTTATTGTAAGGTTGTTTGGTGATTATGGGCATGAAGTGCTCTTTTGATTAATGAATATTCACCTGTGTAGACAGCTGCCTGGTTTCCCCTGTACTTTTTTATTTTTGGTGGATAGCATCTGGAGTGTGGGCAAATTTGCCCTTATCATGCGGTGTATTAGGCTTCAAAGATGGCCGCCGCATGTATCTAGCCATCTGATGTTAAATTTCTGTGCCTGAATGATTCATGCGTCGCAGAGTGATGATGTCACTCATTTGAGCGCATGTTTTGGAAGTACTTATGGGGGTGGTGGTGATTACTGGGCACTGGTCTCCTGGCTTTTGGCATGATCGGGCAGTGTCATCTGCGTTGACAGCGTTCCTAGAGGTAACTGTTTATTTGTTATACATTGTTCACATGCTGGTTAGCTGTAGGTTATGGACAGCTGTTTACATGTGTAACTGATCCTATTATCCATAGTTAGTGAGGTAATATATTTAGGTGCATGTGTTTCATAGATTGGATCTATGTAATTTAATGTGGTTTTTTCAGGTGATCTCGATTGGGTAGAGACAGATTGACATTGTTAAAGAAAAAAGAATGATTTACCTCTAACCTGTAGAGACAGGTATTTTCTCCTAGGTATGGGACACATTGTGCATTTATTTATATATGCATTTGTTTCTGTATGTTGTTTTAACATTTAGAAGGCGTGTGAATCTAGTTATTGATTGGAATTTCATTTTGCAATATATATAATGGGTCAATACAGAGGTGGGTTCATGTTCCCCCTATAGTCTCTGTACCTTCTATTGTTTTAATATTGGTTATAAGGGTTAATGTGATTATCTAACAGTTTAAGATCTCTCCAGGTTGTTTTTCTTGACTAGATTGGTCTATTTATCAGACACTGGGGACATTGTTAATGTATTTTCCAGTCTATATTAAAAGATTGAAGCTTATTGATCTTTTGCTGTTTTCTATAGAGATCGATTCCCAGTGGTTATCCTATTGCCAGGATTATTGAGTTTGTGCGTCTTATGGTATGTTGGCAATATATGTCCATTGGGGAAATAGAATGGGGCCAGATAGACTTTGTCTTATGATAGTGATTTGTTTTTTTGTCTTTGTTTCTTTTTTAGATGTTTGTATGTGATGTTATGTTACAGACACTTGTCTTGATAAAGGTCTGTTAACAGATCGAAACGTCGACACATATGGAATGGTGTCTGAATATTTAAATAAGATTTTTTCACCCATCATGTCTCAATAAAATGAAAAATTCTTTTAAGTGAGTGCCTTCATCCAACATTTATTGGAGGATACGATTTTTTCTATTTATGGACTTTTTGTCTTGAAGTGCACCCTGAACAAAAGTTGTATCAGGTGTGAGTGCAGATTTTTTCTATATATATATATATATATATATATATATATATATATATACATACATACATACATACACTGTATATATGTTAGAGATGAGCTGGTCCGGTTCTCTGAGAACCGGACCCACCCAAACATAGGGGAACCATGTAGGATCCGAGTATGGCTCGGGTTTTCCCGCCTTACTTGGAATCCAAAACATCATCATCCCGCTGTCGGATTCTCACGTGTTTTGGATTCTATAAAGGTCCCAGTGATTGGCGTCATTTTCACACCAGCTGTGGAGAGTGTACAGAACAGACGTGCTCACAGTTGTTCAAGGGTGCAGTGTTGTTGGGCTGGGGCTGCAGTACATAAAGTGGGGGGTGCTGCTGTGTCACTGTTGTCCTGTCAATCAAGGGGCTAGGGCTTTAGTTCATAAAGGGGTGCTGTGTCGTTTTTTTGTGTGTGCTAACTACGCTATTATTGTTCGGTGACACTGCCGGCAAGACCGCAGTTTATTATCCATATATTGTGACCCTGTAAGTGGTAGTGCAGTGTGTTATTCTTTTCTTATTCATAAATAATCTTGTGACACTGTAAGTGGTAGCGCAGTGTTTTACTCATAAAAAATCTTGTGACACTGTAAGTGGTAGCACAGTGTGTTATTCTTTTCTTATTCATAAATAATCTTGTGACACTATAAGTGGTAGCGCAGTGTTTTACTCATAAAAAATCTTGTGACACTGTAAGTGGTAGCGCAGTGTGTTATTCTTTTCTTCATAAAAAATCTTGCAACACTTTAAATGGTAGTGCAGTGTTTTACTCATAAAAAAATCTTGTGACACTGTAAGTGGTAATGCAGTGTGTTATTTTCTTATTCATAAAAAACATTATGACACTGTAGGTTATTGATACCACAGTGTATGATTGAAAATTGGTACAAATTGATGTGTGTGCTGTACCCCACTTTATTT
The DNA here is from genome assembly GCA_031769625.1 of Taudactylus pleione. NCBI lineage: Eukaryota > Metazoa > Chordata > Amphibia > Anura > Myobatrachidae > Taudactylus > Taudactylus pleione. The sequence continues at coordinate 2,719,555 of JAUIMM010000559.1, read as the reverse complement.
GTATTTGTTGATATGGAGAATGATCAGGTGAGAGGAGAGCAGGAACCACATACTAGGGCTGGAGCTGCTGTCAGTGCCACCAGTCATGACGATACTAGTCCGTCTACATTATCTACTAAAGCTGATGCCGAAGGGCAAAGAAAAAAACTTCAAAGGGAAAGTTAGCTGCAGAAAGACATACAATTGGCAATATGCCTTTCACCACACGAAGTGGCAAGGAAAGGCTAAGGCCTTGGCCTTTATTTATGACTGGTTGTCCTGCCTCTTATAATGATGTAAGCCCTTCTCCCTGTAGACGTTTAAAAAAAAATGAAAATCGTTAAGGCATAGGAATCAACTGTGCACTCAGAAATGTCACAAATCCTTGAGGAGAATCTAAGTGTGCTGGCGAGTGCCATGTGTGAGCATGACCTTTCCAAACCTGTACTCGAAGAGGAGCTTCCTTCCACAAGTTGTGCATCCTCTGCAAATGTGGGTATGAGCAGCACAAGTCAATATGCTGACATAGAAATTGAGGATGCTTCTGTGGAAGTGCACCAGGATGACGAGGATATTTGTGTAGCTGATGCTAATAAGCATGTTGATGATGAGGATGTTTTTGATGAGGATGTTGTTTGTGTAAAACAGACCCCAGAGGAAACAGTTGTTGCCTTATGATAAGGAAATAAGCCCATTGTCATGCCCTGGCATAAAACAAAAAAATCCACTTTTTATGTGTGGAATCATTTCTACCCAAATCCGGACAACAATTGTTAAGCCATCTGTACCCAGTGTCATGCCAGAGTAAGTAGAGGTAGGGACCCTAACCATCTAGAAACCTCCTCCCTGTTACGTCATCTACAGTGCATCCATCAAAAGTGTTTTCAAAATTCAGAAACTGGATAAAAAAGTAACAAAAAGCAGTCTAGCATCAGCTAGCTACCTTCTCTCTGCTAGATCCAAGCACCTGCGCCACAAGTGGTAGAAATCTACCAAACTCGCGGCGCTCATAAACTATAATTAAGAACCACCTGTGACAATCAGCAGCAAGTGTTAGAAATTTAGTGCAAACTTTAATGGGAAAAACCTAAAAACAGAATGTACACTGCGCTATAGTCATGGTTGACCAGTAAATCAATATGCGTAAAAATGTTTCTATAAACTGCTGGTTTGATATATGAAAAATTTTACTTTTCAAATAAACAGAAACAAATGATTTGTACATAGAAAACAATCACACAGAAAAATTAGAGCACAGGGATTCTTAATTGGAACATCTAAGCCAGCGTTTTTCAACCGCGTGCCGTGTCACACTAGTGTGCCGCGACAGATTGTCAAGTGTGCCGCGTGGTCAGCAAAGTCAGAGATGATTTTACTTGTATTGCCAGCCCGGGCAGTGTTGAACTCTTCTGGGAGGCTCAGACGTGCCTGGGCCATGACCAATGGAGACGCGGCGGCATGACATAGGTCATGCAAGCCATGTTGCAGGTCCACCTGCACACTGCTCCTAGCTCTGCACTGTGTGCTCAGTCACTGAGTGTGACTGAGCAACCCCAACCAATGAGGGACAGGACAGGGACGACAGTGAGTCTTCTCAGCTGGTTATTTTATTTTCTTCTGTGGGGGCCAAAGTAATTTAATTTTTTCCTGTGGGGAGCAATGTGATTGTTTTTCCTGTAGGGGCCAATGTGTGTGTTTGATTTCTTTCTGTGGGGACCATTTTGTTTTTTTATTGTTGTTTGTTTTTCTGTGAGGGCCAATGTCTGTTCTTTTTTTCTATGCGGTGCCAATTTGTGAGTGTTTTTTTTCCATGGGGGCCAATGTGTGTATTTTTCCCAGTGGGGGATTAGTAGTGTGCCTTAGCAATTTTAAAATCTTGTTCGGTGTGCTGTGAGTTGAAAAAGGTTGAAAACCACTGATCTAAGCAATAAAAATGTGAATACAATGTTACTATTTGGAAAGGACACTTGGATATGTTCAAATAGGGAATACAATATGAATACAGTGTTGCTGTTTATAATATATGTAGCTGAGTATATTCAGTTCTTAGTATATGATACCAAGTGTGCTTATAAATAAGTACCCTCCATGGATCCATATAAAAGGTTAAATGTAGCCATCTTTTTATCAGTACCTGTATATTAGGGAAATCCTATTCTCTGTGCTGACGTCCCAGCACAGATAGCGTGCTCCGTTCAGCCGTACTTTGGCAAATAGCGGGACCTCCGAGCGGGCTTCCAGGTATTCCCATGACTATATGAACTCGCCAACACAAGTTCTGATTATAGTCGTTAGGCTGGTTATCCCACTTTCTTAATTATGGATGTTGTTACAGAGAGTGTTTCTGCTGTAAGTAGCTGGTAAATCTAGCTCTGTATGTGTGGAGCTCTGCTATCTGGATACAATAGCCAGCTCACTTTTGGGTTTCTTTGGGCAAACAGGTCTCAGGCTACAGCAGGAGGTTTAACAGCTGATGTCAACGCGTTTCGTTTCTGAATCACAAAGACTTTATCAAGACTCGCAAGATCCAAGCACTTGGCATCTTCACCATCAACAATATCCTCAATCATGACCGGAAATAGTCCTGTATCCAATTTGATAAGACTAGCTCAGTCCTCCCCTATCCTGATTCCTTAGAAAACTCCTTGAACACTATGCCTGCTGCTGCTGGGAGTGAATCTTCATCCTGTAAGGGGACCAGGAAAACTACTAGTAGTAGTTCTAAAAAACAATTGACTGTTAAACAATCCTTTGCAAGGGGGAGCAAGTATGACAACAGTCACCCAGTAGCACAGCGGATCACTGACACCATAACATCTATACTGGTATTAGATGTGCATCCAAAATCCGCCATTAGTGCAGTGGGTTTTAGATATATAGTATTATTTTCACATCTTTATTTTTCACTTTAATATATGCAGCAGCAACTGCTCTTATCTATCCTACACCTTTTTACACTTCATCTGTTCTTATTGGAATGATGCCCTGGGGTGGCTCAGCTGGGCTGGTTTGGGGGTGTCCTGTGCTCTGGATTTCAACCCCAGTATGTTAGTGACCTACCCTCAGAGTTACCTGGGCGCGGTGGGTAGGCCCATAACCATGGCCACAATTATGCCAAAACCTCTTTTATTATTTGCAAAGTTCTATTGCAAAATGTATTATTATATATAATGAGTAATGTTGGAGTTGTGCATCTATAATTCTTTTTTGTATGTTTGCAACAATAGTCTCCATAGGTACCACCTCCCATATATATATATATATATATATATATATATATATTCAGGGTGTGCAGTCTAGGGCTCCCTTTCCACATACTGGCTACTGGGGCTGATTCAGAGCTGCTCGCGGCTCTGTTACCCCACTGCGCATGCGTTGTTTCCAGCATGTGCATGCACGAGACCTGTCCAGCGACTGCAGCTCAGTCGCAATGGGTCTCGCTACAAGACGGGGCAACTGTCAATGGTGAGTGACAGTTCGCCCCGTTTTGTAGGTGGGGAGGGGGGGTGGCTGCACGAATGCAAGCGTTCCCTTAGGAACACCTGGCATTTGTGGGCGGCCCTAATGACATCACTAGTGATGTCAGTAGTGGACTTCGTGCTCTATTAGAGCAGGAAGTCCACTCGGGCTTGCGGGAGCCGAGACCCTACCACAGGGCCTCGTCGCAAGCCCGATGGTCGCGATAATTGCAATGGACCCCAGGCCACTCGCACAAGCTGTGGGTGGTCACCCACAGCTTTGCCAGCAGGCTGGAGGAAAAAAAAAAACATGCCCTGATTCAGAGTGAGCGCTCACTAGCAGTGAGCGGCTCTGAATCAGGCCCACTGTGTATAACTGGTTTTACTAAGAGGCATAGTGCTGACAAAACTCAGGGAAGTCATTGCAAATCTCCTCTGGATTTGTGATTTCTGACAATGCCACCAATATTGTGAGAGCATTACAGCTGGGTGAATTCCAACGCGTCTAATGTTTTTCTCACACTATTAACTTGGTAGTGCAAAAGTAAAAAAAAAAAAGTAAAAAACCGGGCCGTGCAGGAAATGCTCTCCGTGGCCCGCAAAATTTCTGGGCATTTTTGCCATTCAGCATGTGCATATAGAAAATTGCAGCACCTGCATGAAATGTTGAATTTGCCCTGTCACCAGCTGAAGCATGAGGTAGTTACGAGGTGGAACTCCACCCTTTATATGCTTCAGCGGATGGAGGAACAGCAAAAAAACATCCAAAACTACACAACGAACTATGACATAAGAAGAGGAGGGGGAATGTACCTTACTCAAGCTCTGTGGAAAATACTATACTGTATTGTGCAAAGTGATGAAACCCTTCAAAGTGGTCACCTGTGACGTGAGTTCAGACACTGCCAGCTTGAGTCTGGTAATTCCCCTCATTAGACTGTTGGAAAAGCAGCTTAAGAAACTGAAGGAGGAGCTGAAACGAAGCAATTCCGCTAGCATCTCGGACTTGTAGATCAAGTCCTTTATTCAATTTTCCAGGGTCCAAGGGTTGTCAGGATTTTACAATCAGATTAATACATTTTGGCGACCGTGCTGGATCCTAGGTTTAAGTCATATGTCATGTCATTCTTCCCAGTGAACACAGAACTGAAGAGATGCAAAGAGCTGTTGGTAAAGACATTATCAGTTCAAGCGACACATGATACAGTGATGGCTCCTCCCTCAGTTTCTCCAGCAATTACGGCTGCTATAAAAAACTAAACTTTCCCAAAAAAAGACCCACTGGTGATGCAGATGAGTCAAAACAAGCAAGTTTTGACATCTGGTCGGGTCTGAAAGAATTGCCTACAATTAATGAGACCTCTACCGTGACTCCATATGATACGGTCACCATTCAAAGAATGGTTGAGGACTATTTTAATGATAGCATCCAAATAGGCTTATCAGACTGTCCGTTTCACTACTGGGAGGAAAAAAAGGCAATATGGAGGCCCTTACACAAACTGGCTTTGCTTTACTTGAGCTGCCTACCTTCCAGTGTGTACTCAGAAATAGTTTTCAGCACAACTGAAAACCTTGTCAGTGATCGGCATAGGAGGCTACTTCCTCAACATGTGGAAAAGATGATGTTCATCATTTCACGAGGAAGATCTTTATAGCCAAGTACATCCAAAAATTACAAAGGCACCTGAGGCTGTAATGGTGGATTCCAGTGGGGATGAATTAATATTGTGTGAAGATGATGTACACTGTTGAGGGTGAGGAATCGAATGATGATGGTGACATCTGGCCTCTGTAAAGCCAGATTGTGCAAGGAGAGATCATTGCCAGCAATGTCAGCTACCCTTTGGTAGCTTGTTTTGTGGGGTCCCAAACAAACCAATCACTTTATCCACAATTGGCAGTCCCTGTCGCTGAAGTGATTGGTTTGTTAAACTGTGCACGTCCTATATAAAACATAAGGGTGGATGGAAAGGCCCAAGGACAATTCCATCTTGCACCTCTTTTCTTTGCATTATGTGCTGTTTAGGGCATTGCTGCCTGACATTTTTAATTTTACAGTTTCTGAAACTGCCATCCTGTTTGCCACTGCTGTGTTGCAAAAGTTTAATAGATGTCCTATATTTTTTTCAACTGCCGTGCTTTTGTGCCACTGCTCTGACGCTTACTTTTTTTAAAATATATTTTCATACTGTATTTATTTCAACTAAAATCACAAATAGGTATACTTGCAAAATACTCATGCCATTTTTCAACCTTGATTTGTAGATATCAACCTGGTGGGCTTGGTTTTCTTTGATCATAACAGTCATATTTGGTCAGATGCAATCCCAACACCAAATGGAAAGGCTATATTGTGATGGTATCTGGAGATGTTCTCTCTCCTCCCCTCCCAGCCTTCCTGTTCATAATCCCAGAAGCACAATTATAACAGATGTTTAGTACCAGACTTTAAAAATGTCCCTTTCATTTAAAATAATAAATACTGGACCACCACAAGAGCTCAACTGGGGCAAGGACTAATGTGAGTCAAATATTATTTGAAAATGACTCCCTCCATCATAAATTTACTTAGGTATCAAAACATAAATTAAATTTACTATGAATTAACCCTTCCTTTCCCTGCCTTCAACTACATACATACTCCATCTCCCTCAGGCATCTTGATTAAAAAAACATGTTTCCTTATGTGCCATATTTGAAGTTGAACTACTGCATGTTTGTGCTGTCCTCTGTTGCCACTAGCTTGGTGCAAATTATGGGCCTAATATGGATGAAAACAATATTGTGAGCTGTGATGTGGTCAAAATTGACTGGAAACAAGTGGAAATTAAGGTTAATAATACAGTAGGAACAAAAACAGGCCCAAATTATGCAAATTAAGCTGTTTTTTTATGACTCTTTGGGAAAAAATACAAATCCCAAACCAAAACAATTTTTGCCAAAATCAAATTCAGATCCAAAACACAAATGAGATACAGATCCAAAACGAAAACACGAGGGGTCGGCGCATATCCCTAATAGGGGTGAGCGGGTTTGGATTTCTGAAATCCAAACCCCCCCGAGCCCCCCCGATCCAAGGCCGATCCGAGTCAGGCTCGACTTTTCCCGTCTGACTTGGATCTGAAATTGAGGCAAAACGTCATCATCCCACCCTCTGGGTCTCGCGGGTTTTGGATTCTATATAAGGTACCCACGTCGGTGCCATTTTCTCACTCGGCTGTGGACAGTGAAGAGGGAGGGTGGGAGTTAGGGCTGGCTGGGCTGTGTAGTGTAGTGTAGTGCAGTGTAGTGTTGTGCTGTGCTGTGCTGTGCTGCTGTTGTCCATAGGGGCTGTGTCCACTCCTCCAAAGTCCATAGGGGCTGGCTGTGTTGTGCTGTGCTGCTGTTGTCCATAGGGGCTGTGTCCACTCCTCCAAAGTCCATAGGGGCTGGCTGGACTGTGTTGTGCAGTCAGTTGTCCATAGGGGCTGTGTCCCAGTCCTAAAGGGGTGCTGTAGTGTTGTCCAGGGGGTGCTCTGTTCATCAGGGGTGCTCCCCCCAAGTGCAAAAAAATTAATATTTTTTCTGTGTTTGTGAATTGTATGCGCAGTAGCTGCACGTGCATCAACAAAGGAGCAGCGCCAAGCGTGCGCCTGTGTCCCATAAGTAAAAGGCTGGCTGGCTTGTCCGTTAAAGGGTGCTGTAACCCCCAAAGTGCACTCCAAAAAAATTTAAAAATATATTTTTTTGTGTTTGTGAATTGTGTGCGCAGTAGCCGCACGTGCATCAACAAAGTAGCGCCAAGCATGTGCCTCTGTCATAAGTAAAGGGCTGGCTGGCTTGACTGTTAAAGGGTGCTGTAACCCCCAAAGTGCACTCCAAAGCAAATAAAAAAATATTTTCTGTGTTTGTGAATTGTGTGCACTGTGGCTGCACGTGCATCAACAAAGGAGCAGCGCCAAGCGTGCGCCTCTGTCCCATAAGTAAAGGGCCGGCTGGCTTGTCCGTTAAAGGGTGGTGTAACCCTCAAAGTGCGCTCCACAAAGAATAAAAAATTCTTCTTTTTTTTTCTGTCTTTGTGAATTGTGTGGGCTGTAGCTGCACGTGCATCAACAAAGGAGCAGCGCCAAGCGTGCGTCTGTGTCCCATAAGTAAAGAGCCGGCTGGCTCATTCTTAAAGGTTGGTGTAACCCACAAAGTGCACTAGTCTCCAACAAAAATAAAAAATTATTTTCTGTGTTTGTGTGCGGCTTTGCTGCACGTATATATCAATATAACATAAATGGAGGACCAAACTTTCTCCGATAAAAATAAAATAGGGAAAGATCAAGAACCACTTCCTCCTAGTGCTGAAGCTGCTGCCACTAGTCATGACATAGACGATAACATGCCATCAACGTCATCTGCCAAGGCCGATGCCCAATGTCATAGTAGAAGGCACATACAATCCCAAATGACAAAGTTCAGGAAAATGACCTTAAAAAAACCATTTAAATCATCTGAGGAGAAACGTACACTTGCCAATATGCCATTTACGACACGGAGTGGCAAGGAATGGTTAAGGTCTTTCCCTATGTTCATGACTAGTGGTTCAGCTTCACATGACAATGGAAGCCCTCCTCCCGCTAAAAAAATCAAACGAGTTAAGCTGGCAAAAGCACAGCGAAGAACTGTGCATTCTAAGAAGATATCACAAATCCCCAAGGAGAATCCAAGTGTGGTGGCAGTTGTGATGCCTGACCTTCCCAGCACTGGACGGGAAGAGGTGGCTCTTTCCACCATTTGCACACCCCCTGCAAGTGCTGAAAGGAGCACCCACAGTCCACTTGCTGATATGCAAATTGAAGATGTCACTGTTGAAGTACAACAGGATGAGGATACTGGTGTAGCTGGCGCTGAGGAGGAAGTTGGCGAGGAGGATTCTGATGGTGATGTGGTTTGTTTAAATCAGGCTCCGGGGGAGACAGTTGTTGTCTGTGGGATGAAAAAGCCCATCACGGTCATGCCTGGGCAGAAGACCAAACATTCCACCTCTTTGGTCTGGCAATATTTCTATCCAAATCCGGACAACAACTGTCTTGCCATATTACCATATGTAAAAGGTGAAATAAGTAGGGGTAGGGATGTTAACCACCTAGGAACATCCTCCCTTATACGGCACCTGCAGCGCATTCATAAAAAGTTACTATCAAGTTCAGAAACTTTGGCTAAGACCGTAAGCAGTCCAGGGACACATAAATCCCGTTGTCCTGTTGTATCCAAGCGCCTGCAAACCACACCATCAACTCCCTCCTCGTCAATTTCCTCCTTAGTCAGGATCAGAAGAAGTAGTCCTGCAGGCCATGTCACTGGCATGACTGACTCTCCTATCCGGGATTCCTCCGCAGGATTCTGCATTGCTACGCCTACTGCCTACTGCCTACGCCTACTGCCGCTGCTGCTGTTGCTGGGAGTCATTCATCATCCCAGAGAGGAAGTAGGAACACCACTACTTTTACTAAACAATTGACCCTCCAACAGTCCTTAGCGAGGAGGATGAAGTACGACAGCAGTCATCCTGAAGCAAAACGTATAACTGAGGCCTTGACTGCTATGTTGGTGTTAGACGTGCATCCGGTTTCTGCCATTAGTGCAGTGGGATTTAGACAATTGATGGAGGTAGTGTGTCCCCGGTTCCAAATCCCATCTAGATTCCACTACAATAGGCAGGCGATACCGAGACTGTACAGAAACGTCAGAAAAAGTGTCCTCAGTGTCCTGAAAAATGCGGTTGTACCCAATGTCCACTTAACCACGGACATGTGGACAAGTGGAACAGGGCAAACTAAGGACTATATGACTGTGACAGCCCACTGGGTATATGTATCACCTTACGCAGCAACAACAGCAGCGTCACCAGTAGCAGCATCTCAGAAACGCCAGCTCATTCCAAGGCAGGCTACGCTGTGTATCGCCGGTTTCAGTAAGAGCAACACTGCCGACAACCTCTTAGAGAAACTGAGGGAAATCATCGCCCAGTGGCTTACCCCACTTAGACTCTCCTGGGGATTTGTGATATCTGACAATGCCACCAATATTGTGCGGGCATTACATCTGGGCAAATTCCAGCACGTCCCATGTTTTGCTCACACAATAAACTTGGTGGTGCAGAATTTTCTGAAAAGTGACAGGGGCGTGTAGGAGACGCTTTGGGTGGCCTGAAAAATTTCTGCCCACTTTCGCCATTCATCGACTGCGTGCCAAAGACTGGAGCACCAGCAAACACTCTTGAACTTACCCCGCCATCACCTGAAGCAAGAGGTTGTGATGCGGTAGAACTCAACCCTCTATATGCTTCAGGAGATGGAGGAGCAGCAAAAGGCCATTCAAGCCTATACATCCACCTATGACATAGGCAAAGGAGGGGGGTATGCACCCGACTCAAGTGCAGTGGAGAATGATTTCCGTGTTGTGCAAGGTTCTCCAGCACTTCGAACTTGCCACACGTGAAGTCAGTTCAGACACTACCAGCTTGAGTCAGGTCATTCCCCTCATCAGGCTTTTGCAGCAGCAGCTGGAGAAAGTGAAGGAGGAGCTAAGACGGAGCGATTCCGCTCGGCATGTGGGACTTGTGGATGAAGCCCTTCATTCGCTTTGCCAGGATTCCAGGGTGGTCAATCTGTTGAAATCAGACCACTACATTTTCGCCACCGTGCTCGATCCTAGGTTTAAAGCCTATGTGGTGTCTCTCTTTCTGGCCAACACAAGCCTGCAGAGGTGCAAAGACCTGCTGGTGAAAACACTGTCAGCTGAAGCGGAACGTGACACGTCAACAGCTCCTTCTTCATTTTCTCCCGCAACTGGGGCTGCCAGGAAAAAACTTAGGTATCCTAAGCAACCCACTGGCGGTGACGCAGAGCAGGCATGACCAAGATTGGACATCTGGTCCGGACTGAAGGACCTGGCAACAATTTCTGACATGTCTACTGTCACTGCATATGATACTGTCACCATTGACAGAATGGTGGAATATTACATCGGTGACAGCATCCAAGTAGGCATGTCAGACAGTCTGCACCTGTACTGGCAGGAAAAAGAGGCAATTTGGAGGCCCCTGTACAAACTGGCTCTATTTTACCTGAGTTGCCCCCCCTCCGGTGTGTACTCCGAAAGAGTGTTTAGTGCAGCCGGGAACCTTGTCAGCAAAAGGCGTAGGAGGTTGCTTCCACAAAATGTGGAGAAGATGATGTTCATAAAAATGAATTATCAACTCTTCCAGGGAGACCATCCTCCAGAACGTACAGAGGTACCTGTGGTGGTGGATTCCAGCGGGGACGAATTAATACTCTGTGAGGATGAGGATGTACACAACACTGAAGAGGGTGAAGAATCGGTGGATGAGGAGGATGAGGACGACATCTTGCCTCCGTAGAGCCTGTGTGTGCAGGGACAGTTTAATTGCCAGCTTGTTTTGTGGGGGCCCAAACGAACCAATCATTTCAGCCACAGTCGTGTGGCAGACCCTGGCGCTGAAATGATTGGTTTGTTAAAGTGTGCATGTCCTGTTTATAGTACAACATAAGGGTGGGTGGGAGGGCCCAAGGACAATTCCATCTTGCACCTCTTTTTTTTCTTTGCATTATGTACTGTTTGGGGCCTAGTTTTTCAAACTGCCATCCTGTCTGCCACTGCAGTGTCACTCCTAGATGGGCCACGTGTTTGTGCCGCCCACTCGTGTCGCTTAGCATAGTCATCCAGCTACCTCGGTACAACCTTTTGGACATAAACTATAGTGAGGTGTGAGGTGTTCAGAATAGACTGGAAATTAGTGGAAATTAAGGTTATTGAGGTTAATAATAGCATAGGAGCAGAAAAAACCCCAAATTCTGTGATTTTAGCTGTTTTTATGCTTTTAAAAAAAAAAAAATACAGATCCAAAACACAAAACCCAGAACCCAAAACACGGAAGGGTGATTTTGGCAAAACCAATCCAGATCCAAAACACGAAGAAAGATCCAGATCCAAAACCAAAACCCGAAAAGTGGCCGGTGCACACCCCTAATCCCTCATATATATAAATACATGACAGGCTTGATCAATGGCACTCAACCATCTGGAGTGCCCTTGGTGACCACACCATCTACATAAAAAATATCATACAAACTCGGTACTCATATATATATCACTCCACCATCGTCCTGAGCGCGAGCTGCAGAAGCAAATTGGATACACACTGTAATGGATCGGAAACATGTTATTCCACAGCACTGTGCCAAAGGGATAAGGATCTGATGATTTGCTATTGGAGTCATTACAGGTGAATTATCAAGTGGTGTAGTCCACCATATAAGGTACACCTCCAGCACAAAGAGGGTGATAAGTCCTGGTGAAGGATTTTAACTTGTACCTAAAAATTACTGCACTAGGAGGCGCTGTTTTCCACCTTTTTTCAGATTACTATTGGAGCTGGTTGAACTACAGCTGTTTGGGAAGAAGAGCAGCCACCCCTTTATACAAGGGAATGCATTTAAAGTGGACTGAAATATTGAACGGACTATTGTCTAAACAGACATTTGAAACTACTGATCTAGGATAAGACTAGCGCCGTATACCACCATTTTGTATATGTGTATAATATATATATATATATATATATATATATATAGAGTTATGTGTACATGATGTCACATAAGCTATATGAAACATGTATAAATAAGTTGTCTGATTAAATTCAATCTGATTAAATTGAAGTTATTGCTCCAGTATATCCAAAACAGCAATTAAAGTATATCTAGAAGCTATTAGAAGGAGAATCTGAAAAAAAAGCTGAAAACCTTAATAGTTGGGAGGAGCCCTCTGCACATGGGCTTCTCTCTCTGATAGTATTCCTAATTACATGGACACTCACTAGTGGATTTCTTCCAACTTTAATCATTTTATACTTTAGACTTGTAGTTAATTACAGTATGAAAAGCTTTACAGTTGTTTTTTTTACTTTACAATTACCTTGCTGCATATGTTTATTTTACATACATAAGAGCACACTGACAGATACAGTATTTATTGCACAGTAGATTCTGGCTTATGACTGTGATTAGTGCAAAATGAATCATAGAGGGTACCTGTTATATATACAGATGTGCCCAGCAAGTTTGTTGCTCCATACACCATGAAGCGTGCCCTGCATCTCGCGCCATACAGTTCGCCTTAAGTCGCACCATTCAGTATTGCTTGCAATGGAACATACCGGAAAAAGTCATAGGGGTAAATTTACTAAAGTGACAGTTTTTAGAAGTGAGTTTTAGAAGAGATGTTTCCCATAGGGTCATTCCATGTCATTTCACCCAGTCCATGACACCCACCGATTCAGATTTTCATGAAATTTTGTACACTTGATACTACCACATAGCAACAAACCCACGTACAATTTTTCTTCTCTAGCCCTCATAGTTTTTGAGATATAAGGGGTCAAAGTTTTGAAAAATTGCTGGGACATGCCACTCCTGATGCTCCGTTTTTATGTGAGGTGTATGTGGAAAAACATTCCTATCTCAGTGCCTAACCCACATATCACTTTGAAATGTTGGCCCTTTGTCAACCAGAATATGAAGATTCCAGAAAAAATTGTTTAATCAATCTTGTGAGCGCTTATGAATAGAAAAAGTGAATATTTTAATTAAACATGAAATGACAATTTTAATATCAATCAATGGTATGACAACTTACAATGAAGATGGTCAATAAAGCACATTAAAAAGTACTAGAAAATGCTAAAAAATAGCATATACCAGCTATAAAGAATAGTCAATAAAAATGATGAATAATTATTCGGGTAATTCAGCAGTACGCTTCAATAAGCATGTGTATGTTCCAATCTTTTTATCACCACTAATTATCATATGCTCCTGTATGACATAAATCCAAAAAAGGAAGACTCACAGTGGGAATCCGATAATCCGTAGGGAAAAAATAGTAGTTCCTTGAATTGATTATTATCAGTCACCGGCTATTCAATTGTCATATCTGGGAAGAGTCGTCACGGCGGTCCGTGACAATTGGTCATTGGTGGGATAAAAAGTGTTTTATTTTTATAAAAACTAAAGTGAAAAAGGGAGTACTCTGAGGGAGGGACCCAATTTCACCATATTCCAGAACTCAAAGCTTGTATTAATAAAAAGTCACACAGTGAAAGCAATTTCTGTTTCCCCCTACCCTGTTATTTTTATTTTGACAAATGATGGCCACAAAGTACAAAAAGCTCAAGAAGGAAGAGCTGGTAGTGTGGTGAGTGCAGAAAGGTCTGGTCTGGATGGATCATTCTAAGAAGAGATTGATCAGGGATCTAGTGTTTTATGATATAGAGCATCAGGATGTCAGCGAGTCATTACTGGAAAGGAGTGGATCAGTGTGTGCTACTGCATTAGCCTGGGATGTACCCTGCACTGGGGTTTTACTTACTGCGGGAAGTAATAGCAGAAAGCTGGACTCTAATGTGAACTCTGTTATCAATGTGAGGCCCATGGAAGCTGCCTCAAATTGACATTGTACCCATCCATCCATGGAGCTGGTCAGAGCTGAGTGCCTGGCAGAGAGAGAGAGTTCCATGGCAGAGAGGAGTTCTGCAAAACACCAAGCTGAGGGAAAGAATGCATCGGCTGGGGCTACTGCAGTAGTCTGGGATGTACCCTGTACTGGATTGTTACTTACTGCGGAAAGTAATAGAGTAACGTCGGACGCAGATGTGGACTCTATTAGCAAATGGGTGAAGGATATGGAATATATCTCAAAGCTGGATCGATATCTAGACTCTGCTCTTAAGTATGTGAACGAGTCCAACCCGGCTATGGTACTTCAGCTTGAGAGGTTCCATACTACAGAGGCTGCAGAGCGTAAGGCAGCCATGGACTTGGGAGGCTGCTGAACGCAGAGCTGCCATGGATCTGGAGGCTGCAGAGCGTAAAGCAGTTCTGGGCCGAGAAGAAAAGGAGGCTGACCGCAGGCACCAGTTGGAGTTAGCCAAGCTCAAGCACCAGTCTGTGACTGGGGACATGAATGCCAACAGACTCCATCCAGAGCATTTCCCTCTGTGGGAATTTGATGGAGAAAGCCCAGTCACAGCTGTGGTTAGGGCAATCAGATGTCCCTGGACAGTACAACAGACACTTGACAGAGGTCTGTCCCCTCTGCTAGTTCCCGGGAGACTGCAGGATGTGTGGCAGCTAGGGAGGCTGCAGAGAGCCAATCCATTGCAGCACCACAGGGCCCCTTTACCACCATGAGTACAGAGGAACTAACTAAAGAATTTCATCTGCAAGGTCTCTCCTGCAGTGACAATACCCGCAGTGAGATGATCAGGCAGCTCGTGTGGGCACAGGACGATGTGTACCATACCTTTAGCCAGCAATTCTGAATCCAGCATATAATATGAGTTGTGTGGAACTGCTGGACTACCTTGAAGAGTGTTTTGAATTTGCTCAGGAAGAGACAGATTATTGGGGGCAGCTCGGTACCCCTTACTGGCAAGATCAGTGTCGCTGGGTGGATGCTGAAAGGTATCGCCTGCAACAACTTCTTTCACCAGCTGAGGAAGCAACAACCCAGCCTACCGGGGTGCCCCACGAGGAAAAGGTAACCCCACCACGCCAGCCACTGTGGAATTTGATACCGAGATATCGCATCCCGAGGTGCAGTGTGCCCTGCTGGGACAAGCTGTTGGTGCGAGAAGCATACCATTGCAGACAGCGCAGAAATGGCGACTGAAGGAGGCCGATTCTAAGGAGATTTTGAGGTGGGAGTGACAGAGAAGATTCCCACAAATGTGTTAATTGGGACTGACCTAGGTGGTTTGTGACTGAACGTGATGTACCCAATGCAATGTTGCCAGTTTCTCCCACTAACCTCATTCCTCCCCAGGTGGCAAGTGATCCCGATAAATCACCAATGTCTATGTGTAAGAGTGGAGCCATGATGCCATGTAACGATGAACATGCTTGTGTTGATTTACAGGTAACCGAGGAAAATGCACTAGATCAGGTTAATGTGGTTAATGCTGATACTGTTGGGGAAGATGTGTCTATGTGTGGGAGTGACCAGGGAAAGGCTGTAGGGGTTACTGCTATGTCTGCTGAGGATGGTGCCATATGTGGGTGTGCGGTCACTACCCACTCGCAGAAAGCGCAGGCTGAGGGAGAGGAGAGACATGCTTCAGCATCTCGCCCCCTGACTGCCCCTCTGTGATAGTAATCCACACACACAGGAACAACACCCCCCCCCACCCCCCACTGTGAGTAAACTAGAGAGTTTAGCCTTTCAAGCAGAGCAGAAGGCTGACTTTGGACAAGTGATGTCACACTGTGTGCCTGCTATCTCCAAGTCTATTGGACCATGTGTTATGTGATGGTTTTAAATCTTACCAGGATGTGACTCTGTGTAAGATCAGAGTCACATCCTGTCTGGTGACCATTGTGCATATTTTAATGGATTAGGGACTTGTGCCAGAGGTGACTCCTGCAATTAAGTGGACTTAGGCAAGGAACCTGATATAGTGTGGAATGATGACGCAACCACTAATAGTGATATGTTTAGGGAGAGTACTGTCACACATGCTACTGGGTTAGAAGGTAAAACTGTTTTTCCACTGGTTCGAGAGTACCTGGACTTGGAAGCAGGGCAAAGCATTAGGGAGGTGAGATTGCCTACTAATGTTTTGCCAGGGACAGATCTGGGGAAATCGTTGAATATTCAAGATGTACCGTATATACTCGAGTATAAGCCGAGTTTTTCAGCACATTTTTTGTGCTGTAAAAGCACCCCCTCGGCTTATACTCGAGTCATGCCCGCATGGTACGCTGCTGAGTAGCGTACCATGCGGGCCGCGGTGCAGACTGTGTCACTGTGACACAGCCTGCACCGCGTGTGTAGCGCTGACCGGACGGAGTTCGGTCAGCACTACACACTGCCAAACACACAGCCGCCGGAGCCGGCAGCTATGTGTTTGGTATAATCAGCAGCCGCTGAGAGTCTGTCAGACTCTCAGCGGCTACTGCTGCTCCCACTGCGGGAGCCATCTTCCGGCTCCCGCAGTGGGTAATGGGAGAGACGTCGTCATGACGACGTCTCTCCCATTATGCAAAGCGGCGGAGGAGCCTTTCTACTGGGGGGGGGCTACTACCGGGGGGTACTACCAGAGGGGGGGGGATTAATAATGGGGGAACTACCAGGGGGGGGATGTTGCTACTGGGGGCACTACCAGGGAGGGGGGAATACTGGGGGCACTACCAGGGGGGATGTTGCTACTGGGGGCACTACCAGGGGGGGTTAATACTGGGGGCACTACCAGGGGGGGATATTGCTACTGGGGGCACTACCAGGGGGGGGATTAATACTGGGAGCACTACAAGGGGGGGATGTTGCTACTGGGGGCACTATCAGGGGGGGTTAATACTGGGGGCTCTACCAGGGGGGATATTGCTACTGGGGGCACTACCAGGGGGGGGATTAATACTGGGGGCACTACCAGGGAGGGATATTGCTACTGGGGCACTACCAGGGGGGGTATTACTACTGGGGGCACTACCAGGGGGGGATATTACTACTGGGGGCACTACCAGGGGGGGATTACTACTGGGGGCACTACTAGGGGGGGATTACTACTGGGGATAGTACCAGGGGGGATTACTACCAGTAGCTGCTGCATTTCCCACCCTAGGCTTATACTCGAGTCAATAAGTTTTCCCAGTTTTTCGTGGTAAAATTAGGTACCTCGGCTTATATTCGGGTCGACTTATACTCGAGTATATACGGTATGTCCTTTTCCCCTGATGTCTGCTAATGCTACTTCTCCTGAGGTACTCATGGATGCTCGTCCAGGCATGGGTAATGATACTAAGAGGAATGATAATGGGTCTATGTTGAGAAATGGCCTGTTGAAACCTTAATGCTGTACTGAACTTTCCCCTGAGCTGGAAAATAATTTTGTGAATGTCTGTGGTATAGGTGGCAGTCAGAGTATGAGCCAGGACTCAGGTGATGTGATGCTGGGGGAGGTGTCAGTGGCCACTGAGGTCACACAGCCTCCCAGGATTCTTGAGAGAGACCTGTGTGACTTTGCAGATTCCCCCCTGACTCCCCCTCTTGCCATCAGCTCACTCACACAAACAAAAGCAGATCTCGCCCACCTCTTGAGCCCTCTATGAAAAGCCTAGCTATTCAGATGGAACAGGAGTCTGTCTGCAGCACAGCAAAGGGGCAGGATAGGATTGGGTGTGCTGTATGACCCACTGTATGGGATGATACAGAACCTTCTTTCACCTTGAGGCAGCCATCGCTAGAGGAATGAACAGGAGTTTGTTAGCAGCCATGGGTGTACCAAAATTTGTGGCTGCTGACACACTGCAGGTAGCATCTCTGCCCACCAGAGCGGAGCTAATTAGACTGGTTACCATGGGCAATGAGGGGCCTGATATAGTAACTCATGTGCTAGAATCTACTCTTGATAGTATGGAGATTGCTAGTCAAAACATAGGGACAGAGGAGTTTGGTCCCCAAGCCATGATGTCTAACTCTATAGTGAATAAGTTATGTTCCCCATATGTTTCTGATGGGACATGGATGATTCTTGGAGCATCAGAAATAGCAGGTAGGAAAATGTTGCCCTGTGCTGAGATGATTCCTAAGGGCAGAGACTTGCCCAGCCCCCTAGAGCTGCTAGAACAGGGCATGAAGGTAATGCCAGATAATAATGCCTTAGCTAACACTGCCAAGAAGAAGGGTCTGTCAGTGTCTCAGCCTGCATTTCTGAAACCCCTATCCCCTGAGCCAACAACCCAACAGAGTGATGACCACATTGTCAAAAATATGGTATCTGGGTGTGCTTTCTATCCTGACCTAGGTCCAAGGGGACTAGACAGGGGCAATGTTTGTTCTCTGGTGCTAGGTAGGGAAGTGGTGAGCCTCAGTCCTGTGGAGACAGGACAGAGAGACAAAGGCACCAGGTTTTGGGTGAGCTACAGGAGACTAAGTAAGTCCACCTTGTGTAATGCCTAACCCCTGCCCAGGATGGAGGAACTGTTAACTCAGCCCATCCAGACAGGGTAATGACAGCTACCATTGTACAGCATGGGAGATGGTGGCATGAGGTGCCAACTGTTCCCATGCTGATCTTAAAGGGGGAGGCATAGAAAAATTGGATTTTGCATCTGCATGGGCAAAACTGCACATGATTGCATCAGCAAAATCCGTAACTCTCCCTTGTAAATGTATATGTACTGTTATCTGTGTATAGGAAATGACAAGCCTTTTAACAAAGGGTGAAAGAGAGGTTATAGGAAGTTAGTGTTCCTGCCCAGCCATAAATATCCAAATCGTATATGGCACAGAAGAAAGATGTCCCTGGAAATGACTACACATCTGACCAGGCTTTGCTAACACCAGCCATAAAAAGCCCTGTGTCCTGTTTAGGGACGGAGATCAAAGAATTGTTGTTTATACCAACAGACAGCCAGGCTACAGAGGTGTATGTTTAACTACTAAATCTGTATATTGACCTAAGCCCACTTCTCAAACTTTAGAAAGGGCTGAAAGGTAATTAAAAACCCCTGCCCAAATTGTAGAGAAACCCTGTAGTCCAGCTAGAGGGACAATACACTGAGCTGACAAGGATTAAAATTATCCCAGGGAGGGGGGTGAGGAGGGGTGCTGGAAGAGCAGGATAAAAATGTGACATCCTAGTAGTTCAGTGTTCATTCTGGTAGAGGCTATCGACACAGTACAGGTGATTCTCTGTTTGAGGCTATCGACAAGACACAGGGGACCTGAATTGGTCATTGGGAAAGCCTCATCCTAAAAACGGGTTCTATCCGTCGTGACCTGAATGGTTTGTTTTCTCCCATTTTATTATTTTCTTTGGTTTACTTGAATTTGTGACTAACTGTGTTTGTGACTTTTTGTAACATCCTTATATCCTTTGTAATTTTTGTACATAAGCTTTGAAGATATTTCTTGAATTAAACTAATTAATTTTTGTTCTTGGAATCTGTGTTTTTATGACCCAAACGCCTAATGTTTGGCATGTTACCTATGTTTAAATATTGATAAGTTGTGTGTACAGGTGAGAGCAGAAGCTTGCCTTATGCTTTAGTGTTAAATTGGGTCTCCTGCTGGTGGCAGATACCGGAGTTAATAACCACACACGCTGAGGTATTGGTATAAGGTCACGGCGGCAACTCTCAGATTGTCGTATCTGGGAAGAGTCGTCACGGCGGTCCGTGGCAGTTGGGTCTCTTTGACACTGTGGCCTGTTGATTGTAATCACTAGATGGTAGAACAATTTGGGAGTACTCCACTACACTTCATTTTAGAGTCCACTCCCGAGATTAGCAGTCTTATAATTTTAGAAGCAATGATACTGTTGTGTATTTATGAGCACATCCAAAAGTACAGTATGGTGA
This sequence comes from Taudactylus pleione, assembly GCA_031769625.1. Taxonomy (NCBI): domain Eukaryota; kingdom Metazoa; phylum Chordata; class Amphibia; order Anura; family Myobatrachidae; genus Taudactylus; species Taudactylus pleione. Next base: position 2,699,709 of record JAUIMM010000559.1, on the reverse strand, counting down.
CTTGAGGAGTCCCTCACACAGTGCAGACTGTGGCAGGGTATATGTAACACCCCCAATTTGGTGGAATGTCAGTGAGTGGATCGTACCTGCTTTTCTTCTGGAAACTGCTTGGGCATAGATCAGTGCAGTTTCTCTTTCAGGCTCCTCCTATCACAACAGAGAGACAGGAGACCCCCAAGAACCCAGCAGAGTAAACACACTTTGGGGAAAGTGACAATAATTTTTATTATGCTAAGACACTTAGTCACGCTTGTACTGTTCGGAGTAAAGGTAAAGTATGCAAGGATACGACAATACCAAAAATATATACAGTTACTTGAATTAACTTATGATCACTTTCCAAAGCTCACTATAACTTGCTCAATATACATTTATAATACCTGTTTCACATTTGCTATTACTAACTGGCAATGAATAATTGTAGTTTAACTTATCAGTAACACTAAGCGCATTACAATACAATGTCTCTGAGTATAATTACACCCAACTGCTCTGGTGTAAGGTCTTACTGCAAATTGCCAATAAGGAGCACAATGTCCCTCTCTGTGTGTCCTTGAGGTATTGTCACTTATGGAGCATACACACGGTCAGATTTGTCAGACTTGTCAGATGAACGACTGAACGATTTGAATGATTTTACCAAAGTTTTGAACGATTTGAACGATTGAACGATTTTTGACTGCATTAAAATGAATGGAATCGTCCAATTCTGACTGCAAACCCATCAGATGTCAGATATCGTTATCTGACAAACGGGAACGCGCATCGTTGATCGTCCATCATTCAGGCATGTCAGATATGAACGATTTTCCTTCAGATATGAACGACTGAACGATTTTTAAATCGTTATCGTTCATATCTGAAGGAAAAATCTGATCGTGTGTATGCACCATTAATCTTGCCTGTACAGGCTCTCGTCGGTGCACATAAATACAAAGGAGGTGCAGGTAATCGCTGTATACTGAGATGCAGGGGTGCTGTCCCTGTAACTGTGGTCACTTAGAATAAATACTGTGGTACAGTGGTGTTAGCAGTATGATTAGGTCTCCCTCACTGCAATGGGTACAATATAGCTTGCTGCTGTACCTGGATAGCTGTCACTGATGCAGAAGGTACACTGACACACTGCAATAGTTCTGTCCTGCACTTGTGTGCACTGGGATTGTCCTTGTTGCAGAAACAATCAGCTCTTGAGCTCTCTCTATGTGGTCACTCACTGTCAGTCCTTGCATTGGTCACTCACTGTGTCCCTCTGCAGCAATAGCAGGCTCTCTGGTGCTGACAGTTACAATTGTCAGACTCTGTAGGAGGCTCTTTCCTCTGTCTGCTCTCAGCATGGGCCAGTCTGTCTCTGGGGATCCTCACAGGCAGTGCAGCTCCTACCACTTCTGCAGCTTTCCTCAGACACCATGTGTGCCCAGAAACTCAGCCTCTGCTCACAGTGTGCTGCTCCTCTCCCAGTCTTGTGCAGGACTCACTGGGCTTCTCTAGCTCCACCCCCAACAGCCTCTCTCTAGTTTCCCTCCTTAAGGCTGGCAGAACAATCTCCAGGGGATCAGCAGGGTCCTAACTCCTGGCCATTAACCCCTTCCATGCTGGAGAAAATACTGCTGGTTTGGGGGTATCACATATACACTTGTCATGCGGCTTGTGAAATACTGGTTGGTAAAAACAGGTTATATGCAGGTAACAGCCACTTAGTACTGCCCTTTACTTTCCAAACAAATATCTTTCACAGTCTCTATATGCAGCCGTTATTAGCACTTAACTGTGACACTGGCTGATGTCTCACTAGTCACAGATATCAGGGCCGTAGCTAGGGTGGTGCGGTCGGTGCTTCCGCACAGAGCGCAACACTGCTGAGGGCAGAACCCCCAACCACCCACCATCTCATATATAATAGTATCTCAGTGTGTTCTGTAATCCTGCACCGGGCGGCAGCTGCTGCTTGTCCGCAGTGCCCAGCACAGAGGAGGGAGACAGCCGCAGCCTCCCCGCCTTCTTCTGATGTCCCATCTCCCGGCAATCTATTGTGATAGGTAAGATGGAGTCATCATCACGTTTCCCTCCCATGGCTCCCAAAGGTCAGTGAGGAGGAGCTGCTGTGTGGTGGTGCTGGCTCAAGAAGTGGCGCAGTACAGTGCTGCCTGTGTGTACTGGCTGTGCACACAGGACCGTGGACCTGCCACTGTGCCAGGTGAGGTCTGAGTCTCTGACTAGTCCAGACAGAGACTGGGGCGGCAGTATGAAAAGTGGCCATCCCAGCAGCCTGCCCCAGCCCCCATCCATTACAACTGTGCTGCTGAATTTATTCAGAATAAATGTATATACACTTATACAGTATAATATATATATATATATATATATATACATATAATTGAATGTATGTGTGTGTAGTATATATAGTGATAGAAGCACTGGAAAAGTTGTGGATGGCATATGTGTGTCCCAGATTTCTCACATGTGTCTTTTAAACCCCCAGGAAAAGTCCGTTCTGCTGAACAGATTGGAATGTCGGCTTTGGTGAAAAGCCAGAATGGGTCCTGGGGGTGTGGATGTGAGGAGAGGGAGGGCTCTGTCCACAGGCCACTCCGGGTGTTGGGCCTTTTAGCCTGGTAGCAGGCTCATTAGGGCTTGCACCTCGAAATGGCTGCTATAAGCGGCTCCGTCGTGCGCATGCGCGAGACCCGGATAGCGATGGGTGAGTGACAGCACGCCCCCTTTGGTGGGCATGCTGGGGGCGTGGCTGCCCAGATGGAGGCGTTCCTATGGGAACGGGATAGAGCCAAAAGCACTCCAGGGCTTGCGTCAACGAGACCCTACCACAAGGGTCTCGTCGCAAGCTCGATGGTCGTGATGGTCTTGACCATTGCGACCTTCTTTTTGGCCGCTCGCTACAGCTGTGGGTGGTAACCCACAGCTAGGCAAGCGGCAAAGAGGCCGCTCTAAAAAAGAGAAGGAGGGCACTGATTCAGAGCGAGCGCTCTGAAAGAGCGTCCGCCTCTGAATCAGGCCCTGAGTGTAGCTTGTATCAGCACTGCCAACAGGTCTCTGGCTCTAGGATTCTTATTGCTGCTGCTGAGTAGAGGTTTGCAGCTTCTAACAGCTTCTGCTACCCATGGGATGCTCTCTCAGCTGCTATCTCTCTCTCTGTGCAGCCTGTGTCTCTAGTGTTTGCCACTCTGCAGTCCAGCTGGCTCTCACTCCCAGCTCCAGGTCACAGCCTGCACAGGGGTTCTAGCTGCAGTTCTTTTCCCTCTCTGGGTACTAGCTGCATGGTAGAGCTTATCTCCCCTTCTTGATAGGGACCTGGAAGTGATGTGAGTGATGCCTATGACGGCCAGCTAAACAAGTAAGTTGTCCCCACTTAAACAAGTTTGTTGTCCCCTCGCGGGCTCGCTGCGCTCACCACACTTCAGGCTCGGTGGCTCGCTACGCTCGCCACATGGTTATATTCCCCCTCTGTGCCCACTTGGATGGTAGGGAATGATGCTGGCTACTGGCTGATGACGTCAGGGTCCTCTCCATGAAGGGGATTTAGACATTGCCCTAGCGCGCTTGCATCTCTCCACTCTCTGCTCACCCCTCTTACTTTCACTTTTAGGACACATGGGATCTCAACCCCTACTTCTCTTTCTGACTCTACATACACTGTCCAATCAGCATCCACCACCAGGAGCTTAGGCAGAGCCTCTCCTTCATTTCCTGACTGCATTAACTCCTTCAAGTCCTGAAGCCCAGTACATATATACAGAATTAACAAATCCCTTTCTCTGGTAGTAGGCGTTCTCCATGGTCAACTATAGGTGGGGTACCACACACATAGGGGGGGTATTTTGTGTGAAAAACTACTATCTTACAGTGAAAATCCCCTATTCAATTAGCCGCAATAATTTATCGATGGCAATTTTACCTCAAATTTCACTTCACCTACTATGAGCAGCTTGACATTTTTAATTATTTTTAATTGGCCAATAATTACATGTCATTTTTGGGTTAAAAGATTGCACAGTGATGGAATTTGGGGTTCTCGCTATGGGACAGGTATATTAGGGCTCTTAATGAGTGAAACAAGTGTTTTAAGTCTTGCAGGTGGCAGTAGTTGGTCTTTTTGCACTTTTTTTTTAAGTCCCCTAAAATGACCCAAATATATACTTATATCCATTTTTATGTACTCCAAATTTAATGAGAGCACTTATTTTGCTGAAAAAAATACACTTCTATACCATTATCCTATGTTAGTTTGGCATTTTTCAGGGTACAGGCTGTTTTCCCCATTTTTACCTACACTTTTCACAGCAAGAATTTTTTAGCGAATCCTGTTTTTGTGCTTTTGGAATTGAATAGGTGCGAAAACATAAGCATATAGAAAAGACTTACCAGTACCTAATTACCTATTTCCAGGGGCGCAACCAGAAGTATGGGGGCCCCATAACAAAATTTCCTCGGGGCTCCCCAGCCTCATAATATTTACCCAACCAGTTTCTATTGGGTCGCGACTGGCTCCTGATTAAAGATGACATCAGTGCTGTACTTGGTAGGGTGCAGGGGGTTGGTTACTGGGCACGCAGGCCCCCTAAGCAGCGGGGCCCCATAGCAAGCGCACCCCTTGCACCCTCTATAGTTACGCCAATGCCTATTTCGGCTGTTTAAAAGTAAACAGAGACTGCATGCTATGACACTGCTCTCAATGCCCATCAACTGAAAACGTAAAAAGCATTCTACTTGAGAAATTTGAAGACTGTGACCCTGAAGATGAAGTTTCTTATAGTCAGTGGGTATCTGACAGGACAGAGATGGTGATGTCACGATTCGGGCTGCCAGGATCACAACTCTTACCTTGCCGGGCGCTCTGGCACGGTCCCTCCGGCGGTGGAGCGAGGTCCTGCAGAGCAGTGCTGGGCACAGGGGGTCCCCACAGACTAAGGGGGCTCATCTGGAGGGAGGTGTGAGCAGGTGAAACTGACAGCGCTATCGTGCTGGAGACTACTGGGTGCAGCCATGTTGGATTTTGGTCATGTGTCTGGTGGGAGCCAATCAGGTCTCAGCTGTCCTGGGAGTGTTTTGCAGCCAATCCTGCACTACCTGAGGGTACTAAAGGGCTGTCAAGAGGTCCTTTAGTTGCCAGTGCAACGTTTATCACAGTATAGCTGTGAGCTAGTTCCTGTGCTCCCTTGCTCCGTACTTGCTGCAGTTCCAGAGTGTCTCAGTGTTACCACCTCATTGCTCTGTACCTCACCTGCTCTGCGTTCCAGCTTGCCACCTGTACCTGCTACCCACTGCGGACCAACCGACCCCGGTCGCTGAGTATAGTCCACATCCCTTCAGTGGCACCTCGCCCTCCATGTACCCACTCACCTCATGAATCATACTCCGTTAAGACCAGCTGCCTTTCAGTATCAACAGACAAGCCCCCATTCCGCATCCGACTCCACTCCGGGTCCAAGCCCACGCCATACCATGACAGGTGAGAGGCACTGCAACATTTGATGAATATTTGGAAACTTTGATTGAAAAAATAGAAAAACTTGTCCCTCATTCATTTATTGCTAAGGCACAATCAAAGTTTCTAAAAAATAATTGAAGGCCAACCTTCAACTTGACACAGCTATTATTCTCCTGGACTTCAGTGAAAACTATTCTTACGTGATTCAGAATGAAGTTCAAGGGTATCATTGGACGAACAATAGTTGTACATTGGGTACCGGTATGAATGACTGCCAGACGAGAGCCCGGTGGTCGAAATCCCAATGCCGGCAGGCCAGGCAGCGTAGATCCCGATGCAGGTGAGTAAACTACCTAACCCTCCCCTCACCCCCCTAACCCTCCTTTAGGGGTGCCTATCCCTAACCTCCCCCCTTAGTGCCTAACCCTAAACTCCCCCCTAGGGTGCCTAAACCTAACCCCCCTTCCCCGCACCCTAACCCTCCCGGGGGATGCCTAACCCTAAATCCCCCCAGTGTGCCCTAAACCTAACCCCCCCTGCAGCTATGAGGACGTACTTACCTCGTTTGGTCCTGCTTCGTTCTGGATTACGGCATCAGGATTATGATAGGCATCAGTATTTTGATGCCTATCAATAATCCGTAGCTGGCATTCTCCCGTCGGGATTGTGACCAGCGGCCTTGCGGCCTGCCGTCCTATACCTGCATCCCGTACACTGCACCCAGCTGGAATCTATTTTCATGTTCCCCAGTCTGATTACCTGTTCATCACAAGTGTCTGTGTCTTATCTGATGATTTGGAGCATGATGTAGCATTTGTGTACGAAACAAAGAAAGTAATTATTCAGTACATCAAGGAAAACATTCCTGCTGTGAAAAATTTGTGTTACATCAGTGATGGGTGTGTGGGGCAGTATAAGAATTGCAAAAACTTTCTCAACTTGTGCTGCCATGATCAAGACTTCACTTTGAAAGCATCATGGGCATTTTTTGCAACCAGTCGCGGTAAATCTCCTTGTGACGGCATTGGTGGAACAATTAAGCCTCTGGTTGCCAGAGAGAGCCTACAGAGACTAACAGGTGATCTGATTGACTCAGCTGAAAAAGTCTTACATTTCTGCAAGTAAAAGTTGCAAATATAAAGTTAAGGCTAATATAAAAAGAAAGCAGCTGCAAGACAGATTTTCCCAGACAAAAACAGTACCTGGTACAAAAGGATTTCATCACTTCACCCCTATATCTGAAGTTTCCATAGGAACAAAGCGACTCAGGGCCTGATTCAGAGCCGCTCGTAAGCGGCCGCTCGCTCGCTCCGAGCGATGTTCGCACATCTGCGCATGCGTATGGGTCGTAATGCGCACGCGCCAACCAGTCATTGCGGTTGGAAATAGTGTGCTCGCAAAACAGCGAGGGCCTGCTAATTTGAGTGACAGAATGAGGCGTTTGTGGGTGGTAACAGGGGAAGGTGCTTGAAAACGGGGAGTGGAGATCCGAACGCAGGCGTGGCAAACGGTCAAAATGGGCGTTTAATGGGAGTGCATAATTAGTAAAGGAGTGTCATCGATCACGTCACTCGGTTGTCTTTTAGCCTGAACTGCTCGCAGTGATTGCGGGAAGTAAAACCTACCACAAGCACTGTAAGCAGTTCAGACGCCTTTAGATGTACTCGATTAATCTAATAAATAGCGGAGATGACGTATGATGCGAACGGCCAGGGGGCGTCTTTACAAAATAGCGAGCGCATGTTTCATTCGCTCGCTCAGACATAGAGGCATCAACAGACCACAAAGAGTGAGCGCTCAATTTAAATAGCCAGCCCATTTTTCTGAACGACCGTTCGCAAAGAGCGTCCGGCTCTGAATCAGGCCCTCAGTTCAAATAAAAACTTCAGTTCAATTTTCCATTTCTCAGATCAGAACAATCCAACACCAGTCAATATGTTACAAAGCTGTACAAATGCATACATAGCATATGTTTATGATAATCATTGTTTTTTTTAAAAGTACTTTTAAAAGATGGAGAAATGTGATTTTAAAGTTAAGTTCATGCACACCTATGGCCCTGCGCGATCATTTCACTGGCCTCTACAGAAGAATGACGACATCTATAGATTGTAAGCTTGCGAGCAGGGCCTTCCTACCTATATATCTGTCTGTTATTACCCAGTTTTGTTCTATTAATGTTTACAATTGTAAAGCGCAACGGAATATGCTGCACTGTATAAGAAACTGTTAATAAATAAATCTGTTATGTTCCTATATGCAATATAATGTCCTCTGTCAGCCCTCCTATCATCATACCTGCCGACATTCTGGCTGCTCCTTCCGGGAGGGAGCAGCCAGATCGGCAGGACGGGGTGGGCGTGGCCGAGACAAGGGGGAGTGGCTGGTCAGGTGATGTCACTTGTGGGCATGGCGGGGGCGGAGTCACGTGATCGCGTCAGTTTGGCCCCGCCCCCACTACACAATGCCGATAAAATAGGCATTGTGCAGCAGGGGGTGGGGCCAAAATGATGCGAATCGCGTCACCGTCCCCCCCGCTGCGGGGGTTACAAGGGTTATAGCGGGGGGGATAGGAGGGGTGAGTGGCACCCGGGAGAATTGCCTGCCTTCCCGGGAGGTCGGGAGCGGCACACGATTTTCGGGAGGCTCCCGACCAAATCGGGAGGGTAGGCAAGTATGTCTATCATGAAGGGTAATTGGAAGGATGTATTACTTCCCTCAAAAAGGAAGTTGTTTATGTACAATGACAGTACAGTCTCAACTTCAGTTAGATTAAGCTGATGTATTTAAAACAGCTTTTAGTGGGTATGCTCGCTCCCGTTTCTCACCTATTCAATTCCAAAATCGTAAAAACAGGATTTGAGCGAAAATTCTTGCTGTGAAAAGTGTAGGTGAAAATAGGGAAATCAGCCTGTCCACAAAAATTGCCTAACTAACATAGGATAACAGTATAGAAGTGTATTAGAGCTCATATTAAATAGATTTGGGGTACTTAAATTGAGTCAAATGGCTGTCATAAGCATTTTAAAAAAAATTATAAAAGCAATTTTTCTCAGCAAAATATGTGCTCTCATTAAATTCGGAGTACATAAAAATGGGTATAAATATATATTTTGGTCATTTTAGGGGACTTTAAAAAAAGTGCAAAAAGACTGACTACTCCCACCTGCAAGACTAAAAACACTTGTTTCACTCATAAAAGCACCCCAATATACCTGCCCCATACATTGAACCCAAAATTCCATCACTTTGCAATTTGTCACCCCAAAAAAGACATGTATTTATTGGGCAATTAGAGATAATTAAAAACTTCAAAGTGCCTAATTAGTCATCATGGGGGGTTTGGTGTCTCATGTGTTCTGGACCAAATCCTAAACTTTTTACCTTAATATAGTTATTTTCCTCAAGGTAGGTGAAGTGAAATTTGCAGTAAAATTATTCCCGATTAATTATTGCGGCTAATTGAACAGGTGTTTTTCGCACTAAAATAGCAATTTCTCGCATGAAAACATGTAATCGTGGACTAATTGAATACCTTCCTATGTGTAATAACAAATCTGCAAATATATATAGAAATATACAAATTAAAATACTACCCTGGCGGGTATTACAATACTCATACAGGCAATCAAAATCCCATTATTTTTCTTTCATAGGCTACTAAAGAATACTTTAAGGCTCAATTTAAAAAAAAAAAGGACATGATAACTCATCTTAGGTTGATAATGAGTATTAAACCCACCTTTTTTTTGGCACCAAAAAAATAATTAAGTATAATGACTCTTAGACTCAGGCAAGATTGATAAAACCTTTTTTTTTCTGGAATCTCCATATTCTGATTGACAAAGGGCCAACATTTCAAAGTGATATGTGGGTTAGGCACTGAGATAGGAATGTTTTTCCATATACACCTCACATAAAAACGGAGCATCAGGAGTGGCATTCCCCAGCAATTTTTCAAAACTTTGTCCCCTTATATCTCAAAAACTATGGCCCTCATTCAGAGCCGCTCATTAGCGGCAGTACGCTCGTTCCGAGCGATGTTTGCACATCTGCGCATGCGTACGCTTTTTAGTACGCATGCGCGAACCAGTCAGTGCGGCCGAAAATCGTTTGTACGCTATATAGCAAGTGCCTGCTATTTTGAGTGACAGAATGAGGCGTATGTGGGTGGTAACAGGGGAAGGTGCTTGAAAATGGGGAGTGGAGATCCGAACGCAGGCGTGCTTAAAGGTCAAAACGGGCGTTTTATGGGTGTGTATATTTAAAACAGCAGCGTCAATGACCACGTCACTGGGTTATTTTAGAGCCAGAACTGCTCGCAAATTTGTGGTAGCAAACACCAACCACAAGAATAGCGAGCAGTTCATACGCTGGTCGATGTACTTGATTAATCTAATAAATAGCGGACATGACGTATGGTGCGAGCGGCCAGGGGGCGTTTTTAACAAATAAACGAGCGTATGTTTTGCTCGTTCGTTCAGACTTAGAGGTGTGAACAGACTGCAATGTGCGTACGGATCATTTGAATAGCCACCCCTTGTTTTTAAACGAACGACCGCAAATAGCGAACGGCTCTGAATGAGGGCCTATGATGGCTAGAGAAGAAACATTGTACATGGGTTTGTTGCTATGTGGTAGTATCAAGTGTACAAAGTTTAACGAAAAAAGTCGGTTGGTGTCATAATAATTTTTTTCTAGGTGATTTGACATGGAATGACCCCATAGCAACCAATCAGATTCTACTTAACATTTTACTAGCACTTTCTAGTAGATAATAGCTAGAATCTGATTGGTTGCTATGATCAACATCGCCAGCCGCCCCTTTTGTAGTCAGCCCCGGAACAAGAGAATTTCTCTCTCGCTCCGGGGCTTGCGCACGCGCAGTGCGGCCACTGCGCATGCGCACAGCCAAACATCGATGTACAATGATATTATACTGACTACACCAGATGGCGTCGTGCAGACAACGCAAACATGGCATCTTCAGATATTTTCAAAGATCTAATCTCAGCCAATCATCCGGCTTCGACAGGGCCCAGAGACAGTCCGAATTGTAATGAGTCAAACTGACTCATACAGTACAGTGGCGCAGTGCTGAAGGCCGTAGCAATGAAAGAGGAGGTGATCCGACCCTCCTCCCCTCTTTGACTCCTTCCCTGTTTTCCCCTCCACTTACCTTTTTCTCCTATACTGCAGATGCCGGGGGCCTGACGTCACACTGTAGTGTCTGGCCCCGGCGCAGACAACCTGACGTAGACAGCGTCTTCTTCCTGTGGGAAAGGTGAGCTCGCGCGCACGCTCTTTCTCTCCCTCTCCCCTTAAGGAGCTGTTTCTTATATTGAGTCACTTTCCATATAGAACCCAGGTGATGGGGTAAAACATCTGATTTCCGTGATTCCTTTACCTGTCTGCAGTCCAGGTAGACAGGTTTATCACGGGCCGTATATATAGCTCCCAGGAGAAAATTCTCAAAAGTAAAACCGAAGGCTGTCAAATTAAGCCTAAGGGACATTAAACTACAAGTGTTTTGAGTGTTGCCAGTTTAATAACGTGTTGGCTATTGCCCCTTAAGTTTAGCTGGTCTTATGCAGCCAATGAATTTTTCACGGGGAGTGGTCTAAGGCCCTGATTCAGAGCCGTACGCTATTTGTGGACGGTCGTTCTGAAAAAGGAGCCGGATATTTAAATTAAGCGCTCGCTCTTTGCGGTCTGTTGACGCCTCTATGTCTGAACGAGCGAACGAAACATGCGCTCGCTATTTTGAAAAAAACGCCCCCTGGCCGGTCGCATCATACGTCATCTCCGCTATTTATTAGATTAATCGAGTACATCGAAAGGCGTATGAACTGCTCGCTATTCTTGTGGTAGCATTTTCCTACCGCAATCATGCGAGCAGTTCAGGCTAAAAGACAACCAACTGACGTGGTCAATGGCGCTGCTTTGTTAATTATGCACACCCTTAAAACGCCCGTTTTGACCATTTGGCACGCCTGCGTTCGGATCTCCACTCCCCGTTTTCAAGCACCTTCCCCTGTTACCACCCACAAACGTCTCATCCTGTCACTCAAATTAGCAGGCATTCGCTATTTTGCGAGCACACGATTTCCGACCGCACTGACTAGTTCGCGCATGCGTATTACAACCCATACGTATGCGCAGATGTGCGAACATCACTCGGAGCGAACGAGTGGCCGCTTACGAGCGGCTCTGAATCAGGCCCTAAGAGTATATAATGGAGTGATGTATGCAAGTCTGCCTCTTTGTTACAGTTTTTTCTGCCAGGACAGAGAAGTACATTTGTCACTTGGCTTAAATCTCTTAAATTGCTGTTTTTCCTTCTCCTGATCTCTTCCTTTCTACTATTCTTTATTTCTCTTCCCCATATTCTTTTATTCTTTCCCCATACTCTTTCATACTTTCAATCTACTTTCCCTCACTGTGATTCCTTCCTTTCTATCCCTGTCTTGCCCTCTTCCCCTGCATAATGTTTCACCCCCATTGCTCCTCTTTTCCCCTGCCCGGCTGTCTGTTTAGATGCTAGGGGAACTCTACAACTGCAGGCTCCCATTTTGCCGCTGCCCCCTCCCCCTCGTGGCCGTCATGCTTCACTGTAGACTAGGCCTGAGGCGGCGGCCACGCATGCGCAGTTGGGCAGAGCCGTGGATGTGACTGCGGCCTTTGGGCCTGATTCAGAGCCGCTCGTAAGCGGCAGTACGCTCGTTCGATGAAAATGTAAATTCCAGCGCTCGCTCGAAAGTTTGCTCGTAGCTAATCTTCCGCCCCAAAGTCTCTCAACCCCTCCTCTAGCTAACGAGCGAGCAAAATTGTGACCGTCCATCTCCCAATTTGGTTGCAGGGAACGCTCGCACAAGTCCAAACTGGAAGTGGGCCTGTCAGATTTCGATTACCTGCTCGTTCATTCTGCATACCTACTTTAATCATTTCATTATATTTTTTAGGCTGGAGGACACATGACTCATACAATAACCAATAGAATGGTTCCTGTTAATTTACCAACTACATTAGCCAATCAAATTTGGCCTTTATTAAAACTGTTTTTTTTTTAAAAAACCATTGCCATCATGAGAGCATCCGCGTTTACCAGGCGGGAGCTTTTGGTCCTAACGGAGGTGATGGACCGTCGGATCACCAGCCAGCCTCCCCCCATCAGCAACCGCCAGAAGCGATCCGCCTATGCGGAGGTTCGCTGCCGCCTGCGCTTCTTCGGCTCACGCCGACAGATCGGGCAGCTCGAGCGCAGGTGGTCGGATCTGCGCCGCCGCACGCCACGCTTTCTGGCCTGTTTTCAGCAGCGTATAGCTGAAAGTAAGTATTTGTTTTTTTCCTTTCTTTTATTGCGGCCCTATCTGCGTGTGCCTGTTTTCAGTCTAGCCCTGTTGTTATTTTTTGGACAGGCCTGCGTGTGCATGTTTTCAGTCTAGCCCTGTTGTTATTTTTTGGACAGGCCTGCGTGTGCATGTTTTCAGTCTAGCCCTGTTGTTATTTTTTGGACAGGCCTGCGTGTGCATGTTTTCAGTCTAGCCCTGTTTGTATTTTTTGGACAGTCCTGCTTGTGCATGTTTTCAGTCTAGCCCTGTTGTTATTTTTTGCACAGGCCTGCGTGTGCATGTTTTCAGTCTAGCCCTGTTGTTATTTTTTGGACAGGCCTGCGTGTGCATGTTTTCAATTTTTAAAATGTTAGAACGTTTGTGTAGTTGTTAATTTGTGGCCCAACCCCCCCACCCCAAAAAAATAAAAAAACATTTTTCTCTACTCATTTAGGGGCTGAACGCAGAATCCGCCATCGCCGCAGCCACTTCCTGTGGCCCCTTCCTCTGGAATTTTGAGCCCCCCACAAATTTCTGACTCCACTCCCCCCCCTTCTCTTTTCTTCACCCTCCCCTCCCCCCCCGGCGCTTTTCATCGCCATCAAGCAGCTCCCAGATCTCCCCTCTGTGGAGCCTACATCACTGTACCACCTCCGAGGAGGAGGAGGTTGTAGGGCCTACAAACCCCCAATTCCCGATGACCGTAGGTTTCCCTGTTATAAATTTAAAATTTTGTCTTGTTGACCTTTTTATTTTGATAGACAATGTATTGGATTTTTACCAATGATACATATCACACATGTCCAAACACTCCTACTTGGGTAGTTATTGTTTAACCTAACAAGGGTACTTCTTATTGTTTGTGGTTGCCTTTTTGTGTGTTCATTTGTAATTTAGTATTTCTGCCATCTTTGCATTTGCCAGTACTTTGTTTTTTTCATCACAACTGGATCTTTGTTTACACTTTTTTTTGGGAGGAATTGGTTTTTTAAACTTCTAATGTAAGGTTTTTGTTTTTTTCTCTTTGTTTTTTCCAACAGAGAACCAGAGGCGGCTGCATTGTATCCAGGAAGGTTTGGCCGCCTTGCGTGGCCTCATGATTGCCACGTTAGTGGTCCTTGACCACATGGCAGCGGCCCTTCGGCGATAAATTTTTTTTTCCTTGTTTTTTTTGGGCAAATTATTGTTTTTAAATTAAAATTTCGTTGTATTTTAACGAGTCTCATTCATTGTCTGAAACAATTACATTGTTTAACCTTCCATAAGTCCACTATTTGATCATGTTCTTTAAAGTAAGGTAAATTATATTGTACAAAGCGCTAGGATGTATGTAAGCTGCCACATTAAACACCTCACCATACCAATAGGTTATTACAAAATCAAACATTTTCTTGTTTTTCTTTGGGTGGGTAATGTAATTATTTTTAAAAAACAGCTTAGGCCTAGTTTTTGAAACCTACTGATTCAACATAATACCTTTGATGTTTTTGTTAAGCCAAAAAGCATGTTCAAACACGTAAACATTTCACACATTACAGGATTAGGCATTACGAAAGTTGGCCTTTTTTGTGCCAGGTTACACGTGACTAGAATTTAGTAAAAAACAGTCTTTTTAACGTCAAACAAAAATTTAATACACACCACACACATACAGAAAGTGAATTGTGACAAGCAATTCACACAGTGAAAAGACACTCCCCAAAAAAACCAACAACAAAAGCAAACAAAAAAAGAAACAATCAAGAACTGATGAAATAAGTAGCAGGACAACATAAAGCCACAAATGAGGTGATGAAATAATTGATTCCAAAGTTAGATCCAATGTGGCCACATGTACACAATTTAGTGGAGCAGGTAGTAGGCATCGTTTTGTCGAGGTGTGTAAAGGAAGACAAGAAAAGTTAAAAATAAATTAATAATTTCAAAAAGGAACATTACAATGGTACATGTCGACATTGTGTCAATTAAGTAAATGTTTGACAATAATTACCTGAAAAATCGGGCCACCACATCATCGCGTATGGCCCCCCCACATACTGACCTCCGACCAACCTCGGGGGGGCCATCCTCAGGCAAGGCATCCTCTGGCTGCATTGGGACACCACTCCTTATGGCGATGTTGTGAAAGATCCCACACAGGACCACAATTTTAGAAACCATAGCCGGCAAATACATGAGTTCGCCACCAGAGCGGTGGAGGCATCTGAATCGGCCGATACAGCGCTCCACCACCTGCCTGGTGGCTGTAAGTGTGGAATTATACTCACTTTGTGGCCCTGGTGTGGGAGCCAAATAAGGAGTGAGCAGCCAGGGCGTGCAAGAGTAGCCACTGTCTCCTGTGAAAAAACAAATACAACAATCAGGATCACTGTGTATCAAGCTTTGCATTGGTTTCAACTAAAGGTCTCCACTTACCCAGAAGCCACGCATCACCAGCTTGTAGGTTGTCTAATTTATGCCAAATCCCTGATTGCAGGATGACGAATGAGTCATGTGCACTCCCGGGTAATTTTGCATTCAGGGACAGGATCTGGAGGGAGGCATCACATACCACCATTACATTCAGTGAGTGATAGTGCTTGCGGTTCCTAAAAATTGCCTCCAGCCATGCTGGAGGCTGAAGTGGTATGTGAGTACCATCCACAACCCCTATGATGTGTGGGAAGCCAGCTATTTGGTAAAAATTGGCCTTCGTCACACTAAGGGAACCCATATCCAATGGCATTTTAATAAAATGATGGAGGTGCTTGAAAAGGGCCTCCATCACTGCCCTCAGGATTCTTGAAAAGGAGGATTGGGAGATTCCGGCCACTATTCCCACCATGGTTTGAAAGGATCCTGAGGCACAGAAATGTAACACTGCCATTAATTGCGTAAGTGGTGATATTGGTGTAGGACTGTCAATTTGCCGCTCCAGATCACTCTCTATTAATGAGAGAGTGTCTATGATGATTTGTGGAGGAAGACGGTATCGTCTTAAAACCTCATCATCGGGCATTGCAAAAAGGGTGACATGTGTTCTATATATCTGGGGCCTTGCACCCTACGATGCCTACGCCTGGGACGAGGTTGAGGTTGGTCGGGTTCCGGAAGCATGGCCAAAATAAGACGACCAACATCAACCTGAAATGGTAAGCCAGGTAGTTAATGTTTGTTGAAAATGAACTTTCAAAAATATACTTATCTTTGCCGCAAAATCCAAAGATGCTTACATGCCGGGGTATTGTCATGAGTGCAACAACCTACATTTCAAAATTAGAAATTCGGTTTAGAATTTTGGGGGGACAGATTTGAATTTTAAAAATTTTGCAAAGTGCGTTCAAAGATAGGGGGAGCACACATTATTTTGAAAATGCACCCTACATTGAGTGGACAAACAAGAATGCCCAAATTTATAATATAAAAATCATTCTTTCGCTAAATAGTTCGCATTTTTACATGGGGAATAAGGAAACATTCTTTCGCTAAATAGTTCGCATTTTTACATGGGGAATAAGGAAACATTAGTGCGCTAAATAGTTTGCATTTTTACATGGGGAATAAGGAAACATTCTTGCGCTAAATAGTTCGCATTTTTACATGGGGAATAAGGAAACATTAGTGCGCTAAATAGTTCGCATTTTTACATGGGGAATAAGGAAACATTAGTGCGCTAAATAGTTTGCATTTTTAAGGGAAAAACAAAGGAAATATATTTGGCTAAACATTACGCTATATTTAGTGTTAATACATGATTGTTAAAATTAGAAATAAAACAGTAATGGACAAAATATATGCGAAGACCAACACATCAAATTTGGAAAATCAGGAAAAAAGAAAAACTTACCAAAATTCGACTAATAAGTCACAGTCCAAAAACTTCAATGGGGCCCAGCCAAAATAACTGTAAAAAAAAATACAAAAAATAATAAAAAATAAGAACATTTGGTTTGTAGATTCCTTATTTTTTAAAGGAGTTGTAGAAAATACTTACTCAAAAAATAACCTACAAAGAAAATAACCGCAATAAAAAAAAGCGAACGGAAAATCCGAAAAAAAAACCAAGAACCAACTCCTACTCCAAAAATCCGCCTCAATCCACTAATCCCGCCAACAATCCACTACTACACACGAAACCTCCAACAATCATCACCCGCTACCTCGACTCGAGTCGCCAAAAGCCATAAATAGTCTTTATTTTCCCGCTCAAATTAAGGACGGATCATAGGAGCGCACAATCAATGATGCAGACGAATAATACGGACGCATGTATAAATACGTCACGGAAAATCCAAAACGGTCTGCTGTAGTTCAAGTGGCTCAAAATGGCTACAGAGCAGCAAAACAATGGCCAAGAGGCGCCCGGTAAGTATTTGACTCTTTTGGCTTAAAGGATTATTTAGAACCCGAATTTAGAGAAAGTTGAACATCTAAATTTAAACAATGTTTTTGAAAAAAGGTGTTGAGGATGCCATGGAAGAGGCTGCTGGGCCGAGTAGGCCAAGAAAAGAATCCAAAAAAAAAAGGCAGCCACAATTCACAAAAAGGAGATGGAGGTTTTGGTACAAATGTGTGTTGACATCCTGCCACAGGCAGATCGGAATATGGGTGCAAGCCAGAAGTGGAAAATGTGGGAGGAGATAGCCAGTGCTGTCAATAGGGTGGGTGAGTTTGAACGTCTACCCCGGGATGTCAAACGCTGGTACGTAAAAACTACATTTTTTTAAAAAGTGGTTACAGGGCCAAATACTGCAGGAATAATGCCAACTTTTTCACCCACAGATGGACCTATTATAAATAACGGCTGAAACAAAAACTGGCAGAGAGGGCTAGGCATGCAAGGGGGACAGGTGGGGGTCCCACCCCTGTGTCATTGGAGCTTAATGACTTGGAAGAGCTGGCACAGGGGTGTGTGCAGTATGAGGAGGTGTTTGGCGTGTCCAACATGGATACGGACATGCCAGACTTTGCGGCTCCTCATGTTGTCCCAGGTAAATGTTGTTATGTTACCAACTCTGAAATGTGTTTGTGACAATATGTAGATTGTAAAGTTCCTCTTTTCTCATTTTTCTCACAGAGACACAGGCAGATGAGTCTGCTCCAGAGGGGAGCTTTGGCCGCAGAATTTCTGCTGGCTCTGCAGGGGAGGAAGCAGTAGATCCGGCTGGGGACCCTGCAGAAGCCAGTCCAGGGCAATCCCCCTCGCAGGCAGTGGCCCTCCTCACGGATCTCAATTTTAAATCGGATCACCACACGGAGATTCTGCTGAGGATGGACGCCAGTCTGCTACGGGTGGCGGAGGCCATGGAGCAAAATGCTGCGGCCAACGTGACCATTGGTTAGACCCTGGCGGAAAATACCAGGGCCAACATCCGAATTGCCAATGCCCTGGAGCAGCTCGTTCGCCAGCACATGGTGGAGCCGCCCTCCCTTCCTGCCGGAACATCAGGATCCTCCACCTCTGGCACAACAACAGCCATCCCTCCAAATGTGCCTAGCCCTCTGCCTACTCCAGAGGCCCCAACATCTGCCTCTGGAGAGGCCAGCCAAAGGACATCCCAGACCCGGTCAGGCTCCCACCCTACCCTAGCCAAACGGGGCAAAAAGCGATGAGAGCACTGGCTAATTTTCCCACAATCCTTTTGTGCTTGCCCCATATTCCTTAAGGGCCAAAACTTCCCTCTCCTTTCTTGTGAATTGTTTTTAATGTGTGTTATTTTATTTATGCAAAATGCCACTAATTTTGTGTTTTCAATTTTTGGCACAATTATTGACGTAAGCCAGAACTGCAAACTGGCAAATGCACATGAAAATATAAAAATGTGTGTAAAAAATAAAAACAATTCAAAATCTGCTCCATTGTAATGTGACATTATTCTCAAAATGGTTTTTAGGTAATCCCGGACCCAAAAAAACCCCGAAAAAAACAAACAAAAAAAAACAGATTACAAAGGGTTAAAAACCATTTAGGAGTTTAAAGGAACACTTTGCCCAAACAAAATGGATAAGAAATTTCCGGGACCATTAAAAATGTTGCTAAAACACAAACATGATGACAATATTGTTGCAATAACACAAAACCCCCCAAAAAACACAAATAAAAATCAAAAAATAAAAATTGGTACGCTAATTGATTGTCTAATCCAGAAATTAGCAGCTGAGTACTTCACCTGCGTACGGTTTTGTGCTACTAAAAAAAAAACTAGTTGCTAGACACATTACAAGCTTGTTTTCAATTCTAAGTTGATTGCTTTTCTGGCCTGAAATGATAAATCTAAGAAACATCGAAGAGTCACGGGAAGGAGGATGAGACCATCGACATTGTGGTAGAGTCTACCAGACCACAAGCTGTGCGAGCAGTTTGAACGGAAAGTGGATCAGACAGTGACGTATGCCTTGTTCCGATCACATTTGCAGTTCGCATGAGATAATTTAGGGACGCCCACAAAATGCCTCGCCACGCCTGCGTTTTCCCATCTCCATCCCCGTCACCGCCCAAAAACGGCCTGTTCTGTCAATCACATTTGACATGTCACTTCCTGTTCGCTATTCGACGAACGACTTAAAAAAAGCTCCCAATCAGCCATACACACATGCGCAGTGCAACACCGGCGCATGCGTGGTTTCACAACATCGGAACACTACGAGCGTACTGCTGCTTACGAGCGGCTCTGAATGAGGGCCTATGCCCTCTTTATGGTAACATGTTACAAATCATGCATTTGGAAACCCCTCTGTAGAAATTCTGCATTTGCCACTGAGCCCTGTCCCTTTAAAAAACAAGGACTGTTAGGATTGCTTGAAGGGGAAGGCAGTCGCGTATGGGTCCGGTAGCGGTGGGCTCTCCACTACCACAGCAGTGGCAAGTGCGTCAGCTGATGTAGGTGCTATGGTCCAGGGTGCCAATTCCCCTGCTGTTACGCCAGCAGTTATGTAGTCTCCCATGTATAGAGCTAGGCAGTCCTGGCTCCGCCGATCCAGGGTGCTATACTGTACTGTGCTAGTGGGGTATGGCCAGCCTGCGGGGGAATACTGGAGTGAAGAGAAACACAGCAAACAGTGGTAGTTTTTATGCTGGGCATTGAGGTCCCATTGGGGGAATAGCATGCTTTAGTGATGCACTATCTGACATAAAGTGGTAGCTGCTTTTGCACTGCTTTATCTATGTATTGCACCTAGGATCTGACTTTTATCGACTTTACATCATTGTTATCAGTTAATAGAGGAGATTGTATTATATATTCTGAGCACTTAACTTAAATTTACAGAGTGCATGTGCTAGAGTGAGATTCCACAGGGTGCACAGCTTATTACTGCAATTACTGCCCCAAGCAGCTGTCACTGGAGTGGGAACACCTATGGGAAGCTCCATTCTCAGCTATGCTCCTACTTCGCAAATATACATTGCACCTATATTAATTTGAGTACTACTAACTATGTTCTGTATACCACCATTATTATTATTCCAGGTCTCCTAATAAATGTAAAAATAAATAATATCCGTAACTTATTTAGGGTATAGTGCTAACTAATCAAGATAAAACAGGCAGCCGTCATTGGCACCCCTTGAATTCCAGAACCCTGGATGGTGCCCTCTGTATATTTCATGCTCCTGTATACCCACCCTTGCCACTCCCCTGGTTTGTTACCTCTGACCAGCTGCTGCTATTGCTGCCCTCCATACGCTGTCATTTCGGGCCAGCACTTTTGACCCTTTCTTAGCATCTTAGTCTCCCCACCTGGGTCATCTTTTGATCAGTCATCAGCAGTTGCTGCTTCCCCATTGCTCATGTTCAGACACAGCTGGGCTCGTTGACTGGCCAGCGCTTGCTGCGCTGGGGAGGGGGCACGGGTGAGGAGGCCTATTGCTCCTACCATAATTGATAGGCGGGTTATTCATTATATTTGCAGTGTGCTACCCTGAAACCCGCCCTCAGCTATATCCCAATAGGGAAGTGTCTCAGTTCTCCTGCAGTAACACTCAGCTCCAATTTTACTGACGCTGCTGTCGCGACTGGTTTTCACTATGAACATGCTGTTGCTTGAGCTCTTCCCCATTATGGTCGCTTCAGAACTCTAGGGGGACCGCTTGGGTAACGCAAGTATAATTTGTTGCGGCACCCTGGGCGCATTCCATGCACTTGACCTCAGAGTTCATCCTCTATCCGGTTGTTCGTTTGCTAGGAAAAATTGTTCTGTGTTGCCTGCTGCTTAATGTACATTTTGTTGCCAGGCTTGTGCCTGGTACACAAACCATTGCCCCAAGACTTTGTGCTGTTAGCAGGTGGGTTGGCTGGAATGGGAGCGTTTTTTCTGGTTTCGGTGGTTCAGGCATGTAAGAGCTTGCAGAGTGCCATGCTGACTTTTATTTGGGATCTGTATTCACCAGGGTGCTCGCTCACTGTGTTACAGCATATTTTAGCATGCGTGTCTATTTTCTCTGCATTGTATGACGGCCTTCATAATTTCAGGGGCCTGCAAGGGTTGGTCCAGGTCGACCCTTAAAGCGATTGACTGCAGGTGTCCCATTGATATGTCCATATTGCTTGCTTTACTTGCTGGCTGTGGTCCCTTCAGTTGTTTTTATTTTCAGCTTTGTATGCTTGCTGTTTTCAATTATGTTTTTCCCATGCGCTTCATGGGTCTGCAAATTAGTTGCCCCCTTTAAAAGGGCTGACCCACTACTCACTATCGGGGATGTAATTTATATGCCTGGAAGCAATGCTAGGCCTTATACAGTGCTCCAGTGTGGACCAGGCTGGTAGAATGCGCTGGCTTCACTTCAACCATATCCCATTCCTGTAGTATGTCTGGTGGCACTGGCGCGCGCTTTTGAGCAGATGCATGACAATGGGATGGGACATGGTTGATGTACAAGGAGGTATCCCCGGTTACAAAATACCAGTTTTATTATGTTTTGCAGCGTTGTTTGGCTTTTTCAGAGCTCAAGCCAGGCAAGTTCAGTACTCACTCATTTGGAATAAGAGCTGCTTCATCTGCGGCTTCTGCTGGCTTATCCGACGGGGATATCCAATCCCTTGGTCGGTGTCGTCCTGCTGCGTTCCAATGTTATATTCATCCGGGTGTAGCTATTTTGTTCCAACGTAGCTCACCGGAGGCCTAACCACTCGCCGACCTACTGCGGGAGTCTATGAGGAATGTTTTATTTTCCCCCAGGGGCCCAATTGGCTTCTGAATTATATGATATGGCGTGATGGTTAGATTACTTCGGGGTTTTTTAGTTTTTTGCCTCAAGTCTTGTTAGCTACGTTGTTCCCCTCCCCCTTCACCCATCTTTGTTATGTTTCCATGTCTTGTCGGTATGGTGTGTCTGTGGTTCGACTGCTTTCTTTGTGTTTTTCTGTATTCTAAAGTGTTGCATCTGTGGGGGAAAAACCATATCCACTTAGGTTATGCTATGGTGCACAACTCCAAATTATTAATAATATATAAATGCAATAAAATTTTGCAATCAATAGAGGTTTTTAGCCTAATCATGGCCAAGGTTATGGGCCTACCCACCACATCCAGGTAACCTCTTTAGGGTAGGTCCCTAACATACTAGGGTTCAAATCCAGAGCACAGGACCCCCCAAAACTGGCCTAGCCAAACTACCCCAGGGCACCACCATAGTAAGAAAAGTGCAGTGTAAAGAGATAGTTAAGAGCAGCTACAGCTGCATATAAAGAATGAAAATGAAAAAGTGAAGTACATATATATTAAACACACAGTGAAGGGTTAAAATGTGTTATAAAAGAAAATGTGTTATAATGCGCCCTGAAACAGATCAACCAATGCAATCCGGGGGGACCCACGCCCCAAAAATGAACCAAAGTTGCACTACAGTATATAACTTGTAGGACTTACCTAGAATTGTGCCTAATACAGTGTGCGTATACAATACCAGACTCCATGCTTTTAAACCAATAAGGAAGGGTGCTAATCCAGAATGGGGGCGTCTCCTTTCCCTCAGAACGCAATAAAGCACATTAAATGGAGTATATGGGAAAGATTTCTGGACTGCACAACAATATGTGTACATATGAACGCCATTCAAAGCAGTGTTATAATTATGTTTGAAATAATACTGACAGAGTGGCATTTGGTTTAAATAACTATTTATTGTAATAGATTTAATGATTGATAACATATAGATATCCAGGATACTACAATATATTTCAGATAAATATTGGAAAAACCGGTTTTGTGTCAAAACATTAGTTTAATTACACATTTTTCTTACCTATATAACACTTTGATTTCTTTTAATATTTCACGGACTGTATAATTTCTATACATATTTTCAAAACTAATCAAAGTTATAATTAATTCTGTGCATCAATTGCCGACAATTTTTTCCTCTCTACCCTTCATTGGGAATGATTTAAGTCTACAAACTGCATTGTATTTGCGCACTATTGTCTTTAGATCAATTTGATAGATAACAGAAGCCCTGCTTTCCTGCCAGTTGTGTGTTCTTACATTGTCCGCAGGAGAGTGTGGAGGAATGTTGGTTCTGGTGCGGTTGGATGTGGCTAGGAGGAAGGTAAAATGCTGTAGTGGTGAGCTACATGTTGGAGAATGATGGTGGTGCAGTGGAGAATGGTGGTGGTATAGTGGAGAATGGTGGTGGTATAGTGGAGCTTGTGTTTATGCAATTCCGCAATGCACACTTGTTTCGTGGGGATGGTGTGCATTTTAGTCCTGCAGGATTGCCTAATTTTCTGCTGATTGAGGGTGTTCTGTTACAGGGTTGAGTTATGGTGGCGGCGCATCGGTTTAGGCCTCGCTTCGCGGAAAAGAGCGACACTTGGAGTTAGTTTATTTTAATAGGTAGGCTTAGTGGGTGCACTCTCATTGAAGTGGAGTAAGGCGACAGCCAATTTTCCTGGACGGGAAATGGCTATACCACCTGGACCGGTGGTTGAAGTTAAAGGAGAGTTGATCACCAATGCTTGGCTTGTGTGTGTGTGTGTTTGTATTGAGCCGTTTGGTTGTTATTGTTCTGTGCGTTCTTTTGTGCTGTCACCTTTATTAGTATTAATGTATAGTCTAAAAATTGAATGACTTGTCAAAAATAAATTTGACAAAATATTTAAACGCCAACACTGTTGTCTGTGTCTTTATTTTAGAAGATAAGTTACATTGTATTTAAGAAGTTATTATATGGTAACACGATAATACACATCAGTGAGTTTAGGCCTGCTGGCGAGACCAGAGTTTGTGCATGGTGCTGCTCTAGGCAACAGTGTAGTAAGCCTGCGGGATGAAGTGGTGTCTGGCTGGCTGGTGAGGTACTGTTCACCCTTCTTACTAGTGGTTGAATATGTTATTCTGGTATAATAAATGTTTATTGATCTGTTTGTGCTCCCTTCTGTTTCTTCCTACTGTAAGTCCTGCTGTATGTGCTGCCTTATTATCTACTGTAATTACTGCCTTATCTCATAGCTTTTACTGTAATTCCAACTGTGAATGCACACTGTACATCCTACCCACTCTATTCCCCATACTACTACACCCGAACCACCCTCCCTTCAATCCCCCCACTTTCTACTATCTACTCCATTGTCGGCCACCATGTCTACTCACTCCCTTCCCATACCAATTCTCACCCCCAGCCTTCATCTCCTTCCCGGAGCCACCCAACCTTCCTTTCTCTCTCTATCTCTTCCCTCCCTGCCAGGGATGGATGGGGGGGACCCTAAACAAATGTGTGTGCCGGGCCCCGTAATTTCTGTTGCCGGCCCTGACTACCCCTACACTACAATGACAGACACCCATACAATGATACACGTGGCCGGTCTCAGACGCACTTAAAGACTGAAATAATTACACACAAATACCAATTTTAAAATGAATGATAATGCTTTTACTTAATAAGGTACAACATAATGTTCTGTATGCATATGCAGTTAATCACGCCTGCAGAGACAAGAACACACACTTTTTAATACATGCTTTTAGCTAAGATATGAGAAAAACTGGCTGCTGCATCAGACACACACTTGTCTACATTTAGAGAGGAAAGGGAAGGTCTTATGCTCACTAGGCCTAGGGCCATTCAACAAGTGTGGCCCTCTGCAAAGAGCACAAAATATTGTACAGTAAACTCTTTTTTTTTACAAAATAAAAAACAACAACATTAGCAATAGCTATTGTACAATATAGCTGAAGGTTTAAAACATGTGCACTCTTTTTGTATGGTTTTATGGTCCAGAAGGCCATACTGTATGCAGATCAGGATACAGTACTTTTGCCAATGGTCAGTGCATAATGGCGACTAGAAAAAGTAAATAAAATGATTGTTGTACAGTAGGTCCGACAACTTAGTGTACAGTAAATTAAATTACATTCAGTGTTATTGTTTTACAGAATACAGTATGAATCTACTGTATACTGTACTGCAGTTTTTTTTCAGTGTCTTTTATCAACAACTGTATAATGGAGCATACACACGGTCAGATTTGTCAGACTTGTCAGATTTGTCAGATGAACGACTGAACGACTGAACGATTTGAACGATTGAACGATTTTTGACTGCATTAAAATGAATGGAATCGTCCAATTCTGACTGCAAACCCATCAGATGTCAGATATCGTTATCTGACAAACGGGAACGCGCATCGTTGATCGTCCATCGTTCAGGCATGTCAGATATGAACGATTTTCCTTCAGATATGAACGACTGAACGATTTTTAAATCGTTATTTTTCATATCTGAAGGAAAAATCTGACCGTGTGTATGCACCATTAGACTATGACATTAGCATGCAGTGAAACTGTAAATAATTTACATTTATTGTGTACAGTATTTACAGTAGAACCACCTACTGTACAGTCTTATTACAGAGGGTATACAATCGGGAAGCCGGCTGCCTTAATACTGGCAGCCGGCTTCCCGACTGTCATATGCCAGCGAGGGTGAAATGCCGGGCATATAGATGTAGACGCCTGACATTTCCCCGATCGAAGGGATGCCGGGCGCCGCGAGTGGACAGCCGTGGTGGGGGAGGGTTAGGTTTAGGGCACCCGGGGGGGACTTAGGGTCAGACACCCCCCGGGAGGGTTAGGCTAGGGGGAGGGAGGGTTAGGCACCCCCGGGGGGGACTTAGGGTTAGGCACCCCCCCGGGGGACTTAGGTTTAGGCAGCGGGGAAGGGAGGGGTTAGGTTTAGGCACTTGGGGAGGGGGGGTTAGGGTTAGGGGGTTAGATTAGGTTAGTCAATACTTACCTATCGACGATCGGGATTTCTAGCACTGTCAGGCTTCCGCTGCCGGGAACTCTGCTTTGGTCGGCCAAGCGCTGCCGGGAATCGAACCGCCGGCCATGCGGTCGGCAGTATTTCATACCGATTCCTTACAGAGTGCCAAACAGTACAGTAACACAACAGTCAGGATGCCGGCGGCATGAACACGTCCACGTTAGCCTTAATGATCGTAATGTCATTGCTTTTTGGAGTTTGAGTGGCAGAAATTCAATAGGTTTTGTGAATTTTCAGATCATGTCTAAGCAGCCTTAATGAGACATGTGAAACCATAAGGTTTTTTGTCTATGGAATATATATAAATATATATATATATATTATAAGGGCACAGTCGTGCCCTTATATTAAGGCTGCATCTAAAAAAACAGATTTCTCCATAGAGAATTCTGAAGGGGGGCAGGGTGTTCAAGGGGCTACACCTCAAAAGCTATAGGAGGTACGGATCTGAAATTTGGCATGCCTGGGTAGAACTGTTACTGGGTGCTGCAAGCCAAATTTCAGGGCAAAAACATAAAAAATGAGGATTTGGGAGTAATCTAAAGCTCCAACTTGTCACTTTTTTCTGAGATTCTTAATTAGGACAACTTTTCTGCTATAGTCTATGGGGGATTTTTGGGAAGGCAAAACTCAGGGTAGGGGTGGAATTTAGACTTGGGGTTTGTTTTATTAGGTAGCTATTGTGCCAGGGTACGTGCTTTTGGGGTTCAGGTAAATTAGAAAGTGACAGCTTTTAAACTATTACCTCAAGAATGCGCCATTATAAAGATAGGACTTTTCAACTTGTTGCGCAGCCGCAGTAGGAGCTTCCAGCAGGCGTAGTCATAGTGGCTTCACTTGGGTGCAGCAAGATGGCCGTCGTTTGCGGGCGGTAGTGGGCAAAGCAGCGGCGGGGACACGGATGCGGCGGTGGGGACCTCAGCGGTGGGCGGCGGGTCGCGGTTGTCGGCGAGGGACGAGGGTGTTGGCGGCGGAGGGTCCGGTGGCAGCAGAGGAGGGTCCGGCGGCGGCGGAGGGTCCAGCGGTGGTGAGGGCATTGGCAGCGGGCCTGAACCCGAGAGGATTCAGACCCCGTCAGCCATTATGCAGAATACGGCAGCGGTGCACATTTCAAAAATGGCGCCTTAGCTCTATTTTTGAAATTCAAAGATGGCCGCTGCTAGCCAATCACGGCTTGCGGCGGCCATCTTTTAATCTTATAATAGGCACCACTGCTGTACTCGGCAGAATGGCTGGGGGAGTGGATCCTCTCGGATCCATTGCCGCCTGCCGACACCCGAACAGGTGCCAGTTCGGCAGCTGCCGCCAGCCGCCGATGTCGCAGGCCATGATTGGCTTGCAGCGACCATCTTTGATTTTCAAAGATGGCCGCCACGAGCCAATCACGACTCGCGACATCATTGGAGGCGGCGGCACCTGCAGAGGACCATAGAAGCCCTGGGGAGGTGGCAGCCACCCTCCAGGTGAAGGCACGGAAGCCCTGGTGGGTTGGCGCCTGCTGGGCGAAGACACCGGAAGTCCTAGTGGGTGGTAACCATGCAAAAGAGCTGACACAGGCTGCCGCCCACTAGTAGAAGACACCAGAAGCACTGGCGGGTGGGTGCCCACCAGGCGAAGACATATAAAGCCCTGGCGGGCACCAGCCAGGTGTAGACACCGAAACCCTGGTGGGTTGGCGCCCACCGGGCGAAGACATCGGAAGTCCTAGTGGGCGGCGGCCATGCAAAAGAGCTGACACAGGCTGCCGCCCACTAGGTGAAGAGGCCGAAGCCCTGGCGGGTTGACGCCTGAGGCGAAAACGCCGAAGCCCTGGTGGGTTGGCGCCCCCCGGGTGAAGACACTGTAAGTCCTAGTGGGTGGTGGCCATGCAAAAATGCTGACACAGGCTGCCACCCACTAGGTGGAGAGGCCGAAGCCCTGGAGGGTTGGCGCCCACCAGGCGAAAACGCCGAAGCCCTGGTGGGTTGGCGCCCGCCGGGTGGAGACACCGGAAGTCCTAGTGGGCGGCGGCCATGCAAAAGAGCTTACACAGGCTGCCACCCGCCAGATGAAAACACTGAAGCCCTGGCGAGTTGGCACCCTCCGGGCGAAGACACCGCAAGTCCTAGTGGGCGGCGGCTTTCCAAGTACCAGCATGCAGGGAGGCGTGCTGGGACCTATAGCTCACCTGCAAAAGAAAATATTCTTTAAAATGCACCACACAACACAATCAACCCAGCACCCACCACCCAGGGGTGCTGGGGATAGCCCCGGGCTATAAGCCTGGGTCTGGGGTGCCATGAGGAGGGGGACCCCATTAGTTGGGGGGTCCCCAGCTCCTCAGGGATCCCTGGCCTGGACTGAGTAGTGGTCAGGGTTGATGCTGCGGCTGGGGGGCCCGGTGAAAGGGCTCCCCTGGCTGTGGCATCAGCCCCCCATTAGAAATAGTCCGGTGCTGGTCCTGGAGAATACAGGGGGACCCTACTAATTTTTTTCCCCTGTATTTCCAGAACCAGGACTGAATCAGAGCCCAGTGCTGGTTGCATAACTTACAGGGGACCCTTACATCAGTTGTCCCTCGTATTTTGGCAACCAGGGCTGGTTCTGACTAGCCCGGTGCTGGTTGTGCCTAAATATGGGGGAACCCTATGTCATTTGTTCCCTGCATTTAAGCACAACCATGACTGGCTGCCCCCAAAGTGCTGGGCACGCCCCCAAAGTGACGAAAATGGGGTAAGCCGCAAGGATCTGCCCATTTTACAGCAAACCACGCCCACTTTTCAGGCACGTGACCTGTACCTTCTCAACATCTTTAAATGTTGGGATATATGGGTTTGGGAGGAGCAGAGTGTGAGATGGCTGTAGGTGTGTGGGGTAGCGGCAGCAGCAGTGGTGCAGAGCAGTGGCAGCGGTGCAGTGCAAAAGGGGCATCAGTGGGCGACAGAGGGCTCACTGGTAGTGAGTATACACCTGAGAAAATCAAATCAATAAGTCACAGATGGACGAATGCAGCAGTGAGATCTACACATTTATGTTAAAAATTGAATGTGTAAAAATAAAAAAAAAAGCATAGCCACCCCCCACAGAAAACAACCAGCCCCGGGCTTTGGAGCCCCAGTACTGGTTGTGCTAAATACAGGGGACAAATGATGTAGGGGTCCCTGTATTAAGCACAACCAGCACCAGGCTTTTGAGATCCTGTCCTGGTTGCCAAAATATGGGGGACAAATGACATAGGGGTCCCCCGTGTTTGGTGCAACCAGGACAGGGCTCTGAGCCGGTCCTGGTTCTGGAAATACAGGGGGGAAAAATGCATAGGGCTCCCCCTGTATTTCCCCAAACCAGCACCGGACTCCGTCTAGCAGGGGCTGATGCCACAGCCAGGGGAGCCCTTTCATCGGGCCCCCCAGCCGTAGCATCACCCCTGACCGCTAGTCAGCCCAGGCCAGGGATCCCTGGGAAGTTGGGGACCCCCCCAATAAAGGGGTCCCCCTCCTCAGGGCACCCAAGGCTGATAGCTCGGAGCTATCCCCAGCACCCCTGGGCGGCGGGTGCCGGGTTGATTATGTATAGTGTGGTGCATAAGAAAATATAAATAGTCTTTTGCAATAGTATTACAGGTCCCAGCAGGCATACCCTGCATGCTGGTACTTTGAGAACCATAAGTACCAGCAG
Source organism: Taudactylus pleione (assembly GCA_031769625.1). Lineage (NCBI taxonomy): Eukaryota > Metazoa > Chordata > Amphibia > Anura > Myobatrachidae > Taudactylus > Taudactylus pleione. The sequence continues at coordinate 2,670,038 of JAUIMM010000559.1, read as the reverse complement.
GTGGGGTATTAAGTGCCTGCTGGCACCTATAGTACCCCTGCAAAAATAAATATTAAAATAAAACAAACAAACACCGTTTTTAAAAGTATTTTATTATGTCGCACCTTTACCTGGAGGGCGACGGCCTTTAAGCTCTTTTACATGGCCATCGCCAATCCAGGACTTCTACGGCGTCTTCACCTGGAGTGCGGCGGCCAGTAGGCTCTTTTGCGCGACCACCGCACATCCAGGGCTTCCCGTCGTCTTCATTCTTCAGCTGATCTCTCCAGCTCCCCGGCTGACGACTGACTGGATGGGACTCGTGCTGCTGGCTGTATTTAAGCCAGACGAGGGGGCGGGGCGATGACGTCGAGAGCCGTGATTGGCTTGCGGCGGCCATCTTTGAATTTCAAAAATGGCGCTGAGACGCCATTTGTGAAAAGGGCACGCTCGGTTCTCACCATTGAATTCAATGGTGAGAACCGCTCATTGGCTGAGAGGTGGAAGGCTCGCCTCTCTCAGCCAATGAGTGCTCCGCATCGGGATTTCTGTACTGAAATCCCGGGCGGAGCTGTCAATCAGGCAGATCCGGTTATCTCCGTTTTTTTTTTGCCAAGACCCTGGATTGTGTGCAGAGGACCTGATCCACGCATAGGAGGAGGTGAGTATGGAATTTTTTTTCGCAGGTAATCCATTGGATTGTCTATTGGAGAAGAGGACAGATTGGCTTCAGGGATACATAGGTGAGTATGTGAGATAGTGTGTATGCATGTGTGAGTACATGTGTGTGTGCATGTATGTTTTAATAAAATTATACTTTTCTACGGTGTGTGTGTTTTTTCCAATATTGCTTTTGCTGTGGAACTAAAGGTACCAGCTAGCCCGTAATGCCCCGCCTGCTGATAATTGTGGTTCTCCAAGTACCGGGATGCAGGGTAGGCTTGCTGGGAACTGTAGTTCCACAGCAAAAGCCAATATTTATATTTTCAAATGCACCACACTTTACCGGGGAGCTGGAGAGACCAGCTGAAGAAAGAAGATGACGGAAAGCCCTGGAGGTGCGGCGGCTGCACAAAAGAGCTTATTTGCCACCGCGCTCCAGGTGAAGACGCCGCAGAAGCCCTAGATGTGCGGCGGCCGCGCAAAAGAGCTTACTGTCCGACGCGCTCCAGGTGAAGGTCCCGGTAAATAAAAGATTTATAAGACTGTGTCTGTGTGTTTTATTTGAATATTTTTTTTGCAGGGGTACTATAGGTGCCAGCAGGCCCTTAATACCCCACCTGCTGGTACTTGTGGTTCTCCAAGTACCAGCATGCAGGGGATACCTGCTGGGACATGTAGTACTATTGCAAAAGACTATATTTATATTTTCTCATGCACCACACTATACATAATCAACACGGCACCCACCGCCCAGGGGTGCCGGGGATAGCCCTGGGCTATTAGCCTGGGGTGCCCTGAGGAGGGGGACCCCTTTATTGGGGGGGATCCCTGGCCTGGGTTGACTAGCGGTCAGGGGTGATGCTGCAGCTGGGGGGGCCCGGTGAAAGGGCTCCCCTGGCTGTGGCATCACTCCCCCCCCGGAGTCCGGTGCTGGTTCTGGGAAATACAGGGGGAGCCCTATGCATTTTTTCCCCTGTATTTCCACAACCAGGACTGGCTCAGAGCCCTGTGCTGGTTGCGCTAAATAGGGAGGACCCCTACATCATTTGTCCCCCATATATTGGCAACCAGGACAGGTTCTCAGAAGCCTGGTGCTGGTTGTGCTTAATACAGGGGACCCCTACATCATTTGTCTCCTGTATTTAGCACAACCAATACTGGGGCTCCAAAGCCCGGGGCTGGTTGTTTTTTGGGGAGTGGGGCCACAACATTTTTTTTTTTTTAAACACAGGCAGCCAGTCATGGTTGTGCTTAAATGCAAGGAACAAATGACATAGGGTTCCCCCATATTTAGGCACAACCAGCACCAGGCTAGTCAGAACCAGCCCTGGTTGTCAAAATATGGGGGACAATTGACGTAGGGGTCCCCCTTAGGTTATGCAACCAGCACTGGGCTCTGATCCAGTCCTGGTTTGGAAATACAGGGGGGGAAAATGCATAGGGTCCCCCTGTATTTTCCAGGACCAGACTATTTCTAATGGGGGGCTGATGCCACAGCCAGGGGAGCCCTTTCACCGGGCTCCCCAGCCGCAGCATCAACCCTGACTGCTAGTCAGTCCAGGCCAGGGATCCCTGAGGAGCTGGGGACCCCCCAATAAAGGGGACCCCTCCTCAGGGCACCCCAGGCCCAGGCTAATAGCCTGGGGATATCCCCAGCACCCCTGGGCGGTGGGTGCTGGGTTGATTGTGTTGTGTGGTGTATTTTAAAGAATATTTTCTTTTGCAGGTGAACTATAGGTCCCAGCACATCTCCCTGCATGCTGGTACTTGGAAAACCACAAGTACCAGCATTCTGGGCATTAGTGCCCACTGCCACCTGTAAAAAAAATATTAAAATAACACAACATTGTAATATTTTATTTTACAGGTCTTCACCTTGGGGACAGCGGCCTTTAAGCTCTTTTGCATGGCCACCACCCCAGGACTTAGGCATCTTCGCCTGGCGGGCACCAACCCGCGTGGGCTTCGGTGTTTTCACCTGGCAGGCGCCAACCCGCCAGGGCTTTGGCATATTCCCCTGGTGGGCTCCAACCCACCAGGGCTTCGACAACTTCACCTAGTGGGTGGCAGCCTGTGATAGCTCTTTTCTGTGGCTGCCACCCACTAGGACTTCCGGCGTCTTCGCCTGGTGGGTACCAACCCGCCAGGGCTTTGGTGTCTTCGCATAGTGGGCGGCAGCCTGTTATAGCTCTATTTCATGGCTGCCTCCCACTAGGACTTCTGGTGTCTTCACCTGGCAGGCACCAACCCGCCAGGGCTTCGGCATCTTCACCTGGCGGGCACCAACCTGCCAGGACTTCCACGTCTGTGTCAGCTCTATTGCATGGCCGCCGCCCACTAGGACTTCCGGTGTCTTTGCCCGGTGGGCGGCAACCCGCCAGGGCTTCAGCTTCTTCACCTGGTGGGCGCCAACCCACCAGGGCTTTGGCCTCTTCACCTAGTGGGTGGCAGCCTGTGCCAGCTCTTTTGCATGGCCACCGCCCACTAGGACTTCCGGTATCTTCGCCCGGCGGGTGCCAACCCACCAGGGTTTCGGCATTTTCACCTGGTGGGCGCCAACCCACCAGGTTGCACAAAAGGGTTCCTAATTCACAATGTCAGAAAAACTGACAGTTGGAGCATTTAGATTACACCATGCCCCCCCTTCAGAATTCTCTATGGAGAAATCCGTTTTTTTAGATGCAGCCTTAATATAAGGGCACGACCATATATAATGTGCTTAATATCAGTCCCTATGCTGCTTAGGTTAAGTCCTTCGGGAATCAAGTAGCCGGCGGAGTCAACCCAGCACCAAGAGACGAGAGGATCCGATGCATGGCGAACTGAGGAAAAGACACACAGAGATGCTGCGGCAGGCATATATACTGTAGAATAAGAATGAGGTTCCCCAGAAAAACCACATATAGCTATACCCCCCCAACTGTCCCAGTTCTGGTGGGACAGTCCCGCTGTTCAGGTAGTGTCCGGCCGTCCCACCTGCGGGCCGCAGTTGTGAGAAATCAATTTCACCACTGTTCAGAGCAGCGGGTGAACAGATGCCATACGCATACACACACCATCTCTTCACTGTGCAGGGAGGGCAGACACAAGCAACCGGCCTGATTCTGCCAGGAACCCTGGAATGGGAGGTCCCTAAAAGAATGGGCGTACCGGGCCCCATGATTTCTGTTGCCAGCCCTGCCCCTTGCAACCACATGGCTGATGGGACAGCGCTGTAACGTAATCTGTGTGGTGCACAGAATAGAAGAAAAATATCCTTTCCTTTATAGGTCCTTAGTGAGACTAGAACACACAGGTTATAGTTGTAATGTCCCTACTGGAGTGTTTTGCATAAGCCAAGCCCTTTTACATTAGGCCATGCTCATTCAGCAAGTGAGCCTGCCTCATGGGAAATTGGGTAGGAGCTTAACTGTGTGTTTGGAAACTGGGAAACCCCAGAGAAAAGACATCTTAAGCTGGGTACACACTAAACAACACGTCACCCGATCGTTCATCGCATCGACAGAGCCTACATGCTGCTCAATCTGGCAATTTGATGAACGACTCCATGCTTGGGGAGGCGGCTGGCAAATGTCATTGTGCGGACGTTCATCACATCATGCGTCGGCCGGGTACACCCGTCTAATGTCTACCTGGTATTAGAGCTTGGGAGCAGGGAAGGAGTTCCTGTGCTCCCCCTGGCAGGGGAAGAAGAGTGGAGCCATGGAGGCAGCAGAGAGATGTGGAGAAAGAGCTGTGCAATGAGAGAATCTGTAGCCAGAAGCATGCAGTGTGAGCAGTGGCGTATCTATAATGGGTGCAGTGTGTGTGGGGCACATGGGCCCCCGGGTCCAGGGGGGCCCCGCACTGCACACACTGCACCCATATTTTTTTTAAATTACCTGTCCGAGCTCCCGCGTCGGTTGTCACTGCTGTTCTGAACACTGGAAAAATGGCCACGGCCATTTTCCGGTGTTCTGTGCATGCGCAGTAGACTCCGGGCACACTCTAGTGCCCTGAGTCTACTAATGCTCCGATGGCTGGCCAGCCATGTCAGTCGGCTACCAGCCACCAGGGAGAGAGGAGGGGGCCCCGCAAGAGCAATGCACATGTGCACCCTCCTCTCTTAAAATGCCCCTGTGTCTGAGCAACCCAGTGATGTCTCCATCATGCAGTACCCAGAAGAGGGTAAGAGCTGCAGAGTATTAAGTATTGCTGAGAGGGGGAAAAGGAGTCCCCAATGATATAGAAATGTATAGTTATGGGGGAAGAGGAGACCCTTATACATAAAGCCCCCTGCAGCCATTAAATGGGTGGGGGTCACTGTTTGAGCAGTGTGGCTATAGGAGCCATCCCTTGTATGAGAGGGGTGGGCTACAGCCAGGGCCTGTTCCAGAGCCGGCCCTAGGCATAGGCATTATAAGCAAATGCCTAGGGGCGACTCTGCATGCTAGGGGCACTGCCTCTTCAGCCCGTCTGTCACAGTCCTGACTCCTCCCCCCTGCTGCCGGCACCTGCTGCGCCCGCTGCTCCCAGTCCCAGCGGCACCCGGCTACCTAGAGCCGGGAGAGCCTGCCGGCACAGCTACCCCCCCAGCGCGCTGCCGCAATCGGAGCTCTCCGATCGGGCAGCGCAGCGGATGGCCAGGCGGCGGTCGGTCATGTGACCGGGATCCACATCCGCCCGGCCCCTTAGTCAGAATGAGCTTCTGCATAGAAGCTCATTCTGACAGTAGTACAGGCCAGCCGCTGCCACACCTCCCATGGGCCTTTGCGGAGCAGAGCCGTGAGTAACAACTCACGGCTCCGCCTCCGCATCCATCTTGTCCCAGCCACAGCCAGCCAGCCATTGTAAAAAAAATGCAGGTCGCAGGCTGCTGCACAGGTAAGAGAAGGTGGGATCCGATTAACTAAGTAAACAGTAACTAAACACAAATAATATAAAGCACAGCTATATATATATATACATATATAATATACATATATATATATAGAAACAGTAAAAGACGGCACTCGGAAATCAAAAGACACACTCTGGCAGAATATTGTATATATATATATAATATGTGTGTGTGTGTGTGTGGGGGCACCAGTCAAAATTTGCCTAGGGCACCAAATTGGCTAGGGCCGGCTCTGGCCTGTTCTATAATTACGCATGGTACGCAGCCGCTTAGGGCGCCACATAGTAAAGGGCGCCGCGGCTGCGACCATGCTGATATTTTACTCACTTAAACAATACAGCCAGCAGCGAGGCAGACCGCGGGCAGACTGTGTCACTGTGACACAGCTGCACCGCGGTTGTAATGGGCGCCGGGCGGACGTCTGATTGCTCGTGTGGGGCGACGTGACGTCATGAGGTCACGTCGCAAGCACATCACACTAACATGGCTGGGACGGAAGTCGCGGCCACGGTTTACTGGAGTTATATTGGCGCCAGAGGCCATCTCTCTGCTGCCAGTACTGTACTGTGGGCTGGAGCGGCAGAACGGATTGGGCTAATTCTCGCTGGGCCGAGCCCTGTGTTTCACTCGGCGGCTTTTCTCGATCCCTGTCAGTGTCTCCCCAGACCTCCCCGCGCAGGCTGATTCATATACAGACTGCCGGCTGCTGCGATTAGAGCTCAGCTCTCTGATCGGGCAGAATGAAACCAGTGGAGGGGGGTGTTGAGGGTATTCCTCCTCCCTCTACACTTCATGCAATTTACAGGCAAAAAATATTATTGTTGAACAACCCTTCGAATGGCCCCCAGCAGTGACTGTTTGCTGTATCCTGGCTGAAGCAGCAGTTCTGATGGGAAAAAGTTTGGCAATAAATAACACAGACAAACGAAGAGGAAGGCTGCTGCTGCTTCTGTGATCCAGTGTATGTACTGTGCTGCAACATGTGTGTGTATTATGGTGCATGTGTGTGATTAAAGGACATGTGTATTATGTGTCATGCAAGCAATGTGATTATTAAACACATGTATATTTTACGTTAAACAAATTGAGACATCAGAGATCTTAAAAGTCATTACATTTAGTATGCTGTATGATATTATGGCAAGGGAGGGAGTCAGTGGGTAAGCTGCTGGTCTGACAGCAGCAGTGATCACTGTGATTTGATTGCAGATGAATTTAAATGATTAAAAATAATTTTGATAAAAGGTTTATCCTGAGATTAATTTAGTATTAAACTAAATAGGGACATAATATGGCACTTTGTCTTTCATGTCATCAATATCCTGTCCAAAATTACCTGTAGACACGTTTTGTCTCCTGTGGGATTGTTACCAGGATCTGATTGGGCTGATGGGGCACTTGCCGCTGAGTTGTGCCCCTCTCTTACCAGTGCCTCGCCCCTTACACAGTGACAGCACTGCAGCCATGCTCAGGGCACTGCCAATCACTGAGCTGTGCCTGCATCATCGCTTTAGCAGTGACAGGCAGTCTGCATTGGCTCAGTGTACTACACACACTGACCACTCAGGCCACTGGGGCTGGGGTAGAGGGGACGGGCATGGTGGCATGTCAGGAGGAGTGGCTGCAACACTGCTGACCTGCTCTCTCTGATATTTACTTATCGCTGTGACTGTAAAGTAAGGAGGGTGATAGAGGAGAGGCTGGAGTGCGAGGGAAGGAGCAGGGTGATGGAGAAGAGGAGAGGCTGGAGTGTAAGAGAAAGAGCAGGGTAATGGAGAAGAGGAGAGGCTGGAGTGCGAGGGAAGGAGCAGGGTGATGGAGAAGAGGAGAGGCTGGAGTGTAAGAGAAGGAGCAGGGTGATGGAGAAGAGGAGAGGCTGGAGTGTAAGAGAAGGAGCAGGGTGACGGAGTGTGAGGGAAGGAGAAGGGTAATAGAGAAGAGGAGGGGCTGGAGTGCGAGGGAAGGAGCAGGGTGATGGAGAAGAGGAGAGGCTGGAGTGCGAGGGAAGGAGCAGGGTGATGGAGAAGAGGAGAGGCTGGAGTGTGAGGGAAGGAGCAGGGTAATGGAGAAGAGGAGAGGCTGGAGTGTGAGAGAAAGAGCAGGGTAATAGAGAAGAGGAGAGGCTGGAGTGCGAGGGAAGGAGCAGGGTAATAGAGAAGAGGAGAGGCTGGAGTGCGAGGGAAGGAGCAGGGTGATGGAGAAGAGGAGAGGCTGGAGTGTGAGGGAAGGAGCAGGGTAATGGCGAAGAGGTGAGGCGGGAGTGCGAGGGAAGGAGCAGGGTGATGGAGAAGAGGAGAGGCTGGAGTGCGAGGGAAGGAGCAGGGTAATGGAGAAGAGGAGAGGCTGGAGTGTGAGAGAAAGAGCAGGGTGACGGAGTGTGAGGGAAGGAGAGGCTGGAGTGTGAGGGAAGGAGCAGGGTGATGGAGAAGAGGAGAGGCTGGAGTGTGAGAGAAAGAGCAGGGTGACGGAGTGTGAGGGAAGGAGCAGGGTGATGGAGAAGAGGAGAGGCTGGAGTGTGAGGGAAGGAGCAGGGTGATGGAGAAGAGGAGAGGCTGGAGTGTGAGAGAAAGAGCAGGGTAATGGAGAAGAGGAAAGGCTGGAGTGCGAGGGAAGGAGCAGGGTGATGGAGAAGAGGAGAGGCTGGAGTGTAAGAGAAGGAGCAGGGTAATGGAGAAGAGGAGAGGCTGGAGTGTAAGAGAAGGAGCAGGGTGACGGAGTGTGAGGGAAGGAGCAGGGTAATAGAGAAGAGGAGGGGCTGGAGTGCGAGGGAAGGAGCAGGGTGATGGAGAAGAGGAGAGGCTGGAGTGCGAGGGAAGGAGCAGGGTGATGGAGAAGAGGAGAGGCTGGAGTGTGAGGGAAGGAGCAGGGTAATGGAGAAGAGGAGAGGATGGAGTGCGAGGGAAGGAGCAGGGTAATAGAGAAGAGGAGAGGCTGGAGTGCGAGGGAAGGAGCAGGGTGATGGAGAAGTGGAGAGGCTGGAGTGTGAGGGAAGGAGCAGGGTAATGGAGAAGAGGCGAGGCTGGAGTGCGAGGGAAGGAGCAGGGTGATGGAGAAGAGGAGAGGCTGGAGTGCAAGGGAAGGAGCAGGGTGATGGAGAAGAGGAGAGACTGGAGTGCGAGGGAAGGAGCAGGGTGATGGAGAAGAGGAGAGGCTGGAGTGTGAGAGAAAGAGCAGGGTGATGGAGAAGAGGAGAGGCTGGAGTGCGAGGGAAGGAGCAGGGTGATGGAGAAGAGGAGAGGCTGGAGTGTAAGAGAAGGAGCAGGGTAATGGAGAAGAGGAGAGGCTGGAGTGCGAGGGAAGGAGCAGGGTAATAGAGAAGAGGAGAGGCTGGAGTGCAAGGGAAGGAGCAGGGTGATGGAGAAGAGGAGAGGCTGGAGTGTGAGGGAAGGAGCAAGGTAATGGAGAAGAGGCGAGGCTGGAGTGCGAGGGAAGGAGCAGGGTGATGGAGAAGAGGAGAGGCTGGAGTGCGAGGGAAGGAGCAGGGTGATGGAGAAGAGGAGAGGCTGGAGTGTGAGGGAAGGAGCAGGGTAATGGAGAAGAGGAGAGGCTGGAGTGTGAGAGAAAGAGCAGGGTGACGGAGTGTGAGGGAAGGAGCAGGGTGATGGAGAAGAGGAGAGGCTGGAGTGTGAGGGAAGGAGCAGGGTGATGGAGAAGAGGAGAGGCTGGAGTGTGAGAGAAAGAGCAGGGTGATGGAGTGTGAGGGAAGGAGCAGGGTGATGGAGAAGAGGAGAGGCTGGAGTGTGAGGGAAGGAGCAGGGTGATGGAGAAGAGGAGAGGCTGGAGTGTGAGGGAAGGAGCAGGGTGATGGAGAAGAGGAGAGGCTGGAGTGTGAGAGAAAGAGCAGGGTAATGGAGAAGAGGAGAGGCTGGAGTGCGAGGGAAGGAGCAGGGTGATGGAGAAGAGGAGAGGCTGGAGTGTAAGAAAAGGAGCAGGGTAATGGAGAAGAGGAGAGGCTGGAGTGTGAGGGAAGGAGCAGGGTAATGGAGAAGAGGAGAGGCTGGAGTGTGAGGGAAGGAGCAGGGCGATGGAGAAGAGGAGAGGCTGGAGTGTGAGAGACAGAGCAGGGTAATGGAGAAGAGGAGAGGCTGGAGTGCAAGGGAAGGAGCAGGGTGATGGAGAAGAGGAGAGGCTGGAGTGTGAGAGAAAGAGCAGGGTAATGGAGAAGAGGAGAGGCTGGAGTGTGAGGGAAGGAGCAGGGTAATGGAGAAGAGGAGAGACTGAAGTGTGAGAGAAGGAGCAGGGTGATGGAGAAGAGGAGAGGCTGGAGTGTGAGAGAAGGAGCAGGGTGATGGAGAAGAGGAGAGGCTGGAGTTTGAGAGAAGGAGCAGGGTGGTGAATGAGAGTTCAGCCTAGCATGCCAGGACTTGCATGTGTGCCAACCCTCCCTATTGGTGCATAGCCTGACCAATCATGGGCAACTTTGAGATGCACCCAGTGTAGTGGAATTGTAGCATTGACAGAAATCAGTGTAGAGGAGCTGGAAGGGAGCAGTCACCAGCCAGCACTGTAAAGAAGATGCAGGGCACATAGGACAGAGTTTGAAGTTAAGACTAATAATAATAATAATAATAATAATAAGTATGATCCTGCACTGGCTTCAAGAGCTGGTGTTTTAGGGTAGATGGGAGTGTATGTGGGGGTGTGTGTGAGTCGCAGGGCTATATGGTTCATTGTATTGTTAGTCGAAGGAACACTTATTATCTTAGCCGCTCATATCAGCATTATGTTAATTACTTTTGTAATATTTTATCTAAATCACACAATTATCATACATATATAAGGGGCGCTAAAATCTATATTCGCTTACCAAAAAATGTAGGCTTGGGCTGGCCCTGGCTACAGCTGAGAGTACACTGCTGAGAGTGTCATAACTGTACTGGAGAAGTCTGTGTACTGCTGTGTAGGAGAAGGGGTGCAAAGAGAGGCAGACTGAGTATGAGGCATTCTATACATTGTCACACAGTGAGTAAAATTAGTAATATGTTTATTTTAAGATAGTTGTAATAGTTTTAGTGTTTCTTGGGATAAGATTTTCTCAGCAATGAACTCTTGCTTAATTGCTGAGAGATAACCTATGAGAATTAATTTTTCTGTGACCCTCCAATCGAAGTTATTTTGTTGATATGTCACTCAAAAAAATGTTTAGATGCCTCTGCTGTAGATAGGTAAATAAAAAAAAAGATATGATAGATTGAAAGACTTCAGAGGTGAAATGCATGCTTTCAGTAGGATGATCATGTTCCATAATAAACTGCCATTGTGATTCGTCAGTCAGCTTTGTTGTGTAATAGTGCTTGGTAGGCTGATCATGTGACATGCTTGCATCATAAACAGCCATTGTGATATCATCTTTGGTATAGCTGTCATTGCTTGCTAAAAATAGGTATGAAGGGAGCAGGGAGGAGGGAGAGTGGGAATTAAGGCGTGGGAATGTGTGGGAGGGATTTAGGGATGGAGGGAGGGAGTTTGGGAGGTAGGGTGGGAGGGAGTTTGGGAGGTAGGGTGGGAGGGATTTAGGGAGGGTGGGTGGGAGGGAGTGTGGAAGGGATGGTATAGGGGATTTAGAGATGAGGGAGGTAATGTGGGAGGGATTTAGTGATGGATAGAGGGAGTGTAGGAGGGAGGAAAAGTGGGTGGGAGGGATTTAGGGATAAAGAGATGGAAAGTGGGCAGGAGGGAGGGAGTGTGCGAGAAAGTCAGGGTAGGATGGAGAGTGAGAGTGTAGGAGGGAGTGTCAGGATTTAGGGATGGAGGGAGTGAGTGTAGAAGGGAGGAAAAGTGGGTGAAAGAGATTTAGGGAGAGAAGGAGGGAAATTGAGCAGGAGGGAGGGAGTGTGGGAGGAAGTCTGGGTGGGATGGAAGGTGAGAGTGTGGGAGGGAGTGTCAGGATTTAGGGATGGAGGGAGCAATTATAGAAGGGAGGAAAAGTGGGTGAAAGAGATTTAGGGAAAGAAGGAGGTAAATTGAGCAGGAGGGAGAGAGTGTGGGAGGAAGTCTGGGTAGGATGGAGGGTGAGAGTGTGGAAGGGAGTGTCAGGATTTAGGGATAGAGGGAGGAACTGTAGGAGGGAGAGTGGAGGGAATTCAGAGAATGAGAGAGGTTGAGCAGGTAGGATGGTTTAGGGATGGTGGGAGGGAGTGTAGAAAGGACAGAAAACGGGTGGGAGGTATTTAGGGATGGAGTGTGGGATGGATAGATGGATCTCAGTAAAAAATGATAATGAACTGAGGGCCTGATTCAGAGCCGCTCGTAAGCGGTCGCTCGTTCGCTCTGAGTGATGTTCGCACAACTGTGCATGCGTATGGGTCGTAATGCGCATGCGCAAACCAGTCATTGCAGTCGGAAATCGTGCGCTCGCAAAACAGTGAGGGGCTGCTAATTTGATTGACAGAATGTACCGTTTGTGGGTGGTAACAGGGGAAGGTGCTTGAAAACGGGGGAGTGGAGATCCGAACGCAGGCGTGCCTAACAGTCAAAAGGGAGTGCATAATTAGTAAAGGAGCGTCATCAACCACGTCACTTGGCTGTCTTTTAGCCTGAACTGCTCGCAGTGATAGCGGTAGGATAACCCTACCACAAGCACTGCGAGCAGTTCAGATGCCTTTCGATGTACCCGATTAATCTAATAAATACCGGAGATGACGTGTGATGCGAACGGAAAAGGGGCGTCTTTACAAAATAGCGAGCGCATTTTTCGTTTGCTCGCTCAGACATAGAGGCGTCAACAAACCGCAAAGAGTGAGCGCTCAATTTAAATAGCCGGCCCATTTTTTGGAACGACCGTCCGCAAATAGCGTCCGGCTCTGAATCAGGCCCTGAATGACAATGTTAAAAAAACATTGACTGAGATTAAAACATCAGAGCAATATTCCTTGCTAGAAAACAGTCAGTGGTCAACTGCATCTGCTACTATGACTGTAATGTAAGCTTATGTTAACTTAAATGTTATACAGTATATGCGGCCAGTATGCATGACCATAGGCTTACTCAGGAAGCGGATTATTCAAAGATCTGCGACCAATGCTGCGTCTTTATATACAGCCACTTGGATCTGCTAAGATACCTGTGGGCGTTTCAAGACATCTCCAGACATTTGCAACATTTGCATATTTTTACACAGTAGGTACAGGGCCGGATTAAGGGAAGGTGGCGGTCGTCCCGGGGCCCCCACACACAGAGGGGCCCCCTCCTCTAGTATACCTGCCAAAGTGGGGGCGGAGCCAAACGGCAAGCCTAATTATGTACAGTAGGTGTCTGCTTTCATTAGCAACCAGCAGCTCCTGCATGTAAGTGTGTATGTGTACTGTTTTTATGGGTATGTGTTAGTGCGTATATATGTGTATATTAGTGTTTGTGTGTTTACATGTGTTATTGTATATGCAGCATGTGTTAGTGTGTATATATGTGTATGTATGTGTTAGTGTATATATGTGTTAGTGTGTGTATACTGTGCACGAATAAGCAATAGTGTGTTTGTATGTGTTCATGTGTGTGAATACTGTATATGTGTGTTAGTGTGTATGTATGTATATATAAAATATATTTTTGCTGCATATATATATATATATATATATATATATATATACATATATTGTGACACAGTCGGGATAGGGGTCCCTCTCCTGGGGTAGATGGACTCCCTCTTTGCACACACAGCAGCCATAGAGACAGGACACAAGTCTGGGGTTCTCGTACAAACTGGTCGGTGCCAGTCTTTATTGTGCCAAATGAATATAACAGATCATAAACCAAAATCCAAGCCCGTCTGGGCAATAACTAAACAGTAGGTACCCTCACTACCAGGACGGTAGGGCCTACTGCCCACACCGTCAACAACAGCACGTGCACAGTACTTACAGGGTTGTCATAACAGTGTCTCTGGACATGCTAACCTGCATGCCTACTTCCCCAGGTGTGAGACACATAGCTACAATTGAACACAGCTTATATCAGCCAGTTCCAGCTGTAAACTGTAATGAGCCTGCTACCAGGCTGAAAGGCCCAAAACCTGGAGTGGCCTGTGGATGGAGCCCTTCCGCTCCTCACATCCACACCCCCAGGACCCAAACCGGCTTTTCCAAAAGCCAATACTCTGGTCTGCTTACAAAACAGACTTCTCCTTGGGTTTTTTAGAACACATAGACCAAAAACCTAGGACAAATATACCTGCCATTGACCACTTTACCAGTGCTTCTATCACATATCCCCCCCTTTGTTTCGACCTGTGGGGCGGAACAACCGCAGCCCCCAAACAATGGACATGTGACAAAGCATCTGCATTGGCCAGCTGGCTTCCTGGCCTGTGTTCTACCATAAATTTAAAGGTTTGTAATGCCAATGTAATGTAATGTATTCTCGCATTACTGTCTTGTTTTCTGACATCCACTTCAGAGGGGCATGGTCAGTGATCAATCTGAACTTTCTTCCCACCAAGTAGTACCTGAGAGTCTCTAATGCCCACTTTATGGCCAATGCTTCTTTATCGACCGTAGCATAGTTTCTTTCACGTACATTTAATTTTCGGCTTAAGAAGAAAATTGGGTGTTCTTCACCCTCTTTGCTTTGGGACAGGACTGCTCCGATGCCTACATCTGATGCATCAGTTTGTACAACAAACTCTTTGTCAAAATCAGGGGTCATCAGAACTGGTTGGGTACATAACGCTATTTTTAACTCCTGGAAAGCCTTCTCTGCTTCAGGACCCCATTCCACCATGACTTTCTGTTTGCCTTTGGTAAACTCAGTCAGTGGGACTGCAATGGTGGCAAAATTGGGTATAAACCTCCTATAATACCCAGTGATCCCTAAGAAGGCTCTCACCTGCTTTTTATTCAGGGGTCGTGGCCAGTCTTGGATTGCCTCAATCTTATTGAGCTGTGGCTTTATCAAACCTCTGCCAATGGTGTACCCAAGATATTTTACTTCTTCCATCCCCAGACAACACTTTTTGGGTTGGCTGTCAAACCTGCCTTATAGATGGAGTCCAACACTGCTTGTACACTGGGCAAGTGAGACTGCCAATCAGGACTATGAATGACCACATCATCCAGATAAGCAGCAGCATACTGTCTATGGGGCCTTAGAATCCTATCCATTATTCTTTGAAAGGTAGCAGGTGTCCCATATAGCCATAAGGGCAACATCTAGTATTGAAACAACCCCTCTGGTGCAGAAAAAGCTGTCTTTTCTTTGGCGTTCTCAGTTAACGGCACTCGCCAATACCCTTTGGTTAAGTCAAGAGTAGTTAAATATCTGGCTGTCCCCAGTCTTTCAATTAGTTCATCCACGCTAGGCATAGGGTAGGCATCGAACTTTGACACACTATTCAATTTCCGGAAGTCATTGCAGAATTGCACACTCCCGTGGGGTTTTGGAATGAGCACAATGGGACTTGACCACTCACTATGCGATTCTTCATTTACCCTCCAACTCTAAAATTTTTTTAATTTCCTTCGACACTTATTCTCTTTGGGCTTCTGGTAACATATAGGTCTTTAGGTTAACCTTAACCCCTGGTTCAGTGATTATGTCATGTTTGATGACCCTGGTTTTCTCTGGTAGGTCAGAAAACAGCACCCTATTTCTGATCAGAAATTCCTTAACTTCCTGCTGTTGACTGGCTGACAGGGTTTTTGCCACTGTCACTTTGGGTACCATTGGCCCTGGGTTTACTGGAGGGGTTCGGACGGCTGACAGTGCTGCTCTATCCTTCCAGGGTTTTATAAGATTTACATGGTATAGCTGTTGTGGCTTTCTTTTCCCCGACTGGTAAACTTTATAATTGACCTGCTCCACTTTTTCTAAGATTTCAAAGGGTCTTTGCCATTTAGCCAAAAGTTTACTTTCTACTGTGGGAACCAACACCAACACTATGTCCCCAGGAGCAAAGTTGCGCAAGCGAGCATTGCAGTTGTATACCCTCTGCTGTACCTGTTGGGCCTGTTCCAAGTGTTCTCTTACTATCGGCACCACAGCAGCAATTCTTTCTTGCATTTGAGAAACATGCTCAATAACTGTTTTATACGGACTGGACTGCCCCTCCCATGTCTCTTTGGCAATGTCAAGTAACCCCCTTGGATGTCTCCCATACAATAAATCAAAAGGGGAAAACCCTGTGAAGGATTGGGGAACCTCTCTTATGGCCACCAGCAAATAAGGTAACAAGTAATCCCAATCTCTACCATCTTTGTCCACTACTTTCCTTCGCATGTGTTTTAAAGTTTTATTAAACCTCTCCACTAACCCATTGGTCTGGGGATGGTACACAGAGGTTCTTAACTGGTCAATTTTAAACAGGTGGCATAACTCCTTCATGATTTTTGACATAAATGGGGTACCTTGGTCAGTCAGGATCTCCTTAGGTATTCCCAACCTGCTAAAGACATGGACTAATTCTTGCTTGATGTATTGCATAATGGTATCGCTTCCGGGTACCTGGTAGCGTAATCCATTATCACCAGAATATATTGATGGCCCTGGGCAGATTTAATTAATGGCCCAACCAAATCCATAGCTATTCTTTCAAACGGAACCTCAATAATGGGTAACGGAACCAGGGGAATTTTGAAATGTGGCCTTGGAGCATGATACTGACATTCAGGGCAGGATGCACAATAGTCAGATACCTCTTTATGGACCCTGGGCCAAAAGAACTTTTGCACAATTCGCTCTATAGTTCTTCTGTATGCTTTGGGAACTATTAATTGTTCCACAATATCTTCCCCCTTCTTAGTCACCTGATACAACAAATCCTGACATAGTGCCATGTGAGGATTTGACAAAGGACTATCGGGGTCTATGGGTTTACCATTGATCACCTTGACATTCTCCCTGGCTTTTACCAGAGTAGGGTTATTTAACTGCTCCATGGCAAAGACCTCTCTTCTGATCTCTAAATCAGGCAGACGATCAATTGGCTCAACAACACTACCCACCTCAGTGGGAGGCACATCACTTGGCAAGCCACCATCATGTTCCACATTCTCTAGTTCGCCAATCATACTAGAAAAAGGGAACATCTCTGACTTTGCTATTATGTCAGTAACCCTCTCAAACGAGTCAGGGTGATTTACCCCTGTGCAAAATCAGCTTTCCCACAACTTCCAGAAATGAGCAAAGTCTCTCCCCAATATAGCATCATACATTAAGCCATGTACCAAACCCACAGAGACTATCGCAGAACCACATGACGTCTCGATGTTCACTTCTGCAGTAATATAATAGTGAGTGTCCCCATGTATGCAGGTCACACCAACAGTTTTCCCCTTATGCTTCAAGGGGTTCACCAGCTCAGCTTTCACAAGTGTCACCAGGTTACCAGAATCTAACAGAGCCTCTACATGGTTGCCTTCTACAGTAAGTACACCCATGTGCTTATCAGTCTCAGCCCGCCGGTCGGCAGTACAGGCTGGCTGTGCAAAGAAAGAACCCCTGTGGTATACACGAGCAGTATCACATTGCATAGGTTCAGAGGTAAGTGCCGCAATATGGCCGAAGCCACCACATTGGAAACACTGAATCACATTATAATCTAGTCTTTTATGGGGAAGGAACCTTCCTGGCCTGTCTGGCCTATCTCCAGGTTTCTCACCCTCAGTCTTAGGTACATTCCATCGCCCAGCACCCTTCTCCCCTGGAACAGTCTTACCAGTGCCGATGGGAGTTCGTCGTTGCGCCATCGAGGCTCAGTGGGGCAGACTCTATAGTTCCTCAGCCGCCACGTACCTCTCCACCAGTTCGACTAGCTGGCCTGCGGACTTAGGGTCTGCATGGCTCACCCACTTGCGCAGAGATGCAGGTAGTGATCGTAGATACCGGTCCATCACGACTCTTTCCACAATCTGTGGCCCTGTCAGCGTCTTGGGCTGCAGCCATTTTGTGGTTAGATGGACGAGGTCATGCATCTGTGAGCGTGGAGGTTTTTTCCATTTGGAACTCCCTGTGGTGGACTCGTTGGGCCCGAACAAATGAGTTGACTCCCAAGCGGGTTAAGATCTCCCGTTTTAACTTTGCATAGTCCTTGGCATCATCCAGGCATAAATCATAGTAGGCCTTTTGTGGTTCTCCAGACTGGAAGGGTGCCACAAGACTTGCCCACTGTTCCTTGGGCCAACTCTCCCTTTCCGCGGTTCTCTCAAAGGCCGTAAGAAATGCCTCCACGTCATCACTCGGGGTCATCTTCAGCAAAAAAATGACTGGCTCGTATAGAGCGAGTGAGGGTTGGAGGGTCAGTGGAAGCACCTCCACTCCGGGCTACCAAGTGCTGTACTATCTCTTTTAAGGCCTCTGGGCTGTCTCCAAGGCCAACAGTTGCACATTGGTGGATTCCTGCTGAGCTCTGGTAGCTTCCTGTTGCAGTTTGTTAATTTCCTGCTAAGCTGCCGTAGTTTGGAGCAAGGTTTTAACAATGTCCTCCATTTTGTCCTGGGGTGTAGGTTGGAAGCAGAATCTGGCTTCTCTAAGCATCTGCGGATGCCACCTTCATGAACTTCAAAGGATACAACTTTATATCTACACTGATGAATTGGTGTCTGTCCATTTAAATTTTAAACGAAAATTTTTCCTTGCTGCAATTTCAGTGTGTGATTGCCTGCATTCTCCACCACTTGTGACACAGCCGGGATAGGGGTCCCTCTACTGGGGTAGATGGACTCCCTCTTTACACACACAGCAGCCGTAGAAACAGGACATAAGTCTGGGGTTCTCGTACAAACTGGTCGGTGCCAGTCTTTATTGTGCCAAATGAATATAACAAATCATATACCAAAATCCTAGCCCGTCTGGGCAATATCTAAACAGTAGGTACCCTCACTACCAGGACAGTAGGGCCTACTGCCCACACCGTCAACAACAGCACATGAACAGTACTTACAGGGTTGTCATAACCGTGTCTCTGGACATGCTAACCTGCATGCCTACTTCCCCAGGTGTGATACACTCAGCTACAACTGAACACAGCTTATATCAGCCAATTCCAGTTGTAAGCCCTAATGAGCCTGCTACCAGGCTGAAAGGCCCAAAACCTGGAGTGGCCTGTGGATGGAGCCCTCCCTCTCCTCACATCCACACCCCCAGGACCCAAACCGGCTCTTCCAAAAGCCGATACTCTGGTCTGCTTACAAAACAGACTTCTCCTTGGGTTTTTTAGAACACATAGGCCAAAAACCTAGGACAAATGTACCTGCCATTGACCACTTTACCAGTGCTTCTATCACAATATATATATGTTTGTATATATATATATATATATATGTTTGTGCGTGTTTAACAGAAGGCAAGTAGTCGGGGAGTAGGTGTAGGCTCTTTGTGTCTTGGTGGGGGCCCCCGCAACTTAGACGCCCAAGGGCCCCCACAAGCCTTAATCTGGCCCTGAGTAGGTGTATATAAATTTGCAGCTGCGGTGGCATTAGCGTACAACTCTGAATCAGATCCATGGTTGGAATAAGGAAAAGAATAAGCATTAGAAGGCCATACTACATGAGCCTTATGTACAACATGGAATAGGAAAAGAAATGAGGAAGTAAAATAGACAAACATGCAGTTTTCTCAGGAATGCCATTGTGAATTCATGAAATAGTTTTGCATATACCTTTATAGCTCATAGAAGTCCACTGAAAAATATGGCACAAAAACATTTTGCACATAATGGAACTGGTTGGAATTTAGGGCCTGATTCAGAGATGGACGCTAATGCGACTGCAACTGCGTCTCTGTACGCAATTGCAAAAATATGTTAATGTTAGCAAAAATTACCAGAGTATAAATACGCCCACTACTGCCTTCTCACCTACGTATAACTACGCATATCTGCTTAAACATCGGTACCATCGAAGTACATCGGCCCCCATTTTACCCTTGTGGCAGGTACAACCCGACGCAGACCAGGGAGCTCTTCTGCCACGCAGAGCTGCATTTGCAATTGTAGTGACTAATTTATGCACACCAACGTAATGGCGTTCAAACCACCCCCTGTTTCCACCCCCAAACGGTCACTTCCTGTCAATCAATCTGCAATGGGCCTCCATGGTCTGCGTGAACGCACAGCGGATGCACTGCTGCCTTTGCACATGCGCACTGTGATGCATACGCATGCGCAATGGCAAATAATCGCTCGATCTGCGTGCAAATTACAGTTGCGTTTATTTCTGAATCAGGCCCATAGTCATTACGAAGTGCTGTGAATAAGGCACAATGATATACCTTAATATGCTATTCTTTGGGGTTGATCCTATTTGGTGAGAGGGGGGCATAGAATCACCGGCAATGGCACAGAAATTCCCATACCATAGAGCTGCAAATAGGATTATCCTTATTTCTGTACATCTGACTTATGTATGTGGTACTTCTAGAATGATAAACGCATTACTATAAATGATTTTGTTGGTAGTGTGTATAGTATTTTTGTTACAATTTTAAATTACATCAACAATGTTAGTCTATTCACTGTGCTTACATACTGGGCACTAGGACCCAGTCTGCAGGGAGGTCTGACCTCCAGCCTGATGTGCTACTGCCATTTTACTGTGAAGAGTGACATGGTGGGAGACAGTAGTCTCCTACTTAGCTCCTAAAGAGAACCTGGCTAATAC
The DNA here is from genome assembly GCA_031769625.1 of Taudactylus pleione. Lineage (NCBI taxonomy): Eukaryota > Metazoa > Chordata > Amphibia > Anura > Myobatrachidae > Taudactylus > Taudactylus pleione. Next base: position 2,649,929 of record JAUIMM010000559.1, on the reverse strand, counting down.
CTGCATTTAAAGCTGTTCCAGCATCCCTGCACTGCTACCTGCAAGCAGCATACACTCCACTCCATTACCAGTGTACATGTAACAGTGGGTACGCCTGTAACTGCTACCTCTCAATAAATCAACTCCACTGGTTAGGTAACTGGGCTGTTCTTAGTTTGAGTCATCTGCTGCTGTGTGCCTACATAACTGTGCATAAGACACACCAGGCCTGCACATACATCATTTCCAACAAAAAACACTGTGACACCTAGACCATGTGCTGTCTATGCTGTCATCATGACACCTGTGTTGCCCTTAACTTAAGGAATATGGAAATGTATTTTTTGTCTCTTGAAAACATCATAGATCAATGTTTCCAAACTCATTCCTCAGGGAGCACTAACAGTGCATATCCAGGTCTTCTCACAGAGGGGCCTATTCATCATCGAAAGCTGTATGGCCTATGATGATTAAGTATTGAACTCGCTGCGAGGAATACGTACCAACTCGCAGTGGGAGAAATGTGCCACCGGAGCATTTCATCATTGCGGACAACTGCTCCGAAAAGCAGATGTCCCTGTGGTTAGTATCACAGCTACTTCTGTAGCTGCATTACTTACCTGCTCCCCGTTGTCCAGGCTATGCATGCGTGACCTCGGATCACGCATGTGCAAAGCCGCCGCGGAGGTAGTGATGAGGTGGGGAAGGTCTTTACATACACGTAACTCCTTCCCATAGGAAGGAGCGGGGATCCGAGAACAAGCGCCGTCTTAAGATGGCGCTTGTTCTTGGCAGCAAACTCCGAAAACTTTCAGTTTTCAGAGTTTGCTGAATACCAAGGGAGTCCTATCGGACCCCTGATGATGAATGTCCCGGTAACTTCAATATGCAGAAACTAGAGTTTCCACATGGTTACCGGGCCAATTATCGTTTGATGAATAGGCCCCAGAATCACAAGTGAAATAATTTGCTCCAACTGTGGACCAAGTAGGAAAAATGGAAACCATGCACTGTTAGTGCTCCCTGAGGAAGGAGTTTGGGAAACACTGCCATAGAGGCATAAACATTTTATTCTCTTTTCGCACCTGAAGTTTATGAGAGTACTTAACCTTTTACTGTTCTGTTGCTATACAGTCATGCTGTCAGTCTTTGTAACATACTATGTGTAAATATTCATATGTAATTTCCCTGCAATAAATAAACCTGATTTTTATTCAGCTTTTCCTCAATAGTTATAGTATTACGTTTTACATAAGCCATAATACTGGCATGCAGAATAGTATAAGTGCATATTGTTATATATTGTGTTTATATTTTCACTCTTTCCTGATACTGATTTGTCTGATTTGCGGTCTGGAGTGGTCCCAATAAGGAGAAAAGCTTTTACTACCAAGTATCATAATCATCCTGTCTTCTACCATCAGACAAATTGAATTAGTGATTATGCTGTGTCCAATACTAATCTATTTCCTGGAACTGGACACTTCCCTTTGTTATAATAACTCTAATAAAGCCAAGTGCTCAAAAACAAATAATATAGTTGGTACAGTTTATTCTTGTTTGTAATTAATCTTTTTACATACTTGTAAAAAAAAAACATGTAAACCATAATGACCTTATTAACTTCCTTTTCCTTTTGATAACAGGAAACAGGTAAAAGGTGCTTGAGAAAGAAGAAAATATATCATGTATCAAAGCATTTTATGACAGCACATTTTTCTTTACCTAAAAATGTGAGACACACATCTATATTATAAATCCATACGTGATTTTTTCTCTAATTGTCCAAGATCTGTGGAAAAATAAAATTTTTGTTCTAGGGGTTGATAATGAGATGGGTACTGTGGGCCTTATTCAGACCCCCTTGCAAGCGGGTCGATGTTGCCCAAGTGCACATGCGCACGACGGAGGCGGCTCCGTCGTGCGCATGCGCGAGACCCGAATAACAACGACAAAGCCGTCGTTAAGGGTCTTGCACCAAAGGGGGTGTGCTGTTGATGGTGATTGACAGCACGCACCCTTTGGTGGGCGTGCCGGGGGCGTGGCTGCCCAGACTGAGGCGTTCCCTTGGGAACGCCTACCGTCTGGGGCCGGCCCCACTGACATCACTAGTGATGTCAGTGGGAGTGCTTTTGGCTCTGATAGCGCAAAAGCACTCCAGGGCTTGCGGCAGCGAGACCCTACCGCAAGGGACTCGTCGCAAGCCCGATGGTCGCGATGGTCTTGACCATCGCGACCATCATTTTGGCCGCTCGCTATAGCTGTGGGTGGTCACCCACAGCTATGCGAGCGGCCAGGAGGCGGCTACAAAAAGTAGGAGGGACGGCCCTGATTCAGAGCGAGCGCTCTGTCAGAGCGTCCGGCTCTGAATCAGGGCCTGTGTTTGCTTAACTTGTGCTTGGGAGGGGATAAAGCTGGCCGTACACTATACCAACTTTCCTTCAACCATCCAACTAGTTGGTTGGTTGGCATGAAAGTCCGGTAATGTATGGGAGCAAATGATAATCAGCAATTTGCTCCCAAACGCCAGAAAACACGAAAAAGGTAATTCATGCAAGTTGGTTAAATCTATTTGATTTAACCAACTTGTCTGAATAACAGCTTTTGTCCATTTTCCGACGTTTGGGAGCAAATGGCTGATTGTCATTTGCTCCCATGCATTACCGGACTTTCATGCCAACCAACCAACTAGTTGGATGGTTGGAAGAAAGTTGCTCTGACCTGGACGCAGCTGCATATACACCTGTCAGGAGCTATACCTACAGTATTGTGCCTTTTGAAGATTCATGGAAGATTCATTATCTGTACTGTTAAAAAGGGTTCTAAATAGAATGCTAGACTGAAGCAGGAGGGACGGCTCAAAGCAATGGGTGAAGGTGTATGTTCTGTCTGGTTTAGGGACACCACTTCACTTTCTACCTTGGCTCTAAAAGATATTAAGGATCTCTAGCTCCACAACTGGTCCAACCCTCGACTTTGAAGCAAAGTTAGGCAGGGGAAAGGTGTCTCTTTCCTTTCCAATAGCTCTCAACCCGGACTATCCTTCTGCCCCCTTTAGAGACATTTGGCCTGTGGTCCCATCTGGGAATTATACGGGTGGTACAGCTGGTTGTTAATGGTAGGTTACATTCCTTTCACGATCTGCAACAGAAATACACCCTTCCAGTCAATGAATTACGGAGGTTCTCATACTAAAGCATCCTTTATCAGCTCCCTGATAAAGAAGCGTTTAACAGCAATCTTGATGGCCCTCTCTGTAATAGAAATGTTCAAATTACACTTATTTTCATCGGTAAGAAAAGCAACTGCAAGTATGGCTTCAACTTTTCATTTTGCATTTGGGTACACAATACTTTATGCTTTCACCATTCTTGGACACTTGTTTTGAATTTCATGACCTATGGTAGATTTCCATTCTTGCCAATCGCAATTTGATTTAGAGTCATGGAGTGTCTAAGGTACACAGCAAACAAGTCCAGCAAACTCCTCACTATACTTTCTTGAACGTTCCCCTTGTTGGTTCTCATGGAACTCATGTTCCTCAAATGGTTGTTTATATTTGTTGTAAATAACCATTTGCTTTAAGCAGCAGGCATATACAGCAACACAAGTCTCTATGGCTGTATGATACTCTGTTACACATAAACTTAAGTAGTTTCATGAAACACAATGCCCCGTGATAGTATGAGCTTCTTGTTGTTAGGGTCCCATAGGCTCTGTATACAATATTGTAGCATGATGCACTCCAGTGGCGTAACTATAAATTTTGCTCCCCCATGCCAAAAAAGTTTCAGGCGACCCCCCCCCAAAGATCAAACACACCCAAAGACGACGTTTAAGGTGTGTGGTTACATGATACAGCAATGTGCCTTACACATTATGACACACTAAGTAATGCCACTTATAACACAGTGTGCCACACCGGAATGCCCCTTACAACACATTATGCCACACCGGAATGCCCCTTACAACACATTATGCCACAGAGCAATGCCCCTTACACATGCCACACAATAATGCCACGTATAACACATAATGACATACAGTAAAGCCCTTATAACAAATTTAAGCCATGCTGTAATACCCCTATTTCACATTATGCCACACTGTAATGCCACATACAACACATTATGCCACACAGTAATGCCCCTTACACATTATGCCACACAGTAATACCCCTAATATTGGTTGCCACCAGTAGTGAGCCCCCTGTAGTTGCCCCCAGTAGTGAGCCCCCAGTAGTTGCCCCCTGTAGTGAGCCCCCTGTAGTTGCCCCCAGTAGTGAGCCCCCTGTAGTTGCACCTAGTCGATCCCAATAGTGAATCCCCTGTAGTTGCCCCCAGTAGTGAGCCCCCTGTAGTTGCTCCCCTCCCCGCGCGCACACAAACACACAAAAAAACCCCCAAACAAACACTTACCTTTATTCCCGCTCCACTGCTGCTGCCGTCCATACCCCGGCGTCCTCTCCTTGGCACTATGGGAGTGACATCATGATGTCACTCCCATAGTGCTCTGCGGGACCCGGAAGACGGAGCTCACTCCTGAGCTCCGTCCCCGGGCGTCCACTCCTCGGCACTATGAACCATTCTCCTTCTTAATTGGCACAGCATTAAACCCTCCCTAAGATGATGGCCTGGTCCCCCCTTAAGGGTAATGACCAACTGGCCGCTATCAAAAGGCAAATGCTACCCAGGCACTCTTACGCTATAATAGGCCACCTAGGAGCACTGCTTCCTGCCAAAAGCTTGGCTTAAAGAGCCGAGCCCCGTCACCCATTAGGAAATAATCGCACTCCCAAGAAGACTGCAATGCTTTGAATAGAAAATTCTAGCCCTGCGCCCATGAGGTGTACTCCATCGGGCATATAAAAACTCCTTTCCCTGTAAGGCAATCGAAGGTGCCAATATAACACATATGTCAATTAGTGACCGGACTAGACATTACCGCCAGATTACCCTACTGCTTGCCATCTCTAGTAGACTATTTGCAGGTCCCGCCTAGTAGCAAGTATAAGGTCAATGCATTTGCAAGCACCCCGACCATTGCCCCCTCAATGCACGAACAATCGGGGTTCCAAATCTGGCATCTGCTGTCCATAAACATCTAATAAAGGCCACCCCAGAGCATGCCCCTAAAACCAAACCACTGGTACTAATTAGTACCTAATAAATGCAGGGCCTGAAATGCTAAAAGATGCCCATTGGCCCAATAGATACATGAATGTCCCCTGAAACACACCCGACAGTTAGCATTCCTATAAACCCGCAAAAAGGTGTAAATCACGTTCGGATATGCTTATACAATTTATAGAATAACAGCCTAGCCAAGGGAAGGAAAACAATAGTTGGGTGACCAACATTCGACAAAGGAAAGTAAACAGAACAACCCGTTGGAAAGAACTTATCTACTGTATAAGTTCCAGCGACTCAAAAATCCCGAACACAGAAAGATACAAAGAGAGCAGCATTAAACATAAAGTGATCTCGATGTCCCCTTTAGCCCGGTGAGATCGCTCGCCAAAACTTCGCACCCTCTCGAGTGCCTGCTTGAAGGATTGGTACACCTCACAGCAAACTGCCAAATCTAATGCAGCGTTGACGTATCACCGCTCTGGGTATGAAAGATGCTGAATAAATGTAAACTTACCCGTCACCCTCCTAGGTACAAACCCAAAAAATCCTTTACCAGGGAAAGACAATAAAGGGCCACACATGTGCCCCAATCTAACCTCCACTACCAAATTACTCCTAACCACTTCCAGGTGATTGCGTATGGACTGAAGGTTCCGTTTGGAATATGATGTATATATTGCACATTAAGAGCGACCCAAAACCCAAATTAGAGCCCTCTAACACTATGTAATGCCCCCTTGCTGCTCATTTCTTCCCCTCAACCCGCTCCTGCACTGCCAACACGGCTATATTACTGGCCAATGGCCATCACCACATGGCATTCCGATATTCAATGCACCTACACCCGACTCCCTGTTGTACCAGGCATTATTCAACGCATAGTCTTCAACGCGCCCGGCACTTGATGTACTTGGACAGGCTGGTCAGTGCTGCTTCCAGGCTATCACGGAACCCATGGGTACACAGGACTGACGAGTAACCTTGGACCAAAAAACTCCATGTCCCTGAATCACGAACTAAAACACTGCCTAACATTCCTGCTTCTTCCTGAAAACTGCATGTTTTGCAGCATATCCATGTATTCCCCACAGAGTGCTCCAGCAAACTCACCGTGAATACGAACAAGCCAATTAACCAAATCAGGTATGAACGATGGTAACCGACCCCAAAAAGTCAACGAGGCCTTCACCCGGTTTAAGCCTTTCAGCATCCACCGTACTGGCAAACATGCCTACAAACTTGCCTTTTCTAATAAACTCCCTGAACCCAGAGTACATGGGAGCATAAACAAACTCCACACAGTTGGGACCAAGGCTGGAAATGAACCCTCAAAGTCTGCACTGAGAGGCGGTAATGTTAACCTCTACCTCTTCTGTTCTGCCATAACTTTTACCTCCAATCTCCTAATTAGAGCTGCGTTTGCACAATGGACTCCATCCCCCCCTGCAACCGTGACCCTAGCTGTTAAAATAATACTAGATCTCTTTGGGATTTTATGCTTACCCCTAATCTTTTGCGCCAAACACCTCTGTCAAAGTCAAATAATTGGGTATGGTCACTTATAAATATTATCTGACAATATAGTCGTCTATAGTCTAATGGCGTGTTACTAGGACGCTACTTTGCGTCGGTGCAGTCCAATGCGCACAAATGCGAATGCACACATGTATTCACATACACACACACATACACAGATGAACATATGTGAATTCCACACACAGACGCACATATGCGAACACATACATATAAAATGGTTCCCACACATTATAGTTAATAACCAGAGTTATTAAAGGTATTGTTAGCTAATAATTATGATGTGAGATGTACTTAAAGGAGATCTAAGGTTCAGAATACATTGAACATGTCATGTTTGGTATAATACTAAATCCCTGTTTATTTGCAGACATCCGTATCTATCGGCAAAGAAGTCGCATCATGCGTCCGCTAGTTATGGATGATAGGGAGTTATTAAGTAGAATGTTATTACTTGTATGCAGTGTGGTAGCCAGTTTTAACTAGTTCTTCGGCGGGAAGACACACAATGTGACCGTTGGAGGACTGATCCATACCCCTGATGACACCGTATGAACTGACCAGAAGCAAGAACCAATGAGATTGACCAGAAGCAAGAACCAATGAGAACCTTCCAACTTGTCCATTTGTTATCTCTGTAACCTGTACCATATATAGGCTTGTATCCTGACCTCAGTGTACAGACATCTTCTTTGCGACCGCAGACTTCTGGACTGAATGACTGTATACTGAGACCAGTGCGCACGTGTATGTATCGGCTGTAATCATTGTTTATTTCATTGCTTTTTACTCTAATTGTTAAACTTCCATTGTGTTACCCCTTTTTACATAAATAACTTTTGTGCTTTGGAACCACATGATTAGACTGGAAAGCAAATCTTTCTAAAGCAACTTGCACTAAAAAATAGCGACTGAACGGCATTAATAGATGGGGGCTCGCGACTGATATCATGCTACCGGAGGATACACATAGCATACGGATTTCGGTTCCTCAACAAAGGGTGGACGCGTCATATACAGGCAAGAACCAATCCTGCAAGGCAACAAGGCAACAATGTGATTGATATCCAGCAGCGGACTACCCCTGTCAGGCAGCTGCTCACATTGCCCGCTGCATCCTGCTGACGTCATCAATTGCGGCCGCACTCAGCCAGACGCCGGTGGCACACATGGAGCAAAAGCCAAGGCCAGGCTTAGCTCCACTAATAACCATCGAAACCCAGACCTGTCCCGCAGAGACTGCCCATCAGAGGGAAAGGTAGGGACAGTTTCAGGGTTACAGCAAACGGCATAATATACTTGAAACCGGACTTCACCTTACACATCAAATCCTCAAAAAGGAGTTATAAACACTGTTTACTAATATAATAATTTTCTTTACAGGTGCCACTAGTGTAGGGTTCTGCATATTGCCTACACCAGTCTGTGCGGGTGTGGGGCAGTAACCTGCCAGCAGTCCTTTCAGGGTCAGTAGATGGTTCAGGAGAGCCACCTTCCAATCAACTAACAATATTGGATCAGAACCTCTATACACACCTTCCTATACCTTCTAAGATTGACGCTAGTTTGCGTACGCAGTCACACCATAAATAAAGACTTAGACATAGAACCTGTGGTTCCAAAGCACAAGTGATATTCAGGTAAAAGTTCAGACAGTTACACGCAATTGATCAAGACACAATGTAGGCGCAAAAGTAAATCATACAGACCACAAGTACAGTATATGTACGCAGGCGCTTCTAGACCCAGAGATAGGCTTCAGCAAGAGACCCCTCGTCATTCAGCATTCAGCACGAAGACTCCCAAATAGTGTCCGTGCACCCATACTTATACCCCCCCAGTATAAACAAGACAAAAGGTATGTCTGTTGCTGATGTCATTGGTTCTCAGAGGTGAAGCATCTGTTACAGTGCATCTAACAGGCTGGTTCAAACAGACTTTCCCTGCCTCTAACAGCTAGGGGTCTTCCTCCTCACGCCTTCGTCAGCATCCTAATGGAGCATACACACGGTCAGATTTGTCAGACTTGTCAGACTTGTCAGATGAACGATTGAACTATTTGAACAATTTTACCAAAGTTTTGAATGATTTGAACGATTGAACGATTTTTGACTGCATTAAAATGAATGGAATCGTCCAAGTCTGACTGCAAACACATCAGATGTCAGATATCGTTATCTGACAAACGGGAATGCGCATCGTTGATCGTCCATCGTTCAGGTATGTCAGATATGTCACATTTTCCTTCAGATATGAACGACTGAACGATTTTTACATCGTTATCGTTCATATCTGAAGGAAAAATCTGACCATGTGTATGCACCATAACAGTTGAATCTAAAATATACATTTTGGTTGCTTGTATGTTCTGCGGTCCATAACTCGAGAATGCATGATGCGATCTCCTCACCAATAGCACCGGGAAAATGTGGAAAGAGTACGCATCAGAACAACTCCAAGAATGACGTGTTTATCTTAGATAATTCCTTAGTTAACAAATATCTTTATTTCTTAGCATTTAAACTAACTGAACCTTCTTGAATCATACACTTTAAAGCTTATTGAACCTTATGTATGAATATGAAATGTGTGGGTATTCGGGGTTTGGTATAAAGACATATTAATGTGTGTATGGAGATGGGTGCATTTGATTCTAACATTTTAGCAGCGTGGCATGCTGGGCTAGGTAGTTCTACATGTCCTGTCAACAAGCCCCCCCATCTTTCCTGTGTTCAAAGGAAAGATACCTCTTTTGTCCTCCTAGACTCTTGTGTGAAATGCAAATGTATTATCACCTCAAGCTGTGAAGTTTTTGGGACCATCCTGTCTAGTTCAGACAGATCCAATTGTGTATATCAATGCCTGGATTATATTACAATTGTCACAACTTTACTTTATCTGCATCCAGGGATTCCCAAATTTGTATGTAAAAATACCCTTTGTCTATTTCTATTTACTTTTACTCAGAAAGCTTGTTTTTTTCAGTTGCCCTTGGTAGATTAACATTGCCATCTGTTCTTAGCACCTGGATTGTAACTTGAAATGACGCTGGTCATAAAATGGCGTATTGCAGATTCTTGTTTCTAAAATGGAATCTAGCTGCCATTTGCAAGATGGCGTCGCGCACGCTTCAATTTTAAACTGATCTTGTCTCAACTAATAATCCAGTTTTTGGAAAAGATTTCTGGACTGCACAACCTGACTATATATACAATGGGAGGTGCTACCTGATGAGACTAATTGCAGGCACAGAAACAGACAAAATCTCAGGTGCACAACTCCAAATCATCAAATATATATATATATATATAAATGCAATAACATTTTGCAATCAATAGAGGTTTTTAGCATAATCATGGCCAAGCTTATGGGCCTACCCACCATATCCAGGTAACCTCTTTCGGGTAGGTCCCTAACATACTAAGGTTCAAATCCAGAGCGCAGGACCCCCCAAAACCGGCCAGGCTAAGCCGCCCCAGGGCACCACCATAGTAAGAAAAGTGCAGTGTAAAGAGATAGTTAGGAGCAGCTGCTGCTGCATATACAGAATGAAAATAAAAAAGTGAAGTACATATATATTAGACACACAGTGAAGGGTTAAAATGTGTTATATAGGAAAATGTGTTATACTGCAGTGCCCTGAGACAGACCAACCAACGCAATCCAGGGGGACCCATGCCCCAAAAATGAACCAAAATTGCACTACTGTATATAACTTGTAGGACTTACCTAGAATTGTGCCTAATACAGTGTGCATATACATTACCATACTCCATGCTTTTAAACCAATAATGAAGGGTGCCAGTCCAGAATGAGGGCGTCTCCTTTCCCTCAGATGTGCAACAAAGCACATTAAATGGAGTATATGGAAAAGATTTCTGGACTGCACAACCTGACTATATATACAATGGGAGGTGCTACCTGATGAGACTAATTGCAGGCACAGAAACAGACAAAATCTCAGGTGCACAACTCCAAATCATCAATAATATATATATAAATGCAATAAAATTTGGCAATTTGCATTTATATATATATTATTGATGATTTGGAGTTGTGCACCTGAGATTTTGTCTGTTTCTGTGCCAATAATCCAGTTTTCACAGTCCACCCTTTGATAGCGAACAACATGCTATCACAATCTGCTATTTAAATTTAATTTATGCTTACATTTACATATTATTTAGTGTTATTCTGGGATGGCACAAGATGGTTCTTAATCCATCAATAATGTGTCTCTGAGTGGGGACATAAAACTACTATTATACGCACACCACGGATCTTGGAAGATCATGTGAAAGATGTGGGGATGCACCAGTCTTATAACAGCAGTCTTGAAGGGGAATTGAGACTTTACATTGTCTGAGGTGTTCTTATAATTAACATTTTAATAATACATTCTATGCATGTCTAAATATAATACATTAAATGATGGTACTTCCTAGCTCAGGGTTGTAATGCAGTTCTGTATCTACCTCGGTATACATATTATAATTTCTGACCACCATCATAGTTTCATTCTTTCGTTTCACTCTGTTTTTACATTTTCCACACTTCAACACAATAGGAACACACCAGACACATCATATTTCTTTTGCCTCTGTGTTCATATTGTGTGTGAAGATAGGGTGACGGTGTGTTTTTATTTATACCCAGCATTTCAACATGTGTGAGGGTCATAGCTTCTGGAAGTATTTTTCCCAAATAACATAACAATTACAATACTAAAATTGGTCAGAAACTCCCCTGATTGGCATTGCACTTCTCCTCCTGACTCCACTCCATCAGCTCCGCCATCAGCTCACATCTCCTTTATCGGTCCCCCATCACAGACACTGAGTATCCCCAAACAGATCATCATGACAAAAACTCTTGAAAGAAAAAGAACTAGGATGACCACAGCAGACCACTCCGTTGCTGGAAGCACTGATCTACACATTTCTTTAGCTCAGATATCTCACCGTCACCTTTTTAATCCTTCCGGCACAAGCTCGCAATCGATAGGTCCACGTTATCGGCCTTGTCTCTGCCTTGTATCTCCACCAGTTGGTTAACCTCCCTATAGTGAGTGGAATGGACCCACGTATCTTCCTCGGCCACCCTTTGAGGATATTGTATCGTCAGATACGGACCTTTCCACCGATCAGTCAAATAACCTGAGCTAAAAAAATTTGTATCATAACAAATTCTCCAGATTTGACATCATGACAATTTGCATTAGACATGTTAATAACACTTTCAATTTCGGTTATTCTCATTCATCTTCGTGAGACCTTGCACAGTAACCTCATTATCATATTTTCACATGAGGCTGCCTGTTTGAACAGTATCTCAAAGGGGGGGAAAATAAAGGAAAAGACAGTCTGGGATAATCTCAGTGTTGTTACCCATCATCTTACACATGTTCTTGGAGACATCACCTGTAAAATAAGTCCCCCTATCATTTTTAATAATTCTAAGGATATAGTATCTGCATACAGGTTCCTGCAATTAAATTTTGTTATTAATAGCTACTGCTCTAAATAATGCCTGTGCCACTGGGTTGGATAATATTCCGAGTAGTTGACCTTAGCCTGGCATGGCTGCCGTTTATCCTTAGCAACCTTGTGTCCTGTGAGTGGGAGACAAAGCACAACAGTTTAATATCATTTAAACATGACCTAAAATACAACAATAAATCATCCACATTTTACATTAGAACAGATCCATTGATAGGTTGAAAAGATTATAAACAGTCATATAAGGCCTGGGAGAAGATACTGGGGTTACCTATGAACCCATGGGAAACTCGTGTTCCTGTGTGGTGTTCTTCACTTTGCAGTACTTACTTATGTGTCCTACTTGGTGACCGTTAAAACATAATTTTGAACGGGGTGGATGAAAAGATTGTTGTGGGATTTGAGCAAGAGGGAAAGGTGGTGGGTATGGGTAAGGATAGGGAGGGTAAGGATATTGTGGGGGATATGAGTATGGGACCTGTGGTTGTGTATGATATGTGGGGTAAGGATGTGTTTGCTGTGGTGTGGGATTGGTGAGGACGTGTAATTGTTCAGGTGCAGGTGTGTGTGGGTGCAGGTGTGTCGGTTGGCTGTGATGTTATTGTCATTCCTTCCAGAGCTTGTATACTGACAGCCATTAGTTTCTCGCTCTGGGCTTCTCTCTTTTTGGAAATGTTTTTATCATGTTCTATGGCAGACTGTATGAGGTTATCTATAGTAAGTCCCCTCCTGCCAGGTTGTGAGGTCTGAACCCGAATCTTTAAATCGTCTTTCAGACCGTCCATGAGTACCGTGACTATCATTCCCCTGTGGTGAGTGCTATCTTTAATATCTTCTATCCCAGTGTACTGGGTGATAGCCTGCAGAGCCCGATCACAATAGTCTCCTGCAGTTTCACTCTCCTTTTGCTTAATTGTGAAAATTTTGTTCCAGTTAACTACTACTGGAAAATATATACCCAATTGAGTCACAATGCGGGAAATGTTACCTTGGTTTACTTGGTCTGTTAAGGGAATGTCGCCATCCAATACACAATCTGTCGGTATTGCGTGGTAGACAGGCCCTTAACACCACACGCCAATCTTTATTAGTGGGCTCATGAGAACTACCCAAATTTCTCAAAAATCTTTGACATTTGGCTAGTTCCTTTTTGAGATTGGGGAAATCATTTATGATGGAATTTAGTTCTGCTCTTGTCCATGGACAATGCATTACTACTTCCCTCGTGGGCACTACACTGTTTGCATCTGCATTTCCATTCGGAACAGTTATTGTCCGAATGGGATGCAGACCGGCAGCGTTGCTACCTCTGACCTGGTTACCTGACTGGGGGTTTAATCTGCTGCTGCTACGTATGGTATTAACAACTTCCTCTATGGGTGCAGAGTGTGTTAACACTTCCCTTGCTGTTACCGATGGAGATGGCGGCACCACCCATGATTGTGGTGATGCAGCATCTATCATTTGCACAGCATGGGAAATGGCAGACATTACAATAGGCTCATCATCCGTATCATGAACATTTTCTTTATAATTGTTTAAGAGAGGGTACAAGTTGCTTGTTACATTTTTATGGGTATTTTTGGTAACTGTACTTACACCTCCATCCACATAGGGCGGGGGAGGTGCGTGTGAACTGCTGGCAATACTCTCCACGATGCTACCTTGCCGCATGTGCGCGCCATTTAGCGGCTCGCCCGTATTGCAATTCAGCGTCGCGGATGTATTTTCTGGCAATGCGCTCGCGTTTGCACATTGTTAAGCCACGCATCCCCTTCATGCTGCCATAGTTTTAAACATTCAAAATATTTAACCTTTTTCTCTCGGGAGCGCATGAAACTGATGTGATCCCGGACATTCTCTAATACATTTTTATCGAAACTACCAATTCTGGGAAACGGTCTAACACTCTTTCTCGTCATATTAAACCATAAATCACAATACCTTATTGCATAAGTACCGTACTTAGTATGCATAATACGACGGGCCGATCCAATCGGAGCTTTCATTAGCAGCACATCATTGTCTAACATCTTTACTGTTTGCGTGGCTCCCATTCTGAGACAACTCCTACGCTTTTCAATAGAGACTTAAACTGGTGAAAGACAATCTAGATACTCTCACTTACCTACGGACGAAATTTCTACATGCGCCCGCTCACCTACGGAAGAAATTTTAGATGCCCCCGCCCACTTACGGAAGAAATTCTAGATGCTCCCCGCTCACCTATTATCTCTCAGCTCACAATCACACCTAGTGCGGCTCAACTACAATGCTCAAATATTATTGAACACTGCAGTCACACTGAGAGCCGGTCCCTAACAAAAATAACAAACCATACACCTGCTCTATGTACTGAACGGTAAGCTGCTTACCGAGCGACTAGCACTTAGCCCTTAAAGGTCATACGGTGCCTTTAACTGTAGGGAACAAGTTACCCCAACAAAACACTCACTGTTACACACTTTTTCCTGCGCAGAAAAATACACGTTAACCCAGATATTGGTAATATTTAAAAAAATGTAAACCTCAACAGCTTTGTTCAAACACGTGGCAGCACAACCGGAAGTACGTATATGCTATTGTACGACCAGCCACATACACAATAATGCGACCACCCTACAACCGTATAATGGCTTTTAACTGCATACGCAAAAGTGCGTCTTTCTATGCGCAAACCTGCGACTTAGCCGCGTACTCAGTACTGCGACACCCCTTTAAACGTAAGGTTCTATCAACAGAGGAAAACAAACTTTTTCTTCCCTGGATTCTAGTCAGCTCCCTTGATTCACACGGAGACGGATAGCGATTTTTCAGCACAAAGCGGTTGCAGGCAAACCCTGCATGTGGCCACTCCACCCTTTGCTGAAATATCGATGACCGTATGTACCGTGTGAGCAGGTAAATGACTTCACTAAGAGCCCCCAACTAACAATATTGGATCAGAACCTCTATACACACCTTCCTATACCTTCTAAGATTGACGCTAGTTTGCATACGCAGTCACACCATAAATAAAGACTTAGACATAGAACCTGTGGTTCCAAAGCACAAGTGATATTCAGGTAAAAGTTCAGACAGTTACACGCAATTGATCAAGACACAATTTAGGCGCAAAAGTAAATCATACAGACCACAAGTACAGTATACGTACGCAGGCGCTTCTGGACCCAGAGATAGGCTTCAGCAAGAGACCCTTCGTCATTCAGCATTCAGCACGAAGACTCCCAAATAGTGTCTGTGAACCCATACTTATACCTCCCCAGTATAAACAAGACAAAAGGTATGTCTGTTGCTGATGTCATTGGTTCTCAGAGGTGAAGCATCTGTTACAGTGCATCTAACAGGTTGGTTCATGCAGACTTTCCCTGCCTCTGACAGCTAGGGGTCTTCCTCCTCACGCCTTCGTCAGCATCCTAACAGTTGAATCTAAAATATACATTTTGGTTGCTTGTAGGTTCTGCGGTCCATAACTCGAGAATGCATGATGCGATCTCCTCACCGATAGCGCCGGGAAACTGTGGAAAGAGTACACATCAGAAAACTCCAAGAATGACGTGTTTATCTTGTATAATTCCTTAGTTAACAAATATCTTTATATCTTAGCATTTAAACTAACTGAACCTTCTTGAATCATACACTTTAAAGCTTATTGAACCTTATGTATGAATATGAAATGTGTGGGTATTCGGGGTTTGGTATAAAGACATATTAATGTGTGAATGGAGATGGGTGCATTTGATTCTAACATTTTAGCAGTGTGGCATGCTGGGCTAGGTAGTTCTACATGTCCTGTCAGCAAGCCCCCCCATCTTTCCTGTGTTCAAAGGAAAGATACCTCTTTTGTCCTCCTAGACTCTTGCGTGAAATGCAAATGTATTATCACCTCAAGCTGTGAAGTTTTTGGGACCATCCTGTCTAGAGTTCAGACAGATCCAATTGTGTATATCAATGCCTGGATTATATTACAATTGTCACAACTTTACTTTATCTGCATCCAGGGATTCCCAATTTGTATGTAAAAATACCCATTGTCTATTTCTATTTACTTTTACTCAGAAAGCTTGTTTTTTTCAGTTGCCCTTGGTAGATTAACATTGCCATCTGTTCTTAGCACCTGGATTGTAACTTGAAATGACGCTGGTCATAAAATGGTGTATTGCAGATTCTTGTTTCTAAAATGGAGTCTAGCTGCCATTTGCAAGATGGCATCGTGCACGCTTCAATTTTAAACTGATCTTGTCTCAGCTAATAATCCAGTTTTGACACAACATTCTGGAGCTCCAAGCAGTCTTTCAGGCTCTGCATCTGGTCCAGTTTAATTCCAACAATGCAACTGCCATTGCCCACATCAACCTTCAGGGAGGCACTCGCAGTTGCAGTGCTATGAAGGAAGTGAGTCACATTCTCAGCTGGGCAGAGCTTCATCTTCCTGCTTCGTTGATGGTCTTCATTCCAGGGGTCCAGAATTGGGAAGAAGACATCCTAAGCCACCAAGATGTTCACTCAGGGGAGTGGGCTCTTCATCATCTATCAACTTCTGGTTCATCACTGGGGCCTATCGGATGTCGCCTTGATGGCATCTCGACACAACCACAAGCTGCCGAGGTAATGTTGTTGCACAGGGATTCGGAAGCTCTTCTGTTGGATGCCTTAGCTGTTCAGTGGGTCTTTCATTTCATGTACGTAGTCCCTCCAATGTCGCTTATTCCGTGGGTTGTCCGCAAATTAAAAGTGGAAGGTGGCACCATGATCCTAGTGGCTCCCGATTGGCCGCAACGAGATTGGTACATGGATCCTCAAGGCCTCCATCTTCTATCTGGAACTGCCCCATCTCACTTTGACAGGGTGGCTCTTGAGACATCCATCCTGAGGATCAAGGGCTTTTCCAGGTCAGCCATTTGTACCATGGTCAGTACCTGTGGCCTTAACCTTAGGTATTTTTGTTTATCCTGGGTTCTCTCCTCTACTCTTTCAGAGATGGATTAGATTGTTGCCTGATGTCAGAACTTTCTTTTAGGGAGTCCTCCATGTGCAGCCCCCCTTTGTTTCTCTGGTGGCTCCATGGGACTTGTCTTTAGTGCTTAGGGCTCTTCAGTCTTCTCCTTTTGAGCCTTTTGAGTAGGTGGACATTCGCTGGCTCACATGGGAACCTATGTTCCTTCTGACCATCGCATTGGCTTGGAAAGTGTCGGACTTGAGTGAGCTCTTGTGTCGCTCTCTTTTTCTGGTCTTTCACATGGATTGGGCCGTTCTTCGGACATGGTTAGGCTACCTTCCAAAGGTAGTTTTTCAGTTCCACATCAACCAGGAGATTGTGGTTCCGGCTTTTCAGTCACATGATTTTTCACCAAAGGAGACCTATTTGGAGGTGGTGAAGGCCCTCCAGATCTATGTAAACTGAATTAGGGGTATCCATAAGTCAAAATCCCTTTTTGGTGCTCTATGGCTTTCACAAATGGGATGGCTGGCTACAAAGCAGACTTTGGCTCACTGGCTCCGTTTGGCCATCCACCATGTGTGTACGATGGTCGACCTTCCTGCACCGGTGGTGGTGACAGCTCATTCCACCAGGTCGGTAGGTACTTCTTGGGCAGAGCAGCAGAGTAGCTTTGCAGGGCGGCTATGTGGGCAGAAAGAGCATCCCCTTAGGGAGCGATTGCTTTGGGACATTCTAGCGTTGTCCCTGTGCCCCCTATGAAAGTGAAGAAGAAAAGGAGATTTATGTTCTTACCTGGTTAAATCCTTTTCTTCGAGAGCCGTAGGGGACACAGGGCACCCACCCTGATGCACCTGGCTTGCAGGGGGGTTTTCTGTCTCTGGTTCCCCTAGCTATCTCTTCAGTTTGTTTGGATCTGTGTGTGTGCCAGTCTTCCTATTTCTTGCTACTGCCTTGAGCTTGCTTACTTAACTGGCCTGGCTGGTGTGGGGTATAGGGGAGAAAGAGGCTGGGCTGCCTGGGAAGTCAAAGACTTTTACTGTATGGTGCCCAGTCCCTTCTGCACAGCCTATACCCCAGCATTGTCCCTGTGTTCCCTATATATCTCAAAGAAAAGGATTTAACCAGGTAAGAATATAATTCTCCTTTTTCTAAACTTAATTTTGATCATTGCCCACTCATGATTTCCTATTAGGATTGAGTGCTTATAGACATTCATTACCCAATTTGTTTAGTTTATTTTTCCTTTTGTTTTAGTTATTAGAGAACACTAGAGTTAGACACATATTTTGCAGAGCTTTATGCATCCCAAGATGTATCCATATGCACTGGTTTTACACCAGGAGAATAGTGCACCTGGATAATGGCAAGAGATGTGACTTTAATAGTGTTAATAGTAAATACTAGGTTATACTCATACACAAAAATGTATACAGATGTGTCCTCATACACCAAAGGGTAAATTTACTAAAGTGAGAGTGTTTAGAAGTGAGTTTTAAAAGTGATGTTGCCCATAGCAACCAATCAGATTCTACTTAACATTTTACTAGCAACTTCTAGAAGATAATAGCTAGAATCTGATATGTTGCTGTGCGCAACATCACTTTTAAAACTCACTTCTAAAAATTCTCATTTTAGTAATTTTACCCCCTTGCCTCAATACGCCATGCGTCACAAGATACCTGGTGCAAGTGAGTGTCTTTTTCACCCAAAAATGCATCTTAATCACAATCAGAGGAGACAAACCACTTCACGAGACTGCACTGATTACTTTAATATGCGATACTTGCATATCTGTGTGCATCTGAGTCTGTATACGAGGCACAACTGAACTTGGCGTGGAAAAATCTGTGGTCATTGCATCGTAACATTTTGTACACAGATTCAGACTCAGACACACACAGATAAACACATATCAAATTAATCGTAGCAGTCTCGTGAAGTGATTTGCCATATACAATTGCAACTGCGACACAGTTTTGTGTGAAAAAGATGCAAAAAAACCACACAGTGCTAGCCAAGTCACATGGGACCCGGCACGCCAAGAAGAGCTGTTTGGCGTGACTACAGCAATAGTGTATGAGTACACTATACATATAACAGTCTGTCTGTTTCAGGACAGAGGCCCTCATTCAGAGGCGGTCGCAAGAAGCGATCGCTCTCTCTAAATGAGGGCGGCCGCTTCTCTTTTTAAGTGCGGCCTCCTGGTCGCTAGCTAAGCTGTGAGTTACCACCCACAGCTTAGCGACCGTCAGGAACGCCTCCGTTTGTGTAGCAACCCCCCTGCTCTGCCTACAAAACGGGCCGAGCTGTCGATCAACATCGACAGCTGGCACTTTTGTAGTGAGCTCCGGAGAGAGAGAGATTCTCTCTCGCTCCGGGGCTTGGGCACGCGCAGTGCGGCTGCTGTTCGTGTGCAGGACCAACCCGGTTGCGAGCCCGCAGGACTTGCGACCGGGTCTGAATGAGGTCCAGAGTTAATAATAAATAAGTTACATTTTATCATGTAAAATATATTTTAAATATATAAACAAATACAACTTAAAGTTCTAATTAAGTTATTTAAAAACAAACATATGCTGTTTTCCCCTTTTAAAACTCAAATGGGAATATACATTCCTGCCATTGACTTGTTACAAATATCTAAAAATTAAAATAGATTGCCAGTCGCACTAATAATAATAATAATAGTAATAATAATAGTAATAAGTGCACATGCATCTTTTTTGTGGGTTGCATTATGTAAAAAGGCCTTTATTGTACTTGGCCAATGCTTGTAAAATGCCTTACATCCTTTATTCTGACTTTCTTTTTTATGTATTCTTTTAGTTAAAAATGCAAAAGATAAAACAAGTACAATAAAGACATTTTGAAAATACACAATCAGCAACACACATTATACAAATGCATATATATTTGAAATTTTAATAAACCAACAGATACAAGGACAAAGGGAGCTGCCAGGTCGGTCCAACAGGGAGGGTGGGGTCGACGCAATCGTGTTATCGAGGTCCCGCCCAATATTACCTCCATTATAAGGCCGGGGGCGGAGCTACAATGATGTTATTCAGCGGGAATCGCGTCATCGCACTCCCGGACTGCCAACTTTTATGACGGGGGGGTTGCGGGGTGCCGGCGGCCATTCCGGGGGACTTGCTTAGTCTTGTGGGGTGCCGGGAGCTGCACCCAATTTTCGGGAGGCTCCCAGCAGTCTCGGGAGAGTTGGCAAGTATGAGTAAATGTAGAAAGGCGATCTGTTGCATACAGAGCAAATTCTTCGATAGTCATATACATATCTATACGGACTAACCATTCTTTAATAGAAAGAGAGATGTTGATCTCCATTTGATTGGTATAACCGCCTTGGCAGCACTATTCATATGATGCAAGAGAGACTGTTTGTATTTGGAGACGGGCCAAGTAATAACGTTCAGAATCCAAAATTCTGGTCCTTCATGGCCCCCCTCTCCCACAATATTTTTGCAATTTGAATAATTTGGTTCCAGAAGAGAGCCAAAGAGGGGCATGGCTACCATATATGTGAAGGAGAGCCAGCGTCCCATTACATCTCCAGAAAATGTTAGGGAGACTTGGAAACATTTTGCTCAAAATGCTGGGACATCTATAACACCTTGTAATAACTTTATAGTGTGTATCGATAACTGAAACACTTTGAGAAGAAACATGTAAAGCTGAAAGGCCTGAGACCATTGTTGGTCAGTTAGAGAAACATTCAATTAAAGGTGCTGTCTATCAGTAACCTACTGTATAAAGTACAGAATTAGAATGACAAAGAGGTTCTTTCTGTGAACATATTTTTTCAAACAAAGTCAGATCCCTAGGTAGTATACCTTATTTATTTACCTTCCTCACATAGGACACCAATTGAATGCATGACTAGCATTCTGACTGGGGGAGGCTTAACCCAGTTCTCAGATCTGAAAAAGAATGAACCTCTCCGGGACAAACTACACAGGTAGAAGCAGTATTACTACTGACAGAGCGCTAATAGTGGGTGTATAGTATAAAAAAGAGCAGCTGTAAATAAGAGGAGGGTCAGTCCTCAATAGTACAAATGGAAACAAGTAGAAATAAACAGCGCTCTATATTAAAAGTAATCACTAATTTAATGATAGTACCGGGTCATAACCCGAAACACACAGTAAGTAACAACAGTAATAAAAAAATATATGTGTATTAAAAAAAAATGAATTATTGCACAAATCTGTGTTTATCTCAGTCCGCAACTTCTGGTCACAACTTGTTGAATGTCCTTATGCTGAATGATAGGAAAGATGAATCAATGTCCAGCCAATTGATTACCCAGTCCAAACGCCACACAGATAAGAGGTCCGCTTGAAGAAAATTGATGTATGAGCAGATGCGGTTCCTCAAAGCGCAGACGTGTATAGGACTTGATGGGGCAGATCCGGTGTCCAAATATTAGGGGTCCAATTAGCGATGTAGCAGTTCGCACAATAATGTCCCCAGGGCACAGGTCCAATGGTGGATAGGTATAGCACTCCTCATAGATATGCACAGCAATGGATGATATCGAGCATACCGTTGGATCAGAAGAATGTCACAGAATGTAACAGCCGATTTTTCTGACGCGTTTCACTGTGTATAACTCACAGCTTTATCAAAGGAACCTTTGATAAAGCTGTGAGTTATACATCTATCTATGAGGAGTGCTATACCTATCCACCATTGGACCTGTGCCCTGGGGACATTATTGTGCGATCTGCTACATCGCTAATTGGACCCCTAATATTTGGACACCGGATCTGCCCCATCAAGTCCTATACACGTCTGCGCTTTGAGGAACCGCATCTGCTCATACATCAATTTTCTTCAAGCGGACCTCTTATCTGTGTGGCGTTTGGACTGGGTAATTAATTGGCTGGACATTGATTCATCTTTACTATCATTCAGCATAAGGACATTCAACAAGTTGTGACTAGAAGTTGCGGACTGAGATAAACACAGATTTGTACAATAATTCATTTTTTTTAATACACATATATATTTTTTTATTACTGTTGTTACTTACTGTGTGTTTCGGGGTATGACCCGGTACTATCATTAAATTAGTGATTACTTTTAATATAGAGCGCTGTTTATTTCTACTTGTCTCCGGGACAAACTAACTGATTTTGTTTTAAAGTCTCAGGGGAGTTCCAGAGTCTAAAGGTGTATGTGGCTAGGCCCGGAAGAAAATCAGTGTTCCTAAAGGGAATGATCAATTTGGAAGGTACAGAAGATATCAACATCTGAACCATAAGTTTCTTCCAAATTTGAATGGTGGGGTTAATTGTAGAATGGTCAATTATAGGTATAGATTGAACCCAAGGCAGGACATGTAAAGAGATGGTACTAGAACCCTTTTCCACTGAAACCCTTTGATTATCTGAATGTACTTTAAACTAATCAGCAGTTCTGCTTAAATGTACTGCTTGATAATAAAATAAATAATTTGGAAGCTGTAAGTCTCAATTTACCTTTGTTCTTTAAAGAATCTCATAGCAAAACCTAGGCTTCCTGTCATACCAAATAAAGTCCTGCACTAACTTCTGAAGTTCTCTAAAAAAGGATGGGGGAACCCAAATAGGGAGTGTTTGCAAATAATACAAAATTCTCAGTAGGACATTCTTCTTGATTATATTGACTCTCCTGAACCAGGAATAATTTTTAGGTTGCCAAGCCTGAAGATCTGCTCTAAGTTTCCTCGGCAAGGGGGCAAAATTAACCTGAAATACATTTTTAATATATTTTATCAACTGGGTGCCCAAATATTGAATTTGTGATAGATGCCAGTTGAACAAGAAGGCTGATTGCAAACCCTGAACCATAGGGTCTGGAGCAGTTAAATGAAGTGCCACGGACTTTGAATAGTTAATTTTAAAATTGGACAAAGTACCAAATCTCTGAAATTTGCAGGTCAGATTGGGTTGCATGGCTACTGTGTTAGAGACGATTGCAAGTAAATTGTCTGCAAAGAGAGCTAATGTGTATTCCGTGGTCCCCAGCCTCACTCCCTCAATGTCCGGGTTACAACGTATTGCACGTGCAAGAGCCTCCATACACAGTATAAAATAATAGGGGACAATTGTCATTCCTGTCTAGTCCCATTTAAAATCAAGAAAGGTTTAGAGAGCACCCAATTGACTTAAACCCGTGCACAGGGATATTTATATAAGGTCGATATTCTAGCAAGACACTCAGGACCCAGGCCCATATGTTGAAGCACACCAGCCATAAATTGCCAATACACTCTATCGAAGGCTTTTTCAGCATCAGTGGACAACAAAATTGTGGGAGTCTTCGATGACATGGCTTTAAATATTAAGTCAACAATTTTTGTTGTGTTGCCTTTTGCCTCTAGTCCCAGGACAAACCCTACTTGATCACTAATTTGTGCTTTTTTTGTTCCTAGAGTATTATTAACCTCTATAACATTAATTTCCAGTCAATTCAGACCACCTCATAGCTTATAATATTTGTTTTCAGCTGACTGGTTACTAAGCGTCAGAGCAGTGGCACAGACACCGCAGTTTAAAGCACATCTATGAAACATTGACACACAGCAGTGGCAGAAATTAAAGGTAGTGCAGTTCCTTGGGACGTGGGGTATGGCCAGCATAGTCACAGTGCTTTTAATTTATACACAGAGGGCTACTGCCCAAGAAGTCACGGTGCTTTTATACACAGAGGTCTACTGCCCAAGGAGTCTTGGTGCTTGTATTCACAGAGGGCTACGGCCCTAGGAGTCAAGGTGCTTGTACACACAGAGGGCTAAATCCGAAGAAGTCATGGTGCTTTTATACACAGAGGGCTACTGCCCAAGGGGTCACGTGCTTTTAACTTATACACAGAGGGCTACAGCCCAAGAAGTCACAGTACTTTTATACACAGAGGGCTACTGCCCAAGAAGTCCCTGTACTTTTATACATAGAGGGCTACTGCCTAAGGAGTCATGGTGCTTTTATACAAAGAGTGCTAAGGCCCAAGGAGTCACGGTGCCTGTATACACAGTGGGGTACAGCACCAAAATATATATATTTTTTTTCTTTTAAACTTTTAACTTTCTAGAAAGTTTTGTTTACTTTTGTGAACTTTTTATTTTGTACACACAGCCACTTGTGAGTCTCTGGACACAGCCACTTAATCAGCAAAGCATAGCGCAGCATACATCAGCGTGCAGTGTGCCCCCTTACCCAGTCACTTTGCCAGCATAGCCACTTTTGAGTCTCTGGACACAGCCACTTAAACAGCAGAGTATAGTGCAGTGTGCATCAGCATGCAGTGTACAGTCACTTTACCAGCACAGCCACTTGTGAGTCCCTGTACGCAGCCAGTAAGTATCACTATCATCAGAGCAGTGCGCAGCATGCGGAGTGTGGGAGTGAAAAGACGCTGAGTCCCGGTCTCGGAGCTTTATGTAGAGGTGAACTCTAGCGAGAATCCGACGTCAGGCGATGACGTTCGGCCTCGCAGTGGGATCCAAGTCAGGCAGCTCGGGTGGACTCGGATCCCTGCTGTTCGGGGAATCCGAACCGCTCAGCCCTTATATATATATATATATATATATATAAAAGCGTCTAAAGGGTAAATTGCAGGATAGTTAGTCTGGATAGCAAACAGGTGATTTAGCAGACAGCAATGACAGCACCGTAGCTAGACAGCAGTGCGCCCTGTGCAGCACTGTCGCCCCTCTCACTCCCCCTCCTCTCCCCCTGGGTGCTTACCCTAACTTCCGAGGGGAGGAGGGAGGGCGGGATCTTCCGCTGATATTCATTGTCCGGCGCGCACCACTCCCGGAGGTCTCTATCTGCAGACCTCCGGCACAGAGAAGTGTGTGGCCGGTGCTGCTGGAGGATGGCGCCCGGTGCACATGACCCCTCAGCCCCCCCCCTAGTTGCGGCCCTGGCAATGAAAATTCACACAGCAAGACTTGCAGTTTTAGCAGCAGCGCAGAATCCAACACAGCATATATATATATATATATATATATATATACACTTGTACAAGGCAGAAATTTGTATTTGCAGAAACACTACAGCATACATAATATTCACTGTAAGGAAATAGAGTGTTTGCACTATGACTTAAGGCAGCTGCTCAAATGCTGGTTTAAATGTGTCAGCATAGGTGTGCAATGTAGATATTCACTGTGTAGGTTTGGTAATACTTGCACTTGGTAAAAACAATAATTAAAGTTCCATAAGAATGTAGTAAATTGGGAACAGACATGGCTGGGCATATGCAGAGCAGGAGACCAGAACAACAATACACATGAAACGGACCAGGCAGCAACACAAGGTATAAGCAATCACCGGCAGGGAATGCTGGAAGTAAATGCAATATAACAGGAAGAGGAACCAATGTAATCAAGCTCATAATTGCAATACAGCTGAACTGCATACACACTGAAAGTTAGATTGCAGATTGGCTGCAGCTGAATGCTTCCACAATACTGACAGCTTCCCTGCTGCCTAGCAACAGCCATTACTAGAAACTGCTAATGCTGTCAGAAATCCTGGTAGCATCATAGCACTCTTAACATTTGCCCAAGTGTGTATTGCTCGCACATGGTTGGCCTCTGATCCTCCTACCTTTTTTTCCTGGGTAGCTCTAGTCAATTTCACAATTTCTCATGAACAATATATGTATTATAAGAGAAAATGTCCAAATAAATTTGATAAAGTCTGGTCCCTATGGCAGGACTCCCGTTATGCCCTAGACCTTTAGCATCTATGGTTATTTTATTGGTTTTTTTTTGTACCTCCGCCAGTCAGTATGTATTTCATTCTCAAGATCAGCATTGTTACTATTAACTGTGTGCATTATTTCTCTGACTTGTCTTAATTTATATTTTTGAATATTCAATAATAGATCTACAAATAGATTACCATTTGGTTAATATTTACTCTTATTTTGCTATTTTGTTATGACACATTGCTCATATTTGTATATGTATTTTAAAAATATATTTGTTTACTTCTTTTAAAAGAAAATGTAATAAAAATACTTGATAAAAAAAATACAAAAGAAGAAGTGAATAAGTTTGAATACTGTGATTTACAAGTAAATAAATAAATTCCACTGTGTTCCTGTCATTAGCTTTTTAAGTCCTAGCATTGGAAGAATAATAAATTGTCGTGTATGTCATATCACCATGTTTTCATAGCTATAATAAGAGCCTGATAGCAATGTCTAACAGTCACTTGTCTGCTTATGCAGTCTTCTAATGCATTAGATTGTGCTGTCAACTTGCATTAGTTACATTAGTTGCAATTTCAGAATCAGTTAATACTTTAGCTAAATTAGATACATTTCCATTCCATTTACAAAATATTATGTTGTTACTTTTGGCTTAACAGATTGACTGTTATTGGCTAATGTTTAATGCTGATCCTAAATAGATGAAATATTTTGTATACCGTATATCACATCACACTGTTAGAGAAATCACATGTACTGTAGATATTAGAGATAATTTGTCTCCAATACACTTATAATATTATAGGCTATAATTAATCACTAAAGGTGCGTACACACTGGGCGATAAAGTGGACGACTGAACGATAACGATATCGTTATCGTTCAGTCGTCCACTTTATCGTCCATTTTTAAGCCCAAAAAGATGAACGATGACGACGCGCGTTCCCGCGGGTCGCTCGTCATAATCGTTCATCGGGCTGACATGCTGGCCAACCTGACGATCTCGTCAGGTTGCTGCATGTCAGGGAATGGGGGAGAGAGCCCGGCGCTGAACGATATCGTTAATGATATCGTTCAGCGGCTGTGCTCAATGTCATGAACGACATTGAGCACAGCCTGCCGGGGACACACTAGACGATATCGCTCAGGGAGCATATCGTCTAGTGTGTATGCACCTTTAGAGTCCTGAACACCTCATAATTAGTGGTAATGCAGGATGTATTTTCCAATCATCTGGCTGTTATTCCTTATGGCAGTGGTTCCCAAACTGTGTGCCATGGCACCCTACACTTACAGGGGTGCTTCAGGTTGGTTGTCCAGCTTTCACTTATACAGCTTTCACTTGTATAAAGTGCAGTTGATTATTTTGGTGTTTAGCATCTGTTGAAATCAGCAGGCTATATGATTTTCTGTCAGTCTGCTTTGCACAAATAAACATTTCTTATCAATTGCAACAAGTCCGCTCTGTATCGCAATATGGAATGTTTGCTTATTAGCTGTATAAGAAATATACTATGTGATTTACCTTAACCGAGCAACTGGTAGGTGTCTAGGTAAGGACACATGCTGGCGAGTATAACGGGCAGGGTGTTAGACTGTTCAGTCAGCCCTGGATGCACGTCTCTCAGTACACGCTACCTATTAGGCTTCCACAATGTGTATAAGCCGGGTATTGTTCCAGCCTTCACCGCATCAACTCAAACCTTTTGTGCGTCTCTTTTAATACATCATACATTTGAAATCATGACAGTAGTGAGTATATTTACACGTCAACAGTGTCGGACTGGGCAATGAGGGGGAATCAGTGGTAAGGGCCCATGCTAAAGGAGTGTGGTCATCCACCAGAGGGGGTATGACCAGCCACCACAGATGGTCAGCTAACCATTAGGCAAATCTTGGTGTAGTTTCTATAGAAGGGAACCAAGCACCCATGTTGATCAGTGGTCCTTCTCTACCAGGTAACTGACTTTCTAATAAAGTAACAACCTATAATTTGTGGTCTAAAACCTGACACCTAGAGGAGGGGAGGTGAGCCCACAGACAGTGGGGCCCACCAGGGATTTCCCCTGTACCCCAGTGGGCCAGTCCAACCCTGCACGTCAATAACAGGAATGTCATAAATAATATCATCAATTCTTGCAGAGTGAATAAGTAAAGACTAATTAATACTTTTCTGTGCAGGACAACTCTTCGTATGCTGATGCTTCCTGTTAATCCAAGTTTCAGTTGTTGGCTGTATTTAAGCACTGGCTGGGGCACTTGGATATGAGTAGTGCGCTGTATAGTACACACTCTTTTGGTATTGAGGTGGCCACATGTGCAGCAGATAGGACCTTTATCTGCCATTCAAGCTATAGGCTGGTAAAATCATCTTATATACAAGTCTTATGTTACAGTTTATAAGCTTTAGTTATGTTTTTTCTTGACCCAAAATGTTGTTTACCTGCCAGTTTTTAAATTGCTAGCATTCAGGAAGAGAGGTTGTGAAGGTATTTTTTATTTTTTCCTCCAAGGGGCTGTCGAAACCGGATAATTGGCTAAGACAGGATCGGTTTAAAATTAAATCTGCACGGCTCCATTTTGCGAATGACAATGAGACGCCATTTTGCGACTGGCCGCCCAGTGACATTTTAGTGAATCTTGCCCATTATAAGTACATACGGCGATGCTATTATTTAGTGTCGTGTGATTCCCACGCAGTAGAAAGATGTTAAAAGTCCTCATCATATAAATACAGACAGTCACTAAAACATATAAAATGATCAACTCTAACTAGCGTCTTTTCTCAATACCTCAATACGTACACACTGCACACTTACATAAAAGGTTCCCTAGCATTAAAGTGCAATATTCAAGGTTTATTCAGTATTTGTAATGTGAAATAAATGTTATTTGATATCTGAGGTTTAGTACATGGTAAGCAGACCATGTTTGGTGTTGTACTGATCCACTATGTCTTTGCAGATTTCCGGTATCATCGGTTAGAAGATCGCAACATGTGTCTGCAAACTATGAACTATAGAGAGTTAAACATTACAATGTACTCTGTAATGTAGCCAGCTTAGATTTATTATGCAGCGGGAAAAAGGACACAAAGGGCTGTTGGAGGCTGGATTGTGTCCATACGAACTGACCTATGAACTATACTGTAACAGAAGAACCAGGAAGAAGGACCAATGGAATCATGCCAAACTGTTCTATTGTATTGCCTATCCCTGTAAGAGTATGTATGTGGGCTCTCTGAACCTAGATGCCCAGTCTGCTTGCTTTGCTGTTGACGGAGGTTTCTACTTTGATGCCAGGACCTGGGTCCAGAGCGCGTGTGTATGTAATGACTGTACCTTGGGTCTGTATGATTTATTTGCGCTAATTGTATTTAGATCACAGCATGTAACTATCTGTTTTTATATTGAATAATAACTTTTTGTGCTTTGGAACCACAATCAAAGTCTGAAAGCAATTATTTCTTGTGCGACTCATAACGCTAAACAGTGACAGTTATTTTACAGTGTATAGGTAGGTAGGAATCGATAGGTAGAAATTGATAGTTGGGGGCTCAGAGTGTGAATCACGCTACCAGTCATACGGTAACACTCGGTCAGCGATCTCTCAGCAAAAGGGTGTAGGCACCATAGCAGGATAACGCATTGTGCCTTTGAAAATCTGCTACTACTTTGTTGCTGAGAGTCCGCTACCCGTTATTATGTGGCTCAAGGACCTCTGATTAGAATCCAGGAACAAGGGAGGAAAAAGTTTGTTTTCTTTCGTTGATAGAATTTTTTGTTAAAAAGAGGAAGTCGCACAATAGCGTTTACGTAATAATATGTTTGGTGTAGTAGTCGCATTATTGTGTATGCAACTAGTCGCACAATAGCGTATACGTATTTCCTGTATTGCTGCCACGTGTTTCAAACAAAGCCGTTGAGATTGTATTGATAGATAGCATTGTTGTAAAATATCTTGATACATTTTGCCATAAGCTGGGAAAACGTGTATTTTTCTGCGCAGAAAAAGAGTGTGTAACAGTGAATATTTGTTGGTAGGGGTAACATGTTCCCTAGTTAAGGGTATTGTAGGACCCTTAAGTGCTAGGCGCCTGGTGTCGGCCTAGTGGCTCGGTAGTAGATACTGCAGTCTATACACATAAGCAGGTGTAGTTGTTGTCTTTGTTGTAGTTTCGGCTCCCAGTGTGATTACAGTATTCAGTGATCAGTTAGGGTTATTTGAGCATTGTAATTGAACCGCAAAGTTGTGGCAAATTGTGATTGTGAACTGAGTAGAGGGTGGACAAAATCACTGAAAAGGGTAGGTGTTATTGGAATGCCTACATGTTAGCAGTTGAAAGGTAGTCAAAAAGGGATTAGGTGCGTGGAAGCAGCCTGGTTATTCTTCCATAGGTGTGTGGGCGCATCCTGTTAATATCATCCACAGGTAAAGTGCAAGTATCTTGACTTTCTTTCACCAGTCTAAATCTCTATTGAAAAGCTTAGGGTTCTCCCAAGATGGGAGCCAAGCAAACGGTAGAGATGTTAGATGATGTGCTGCTGTTGGAAGCGCCGCTTGGGTCGGCACGGTATATTATGCATACTAGGTACGGTGCTTATGCAACTAGGTACTGTGATGTATGGTTTAAAATGACGATGAAGAGTGTTAGACCATTTCCCAGAATTGGCAGCTTTGATAAGGAGGTATTGAACAATGTGCGAGATAGCATCTGTATGGTGCGCTCTCGAATGAAAAAGGTAAAATATAACGAGTGTTTAAACTTGTGGTAGCATGAGGGGGATGCATGGCTTAAAGGTGTGCACGCGATGCAAACTAGCATTGCGAGTACAAAACAGGACAGTGCACACGTGGCGCAAAACTGCGGTGCATGCGCGCCTCAGACTAGCATGCACGAACGGCAAGGTAGCGTTGCGGATGGTATTGCGAGTAGTTCACACGCACCACCACCACCATATGCGGATGGAGGTGTAGGTACAGTCGATGTAAAAACCCATAAAAAAGTAAATTATACCCTCTCTTGAGTAATCACAAAGAAAATGTTTATGATGCGGATGATGAACCTGTTGTTATGTCTGCCATTCCCCATTCTGTACACGTTAGATGCTCCATCACAACAAGCACGAGTGGTGGCCCCATCTTCATCAGTGATAGTGCAGGAAGTGTTAACATCCACTGCACCCATAGAGGAAGTTGTTAACCATATACGTAGCAGTAGTACACTAAGGGCCTGATTCAGAGCCGCTCGTAAGCGGCCACTCGTTCGCTCTGAGCGATGTTCGCACATCTGCGCATGCATGTGGGTCGTAATGCACATGCGCCAACCAGTCAGTGCGGTCGGAAATCGTATGCTCGCAAACTAGCGAATGCCTGCTAATTTGATTGACAGGATGAGGCGTTTGTGGGTGGTAACAGGGGAAGGTGCTTGAAAACGGGTAGTGGAGATCCGAATGCAGGCGTGCCAAACGGTCAAAACAGGCGTTTTAAGGGTGTGCATAATTAACAAAGCAGCGTCATCGACCACGTCACTTGGTTGTCTTTTAGCCTGAACTGCTCGCATGATTGCGGTAGGAAAATGCTACCACAAGAATAGCGAGCAGTTCATACGCCTTTCGATGTACTCGATTAATCTAATAAATAGTGGAGATGATGTATGATGCGAGCGGCCAAGGGGCGACTTTACAAAATAGCGAGCGCATGTTTCGTTCACTCGCTCAGACATAGAGGCATCAACAGACCGCAAAGAGCGAGCACTCAATTTAAATAGCCAGCTCCTTTTTCTGAACGAGCGAGCACAAATAGCGTCCGGCTCTGAATCAGGCCCTAAATCCCCAGACAGGTAACAAGATCAAAAGTAGCAGTGCGGACGGTCTGCATCCCATCTGGACAATAATTGTTCCAAATGGGACTACGGATGTGAACGGTGTAGTGCCCACGAGGGAGGTAGCAATGCATTGTCATTGGACAAGAGCTGAGCTAAGTTCCATAATGAATGATTTCCCTGACCCTAAAAAGGAATTAGCGAAATGCCAAAGATTTTTGAAAAATGTGGGTAGTGCTAACGAGCCAATCAATAAAGATTGGCGAGTGGCTTGTCTTCCACACAATACCGATGTGAAAAAGTTTATCACGGATTGTCTATTGGATGGAGATGGTCCCTAAACAGACGAGGGTAACCAAGGTAACATTACCCGCATAATAACTCAATTGGGTGTATATTTTCCAGTAGTAGTTAACTGGAGTAAAATTTTCACCATAAAACAAAAAGAGAGTGAATCTGCAGAGGATTACTGTAACCAAGCTCTGCAGGCTATCACCCAGTACACTGGGATAGAGGATATTAAAGATAGCACTCATCACTGTACTTATGGATGGTCTAAAAGAGAACCTAAAGACCCGAGTCCAGACCTCACTACCTGGCTGGAGAGGAGTCACTGTAGACACACTCATGGAATCCGCTATTGAACATGATAAAAACATCCTCAAAAAGAGAGACCCAGAGCGCGAAGCTAATGGCTGTTAGTATTCAAGCTCTAGAAGGAATGACTGTAACATCACAGCCACCAGACACACCTGCACCTGCACAGTTACACATCCTCACCAATCCTGCCCCACCACAAACACAGCCCTACCCCACTTATCACACACAGCCACAAAACCCATACTATCCACAACCACCATATTACCCTCAACATCTTTATCCACACCCACAATCTTACTCTACCACTCAACCCACACAGCAACCCTTTCACCCACCACACTCACGAAGGTGCTTTATATGCAACCAAGTGGGACATGTAAGTAGGAACTGTAAGTTGAAGAAGCTAGGACCCCCTTACCAGGGAGTACCTGGATATCCACATAAGGGATATACACAGAGTACAGGAAATTTCCAACAGTCACCAGCTCCAATTGTGGCCTTAAATGCTGTATTGGAGAGTGAGAGTCAACGCCAGGGGTTAGGTCATACCTGTAGTCTACAGATAGTCAGGTTATCGGGAAGTACTATGGAAAAAACGGTGATGATGGTTGATGTAGCTGGTACTAAATATCCTTTTCTTGTAGACACAAGGGCGACCAGATTGGTGATAAAATCTCCAGCTAATTTACAGGTGACCAGCAAGACAGTACCAGCAATGGGTGTAACGGGTAAAGTGCAACAGTATCCTGTAACTAAATCCACAGAGGTCACTATCGGGCCATTGCATACCAGGCATTCTTTTCTCCTGGCAGCAGTGGCTCCTACTAACCTACTGGGAAGGGATTTGCTATGTAAGATGGGATGTGTCATATATTGTACCCCTGATGGTATATTTCTAGATATCCCAGAGAGAGTTGCGCACGAGGTGAGGGATATGTTGGACACTCCCCAAAGGATAATGTACCACTCTACCGATTCAGGTAAAAACCCATCGCAGGTAGGTCAAATGTTATCCCAAATTCCAGATTCACTTTGGACCAAGGATGGACAGTACATCCGTAATGGTAAATCTAAAAAGTGGTTAGCAAGCTCCAAAAATTTCCCAGTACCCATTAAAACAGGAGGTAGAGTTAGGGGTTTATCCCATAATTGATCCGTTATTACAGCAGGGAATTGTGGTGGGAGGGGTTATAGGCTGGTACAAGACCTCAGAGGGATTAATAAATTAGTAGAGAGCCAATTTCCCGTAGTGCCTAATCCAGCTGTCATTCTTATGCAGATCCCACCTAATGCAACCCATTTCACTGTCATTGACCTCTGTTCTGCTTTCTTCTCTGTGCCTCTTCATTCTGACTGTCAGTACCTATTCGGTTTTACATACAATACACATAATACACATTATACATACAATACACATGGACACGATTGCCCCAAGGTTTCATAGGCAGCCAAGTATCTTCTCCCAGGCCTTACACGACTGTTTACAATCTTTTCAACCTGCCAATGCATCTGTTCTAATACAATATGTGGATGATTTACTGTTATGTTCTGATTCGTTTATGTCATGTTTGAATTATACTAAACTTTTATTGCTTCATCTCTCGCTAACAGAACACAAGGTTGCTAAGGACAAACTACAGCCATGCCAGTCCAGGGTTAAATACTTGGGACAATGCCTAACCCGGGGGTTACGACATCTAACAAATGACAGAATCCAAGTCATACAGACCAAGACACTGCCGCAGAATCAACAGCAAATTCGTACCTTCTTGACAATGTGTGGATACTGCAGAATGTGGATCTCAGGTTTTTCTATTTTGGCCTTGCCATTACAGGACGTAGTCTCTTCCTCAAAGCCCGATCATGTCATACACACAGAGGAATTAGAGCAGACTTTCCTTAATCTTAAGGATAGTCTGACAAGAGCACCAGCATTGGGAATACCTGACTATGAAAAACCTATTGATTTGTATTGTAAGGAAGCTGATGGGTGTGCAGCAGTTGTCCTGACACAAAAACATGGTGATGAAAGTAGGCCCGTAGCATACTACAGTGCACAATTGGACACTGTGGCAAGATCACTCCCAACGTGTTTAAGAAGTGTAGCAGCACCTGCTCTATTGGTCAGTAAGAGTGAAGATGTGGTACTAGGCCATGATATGATTATCTATACTACCCATGTTGTATCTGCTTTGCTAAACTCTGCCCAAACCAGACATGTCTCCTCAGCTAGGTTCACAAAATGGGAACTAGCCTTAATAGCACCTGCAAACATCACCATCAAAAGGTGCAGTATGTTAAACCCAGCTATGTATTTACCATATGTGCAACATGATGCACAAAGGGTGGAGAGCGTTGAGCCGCTGGCAACAGGTGAGTTCTGCAGGTATATTGATGCACATAATTGTATGGAATATCTGAATCAAACCTTTACTGCAAGACCTGACATAAGGGATACACCTTTAGAAAATGTAGAAGTGACATTTTACACGGATGGGAGTTGTCATAGACAAACTGACACTGGAGAGTTATGTACAGGTTATGCTGTGGTAAATGACGAGGACATTATAGAAGCCAAACCTTTAGGTCCACCACACTCGGCCCAAGTAGCGGAACTGGTGGCATTAAGGAGAGCGTGTGAGTTAGCAAAAGGTAAGTCTGCTAATTTCTACACTGACTCTAGGTACACCTTTGGGGTGGTACATGATTTTGACACTCTATGGCGTCTGAGAAAATTTATGACAGCAGCAGGCACACCAATTGCATATTCCAGACATATAAAAGGACTACTGACAGCAATCCAATTGCCTAAGGCAGTGGCGGTAATTAAGTGTAAAGCCCATACATGTGAGGATGACCCAGTATAACTGGGCAACAACAGGGCAGATGAAGCTGCAAAATGGGCAGCAGGGTTAAAAATTAATGTACTATGGATTCCTAATTAAAACCTCTATGCAATCCTGTCTATACCTTCTAAAATCCTGCCTATACCTTCTAAAATTGTCGCTATTTAGCGTAATGAGTCGCACAGTAAATAAATCCTTTCAGACTTTGAATGTGGTTCCAAAGCACAAAAAGTTATTCGATATAAAAATAGATGGTTACATGCTGTGATCTAAAGACAAATAGCGCAAATAAATCATACAGACCCAAGGTACAGTTGTTATATACGCACGCGCTCTGGGCCCAGATACCGGGATCAGCATAGAAACCTCCGTCAACAGGACACAGCAAGAAGACTCGCGACTGGGGTCAGAGAGCACACATATATACTCTCACAGGAATAGGCAATACAATAGACAATTTTGGCATGATTCCATTGGTTCTTCTTAAAGGTGCTCCTGTTACAGGATAGATCATAGGTCAATTCGAATGGACACAAACAGCCTCCAACAACCCTTTGTGTCCTTTTTCCCGCTGCATGCTAATCTAAGCTGATAACATTACAGAGTACATTTTAATGTTTTAACTCTCTATAGTCCATAGTTTGCAGACGCATGTTGTGAACTTCTCACCGATGATACCGGAAATCTGTTGAGACACAGTGGATCAGTACAACACCAAACACGGTCTGCTTACCATGTACTAAACCTTAGATATCAAATAACCTTTATTACACAACATTAATAATTACTGCATAAACCTTGAATATTACACTTTAATGCTAAGGAACCTTTTATTTAAGTGTGCAGTGTGTAAGTATTGGGGAATTGGGAAAAGACGCTAGTTAGTGCTGTGCGACTATGTGTTTTGTGGAGTACACCATGGTACGTGTTTTGCAAAGATAATCATTTTATATGTTTTAATGACTGTCTGTATTTATGTGGTGAGGACTTTTAACTTCTTTCTATTGCGTGGGAATAATAGAATCGTCGTATGTACTTATAATGGCGAGTTTCACTAAAATGGCGCTGGGTGGCCAGTTGCAAAATGGCGTCTCATTGCCATTCGCAAAATGGCATCTTGCAGATTTAATTTTAAACCGATCCTGTCTCAGCCAATTATCCGGCTTCGACAGTCCACCCTTTGATAGCAAACAACATGCTATCATACTCTGATTTTAAAATTAATTTAGGCTTACATTATGATATATTATTTAATGTTATATTATGGGATGGCACAAGGTGGTTCTTAATCCATCAATAATGTGTCTCTAGGAGGGGACATAAAACTACCCCTATATGCACACCGCGGATCTTGGGAGATCATGGGAAAGATGTGGGGATGCACCAATCCTAGAAAGGAAGTCTTGAGGGGGAATAGGGACTTACATTATTTAAGATGTTTTAAAATAACATTTTTAATAACACATTTTATGCATTTCTAAATCTTATACATTATACGATGGTACCTTCTAGTTCAGGGTTGTAATGCAGTTCTACATTTACCTCAGTATTTATATTGTTACTACTGACCACCATCATAATTTCATTCTTCCGGTTTACCTTATCTTTACATTTTCCACATTTCAACACAATAGGAACACACCTGACACATAACCCAATTACTATGATGACAACCAGTATGAGGATCAGGAGTTTACCTATACTCACAATCATTTCCTGGACCCACTCTCCTAGACCTGAGAACCATTTCACTGGGTTCAACCATGAAACCCATTGCTCTACCTTCTCCTCTACATCAGCCACTGGAGCATTATGGTTCTTTCGAAATTAACATTTAAGCGGCATAATTTCATCCATCTTCCGGTCTATCTCCTCCTTGGGGTCACTGGTATCATTTGCTGTGTTGCACCAGTTCTTTCTTGTATGCTTGCAACTCCCTACCTGTATCCCTGAATGTGTCATCATACATCTCGGTGATATTATCTATTAATTTAGCAAGATCTTGGATATATCTAAAATTTAGTGTACCCCTAGCGATCCTGGTGGGATCCAGTGCTACCAAAACTTGAAAGGCAGTTGTCTCACTAATTAACTGTGTGGCTTTATGCACATCACCAGGTATCATATTTCTTTTGTCTCTGTGTTCATATTGTGTGTAAAGATATGGTGATGGTGTGTTTTTATGGATACCAAGCATTTTACTATGTGTGAGAGTCATAACCTCTGGGACTACTCTTCCCAGGTAACACAAACCTTCGGAACTCGGAGTGAACCACTTATACGCTTTCCTTCCACATATAAAATATACATCATTGGGGAGAACATAAGGAATAGTATGCATGATCATTAAACACATTTCCCTCACATATGATCCTATCTCAGGTTCTCCCATCTGGCAAATACATATTTCTGGTTGTATAACCTTAGCACAGTACCCTTCTGGTATTCTACCAACCATTTCTTTGGTGTTCCTCAGTGTATATTTATACCGGAAGTGTCTTCCACCTGACCTAATTTTGTGTAACAGTTCATAATTCATAGGCTCACGGTCAGCTCTTTGTAAGAAAGTCATCATCTGGTTATTCCCAGTCACCTCCCAACTTCCTGGGTCATTGGAGTTGGTGATGTTCAAACATAAAAGTGTTTTATCTGCTTGGTACTGGTGGACCTTAAAATGGGGTGGTTTGGTATTAAGAAATTTTCTGTCCAGTGTCTTCCCTTTTTGCAATTCTAAAATTTCTGAGATATTTAATGGGAATGGCACTAATCCTACATTGTATTGTCCTTGGGGCATGTGAGAGCACACCTAGCAGTCAGTTTGGTTCAAAATTTTGCCCACCATGGTGTGATAATCCTCTAAAGGATACCCACCCTAATACTGATTATACTTGGGTTGACACCGTTGGATGCATCTCTCATCAATTATGGACCCACAGAATTCACACATACAATAATCCTCAGATGATAGACCTTCACACTGTCCCTGAGTATCCAAAATAGCAGATCTCTTAACAATTACAGTACTAAGATTAGTCAAACTCTCCCCTGATTGGCATAGCACTCCTCCTCTCGACTCCACTCCATCAATACTGCCATCAGCTCCCATCTCCTCTATTGGTCCCCCGTCACAGAAACCAGAAATTCCCAAACAAATCAGGATGATGGAAACTCTGGAAGAGAACATAAAAATGAACACAGCAGACCAGTCCATTGCCGCAGTAAAGACCTGCAAATTTCTTTAGCTCAGATATCTCACTGCAAACTTTTAACCCTCTTGGAACAAGCTCGCGATTGACAGGTCCACATTATCAGCCTCGTCTCTGCCTTGTTTCTCCACAAGTTGGTTGACCTTCTTGCAGTGAGTGGAATGGACCCAGGTATCTCTCTCGGCCACCTTCAAAGATGTGGTACTCGTCAGCAACACCTGATACGGACCTTCCCAATGATCAGTGAAACAACCTGAATGTAAGAAATTTCTGATCATAACAAATTCTCCAGGTTCAACATCATGACAGTTTGTTTCAGGCATATCGTGGGACAACAATTTCAGTTTCTGCTGTTGCTGTTTTAACTGTTTACTCATTGTTATAAGATACCTTACAGTTATCTCGTTGTTACTTTTCAAGTCTTCCTGTGGGCTTATAATCAAATGAGGTTGTCTACCAAACAGTATTTCAAATGGGGACAGATTGAGAGGGTCTAGGAGCTGTCCTGAAACTATGAAGGACAAGTGGTAGTGCTTCTGGCCAACCCAGTCCAGTTTCCGACATGATTTTACTTAATTTGTTTTTAATAGTCCCGTTCATCCTCTCCACCTTGGCACTGGCTTGCGGT
This sequence comes from Taudactylus pleione, assembly GCA_031769625.1. NCBI lineage: Eukaryota > Metazoa > Chordata > Amphibia > Anura > Myobatrachidae > Taudactylus > Taudactylus pleione. The sequence continues at coordinate 2,611,020 of JAUIMM010000559.1, read as the reverse complement.
CAGTAGGGGGTATGATGTTGACTATTAATACCCATCAATTTACACATATTTTGGAAAACACCTGTGAAATGTGAAATCACTCTCAATAATTTTAGGGATATCGTGCAGGGTGGTAATTGGATGTCTACCAAACAGTATTTCAAAGGGGGACAGATTTAGAGGGGGTCTAGGAGTGGTCCTTATGCTATGTAGGACCAACGGTAATGTTTCTGGCCATCCTAGTCCAGTGCGCACCAGTATGCTCTCACCAATTTACACATAGTTTGCTTTCCCAGATGAGTCAGACCATGCGCTGCCTCAGCCAGGCTTCTGTAATATGCCTTGGGAGCCACTGGCTTACCTTGTCCATCTCTCCAGAGTCCAGAAGACTCTTGCCCACGTCCCTTGGACCTCCAGACAGACTTTTCCTGGATAGAACACAAATTTTGCATCTGAATTAATTTCAGCATATCAATTGTTTGAAAAGTCATGATTTGTTCCGTTGGTGCATTCATTTTTAACCCTGCTGGCTATTTTGCAGCTTCGTCTGCCCTATTGTTGCCCAGTGACACCAGATCATCCTCACATGTATGGACTTTACACTTAATTACTGCCACTGCCTTTTGCAATTGGATTGCTGTTAGTAGTCCTTTTATATGTTTGGAATGTGCAATTGGTGTGCCTGCTGCTGTCATAAATTTTCTCAGACGCCATAAGGCATCAAAATCGTGTACTACCCCGAAGGCGTAACTATAGTCAGTGTAGATATTAGCAGATTTAACTTCCGCTAATTCACACGCTCTCTTTAGTGCCACCAGTTTCGCCACTTGGGCCGAGTGTGGTGGGCCTAAAGGTTATCGTCATTTACCACAGCATAACCTGTACATAACTCTCCAGTGTCAGTTTGTCTATGACAACTCCCATCCGTGTAAAATGTTACATCTACATTTTCGAAAGGTGTATCCCGTATGTCAGGTCTTGCAGTAATGGTTTGATTCAGATATTCCATACAATCATGTGCATCAATATACCTGCAGAACTTACCTGTTGCCAGTGGCTCACCTCTCTCCACCCTTTGTGCATCATGTTGCACATATGGTAAATACATAGCTGGGTTTAACGTACTGCACCTTTTGATGGTGATGTTTGCAGGTGCTATTAAGGCTAGTTCCCATTTTGTGAACCTAGCTGAGGAGACATGTCTGGTTTGGGCAGAGTTTAGCAAAGCAGATACAGCATGGGGAGTATAGACAATCATATCATGGCCTAGTACCACATCCTCACTCTTACTGACCAATAGAGCAGTTGCTGCTACACTTCTTAAACAAGTTGGGAGTGATCTTGCCACAGTGTCCAATTGTGCACTGTAGTATGCTACGGGCCTACTGGCTTCACCATGTTTTTGTGTGAGGACACTTGCTGCACAACCATCGGCTTCCTTACAATACAAATCAATAGGTTTTTCATAGTCAGGTATTCCCAATGCAGGTGCTCTTGTCAGACTATCCTTAAGATTAAGGAAAGCCTGCTCTGATTCCTCTGTGTGCATGACATGATCGGGCTTTGAGGAAGAGACTACGTCCTGTAATGGCAAGGCCAAAATAGAAAAACCTGGGATCCACATTCTGCAGTATCCACACATTCCCAAGAAGGTACGAATTTGCTGTTGGTTCTGCGGAAGTTTGTCCTTAGCAACCTTGTAATGTAATGGCTGTAGTTTGTCCTGTTTGCGAGAGATGAAGCAACAAAAGTTTAGTATCATTTAAACATGACATAAATGAATCAGAACATAACAATAAATCGTCCACATATTGTATTATAACAGATCTATTGGCAGGTTGAAAATATTGTAAACAGTCGTGTAAGGCCTGGGAGAAGATACTTGGCTGTCTATGAAACCCTGAGGCAATTGTGTTCATGTGTATTGTACACCCCTGTATGTAAAGGCAACTAGATACTGACAGTCAGTATGATGAGGCACAGAGAAGAAAGCAGAACAGAGGTCAATGACAGTGAAATGGGTTGCATTGGGTGGGATCTGCATAAGAATGACAGCTGGGTATGGCACTACGGGAAATTGGCTCTCTACCACTTTATTAACCCCTCTAAGGTCTTGTACCAGCCTATAACCTGTCCCACCACTCTTCTTTACAGGAAAGATGGGACTGTTGGCTACACTAGCTGTATGAACTAAAATTCCCTGCTGTAACAATCGCTCAATTGTGGGATAAACCCCTAATTCTACCTCCTGTTTTAGTGGGTACTGGGGAATTTTTGGAGCTTGCCTACAACTTTTTAGATTTACCATTACGGGACTTACATTTGCCATTAATCCAGTGTCCTGTCCATCCTTGGTCCAAAGTGAATCTGGAATTTGGGATAACATTTGATCTACCTGAGATGGATTTTTATTTAAACCAGTAGAGTGATACATTATCCTTTGGGGAGTGTACAACATATCCCTCACATCATGTGCAACTCTCTCTGGGATATCTAGAAATATACCATCAGGGGTACAATATATGACACATCCCATCTTACATAACAAATCCTTTCCCAGTAGGTTAGTAGGAGCCACTGCTGGAAGGAGGAAAGAATGCCTGGTATGCAATGGCCCGATAGTGACCTCTGTGGATTTTGTTACAGGATAATGTTGACCTTTACCCATTACACCCATTGCTGGTACCATCTCGCTGGTTACCTGTAAGTTAGCTGGAGATTTTATCACTGACCTGGTCACCCCTGTGTCTACAAGAAAAAAATATTTAGTACCAGCTACATCAACCATCATCACCGGTTCTTCCCTAGTACTTCCCGTTAACCTGACTATCTGTAGACTACAGGTATGACCTGACACCTAGCATTGACTCTCACTCTCCAATACAGCATTGGTGACTGTTGTAGGTTTCCTGTACTCTGTGTATATCCCATATGGGGATATCCAGGTACTCCCTGGTTAGGGGGTCCTACCTTCTTCAACTTACAGTTCCTACTTACATGTCCCAGTTGGTTGCAGTTAAAGCACCATCGTGAGTGGTGTGGGTGAAAGGATTGCTGTGTGGGTTGAGCTGAAGGGAAAGATGGTGGGTGTGGATAAGGATATTGAGGGAAATATGGTGGTTGTGGATAGTATGGGTTTTGTGGCTGTGTGTGATGAGTGGGGTAGGGTGGTGTTTGAGGTGGTGCAGGATTGGTGAGGACGTGTAGCTGTGCAGGTGCATGTGTGTCTGTTGGCTGTGATGTTATAGTCATTCCTTCTAGAGCTTGAATACTAACAGCCATTAGCTTCTCGCACTGGGTCTCTCTCTTTTTAAGAATGTTCTTATCATGTTCAATAGCGGATTCCATGAGTGTGTCTACAGTTACTCCCCTCCAGCCAGGTTGTGAGGTCTGGACTCGGGTCTTTAGGTTCTCTTTTAGACCATACATAAGTACATTGATGATCATTCCCCTGTGATGAGTGCTATCTTTAATATCCTCTATCCCAGTGTACTGGATGGTAGCCTGCAGAGCTCGGTTACAATAATCCTCTGCATATTCACTCTCTTTTTGTTTTATGGTGAAAATTTTGCTCCAGTTAACTACTACTGGAAAATATACACCCAATTGAGTTATAATGCGGGAAATGTTACCTTGGTTAATTTCGTCTGTTAAGGGAACATCTCCATCCAATACACAATCCGTGATAAACGTTGTCACGTCGGTATTGCATGGAAAACAAGTCCATAACACCACTTGCCAATCTTTGTTGGTTGGCTCGTGAGCACTACCCAAATTTTTCAAAAATCTTTGGCATTTAGCTAATTCCTTTTTAGGATCAAGGAAATCATTAATTATGGAATTTAGCTCAGCTCTTGTCCAAGGACAATGCATTGCTACCTCCCTCGTGGGCACTACACCGTTCGCATCCACATTCCCATTCAGAACAGTTATTGTCTGGATGGGATGCAGACTAGCCGCACTGCTACTTTTGACCTAGTTACCTGGCTGGGGATTTAGGCCCTGATTCAGAGCCGGACGCTCTGACAGAGCGCTCGCTCTGAATCAGGGCGTCTTTTTTTTTTTTTATGGAGCGGCCTCCCGGCCGCTCGCATTGCTGTGGGTTGCCAGCCACAGCTAATGCGAGCGGCCAGGATGATGGTCGCGATGGTCAAGACCATCGCGACCATCGGGCTTGCGACGAGACCCTTGTGGCAGGGTCTCGTGGCCGCAAGCCCCAGAGACGGTAGGCCTTCTCATGGGAATGTCTCCATCTGGGCAGCCACCCCCCCGGCCCACCCACCAAAGGGGGCGTGCTGTCACTCAATATCGACAGCACTCTCCCTTTGGTGCGAGACCCAGAGCGACAGATTGCCCGTTGCTATGCGGGTCTCGCGCATGCACACGACGGAGCCGGCTCCGTCATGCGCATGCGCTCTGGGCCATCATTGACCCGGGTGCGTGCACTCAGCGCTTGCGACCAGTTCTGAATCAGGCCCTTAGTCTATTACTGCTACATATAGGGTTAACAACTTCCTCTATGGGTGCAGTGGATGTTAACACTTCCTGTACTATCACTGATGAAGATGGCGGCACCACTTGTGCTTGTTGTGGTGGAGCATCTAACATGTGTACAGCATGGGAAATGGCAGACATAACAATAAGGTCATCATCCGCATCATAAACATTTTCTTTATGATTACTTAAGAGAGGGTACAATTTTTTTCAACAACTGTAACTGCACCCCCATCCGCATAAGGTGCGCGTGAACCACTGGCAATACCTTCCGCAATGCTACCTTGCTGCACGTGCACGCTATCTCGCGGTGCGCACGCACCGCAGTTTAGTGCTGCATGTGTACTCTCTGGTAACTGCTCGCGACGCTAATTTGCGTCGCTTGCATACCTTTAAGCCACGCATCCCCCTCACACTGCCATACTTTTAAACTCTCGTTATATTTGACCTTTTTCATTCGAGAGCGCACCATGCAGATGCTATCTCGGACATTGTTCAATACCTCCTTATCAAGGCTGACAATTCTGGGAAACGGCACTCTTCATCGTTATTTTAAACCATACATCACAGTACCTATTTGCATAAGCACCGTACTTAGGGCCTGATTCAGAGCCGGATGCTATTTGCGGACGCTCCTTCAGAAAAATGGGCTGGCTATTTAAATTAAGCGCTCGCTCTTTGCGGTCTGTTGACGCCTCTATGTCTGAACGAGCGAACGAAACATGCGCTCACTATTTTGGTAAAAACGCCCCCCTGGCCGCTCGCATCCTACGTCATCTCCGCTATTTATTTTATTAATCGAGTACATCGAAAGGCGTATGAACTGCTCGCAGTGCTTGTGGTTGGATTTTCCTACCGCAATCATGCGAGCAGTTCAGGCTTAAAGACAACCAAGTGACGTGGTCAATGACGCTGCTTTGTTAATTATGCACACCCTTAAAACGCCCGTTTTGACCGTTTGGCATGCCTGCGTTCGGATCTCCACTCCCCTTTTTCAAGCACCTTCCCCTGTTACCACCCACAAACGCCTCATTCTGTCACTCAAATTAGCAGGCATTCGCTATTTTGCGAGCACACGATTTTCGACTGCACTGACTGGTTTGCGCATGCGTACTAAAACCCATATGCATGCGCAGATGTGCGAACATCGCTCGGAGCGAACGAGTGGCCGCTTACGAGAGGCTCTGAATCAGGCCCTGAGCATGCATAATATGGCGTGCCGACCCAAGCGGCGCTTCCAACAGCAGCACATCATCTAACATCTCTATCATTTGCTTGGCTCCCATTCTGGGAGAACCCTAAGCTTTACAATAGAGATTTAAACTGGTGAAAGACAGTCAAGATACTTTCACTTACCTGCGGACGATATTAACGGGATGCACCCACACACATATGGAAGAATAACCAGGCTGCTTCCACGCACATAATCCCTTTATTGACTACCTTTCAACTGCTAGCATGTAGGTATTCCAATAACACCTACCCTTTTCAGTGATTTTGTTCACCCTCTACCCAGTTCACAATCACAATTTAGCCAAAACTGTGCGGTTCAATTACAATACTCAAATAACCCTAACTGATCACTGTAATCATACTGGGAGCCGAATCTACAACAAAGACAACAACTACACCTGCTTATGTGTTAGAACGGTATCTACTACCGAGCTACTAGGTCGACCCTTGCGCCTAGTCCTTAAGGGTCCTACGATACCCTTAACTAGGGAACTTTTGTCCCTACCAACAAATACTCACTGTTACACACCCTTTTCCTGAGCAGAAAAATACACGTTTTCCCAGACTATGGCAACACTGATCAATGTATTTACAACAATGCTATCTATCAATATCACCGTGCACTCTCAACGGCTTTGTTTAAAACACGTGGCAGCAATACAGGAAATACGTATATGCTATTGTGCGACTAGTCACATACACAATAATGCAACTACTACACAACATGTATTCTGATTTTTACACTATAGTGCAACTGGTCGCATACACAATAATGCGACTTCCCCTTTTTAACACAAAAAAAACTATCAATGAAGGAAAACAAACTTTTTCCTCCCTCATCCCTGGATTCTCAATCAGCGCTAATAAAAAGCCACAATAACAGGTAGCGGACTCTCAGCAACAAAAGTGGTAGCAGATTTCGAAGGCACAATGCATTCTCCTGCTATGGCGCCTCCACCCTTTTACTGAGAGATCGCTACTGAGTGTTACCAAGTGACCGGTAGCATGATTAACACTGCGAGCCCCCAACAATGGATTCCTAATTAAAACCTCTATGCAATCCTGTCTATATATTCTAAAATCCTGCCTATACCTTCTAAAATTGTCGCTATTTAGCGTAATGAGTCGCACAGTAAATAAATGCTTTCAGACTTTGAATGTGGTTCCAAAGCACAAAAAGTTATTATTCAATATAAAAACAGATGGTTACACGCTGTGATCTAAAGACAATTAGCACAAATAAATCATACAGACCCAAGGTATAGTTGTTATATACGCACGCGCTCTGGGCCCAGATACCGGCATCAGCATAGAAACCTCCGTCAACAGCACAGCAAGAAGACTGGGGTCAGAGAGCACACATATATACTTTCACAGGAATAGGCAATACAATAGACAAATTTGGCATGATTCCATTGGTTCTTCTTAAAGGTGCTTCTGTTACAGGACAGTTCATAGGTCAATTCGAATGGACACAAACAGCCTCCAACAACCCTTTGTGTCCTTTTTCCCACTGCATGCTAATCTAAGCTGATAACATTACAGAGTACATTTTAAGGTTTTAACTCTCTATAGTCCATAGTTTGCAGACGCATGTTGCGATCTTCTCACCGATGATACCAGAAATCTGTTGAGACACAGTGGATCAGTACAACACCAAACACGGTCTGCTTACCATGTACTAAACCTTAGATATCAAATAACCTTTATTACACAACATTAATAATTACTGCATAAACCTTGAATATTACACTTTAATGCTAAGGAACCTTTTATGTAAGTGTGCAGTGTGTAAGTATTGGGGAATTGGGAAAAGACACTAGTTAGCACTGTGCGACTATGTGTTTTGTGGAGTACACCATGGTACATGTTTTGCAGGGATAATCATTTTATATGTTTTAATGACTGTCTGTATTTATGTGGTAAGGACTTTAACTTCTTTCTATTGCGTGGGAATCGCATGACGCTAAATAATAGCATCGCCATATGTACTTATAATGGCGAGTTTCACTAAAATGGCGCTGGGCAGCCAGTCGCAAAATGGAGTCTCATTGCCATTTGCAAAGTGGCGTCTTGTAGATTTAATTTTAAACCTATCCTGTCTCAGCCAATTATCCGGCTTCGACAGTACCAACTGAACAAATGATGACTTTGTCAAATGATTGACATGCTGAAATTAATTGAGATGCAAAATTTGTGTTCCATTCAGGTAAAGGCAGTCTGGAGGTCCAAGGGATGTGGGCAAGAGTCTTCTGGACTCTGGAGAGATGGACAAGGTAAGCCAGTGGCTCCCAAGGAGTACTACCCAAGCCTGGCTGAGGTAGCGCATGGTCTGACTCATCTGGGAAAGCAAACTATGTGGTGAGAGCATACTGGTGTGCACCGGGTTTTTCTTCTCAAGTGGAAAAGAGAGCAATGTCCTGTCTGACCTGCTTGAGGAAAAACATTGGGGAAATGATCCCTACCGAACCATCCCACATTCCTCTGACCGATGGACCTTTTCAGGTAAATTGATTTCATCCAATTACCACCCTGCAGGAATCTCAAGTATGTATTAGTGTGCACTGATGTGTTTTCTAATTGGGTTGAGGCATACCCATCTGCCACTAATACTGCTGCATTTACTGCCAATAAAATTGTTCGGGAGTTTGTATGCAAATACGGTATCCCTAAAATTATTGAGCGTCATTTCACATTTCACAGGTGATGTTTTCCTATATGTGTAAATTGATGGGTATTAATAGTCGACTTCATACCCCCTACCGACTGCAAGCCAGTGCCAAGGTGGAGAGGATGAATGGGACTATTAAAAACAAATTAAGTAAAATCATGTTGGAAACTGGACTAGGTTGGCCAGAAGCACTGCCACTTGTCCTTTATAGTATCAGGACAACTCCTAGACCTCCTCTCAATCTGTCCCCCTTTGAAATACTGTTTGGTAGACAACCTCATTTGATTATAGGCCCACAGGAGGACTTGAAAAGTAACAACGAGCTAACTGTAAGGTATCTTATAACAATGAGTAAACAGTTAAAACAGCAACAGCAGAAACTGAAATTGTTGTCACATGATATGCCTGAAACAAACTGTCATGATGTTGAACCTGGAGAATTTGTTATGATCAGAAATTTCTTGCGTTCAGGTTGTTTGACAGATCGTTGGTAAGGTCTGTATCAGGTGTTGCTGATGAGTACAACTTCATTGAAGGTGGCGGAGAGAGATACCTGGGTCCATTCCACTCACTGCAAGAATGTCAAACAACCGGTGGAGAAACAAGGTGGAATCGAGGCAGATGACGTAGACCTGTCAATCGCGAGTCTGTTCTGGGAAGGTTAAAGGTTACAGTGAGATACCCGAGCTAAAGAAATTTGTAGATCAGTGTTTACAGCAATGGAGTGGTCTGCTGTGGTTATCTCTGTGTTTTGTCCCAGAGTCCTCATTATCTTGGGTTGTTTCGGGATCTCTGGTTTTTGTGACGGAGGACAGAGGACGGAGAGGGGAGCTGATGGTGATATCAATGAAATGGAGTCAGGAGAAGGAGTGCTAAATCTACGGGGAGAGTATCTGACCAAACCCAGTACAGTAATTGTTAAGAGATCTGCTATTCTGGATACTCAGAGACAGTGTGAAGGTCTATCATCTGAGGATTATTGTATGTGTGAGTTCTGTGGGTCCGTAGTCAATGAGAGATGCATCCAACAGTGCCAACCTAAGTATAACCAGTATTGGGGTGGGTATCCTTTAGAGGATTATCATACCATGGTGGGCAAAATTGTGAACCAAACCGACTGTTGGGTGTGCTCTCACGTGCCCCAAGGACAGCTTAATGTAGGATTAGTGCCATTTCCATTAAATGTCTCTGAAATTTTAGAATCACAAAGAGGGCATGCACTGAATGGAAAATTTCTTAAGTTCAAACCACCCCATTTTAAACTCCACAAGTACCAGGTAGATAAAACACTTTTATGTTTGAACATCACCAACTCCAATGAACCAGGAAGTTGGGAGGTGACTGGGAATAACCAGACAATGACCTTCTCACAAAGAGCTGACCGTGAGCCTATAAATTATGAACTGTTACGCACAATTAGGTCGGGTGGAAGACACTTCCGGTATAAATATACACTAAGTAATATCAAAGAAATGGTTGGCAGAGTACCAGAAGGGTACTGTGCCAGGGTGATACAACCAGAAACTTGCATGAGTCAAATGGGAGAACCTGAAGTAGGATCACTTGCTAGGGAAATGTGTGTGACGATAATGCTGTTTACTATTCCTCATGTCCTCACTGATGATGTATATTTTATATGTGGAAGGAAAGCGTATAAGTGGCTCTCTCCGAGTTCCAAAGGTTTGTGTTACTTGGGTAGAGTAGTTCCAGAAGTTATGACCCTTACACATGATGAAATGCTTGGTATTCATAAAAACACACCATCACCATATCTTTACACACAGGGCCTGATTCAGAGCGATGTTCGCACATCTGCGCATGCATATGGGTTGTAATGCGCATGCGCCATCCAGTCAGTGCGGTCAGAAATCGTGTGCTCGCAAAATAGCGAATGCCTGCTAATTTGAATGACAGAATGAGGCGTTTGTGGGTGGTAACAGGGGAAGGTGCTTGAAAACGGGGAGTGGAGATCCGAACGCAGGCGTGCCAAACGGTCAAAACGGGCGTTTTAAGGGTGTGCATAATTAACAAAGCAGCGTCATTGACCACGTCACTTGGTTGTCTTTTAGCCTGAACTGCTCGCATGATTGCGGTAGGAAAATGCTACCACAAGAATAGCGAGCAGTTCATATGCCTTTCGATGTACTCGATTAATCAAATAAATAGCGGAGATGACGTATGATGCGAGCGGCCAGGGGGCGTCTTTACAAAATAGCGAGCGCATGTTTCGTTCGCTCGTTCAGGCATAGAGGCGTCAACAGACCGCAAAGAGCGAGCGCTTAATTTAAATATCCAGCCCCTTTTTCAGAACGACCGTCCGAAAATAGCGTCCGGCTCTGAATCAAGCCCACAGTATGAACACAGAGACAAAAGAAATATGATACCTGGTGACATGCATAAAGCCACACAGTTAGTGAGACATCTGGCTTTCAAGTTTTGGTAGGATTGGATCCCACCAGGATCGCTCGGGGTACACTAAATTTTAGATATATCCAAGATCTTGCTAAATTAATAGATAATATCACCGAGATGTATGATGACACGTTTAGATATACAGGTAGGGAGTTGCAAGCTTACAAGAAAGAACTCGTGCAAAATAGACTAGTGTTAAATTACTTAACAGCTGTCACTGGAGGGTATTGCGTAACTTTGGCCTCCCAATTTGGTGTAAAATGTTGCACTTACATTACAAACGATACCAGCGATCCCAAAGAGGTGATGGACCGGAAGATGGATGAAATTCTGCAGTTAAAATGGGAATTTCGAAAAAAAACATAATGCTTCAGTTGCTGAAGTAGAGGAGAAGGTAGAGGAATGGGTTTCTTGGTTGAACCCAGTGAAATGGTTCTCAGGTCTAGGAGAGTGGGTCCAGGAAATGATTGCGAGCATAGGTAAACTCCTGATCCTTATATTGGTTGTCATCTTAGTAATTGGCATATGTCAAAGAGAAAAACAGGGAAGGAAAGGGTGATGGAGAAAAAAACAAACAAAATGGAGAATCACCGCACAGGAAAAATAGCGATAAATACAAAAATAGATATATAGTTATTCAAAATGATTCCTACACAATATTAGTAAATCAGATATTGTAGTCTACAGGAGGGTGCATCCACGGAGCAGAATCTATGGATCAACAGGGTAAGCAAGGGCACAAAAAAGGTACTCCTATTAAGAGGCACACCTCCTATTAGTGAAATAAATAGTAAATGTTTATTGAAATCTTTAAAAATGGAATCAAAAATTATACAAAACGATGAGCATAATATCTGGAAAAAATTCCAGAAAAGAATATAGACAATAACAAATTGAACAATAAAGAAAAAGAAACACAATTAGAGTACTGTGTAAACAAAGTGGATAGTTACCTATGGTAAGTATCAGCGAAAATATAAGTGACAATAGAAAGAATACAAGTGAAAATTACACATATTAAAATGCACCAAGGTCAAAATGATAATCAATTCTCAAGATAAATATGTAATTAATTGGAGACCATCCTGAAATGGAAGATATGGAATATCAAATATCAAAAAATAAAAAAATAGGGTACCAGGTCACTCCAATAGATCGAACATATCCTAATTTGAGTGAAAAAAATTGCCTGTGTTCTTATGTACCACAGAGTCTACTTTTGCCAATCATACAAAGCATAGGATTGGGAATGAGAGTTCCACAGTACAGACACAGTGAAATAAGAATAGCAGCTGCTTCTGCTACCAGTGCTGATCTCTGGCTGTGACACTGTTAACAAATAGCAGTGTTAACAAATATCAATACTGAGCAGCTGCCGGTGAGAAAGCAGGGTAGAGGTAGGGAAAAGACTTACCTTTACTTCCTATGGGTGTCGGGATTCTGGCTGTTAGGATGCTGCTGACAGTATTCTGAACAGCTGCATCCCGATAGCTGGGATTTCATACCCAACACTATTTTTAACATAGTGCCTAGCCCAGAACACACAACACAGTGTTTTATTTGAATTTTTTTTAACACAGTGCCTAAACACACAACACAGTGTTTTTACCAGGATGGATACGCGATGTCGGCGTTCAAAATCCCGACGCCAGCTTCCCGACAGGGTTAGGATACCAACACTTGTCGATCGGTATCCTAACCCTTCCCCTCTCTCTACCCTAAACCTAAAGCTGACTCCACAGTGCCTAAACCTAACCTCCCCCTCCCTGCACCCTAAACCTAACCCTCCTCCCTTAGTGCCTAGCTCTAACCCTCCCTCTAGTGCCTAACCCTAACCCTCCCCCTAACCCGCTGCTTATCTACAAGATTCCAGCAGTTGGGATGTCGGTGCTGGGATTTTGACAGGTGTCGTGATTCCGGTGCTGGCATTCTGACCGCCGGAATCCCATCTGCCGAGATATTGAACATATCCCTTTTTAATCCCGTGCCTAGCCCTGAACACACACCACAGTGCTGCAGCCTACAGTTTACAGTGCCTCTATGGGTTTTTTTTATGACATAGTGCCCCTTTAACACAGTGCTTCTAATGGCATTTTTTAGTGTCTGGCCCTGAACACAAAACACAGTGTCTAACAGTGCTGCAGCCCACAGTCCCTCTACAGTGACCCTTTAACACAGTGTTTTCTAATAGTTTTTTTAATGACAAAGTGCCCCTGTAGGCTTTAATACAGTGCTGCAGTCCACTCCTAACCTGGCCGTATTTACCATTAGGCAAGCTAAGCACCAGAAGCAAAGTTGCAGCCCAGGTAACCACTGTCATTACTGTCTGCAGCCTTGCTCCAGTATACTTCCTGCTCCTCACCTCAGCTCAAATCAACTCCACCCCCATGCAGTGTGAACTGCTGCAGTCAATTAGTTTAGCCAGTCTGGTCTGACCAAACCCCCCTCCCCTCTCCTCACAGTATAGCCAGCCCTCCCCCTCCATCGCAGTTTGAGCTGATCTAATCAGCCCACTCCAACTAACTATCCTCCCCCTGCAGCCTGTGCTCCTGCAGCTAGCCCCCACAGTCATTGAGTGCTGCCAGCCACCTCCATTGCAGCCCCCCGCAGTGTAGCCAGGCCCTCCTCCCTGCAGCATGTGCTGATCTTGTCAGCCCACTCCAACAGCCCCCCCATAGCTAGCCAGCCTCTGCAGTCACAGTGAGTGCTGCCAGCCTCCTCTATTGCAATACTGCCAGCCTCCTCTATTGCAACGCCCCCCCCCCCCCCCGCAGTGTTGCCAACCACTGACGAACACCCCCGTGTGCATTGCAGTTAGCTTCCAACTTTATCTCCCTCCTGCTGTTAGAACCATGGGAGTCTTCCATTCCCCTGACTCAATCCATCCCCCAGTTGAGGTCACTGGATACTGTAGAACACATCTCTCCATGTAGACTCACTGGTCACTAGCTATTTTCTAACTGTTAATTTCCTTTTCTGTTCCCCCACCATTTCCTCCCATCCCCCTCTGTTTGTCCCTTTTTCTTCTCATCCCCCTCTGTTTGTCCCCCTTTCCTCCCGTCTCCCTTAGTATGTCCCTCATTCCTCCCGTCCATCTCTGTGTGTCCCCATTCCTCCTGTCTACCTCTATTTGTCCCCCTTTCCTCCCATCTCACCTATCCCCCTGTATGTATGTATGTATATATATATATATATATGTGTATGTGTGTGTGTATATATATATATATATATCGGTGGACCGATAGACCAGGTAACTTTGGTGTCAAAAAACCATTTTTTCGTCGTAAACATCGTATAGAGAGAGATCCTGATTCATCAAACAGCTATACATTTACAGCGAGTGAATCGGATAGTATGCATATTAATCCTGTTGATAATCGCCCTTTAGGGGTTACTACCAGGACAGGTGGTGCAGGGGGAGGCAGAGGCGCCCATACACTAGACGGGGGCGGCAATGGCAGAGGCAGAAATTGAGTGGGCAGACCGCCCAGGGGTCGGAGACCTTAATAGTCAATTTATCGGACTACAAATTAAACACCTATGAGGAACAGTTACTAACTAAAGGACTGTCATTTGTACCCACCTATCGGCAAGATCCTTTACAGTGGGAAATTGAAAAATTCCGACTACATCGACAGTTGAAATTAAAGGAATATTTTTTCAAAAATCCTCCGATGCCATCAGCTTTACATGAGGTGCCCGCACAAGTCTCTAAACTCCTCCCTAAATCTACCTTTGAGCCACAGTCACATAATGCCTCTATCCGTACTTTCATGAGATTACTTGAAAATCAGACTAATATCTATGCCTCACAACAACCAACATTAAGGAGTAATTTGTCTATTCACGAGAGAAAAGCATTACAGTCTTTAGCGTCCAATAAAGACTTGATTTTTAGACCCGCGGATAAAGGGGGTGCCCTGGTTATCCTTAATTTCCAAGACTACAAGGATGAGATTGATCGCCATCTGTTGGATCTTGATACTTACAGTCAATTACCGCGGGATCCGACTTTTTCTTTTAAAAAAGAACTGTTTGATCTCTTGGATGGTGCAGTACAAGGCGGTTTGATATCAAGTAAAATTAGAGATGCCCTGATTCCGATAGGTCCTGTCGTACCATTGTTGTACATAATTCCTAAAATACACAAGTCACTTGTGAAACCTCCGGGCCGCCCGATTATATCGGCAAAAAATTCTTTATTTCAACCTGTGGCTCTCTTTTTGGATTCTATCTTACAGCCTTGTATTCAGTCACACCCCAGATTTCTACTTGATACCACGAGTTTATTGATCAAACTTAATAATTTGCCTACATTTAGTGATGATATTCTGATGTGTTGTATTGATGTTCAAAGTCTTTACACGGTGATCCCTCATGATATGGGCGTGGCGGCTGCCGGCAAATATCTTGCGGGTCATCCAGATTACCATGGTCCAGATTTGAAACTTGTTCTAGAATTACTGCGGATGGTATTAACAAAAAACTTTTTCTATTATGATGGTCGTTTTTTCCTCCAGGGCAGGGGATGTGCCATGGGTTCTAGTGTGGCCCCTGCCTACTCTAATATATTCATGTTCGAAGTAGAACAGGATATTTTCTTTACAGATGCCCATATTGCAGCTAATATCGCCCTTTACTATCGTTATATCGACGATATTTTATTATTCTGGAGAGGTTCTAAAGATAACCTTATTGGGATCATCGATCAACATAATACTAAATCTCATCCTATCAAATTAACGTATACCATGAGTAATATTTCAATTAACTTTCTGGATGTTGAAATTTCACTAACTGAGGGTAGAATTAACACAGCATTGTACTCTAAACCCACTGACAGGAACAACTTATTGCAATATAGTAGCTTTCATCCTAAACCATTAAAACGTGGCCTTCCCTATTCCCAACTACTAAGGATTAAGAGAATTACATCTGATCCTATTGTAGCAGAAAGACAAATGGATACCATGATAGAAAAATTTAAGCAAAGAGGATATCATTCTAATTTTTTGGAACAAACTAAACAAAAAGTATTACAATTAGATCGCAATACTTTATTACAATATAATCGTAAGACAGGCAATGCATCCAGGATCCCTTGGGTATGTCAATTTAATCCTGCTAGTTCAGGAATTAATAGTATATCCAAGAACCTATGGCCGATTATAAAAACCGATCCTGAATTGGGATTAAGTGATTCAACTTTGATGCCCTGCTATACTAGAGGTAGGAACCTTCGTGATATATTAGTTAAATCTGATATTACACGCATACCTAGTAACAAAACAATTTTTCTAACGTCAAAGAAAGGATGCATTAAATGCACTTGTACCACCTGTCAATACATGATTCCGGGTGACACTTTTCAACATCCCCATTTGGGACGTACATTATTTATACGCCAGCGATTGACTTGTTGTTCTAAATTTGTTATCTATCAACTGCTTTGTCCCTGTGGGCTGTCATATATCGGGAAAACATAACGTATGTTCAAAGAACGTATGGCAGCTCACAGGTCATCCATCAGAGCATCTCTCCTTAGTGGCAATAGCGACCAGCCTGTTGCACGTCATTTCTGCCAGGCTCATCACCCCCTTACCACTTTGAAATATAGGATGATTGACCAGGTTCCATTATCTGTCCGCGGCGGTAATAGGTCACTTAAGCTGCTTCAACTAGAAACTCGCTGGATCTTTCGCCTGGGTACTCTTGTTCCCAAGGGACTTAATGAGCAATTAGGACTCAGTAATTTTCTATAATCTTTTGCACCTATTATCTTTGTGTAAGTTATTATTAATCTAATTGGTCTTTATATTGCAATCGCTCTTTATATTGTTGTTTACTTTATAATTATTGGCTATATATAATATTATTCCATGGCATAATGTCCCTGACATGATCATTTATTCTATCTATATACATGCGCTTTGTTCTTATTACCCATATTTTTTGTTGTGTTGGTTTATTTTTGTTTTTTTGTATCTATGGTGATGGTAGCACTTTGATGACGCATCTGTTGATGACGTCATCCTTTGTGCGCCGATTGAACGGGCGTGTGGTCCCGTTTCCGGCGTTCACTTCACGGGGTTATTTAAGGTAAGATGTAATTGTTTGTCTTTAGCCTGACGAAAATGCCACAATAAACGGCATTGAAACGTTGCCTTTTTCACATATGCTGCATAAGAGTTCTTCATTTCTAAGACGCCTGGAGTGCTGCACCACTTTCTCTATACGCTGTGTATCTTACCTTGTGCGGGCACCCGACGCTGCTGTATGTCATAAGGGAGAGCCGGACCTTCCGCTGTATATATATATATATATATATATATATATACTGTATATAAAATACACACCCCTTTCATAAATGTACATGTGTATACACAGTCGGCTACATATACATATTTATTTTTATATATAAATATACTTTATATATATATATATATATATCTTTACCCCTGAGGAAGTCCGAAATGCGTTGGACACTGCCAGCCTCTCCTAAAAGGACTTTTGAAACTACCTTGCAGATAAGCACTTTTTTTTATTTATTACTCCTGTATTAATTTGTTTTGTATGTTCCTATCGCCATTTCCCTTGTTATATGTAATAAAGCCCCCTGTTGTAAAATATACCACCACTGATGATGGGTCTTTCTTTGATCTAAAGCCCATCACCGTTTTATGTGGAAATCTCTGGGGCAGGAGGAAAATGGAACTTGGATGACCAACAAAGAATATACACACACACTTTTATAAAAGAATATATTTGGTACGCACATTTATTTGCATCAGCTTATCTGTGTATTGGAAATACTACACTATATTCTTCCTCTCTCCTGTTTGGCTCTGACAAGAGCCTTTTTTCATCAAGGTCCTCTCTGGCACCAGAAATTTGGGTCCAGTATTATCTACATCCCTCCGACAGAAATTTCAGATAAGCCTTAAAGAATTATCATTTGGTACGCACATTATTATTTGAGCACGGGCACATTTGTAATTTATCACACTATTGGGCGCTTGCCCTCTCCACCCCATTTTCCATATATATGATCTAGTAACACTGTAATAAATGTGCATATGTCACAATAGGTGTCACTGGAGCAAGGTATACCCATCATACTGTATAGGCATGAGGATTGTGTTTTACTATATATTTTTTGTTTTGCTTCTATGAGTGTTATTTTTGTTTTTTTGATATGTTTTGTATTGACTATGTGTTTTTATGTAGCGATATTCCATGTATGGTAATATTTAGTATTTCTGGTAAAGTGTGGCGCAGACTTCACATGTACCTTGTATTTATTGGGGTAAGTCTTCTATGTCTGTGTGTCACAGTGAGTGGTGTGGGCTTGAGAAAGGGGGTTATGTTGCTCCTCATACACCATATTTTGCATATGAAGACATCTCCGAGTGCCGTAATATGTACTTTTTTCGTTCTGAAATTTTGTATTGTCCTGAGGCCTGTGATTTGCTGCTTGGATTCAGTTTGTTTGTAAATTCACAATTGGGTGCTTGTTTTTTAATAGTTTTTCCATGTCCCAGATGTACTTTTCTTTGTAGTTACAACTCATAATCCTAATCAATCAATACTTTACCTTCCACTAAATACTTAGTACTCCACCAATCACCTGTACTGGCCTGAGACCTGTGATTTGCTGTTTGGATAAGTGTGTTGGTAATATATTATATTTTCTACTAGACTTTTAGTTTTAAGCTAAAAGTTATTGATTAATGAAAACATTCTATAGGGTTGTATTGTTTATTAAACTGCCACCCTGTCTGCCACTGCAGTGCCACTATATTTCATAGATGTGCTATGTGTATGTGCCGCTGCTCTGTTGCTTAGTCTAGCCAGTCAGCTTACTGCAGCCTTTGGCCAATATTGGTGAAAACAACAGCTGTAAGGTGGTCAAAATTGACTGGAAAATAAATTTTATTGACATTAATAACATTACAGGAACAAACACAGGTCCAAATTACATGATTTTAGCTGTTTTTAAAAATGTTGAAACAAATCTAGATCCAAAACACTTGATGGTGGTTTTGCCAAAACCAAAACACAATGATGATTCAGAACCAAAACACAGGGATCCGTGCACATCTCGCGTTTTTACTCCAGGCCTCTGTAGGTTTTAGCTGTACAAGTGCATATCTGCCAACACTCCTGATTTTCTTGAGACAGTTTAAAATTTTGGCATGCAAAAATTGCATAATCTTAATCTATCAAGCGAGAGGCTTAGCTTCATACTAAAATGGGTTTGGTACAAGATAATAGTGTGGTTTAGGTCAATCTAGCTCTGGACAGATTTTCTTATAAGGGATGTTGGCAGCCTGGTGTCCTGGGTGTGATATACAGTATCAATGATATTATTTTTGTTTGGCAGGGAAATAGAACCCAATCGGATGAATTTTGTGATCATTTAAATCAGAACCCATTTAATATTAAATTGACCTTCTGTTTTAGTAAAGAAGAGGTGAATTACCTGGATCTTAACATTTATATTGAAGAAGGATTGGTTAAGACGAAAAATTTTAATAAACGACGGATTGTAACTCGGTATTTTAATTCACAAGTAATCACCATAGTAATTCGCTGAAGAGTATTCTTCCTCTAAGTCAGTTCCAAGAATTTGACGCAATTGCACTGATGTGGATTTGTTTGAATCACAGGCATCTGCCTTAAAACAACAATTTTTGGATAAAGGGTATAAAGAGGATTTAGTGGATGGTGCAATGCAACAAGGGCTTGACTTAAATAGAGAGAATGCCTTAACTAGTGTGTCCAGGGAAAAGGACAAGAAAAGAGATAGTCTGGAAATACCATTTATTTTTGATTTCCATAGTCAGTTTAAACAAGTGGAGGGCATTATAAATACCCATTGGAAAATCTTATGTAAAGATCCAGTTCTTAATTATTTTGTAAAGGAACGTCCCACTTTCATTTATTGTAGGGCAAGGAATATTACGGACAAAATAGTTAGCAGTGTCACCAGTAATCCTCAAAAGATGTTAATTAATAAACCTAAAGGCTTTTTTAGGTGTGGTACGTGTGTGATGTGTAGGTTGTGTAAAAGTAAAGAGACCCACATCACCCACTATAAATCCACACAAACCAAAAGGTATATGATATCAGGGATATCATCTCATGCCATAGCAAATATGTTGTTTATATGTTGGAGTGCAAATGTGGATCCCAATACATTGGGAAGACCATCCGCATGTTGAAAACAAGATTAGTAGAGCATGCTCGTAACATTAATAAAGGATTGGCCTCACACAATGTATCAATGCATTTCAAACATGCACATGAATGTAATATCTCGCATATATCCTCATTTAGTGGCATACAAGCTATTCATCCTAATTGGAGAATAGACGATAGGGATGAAAGATTGGCGAAAGCGGAAATTAAGAATATATATCTGCTAAGAGCCCTATCGCCTAAGGGTTTGAATGTTGCATTTGAAACCAAATGGTTTTTAAAATACATTTTATACGAATTTTAAAATTAGTTCTTAATATTAGTTCTTAATAAATGATTTTATTAGGGATTTATTTTTAGGTATTTAATGGTATGTGTTTTCTTTTAAAAAAACATTTTGAGTTTTGACGACATGCTCTTAATATGTATTGTCTTGCCCTTTTTTCCGAGATTACATGGTGGAGAAGGAGTGAGGGAGGATAAAATACAATGTTATTGAAACACGGAGCCTCTGGTGACCACTCCCGGTAATTGAATACCAGCAGCCATGACTTCCGAGATCATGCATTCCAACGACCGGAAGACACGTGTCAGATGCCAGAGAGAGAACCGCGGTGCATAGCGGCGATTAAGGGGTCCCCGTGAGAGACACCAAATAAGGAGATTCCAGTTTTTAACCTTGAAAAGTAACCAATAAAGGCTAAAGGAAGGAATGGTACTGGTATTAAAGATAAGATGGACTAGAAACTGAAGAAGGAGTGGATCCAGGCTTTTCTAAGTAAGAATGGATAATATAAGTACCATTATATGTTTTTGCGTTTTTTTTAGTGTATATGTGTTTTATTATTAGGTAAAAACATATGGGTATTGAATGGAAAGATTAGGGTGATAAATAACCTATGTATTATTTAGGATATGTTATGGAGTATATGATGTCTTCCCTTAATTGAGGATTATGGATAAGGGTTTAAATTCTGTTTCCTGTTGGGTCCAAACCACGGCCTGAGGGAGGACCAGTGAGTCTGAAACATGTAGATGGTGGTGGAGCCAGCATTTCCTGTATGAACTGCCAGTGGGTAGCCTGTAATTGTCTTTGCCAACTTGACAAGGGCTGTGGCCTCGATTCCCAGGTATTGGGGGTATATCATGTTAACAGGAACACTGGATGTTCTATTTTACATATGTCTTAATTGGAGCTGTGTATATAATAAAAACTTTAACTGCATTGAAAACTTACCAGACTGAGGATTAAGGATTCTGGCCCTCATTCAGAGCCGTACGCTCTGAGCAGAGCGCACGCTCTGAATGAGGGCCGGGCTCCATTTTCATGGAGCGTCCTCCTGGACGCTCGTATAGCTGTGGGTCACCACCCACAGGCTATACGAGCGTGCATTTTGATGGCCGCGATGGTCGAGACCATCGCGACCATCGAAATTGCGAGTCGGAGCCTGCGGTTGAGGTTTTCAACCGCAAGCTCCGGAGTGATTTTGGCTCTATCAGAGCCAAAATCACTCCCACTGACATCACTAGTGATGTCAGTGGGCCGGCTTCTGACGGGAGGCGTTCCCGTGGGAACGCCCCCGTCAGGGAGGCACGCCCCCGGCACGCCCACCAAAGGGGGCGTGCTGTCAATCAACATTGACAGCACGCCCCCTTTGATCGGACACAACGAGCGAAGGACTTTCCTTCGCTCATCGCGTCTGGCGCATGCGCACGACGGAGCTCCCTCCGTCGTGCGCATGCTCAGTGCATAACATCGACCCACTTGCGAGCGGACAGCCGCTCGCGAGTGGGTCTGAATCAGGCCCTCTGTTTTTCTGGAATTAAAGAAACCTTTATGGGCACGAGCCAAGAGGTGTATATGGTGAGTACATGTCCCCTTGTTGTAAAGAGCCCGGGAGAAGTTTTCTGTGGTGGAACACAAGGATAGTGGTCCTTTGAGGGAACCATACCTTCTGTCGCATGGTGAGTGTGAACCAGTCTGCTGCTTGCAGAGTGAGAATCAGGAGGAAAAGGATACAGATAGAATATTGGACCTGATTCAGACCCGTGTGCTAGATGCGGCCGCTCGCTCCCAGCGTATGCAAATTCAGCTAAGCAAAGTCAAGGCCGGTGATCGCACGGCAAGTCATATGCACACCCACTATGTTTTGGCGTACGTCATCTCCAGGAAGTATATACAACCATCGGTACATCGGGAACCATTGGATCAGACCGCAGTGCTTGTGGTTGACTGTACCCTACCGCAAGCACTGCGAGCAGTTCTGTGTAAAAATCAACCAGGTGACGTGTACTCTGACGCTGCCTGTTAATTATGCACACCTCTGAAATGGCGTTGAAACACTCAGGCACGCCTGCGTTCGCAACTCCACTCCCCCGTTACTACTGCCCTGCCCCTGTTACCACCCACAAATGGCCTCTCCTGTCACTCATTCCACTGGGTTGTCTTTGCTGGCTGAGCAAGTGGTTCCCGATCACTCTAACTAGATCGCGCACTGCGATGCATACGCATGTGCAAATGCATAACATCGGCCATGTACAAGCGAGCAGCAGCTTGCGAACGGGTCTGAATCAGGCCCATTGTGCGAAGTGAAGGAATTGAATTGCCTTCTTAGAACAACGATTGTGGACTATCTCAAAGATTTTTTTGTTGCATTTGGTTTAAATATAGAAGTGGTGTTCCTAGAGATAGACTGGAGCTGCAGTCTGTGGCACAAGTTATAACCTTTTTTCTTTCTACCATGTAACATAGAAACATAGAATTTGACGGCAGATAAGAACCACTTGGCCCATCTAGTCTGCCCCATTTTTAAACATATTGTTACCTCAACCCTTATTGATCTTTACTTCTTCTGAAGGATATCCTTATGTCTATCCCATGCATGTTTAAACTTTAAATTGTTCTACCATCTTAGCCTCTAAAACCTCTGATGGAAGGCTATTCCACTTGTCCACTACCCTTTCTGTGAAGTCATTTTTCCTCAAATTTCCCCTGAACCTACCACCCTCCAGTTTCAGAACATGTCCTCTTGTTCTAATACTTCTCTTTCTTTGAAGAAAGTCTCCTTCCTTTACATTGTTAAAACCCTTTATATATTTGAACATTTCTATCATGTCCCCCCTTTCTCTTCTCTGCTCCAAACTATACATATTAAGATCTTTTAGTCTTTCCTGGTACGTTTTGTGGTGTAGATCTTGCACCATTTTAGTTGCCCTTCTTTGTACAGTCTCTAATGTATATCCTTCTGGAGATATGGCCTCCAGAACTGAACACAGTATTAGAGATGAGGACGTACCAATGACCTATACGGTAGTATTATCACTTCTTTCTTTCTGCTACTGATTCCTTTCCCTATGCAACCAAGCATCTGGCTTGCCTTCCTCATTGCTTTGTTACAATGTTTGCTTGCCTTTTAGTCACCTGAAATAGTGACTACTAGATCCTTTTCCTCTTCAGTAGTTTCCAGTATAGTGCCATTAATACTAAATTTAGCCTTTGGATTTTTGAGACCAAAGTGCATAATCTTGCATTTTTTTGGCATTAAACAGTCGTTGCCACGTTCTTGACCATACCTCTAGTCTACCTAGATCATCAATCATTTGTTTTACCCCTCCTGGTGTGTCTACCCTGTTGCATACCTTTGTGTCATCTGCAAAATGGCATAGTTTCCCTTCTATACCATTGCAATGTCACAAATAAAGATATTAAAAAGCACTGGTCCAAGTACAGATCCCTGAGGTATTCCACTGGTAATATTTCCCTCTTGAGACTGCACTCCGTTTACTACAACTCTCTGTTTCCTATACTGCAGCCAGGAAGCAATGCCATATGAATATTGATTATGCCTCATGAATGTTCTTTACTGAAATATTTGCCATTTTCACAGGATACTTCATCTGTTGCTGTCACATCTCATTGGTGAACATGTTGGTGCATGCATGATCACACTGTGTAGTAGCTCTGTGCCTATTTTTTTAAAGCAGGGTTGCAGCAGTCACTTACTGCACAAGACTAGCTTAATGTTAATTAAGTCACCCATTGTTTTAAAATTACGTTTTGCTATGTACTTAACCACTAACTAGAAATAAACACTCGGAGGCTTATGTGGAATTAAAGAGGACACAGCCGTAAATTTATTAATCAGATTAGAATTGTAATTGTGAAAGATCAGTGTCAGTAAAAAGCAGTGCTCTGGGGCCACAGCCAGATAAAGTATTAGACTAAATAATGAGGGCAGATGCCTGCCCTAACGTAAACTGTCCTGAAGCGGTACCATTCTCCTCTAATTGACATCGCCTTGACCCCTTCCTAAAATAAAGGCCTAGTCCCCCCTAAGGAGATGACCAACTTGCCGCTATCAAGAGCTAAATGCCACCCAGGCACTCTTAACGCCATAATAGGCTGCCCAGGAGCACTGCTTCCCGCCAAAGCCCGGTTAAAATAAACCAAGCCCCACCACCCATCTAGAAAAGAAAAAACCTCAAGCTTCAAGGAAGACACAAAGTTCCGTAATGAACCATTCCAGGCCTGCGCCCATGAGGTGTATTCCGTCTAGTGATGAGCGGTTCGGATTCTGAGGAATCCGAACCACTCCGAACAGTTGGAATCCGAGTCCACCCGAACGCAAGTTCGGGTGTTCCCGCCTGACTCGGATTCCACCTCGAGGCCGAACGTCACCCGTCTGGCGTCGGATTCTCGCGAGAGCCGAGTGACGTTCGGCCTCTATAAAAAGGCGCGGCGCCCGGCAGTCGGCGCCATTTCTCGCGTGACGCGTAGTTAGGTAGTTAGCTAGTGCGCTGTCTGTTCTAGTGTTAGATAGATTACAGTAGGTAGTGTTCTTGCTGCTCTGTGACTTTACTGGGCATAAGCCCTTTGTGTGTGCTCCGTGACTGGGCATAATGAGCCCACTGTGTGTATTTGTACTCTACTACTCACTTATACAAGCTCCGTGACAACTGACAGGGCATAGCCCACTGAGTGTATTATACAAGCTCCGTGACAGGGCATAAGCCCACTAAGTATTATACAAGCTCCGTGACAGGGCATAGCCAACTGTGTCTATTATACAAGCTCCGTGACAGGGCATAGCCCACTGAGTGTATTATACAAGCTCCGTGACAGGGCATAGCCCACTGTGTCTATTATACAAGCTCCGTGACAGGGCATAAGCCCACTGAGTATTATACAAGCTCCGTGACAGGGCATAGCCTACTGTGTCTATTATACAAGCTCCGTGACAGGGCATAGCCCACTGAGTGTATTATACAAGCTCCGTGACAGGGCATAAGCCCACTGAGTATTATACAAGCTCCGTGACAGGGTATAAGCCCACTGTGTCTATTATACAAGCTCTGTGACAGGGCATAAGCCCACTGTGTCTATTATACAAGCTCCATGACAGGGCATAAGCCCACTGAGTCTATTATACAAGCTCCGTGACAGGGCATAGCCCACTGAGTCTATTATACAAGCTCCGTGACAGGGCATAAGCCCACTGAGTATTATACAAGCTCCGTGACAGGGCATAGCCCACTGAGTGTATTATACAAGCTCTGTGACAGGGCATAAGCCCACTGAGTATTATACAAGCTCCGTGACAGGGCATAGCCCACTGTGTCTATTATACAAGCTCCGTGACAGGGCATAGCCCACTGAGTGTATTATACAAGCTCCGTGACAGGGCATAAGCCCACTGTGTCTATTATACAAGCTCCGTGACAGGGCATAGCCCACTGAGTGTATTATACAAGCTCCGTGACAGGGCATAGCCCACTGTGTCTATTATACAAGCTCCGTGACAGGGCATAAGCCCACTGAGTATTATACAAGCTCCGTGACAGGGCATAGCCCACTGAGTCTATTATACAAGCTCCGTGACAGGGCATAGCCCACTGTGTCTATTATACAAGCTCCGTGACAGGGCATAGCCCACTGAGTGTATTATACAAGTTCCGTGACAGGGCATAAGCCCACTGAGTATTATACAAGCTCCGTGACAGGGCATAAGCCCACTGTGTCTATTATACAAGCTCCGTGACAGGGCATAGCCCACTGAGTGTATTATACAAGCTCCGTGACAGGGCATAAGCCCACTGTGTCTATTATACAAGCTCCGTGACAGGGCATAGCCCACTAAGTGTATTATAAAAGCTCCGTGACAGGGCATAGCCCACTGTGTCTATTATACAAGCTCCGTGACAGGGCATAGCCCACTGAGTGTATTATACAAGCTCCGTGACAGGGCATAGCCCACTGAGTGTTTTATACAAGCTCCGTGACAGGGCATAGCCCACTGTGTCTATTATACAAGCTCCGTGAAAGGGCATAGCCCACTGTGTGTATACAAGCTCTGTGACTCCAGTTCATAGTGATAAAGTAATATGGATCACGAGAATGAACTGAGAGGAGAGCAGAAACAACATGTAAATGCTAGCATTGCAGCGGCTGGAAGTCCATCACTTTTATCTAAAGCTGATGCTCAAGGGCGTAGAGGCTTTAAAACCTTAGGGAACCTGAAATCAAAAAATTTAGATTTTACAGGGGTAAAGACAAAAAAAAACCCTCTAAAGACTACTACTATTGCAGAGAAACAGAAAATTGGCAACATGCCATTCACCACATGTAGCGGCAAGGAAAGACTCAGGCTTTGCCCTTTATTTCTGAGTGGTGGTTCTGCAGCTGTCAGTGAGGCATCTTGTGCCTCTCATGATGATAAAAGACCTTTTCAATCAGACTATAGAAGTGTGAAAAAATTTAAAACCAATAAGGCAGTCGAACAAACTGTGTTTTTTGAAACACAAATGTCAGAAATCCTTGAGGAGAGTCTAAGTGGGTCCACGAGTGGCATTTCTATGTGTAAGCCTGACCTTACAGAGAAGCCGCCCTCCACAGTTTCTTTTCCATCTGTAGTTGTGGGGATGAGCAGTATTGCCGAGGACATAGAAATTGAGGATGCCACCGTGGAATTGCAAGAGGATGAGAGGAATATATGTGCAGCTGACGCTGGCACTAATGAGGATGTTGAGGATGAGGATATTATTTGTATAAGTCAGGCACCAGTGGAAGCAGCTCTTGGCCAAGATAAGAAGGCCATTGCCATGCCTGGGCATAGAACCAACAAATCCACATCTTTTGTGTGGAATTACTTTTACCCAAACCCTGACAACGTTTGTAAAGCCATTTGTAGCCTCTGTGAGACCACAGTTAGTAGAGGTAGGGACGTTAAACATCTAGGAACCTCTACGCTATTACGTCATCTGCAGCGAGCTCATGACAGGTGTTTGATAACAGAAACTACTGCAAAAAAAATAACAACAAGCAGTCCAGCATTAGCTAGATGCCTTCTCTCTACTAAATCCCAGCACCTGCAATCTCCGCCAACAACACCTTCCTCCTCAATATCCTCAGGAATGATCAGTGGTAGTATAACATCCAATTTGTTAGTGCTAAGTCACGGTGACTCCTCCAATTTCCAGGACACCTCAGAAGACACTGAATCTTTGAGCGCTAGGCCTGCTGCTGCTGCTGCTGGTGGATCTTCATCCCAGAAGTGGACCAAGAAGACTACTAGTAGTATACCAAAAAAACAATTGACTGTTAAAGAATCTCTTGCAAGGGGAAGCAAGTATGACAGCTCTCACCCTGTCGCACAGCGGATCACTGACGCCATGACAGCTATGCTAATATTAGATCTGCGTCCAATATCCTCAATTAATGCAGTGGGATTTACACAGCTAATTGAGGTCATGTGTCCCCGGTACCAAATTCCATCTCGGTTTCATTTTACCCAAAAAGCCATTCCTCGGCTGTACCAGGACGTTAAACAGAACCTAATTATTGGTCTGCAAAATGCTATTGTATCCACTGTCCACTTAACCACAGATATGTGGACAAGCGGTAGTGGACAAACTAAAGATTACATGACTGTGACGGCCCACTGGGTGGGTGAATCGCTTTCAGCAGCAGCAGTATCTAACAAACAACACCAGCTCATTCAGAGGCTGGCAACTCTGTGCATCACCGGATTCAATAAGAGGCATACCGCTGACAACCTCTTAGAAAAACTAAGAGATGTCATAGGAACATGGCTTACACCACTTGGACTCTCCTCAGGATTTGTGATTTCTGACAATGCTACAAATATAGTGAAAGCATTACAGCTGGGTGAATTCCAACACATCCTCTGTTTTGCTCACACAATAAACTTAGTGGTGCAGGGTTTTTTAAAAAACGACAGGGGCGTGCAGGAGATGCTGTCTGTGGCCCGAAAAATTTCGGGACATTTTCGGCATTCAGCAACAGCGTGCAGGAGATTGCAGCACCTGCAAGAGCAGTTTAATTTGCCCTGCCATCAACTGAAGCCAGAAGTGGTAACGAGGTGGAACTCAACCCTGTATATGCTTCAGCGGATGGAGGAGCAGCAAAAGGCCATCCATAGCTATACGACAAGCCATGACATTGGGAGAGGAGGGGGAATGTACCTTACCCCAGCACAGTGGAGAGTACTTTCTGTCTTGTGCAAGGTGCTCAAACCATTTGAAGTTGCCACTTGTGAAGTGAGTGCTGACACTGCTAGCTTGAGTAAGGTGATTCCCCTGATTTCGCTTTTGGAAAAGCAGCTGGAGAAATTGAAGGATGATATTAAACAAAGTGATTCCGCAAAGTATGCTGGACTGATAGATCAAGTCCTTTGTTCGCTTCGCCAGGATCCACGGGTGGCCAAGATCTTGAAATCTGATCATTATATTTTAGCAACCATTCTTGATCCTAGGTTCAAGTCATATGCTGTGTCTTTCTTTACAACTGACCCAGATCTTAAAAGAACCAAAGCGCTCCTGGTGAGCAAGTTGGCAGCTGAAGTGACACATGGCACTACGATGACGTCTCCTCCTTCGGTTTCTCCAGCAGCAGCCAGAAAAAAATGCACCTTTTCCAAAAGACCCAGTGGTGATGCAGATAAGTCAAGTCACCATTTTGACATCTGGTCGGGTCTAAAAGATTTGCCCAACACCAGTGACACCTCTACCGCAACTCCATCTAATACGATTACCATCCAAAGAATGGTGGAGGATTATTTTCAGGACACCGTACACGTAGACATGTCACAGAGTCCCTTCGAATATTGGAAGAAAAAAAAGGCAATTTGGAGACCCTTGTATAAACTGGCTTTGCATTATTTAAGCTGCCCACCCTCCAGTGTGTACTCGGAGAGAGTTTTCAGTACAGCCGGGAACCTTGTGAGTGAACGACGAAGGAGGCTACTTCCACAAAATGTAGAAAAAATGATGTTCATTAAAATGAACTGGAAATTTCACGAGGAAAACCTTTCCCACCAATCACGTCACAGTACAGATACTTCTGTAATGGTAGATTCCAGCGGGGATGAACTGATATTGTGTGAGGAATCGGATGATGTACACACTGATGAGGGTGAGGATGGCAATGATGGTGACATCATGCCACTGTAGACCTGTTGCCTTTAGTAGATTGGAAGATTTTTTTGTGGGGGCCCAAACAAACCAAGCACTTCAGCCACAAAGTGGCAGTACCTGTCGCTGAAATGCTTCGTTTGTTAAAGTGTGCATGTCCTTTTTAAGATCCAACATAAAGGCTGGTTGGGAGGGCCCAAGGACAATTCCATCTAGCACTACCTTTCATTTCTGCCACTGCTGTGTGGCATAGT
The DNA here is from genome assembly GCA_031769625.1 of Taudactylus pleione. Classification (NCBI taxonomy): domain Eukaryota; kingdom Metazoa; phylum Chordata; class Amphibia; order Anura; family Myobatrachidae; genus Taudactylus; species Taudactylus pleione. The sequence goes on along the minus strand of JAUIMM010000559.1, from coordinate 2,581,347 downwards.
TTCATAGATGTGCTTTAAACTGTGGTGTCTGTGCCACTGCGCCGCTGCTCTGACGCTTGGTCACCAGTCAGCTCACTACAACCTTTGGCCATTAATGGTGAAAACAATAATTTAAGCTGTGAGGTGGTCTAAATTGACTGTAAATTACTGGAAATTAATGTTATTGAGGTAAATAACACTCTAGGAAGAAAAAAAAGCCCAATTTATGTAATTTTAGCTTTTTTTGCCAATTTTGGCAAAAAATCCAAATCCAAATCCAAAGCCAGTCACCGCAGTTTGGCAAATCCAAATCCAAATCCAAAGCCGGACGACGAATTAGAACCAAATCCAAATCCGGCAAAAATGGTCCGGCGCACATCCCTAATTCCGTCTGGCCTATAAAAACTCTCCTCCTCATATCGTATGCATGGATGCCTGCGTATGCACCCTCCCATTTTGGTGATGAACCTGGAAATTGCTGTGTTGACCTTTCTACATACTCGATCCAAGGCTGCACCCCCTTGAAACCCTCTCCAAAACCACCATGGCACTATTTTTGACCATACCAACCCTACACCTGGCCATTTATCTATGTTTGTTTGCCAGTCCCGTCTAATTGCATGTATATGTTCAATGTCTTTACATGTACCCAGGTTGTTGCCTCCCAAATGATTGACTAACCAGTCAGGGGACCCAAATCTAGCTTCCTCGGGCCATAATGCATTCAAAAGGCCGGACCTGCGCATACCCCTAAAGCCAAACCAGTGTACCCTGTTAACTTTGCACCTAACAAATTACGGGCCTGAAAAGCTAAAGGATGTTTGCTATCCCAGCAAATGTATGAGTGACCCACGAACCACACCCGACAATTAGCGATCCTGGGATACCTGCAAAAAAGGTTAATCGCTTCAAAATTGGTCACATATTGAACGGCCTAGCCAAGGTAAGGAAAACAATAGTTTGGTGACCCAGATGAAGGTGGAAAACATGGGCCCTCATTCAGAGCCGGACGCAAGTGGCCGTTCGTACGTTCGGCGTACGTACCAAAATATGTTAATTTAAGCGCTCGCTCGTAATTTCGAACGCAGCTAAACTTCCTCCCCAAAGTCTACCGACCCCTCCTCTAGCTAACTAGCGTGCCAAATAGCGAGCGTACATCCCCATTGTGGCTTGCAGGGAACGCACGCACAAGTACAAACCGGAAGTGGGCCTGTCAGATTCCGATTACCTGCTCGTTTATTCTGCCTACCTCCCTCAATCGTATCATGCCAATCAATATATCAATTAGCTTAATTGCTCGTCAATTTTTTTTTTTTTTGACATGCAATAAACTTTACTCTTGTCCGTGTTTGTGTTTACCCGCAGAATACGTACGGCTTAAACATTCGCTTTTATTTGTCAAAATACATGTTTGAGGCAATTATCCATTTGTTTTCTGTATTTTTACCCACGCATATTTTACTGGGTTCATTTCTTTATTTAAATTAGCTTACACATGTCACTGCATCAAGCCTATCATAACTCTCAATAGATTTGTGGCCCTGTCGAACACATGACTCATACACTAACCAATAGAATTGGTCCTGTTAATTACCCAAATACATTAGCCAATCAAAATTATTTTCTGGTCTTTATTAAAATTGTTTTATTAAAAATACACCATTGCCATCATGAGAGCCTCGGCATTCACCAGGCGCAAGCTCCTGGTATTAACCGAGGTGATGGACAGGCGGATCACCAGCCAGCCTCCCCCATCACCAATCGGGAAAAGCGTTCCGCATATGCGGAGGTACGTGGCCGCCTGCGTTCCTTCGGCTCACGCCGCCAGATTGGCCAGCTGGAGCGCAGGTGGTCCGACCTGCAATGGCAGACGCCCCGCTTGCTGGCATGCTTTCGCATGCAGATAGCGGAAAGTAAGTTTATTTGACTTTGGTTTTCATGTTTATCTTTGTGGCCCTAACTGCATGTGCATGTTTTCATGTATGGCCTATTTATTATTGGTACTCATATCTGCATGTGCATGTTTTCATGTATGGGCTGTTTATTCTTTGTAGTCATATCTGCATGTGCATGTTTTCATGTATGGGCTGTTTATTCTTTGTAGTCATATCTGCATGTGCATGTTTTCATTTTTTGGGGGTCAACAATTAGCGTTTAACAAGGTGATGTTCTAAACTAACCTCAATTTTTTTCCCATCATTTAGGGGCAGAGCGAAGACTACGGCGTCATCGCCGTCAAAGACGGCGCTCTCGGCCCCTCTCCCCAACCCCCAGCCAAACATCCTCACCCCAAAATACCCTAAATTCCCCCTCCTCCCCAGACCCTGTCGCACATCCCTTTGTGCTACTTCCCCTCCATCCCAATTCCCCCTCCCCTCCAACCACCCCTCTCGTGACTACCCCCTCGGCGGAATCCGTCATCACCCCTCCCACCTCATTGGGGAATGTGGCCACCTCCGAGGAGGACGAGGGAGTTGGTTCTGGGCCTGCCGTCATTTTGAACGGTATGTTTCCCTTTTATCCTTTTTTGTAGTTTAAAATGTTTTAATCTAATCCTGTGTCTGTGCCTTTTCCTTTATTTGGTTTTTCAAAAGTTTGGGTATATCTCTGTTTGTCTTTACCTTTTACTGCTGATTTCCCCATACACATATCCCACATGGCAAAACATTTTTTTTTTTTTTGTGTGTCCATTTTTGTGTCCTTTGGTTTTTTTGGTTAAATGTGTTTTTGGTCACACTATTGTCATTTTTGTATCGCTCTGTTTTGCTTGTTTTTTCTGGGTGTTTCTTAAATTATGTATTAAGCCCCACACTTTTCTAACCCACAGAGGACCAGAGGCGTTTGGCGGACCTAGCCGGGTGCGTCCAAGTGATGCGGGCCCACGTGATCGGCCTGCTGGTGGTCCTTGACCGTATGGCTGGGATCCTGCGTCCCTAATTTTTATTTTTAAACCCTAATTATTTTTACTAATAAAAAAGTTAAAGTTAGAGTTCAGTCTCATTCCTTGTCTCCAAATCTTAGATTGTTTACACTTCCATAAGTAGACTCTTGCAGCAAGTATTTGCAACTAATGTCACTAAGATTGTGTGTTGTAGATTTTTAGAAAACAGGCACATGAAACAGCTAACAGTAACAATTGGCTTAGGGGTTTTTTTTGTGTTACATTTTTTAAATTAGTACATTTTACATGTTCCAATTTTGGGGGCAACCTGCTTAGCCCGAGATTCCAAAGCATACTGATTCTACATAATACCTTTTGGTGTTGGTTTTGACCCAGAAAGCATATTTAAATTTTGAGCAAATTGCGACATTACAGGATTAACCCTTAAGCAATTTTAACGTGGGTGAACCTGGTTACACTTGCTTGCAATGTTTGCAAAATTACACTCTCAAAAAATGTATTCAACACATAACAAAAAAAACAAAGTGTTGGCTCACAAACAATACACACAGTGATAACAAAATGTACAACCCATCAAACACCATATGAAAAAAGTACAGAAAAATCAAGAACTGGTTGACGAATGAGCATGCCAACATGATTCCACAAATGTTGCGTTGCAATATTGGGTCCAGAATATATATCCAATGTGTCCCCATGAAGGTTTGTTTTGTGTAGCAGGAAGTAGTCATCGTTTCAGTCCCAAAGATTATGAAATCAAACAGAAGATGGGAAATAATAAACAAATTAATTAGATGGTCTCCCAAAATCCTTACCACATTGTGTCAAAGAACTTCTTTTGTGCCAATAATTACCTAAAATATCTGGCCACCACATCATCGCGTATGACCCCCCCCACATACTGACCTCCGACCAACCTCGGGGGGGCCATCCTCAGGCAAGGCATCCTCTGGCTGCATTGGGACACCACTCCTTATGGCGATGTTGTGAAATATCCCACACAGGACCACAATTTTCGAAACCATATCCGGCAAATACATGAGCTCGCCACCAGAGCGGTGGAGGCATCTGAATCGGCCTTTTAAAAGGCCGATACAGCGCTCCACCACTTGCCTGGTGGCTGTAAGTGCGGAATTAAAATTACTTTGTGGCCCTGGTGTGGGAGCCAAATAAGAAGTGAGCAGCCAGGGCGTGCAAGGGTAGCCACTGTCTCCTGCGAAAAAGAAGTGACAACATCAGGATCACTGTGTATCAAGCTTAACATTGTTATGTACTAAAGGTCTCCACTTACCCAGAAGCCACACATCACCATCTTGTAGGTTGTTTAATTTTTGCCATATCCCTGATTGCCGGATGACGAATGAGTCATGTGCACTTCCAGGTAATTTTGCATTCAGGGACAGGATCTAGAGCGAGGCATCACATACCACCATTACATTCAGGGAGTGATAGTGTTTGCGGTTGCGAAAAATGGCCTCCAGCCGTGCTGGAGGCTGAAGTGGTATGTGAGTACCATCCACAACCCCTATGATGTGTGGGAAGCCAGCTATTTGGTAAAAATTGGCCTTGGCCACACTAAGGGCACCCATATCCAAAGGCATTTGAATAAAATGATGGAGGTGCTTGAAAAGGGCCTTCATCACTGCCCTCAGGATCCTGGAAAAGGAGGATTGGGAGATTCCCGCAACTATTCCCACCGTGGTTTGAAACGATCCTGAGGCACAGAAATGTAACACCGCCATAAATTGCGTAAGTGGTGGTATTGCTGTAGGACTGTCAATTTGCCGCTCAAGATCACTCTCTATTAATGAGAGAGTGTCTATGATGATTTGGAGCGGAAGACGGTAGCGTCTTAACACCTCATCATCGGGCATTCCAAAAAGGGTGACACGTGTTCGATATATCTGGGGACTTGCACGCCTACGATGCCTACGCCTGGGACGAGATTGAGGTTGGTCGGCTTCCGGGAGCATGGCCACAACAATCCGACCAAGATCAACCATGAAATGGCAAGAATTGAATGTCTGTTTTTTTTTCCCCAAAAAATTTGAAAAATCACTTATCTTTACGATACAATCCAATGATGCTTACATGCCGGGGTATTGTCATGATTTTCCAAGCCTAAAATTAAAAACAAACAAACAATGGAAAAATTTAGGGTGGCCATTTATGAATCTAAATTGGGTACAATCCAAAACATAAAAGGGGATAAACACACATTTTGGCAAAAAGCAAAATGACAGTGCGCAGACTACCACAATTTGGGCCCCAAATTCTTATTAAATTTCAAAGGGTAAATCACAACCAATTTAAGTATAGAAAATAACCAGCCAAAAATGCGCTAATTAGTTCGCAATTACAATACAGAAAATAACCAGATAAAAATGCGCTAATTAGTTCGCAATTACAGTACAGAAAATAACCAGCCAAAAATGCGCTAATTAGTTCGCAATTACAATACAGAAAATTACCAGATAAAAATGCGCTAATTAGTTCGCAATTACAATACAAAAAATAACCAGATAAAAATGCGCTAATTAGTTCGCAATTACAATACAGAAAATAACCAGATAAAAATGCGCTAATTAGTTCATAGATTTAGGAATCACAAAACCAAAGGTTAAAAATGTAAGGTCAAACAAAGTTGCGTAAAACAAAACATGAACATTTAATAGACAAGTGAAAAAAAAAACTTACCAATAGAGGATATATAAATCACCGGATAAAAAGGTCGTTGGGGCAGAGCCAAAAGAAACCAACCAAAGGCGAATTGTTAAAAAATTAGCGACCAAAATATATCAAAAAGAAGGATACACAAAGTGAACAAAAGGAAGACGGCCAAAAACTTACCAAAAAATGACACGACAAATACAACAACCACACCAAAAAAAGCGAACGGAAAGAAAAACTCCAAAAAGACACACCGAAAAAAACGCCAAACACCGCCAAATACAATTCCCGCCAACAATCCACTCCGACCAACGTAACCTCCAACAACCAACACCCGCCACCTCGACTCGAGACGCCCAAAGCCATAACTAGTGTTTATTTTCCCGCACAAATTAAGGAGGGATCATAGGAACGCACAATCAATGATGCGGATGAAAAATAAGGACGCATGTATAAATACGTCACGACCCAAAAAAAACGTTCTGGTGTATTTCTTGTTCGCAGGTAAGAAATGGCTACAGACCAGGGAAACAATGGCCAAGAGTCGGCCGGTAAGTTTTTCAGGCATTTACAAGCAAGGATTATTTTGAAACATAATATAGTGAAAGTTTGCAAGCTTAAATTTCTCAACGTTTAAACAAATAGGTGAGGAGGATGACATGGAAGAGGCTGCTGGGCCCAGTATTCCTGGAAAAGCAGGGAAAAAGAAAAGGCAGCCACAATTCACAAGAAAGGAGATGGAGGTTTTGGTTCAGAAGTGTGTGGACATCCTGCCACAGGCAGACAGGAATATGGGTGCAAGCCAGAAGTGGAGAATGTGGGAGGAGATAGCCAGTGCTGTCAATAGGGTGGGTGATTAAATCCAACACCCTTTAGCCAGCTGATCGGTTTTACATTTATGAATATGACATAAAATCAAGTCTACTTTAACCACGTTACTGAAAAGCAAACCTGACTATGTCAAGCTCTTATTAATTGCCACCAATTCACCAATTATAAATGCACCGAAAGCTAACGAGAGTGCCAAACTAAATAGAGTTGCCTCGTAATCACCAGCCGCAAATTCCAAAACTGGCATTATAAGCTCTCTTAAGAGCGCGGGATCGATAGGCCGTCTCTTATCCCCTGCATCAATGTACTCTTTAGCCCAACCCCTCATTGCTTTAGTTAACAAAAATGATTTGCTAGGGTCTATCTTGCTATGCAACTTTGAAAAGTAAGAAATGCCGGACAGAGCAGCCGACATGGCAGTTCTAGAACGACCCCTCTCGTGCCAAATTCCAAATGAATTTTAACATGCAATTGTGAATTGGTTAACCTCCCTTTCTCTCGGAAGCTAGGAAGCCCTGCCAATCGTTCCAAGCCGCCGAATAAGTCCTCAGCATACTTGGGGCCAATGACATCAACGCATCCTTCGATGCCAGCGCGACAATCTGCCAGATATGCACAGGACACAATAAGCCAAGCGCACTAGCGCAAGGAGCCAGGGCTCAATATCTATCTCATTGAAACGAGACAAGGCATCAGCAATTTCATTTCCCATGCCTGAAACTCTACATTCTTGTGCAAACATAAGAGGGTTAAATGCCTTAATAAACGCAAGGCTGGAGGATATTTCGACCTTTTGATTATTGATGGTGTGCACTACCCCCAAGTTATCACACCAGAAAACGATACTCCTATTGCTAAGCTTGCCGGACCACAGCTCGACGGAGACCACAATTAGAAAGAGTTTCAAAAGCAGCATGCTCGCGGTTAAACCATGCTGTGGGCCAAGCTTTCTGAACACCATTCGCCCTCCAAGAATGCTCCAAAACCTAAAGTACTCGACGCGTCCACTGGTGCTGGAAGCCATATTCGCACTCAGGGCCTGATTCAGAGCCGCTCGTAAGCGGCCGCTCGTTCGCTGTGAGCGATGTTCTCACAACTGCGCGTGCGTATGGGTCATAATGCGCATGCGTAAACCAGTCATTGCGGTCGGAAAACAGCGAGGGGCTGCTAATTTGATTGACAGAATGTACCGTTTGTGGGTGGTAACAGGGGAAGGAGCTTGAAAACGGGGAAGTGGAGATCCGAACGCAGGTGTGCCTAACGGTAAAAAGGGCGTTTCATTGGAGTGCATAATTAGTAAAGGAGCGTCATCGACCACTTCACTTGGTTGTCTTTTAGCCTGAACTGCTCGCAGTGATTGCGGTAGGATAAACCTACCACAAGCACTGCGAGCAGTTCAGATGCCTTTCGATGTACCCGATTAATCAAATAAATACCGGAGATGATGTGTGATGCGAACGGCAAAGGGGAGTCTTTACAAAATAGCGAGCGCATTTTTCGTTCGCTCGCTCAGACATAGAGGCGTCAACAAACCGCAATGAGTGAGCGCTCAATTTAAATAGCCGGCCCATTTTTAGGAACGACCGGCCGCAAATAGGGTCAGGCTCTGAATCAGGCCCTCTGTTAAACTCCCTTAAAGGATTCCAAAAGCTCCCCTAACTTTCTAACCTTATCTAAAGGTAAACGGATAAGTGTGTAGACAGGCCTTCCGTTTTATCCCGGTTTTATGCTTGTCGACAAGCACCCCCATGTATGGCAAAAAATGCTTGTAGGAGAAAAGCAAATCCCCGCAAACCAAGCCTCCCACTGGTCCCACTAACAAAAAATCATCCAGGTAATGGGCAACACCTCCCTGACCCGTACCTGCCTGCACGCACTATAGTAAAAGCGAACTGAAACGCTCGAAGAACGAGCACGAGATGGCACAACCCATTGGGAGACATTTGTTGACGTAATACTGCCCTGCGAGTTTAAAACCCATATATTTAAAAGGTTCAAGGTGAAGGGGTAGCACCCTGAAGGTGGATTCGATATCCACCTTGGCCAAAAGCGCCTGCCTACCGAAACCTTGTACAATTTCTAGGGCCTGTTTGGGCTGGTATCTCACTCTGCAATCCTCCGCAACTAGAGCATCATTGACCGACCCTCCTTCCGGGTGTGAAAGGTGTTGAACTAACCAAAACTTGTCCGGTACTTTCTTTGGAACCACCCCCAACGGTGAGATGCATAAATGCCTCAGGGGGAGAGATGAGAAAGGTCCGCACGTGCCTCCCAATTGCACCTCTACATTCACTTTAAGCATGGCCATGTCTGGATGTTCCCTCACTGACAGCAAATTTAATTTGGAAACTACACAAATATTGCGAGTTAAAGGTAGACGAAAACTGTCTGTCACAGCCCGCCTAAGAGACTTCCGAACCAGACCCCAGCACTTACCTTTGCGTGCTCTGTCCCGCGATGTCTTCCGGCTCCCTTGCGCTGCTGCAGTGGCTCAGTGCTCTCCGGGTGGTCCCGTTGCTGTCCTCTCCCCCTGCGGGCGCCGGCTTTCGCTCTGCTGTGTTCAGCCCGGTGTTCCACATGCTGTTGCTGCTGCTGTCTGGGATGAATGGGTGCCGCCATCTCGGACAGAGTCACATGTCCCCACGTCCACCAATGGTACAGTTCCTCCTCAGCACTCTGCCAATCAGCACCCTGCAGTTCTGATAAAAGGACTTCCTGGATCAGTGTCAAGTTGCCAGTGCAATAAGGGCCTGATTCAGAGCCGGATGCAATTAGCGCTCGCTCGTTCAGAAAAAGGGGGTGGCTATTCAAATGAACCGTTCGCTCATTGCGGTCTGTTGACACCTCCATGTCTGAACGAGCGAACAAAACTTGCGGACGTTTATTTTAAACATACGCCCCCCTCATCATACGTCATGTCCGCTATTTATTAGATTAATCGAGTACATCGATCAGCGTATGAACTGCTCGCTATTCTTGTGGTTGGTTTTTCCTACCACTATATTGCGAGCATTTTTGACTATAAAACAACCATGTGACGTGGTCAATGACGCTGCTGTTTTAATTATGCACACCCATAAAACACCCGTTTTGACCTTTAAGCACGCCTGCGTTCTTAATTCCACTCCCCGTTTTCAAGCACCTTCCCCTGTTACCACCCACATACGCCTCATCCTGTCACTCAAAGTAGCAGGCATTCGCTATATAGCGAACAAACGATTTTCAGCCGCACTGACTGGTTCGTGCATGCGTATTATAAACAGTATGCATGCGCAGAAGTGCGAACATCGCTCGGAACGAGCGTACTGCCGCTTACGAGCGGCTCTGAATCAGTCCCTTAGTTTTCTAAGTGAGCATTCCCACTGAGCTTCCTAAAGTATTGCTACCACCATCACCTTACGGCTACCCAGCCGCATCAAGTAGCGTCCGAGCTACCAGCATCACCTTACGGCTATCCAGCCGCATCCAGTAGCGTCTGAGCTACCACCATCACCTTACAGCTATCCAGCCGCATCAAGTAGCATCCGAGCTACCAGCATCATCTTACGGTTATCCAGCCGCATCCAGTAGCGTCCGAGCTACCACCATCACCTTACGGCTATCCAGCCGCATCAAGTAGCATCCGAGCTACCACCATCACCTTACGGCTACCCAGCCGCATCCAGTAGCTCCGTGCTACCAGCATCACCTTACGGCTATCCAGCCTCATCAAGTAGCATCAGCACCTTACGGCTACCCAGCCACACCAAGTAGCTCCGTGCTACCACCGTCCTCCATTATACCTGGAGTCCAGTACCCTCCGGCCATAGCCAGCGTACCAGTCCTTCCTCCAGTTCCTCCTGTAGGATTCTCTTGACTATTTTTTCCTTCATGCGCAGGAACTTCATCAGACCCAGCCTTCTTCTGAGAAGACCTGTGTCCAACCAAACTGATCCAGGACCCAGCCTCAACCCCCTTCGACTGTGACAGTTTGCACTGGCCAGATGGACTCGGCAAGTGGTCAAGGATCTGGGGTGGACCCCTCTCAAGATGTGCTATCTCATTGGAAAGACAAGAGACCTCTCAGTTACAGTTGATTCAATTCATCCAGACCCTGCTGTCACACCCTGCTCCAGTTGGTGCTCAAGTCGCCTCTCCTCCCGTTGTGTCACCTGCTCTTCCAGCACCACCTCCTGCTCGTCTTCAGCTCTCCCCTCCGAGCAAGTTCGATGGCAACCCCAAATTATGCAGAGGTTTCCTGAACCAATGCAAGATTAATTTCGAGCTTCAACCCGCCAACTTCCCGACAGCCAGAACCCGAGTGGCCTACATTATCTCTCTGCTCTCAGGTCAAGCACTCGATTGGGTCTCGCCCCTCTGGCAGAGATCGGACCCTTTGCTCTCCAACTATCCTGAATTTGTTGCCACATTTTGCAGAATTTTCAATGAGCCTGGAAGAACCACTTCCGCAACAACTGATATTTTACGTCTCCGTCAGGGCAGCAAGACTGTCGGCCAATATGTTATCCAATTCCGAACCCTGGCTTCAGAGCTCAACTGGAATGAGGATGTTCTCATTGCTGCTTTCTGGAGTGGTCTCTGAGAAAGACTCAAAGATGATCTGGCCTCTCGTGATCCTCCATCCAAGTTAGACATTTCAACTCTCTTTGCAACAAAGTGGAGTTACGTCATAGAGAGCGTGCTCTGGAAAGAACCCGATTTGATCACAGTAGACCACGTCTGGTCCCTCGTGTACCTTCTCCTTCCATGGGTGAAGAACCCATGCAGGTCAAACGCTCTCGCTTGTCGCTCTCGCTCTTTTGGATTCCGGAGCTGCAGGTAATTTCATGACTATGGACTTTGTCCATAAACACCAAATTCCCATTGAAACTTTGCCTCAAGTTATCACCTTAACCACCATCGATGGTAATTGTATTTTAAGTGGAACCATCACCCATCGTACTATGGTCCTGATTCAGAGCCGGATGCTCTGACAGAGCGCTCGCTCTGAATCAGGGCCGGGCTTTTTTTTTTTTTTTAGAACGGCCTCCTGGTCACCCACAGCTATAGCGAGCGGCCAGGAAGATGGTCGCGATGGTCTAGACCATCACGACCATCGGGCTTGCGACGAGACCCTTGTGGTAGGGTCTCGTTACCGCAAGCCCCAGAGAGATTTCGGGTCTAACAGGGCCAAAATCTCTCCCACTGACATCACTCGTCTAACAGAGCCGAAATCTCTCCCACTGACATCACTCGTGATGTCAGTGGGGCCGGCCCCAAACAGAGGCGTTCACATGGGAATGCCTCTGTTTTGGCAGCCACTCCCCCGGCCCGCCCACCAAAGGGGGCGTGCTGTCACTCAACATTGACAGCATGCCCCCTTTGGTACGAGACCCAGAGCGATGGATTGCCCGTCGCTATCCGGGTCTCGCGCATGCGCACGATGGAGCTGGCTCCATCATGCGCATGCGCTCTGGGCCACCATCGACCTGGTTGTGAGCGCTCAGCACTTGCGACCGGGTCTGAATCAGGCCCAATGCCACTTAAACTTACTATTGGGATGCTTCATTCTGAAGAACTGTCCTTCCTAGTGATTCCCAAAGCCTCTCATTCTCTAGTCCTTGGCCTACCTTGGCTGCAAAAACATTCTCCACGAATCGACTGGCCAACCATGCAGATAACGTCCTGGAGTTCTGATTGTTTCAAAAACTGCCTCCTTTGGGTAGTACCTGTTCGATCTTCGGTTCCACAAACTCCTGAAGTGTTGCCCGCTACCTACCTCGATTTCCAAGATGTCTATAGTAAACAGAAGGCAGATACATTGCCTCCCCATCGGGTTTGGGATTGTCCCATAGACCTAATTCTGGGGAAAGTTCCCCCAAGGGGTCGAACGTATCCGTTATCCTTACCCGAGACCAAGGTCATGTCGGAATATATCCAGGAAAATTTAATTAAAGGCTTCATTCGACCTTCCACGTCCCCAGCGGGTGTTGGATTTTTCTTCATGAAAAAGATGGAAGTCTTCGGCCATGTATCAATTACCGAGGCCTCAACGACATAACCATTAAGAACCGTTATCCTCTTCCTCTTATAACCGAATTATTTGACAGAGTTAAAGGAGCCATTATTTTTACCAAGCTCGATTTAAGAGGGGCGTATAACCTGATACGTATACGTGCTGGAGACGAATGGAAAACTGCCTTCAACACCAGAGATGGGCATTACGAATACCTGGTCATGCCCTTTGGGCTTTGTAATGCTTCGGCCATTTTCCAATTCTTCATAAATTAAATTTTCCGGGATCTCCTCTACAACTGTGTGGTCGTCTATTTGGATGACATCTTGATTTTCTCTCAAGATCTGGAGAGTAATCGAGTTCAGGTAAAGGAAGTCCTGCGGAGGTTGCACTCCAATCAACTTTTTTGTAAGATGGAGAAATGTCTGTTCGAAGTCTCTAATGTTCCATTCCTTGGCTACATAATCTCAGGAACAGGCCTTCAAATGGACCCCTCGAAGTTGCAGGTCATTCTGGATTGGAACCCTCAATCATCTCTGAAGTCTATACAGCAGTTCTTAGGTTTCGCCAACTATTACCGCAAGTTTGTGAAAGGATTTTCCACCTTGGTAGCGCCTATTACTGCCCTTACCTGTAAAGGGGCGGATCCAACCAGATGGTCCGCAGAGGCCACTTCCGCCTTCCAACTTCTTAAGCAGGCATTCATCTCTGCCCCTGTCTTAAAACAGCCGGATTTGACATGACCATTCATCCTGGAAGTGGATGCCTCTTCATCCTGGAAGTGGATGCCTCTTCGGAGGGTGTTGGAGCCGTTCTCTCCCAACATTTTGACGATGAGAAGCTTCATTCCTGCGGGTTTTATTCTCAAAAATTCCTACCAAATAAAAGGAACTACTCAATTCGTGATCAGGAGTTGCTCGCCATAAAATTGGCACTCGAAGAATGGCGATATCTATTGGAGGGTGATCAATATCCGATCACCATTTACACCGACCACAAGAATCTATTATACCTAAAGTCTGCTAGCTGCTTGAATCCCAGACAAACCAGATTGGTGATGTTCTTCTCCAGGTTCAACTTTAAGCTCTCTTATCGTCCTGGAACACAGAATTGCAAAGCCAACGCTCTCTCCCACTCTATGGAAAGCAGTTCTAATTCCCCCATGGAACAGCCTCATCCGATTCTGGACCCAACTTCTTTTGCTACTACTAGTTTGTCCACTATTCCCCCTGTGGGAAAAAACTTTTGTTGCTCCTAATCTCCGCAAGAAACTACTACAGTGGGCTCATGCTTCTTATTTCTCTGGACACTTAGGAATGGAAAAGACTCTTGAGTTCGTCCAGCGCTCTTATTGGTGGCCTTCAATGAAGGCGGATGTGAGGTCCTATGTCTCTTCATGCGTCAAGTGTGCTGAACACAAGGTGCCCCGACAGGCCCAATCTGGACAACTTCAACCACTAGACATTCCCTTGCAACCGTGGATGCACTTATCAATGGACTTCATCACCGTCCTTCCCCCATCTCGGGGACACAATACAATTTGGGTTATAGTGGACAGATTCTCTAAGATGGCCCATTTTGTACCCCTCACTGGACTACCCTCTGCACCTCTACTTGCTCAATTCTTCATAAGGGACATATTCAGATTACATGGTCTACCCCAAGAAATCATCTCCGACAGAGGAGTTCAGTTCGTGGTGAGGTTCTGGAGGTCCCTGTGTGGCCCTCTGGGTGAAACTAAAATTTTCCACCACATATCATCCCCAAACCAATGGGCAGACCGAAAGGGTCAACCAAGACCTGGAATTGTTCCTTCGCACCTTCATCTCTTCCTCGCAAGATGATTGGATGGAACTTCTACCATGGGCGGAATTCGCTCATAACAATCATTATCACTCTTCTTCTAAACCTACTCCGTTTTTCATGGTGTTTGGTCATCATCCCCGAGTTCCAGAGTTCCTTCTACTCCCTGTTCCAGATGTGCCCGCTGCCAAGGTGTCTCCAACAGTTCACTAACATTTGGAAAAGAGTTTGTTCCGCCATGACCAAAGCCTCGGCTCGGTACAAGAGATTCGCTCATCGCAAGAGACGGGTTGTCCCAAATTTTCAATCTGGAGATATGGTCTGGCTCTCCACTCGAAATCTTAGACTCCGAGTTCCTTCCATGAAACTGACTCCACGTTACATTGGTCCATTTCCAATCATCAGAGTTCTAAATCCAGTATCATCAGAGTTCTAAATCCAGTTACCTACAAGTTAAAGTTACCACCATTTCTTCGTATTCCCGACTCCTTTCACATTTCTCTCCTGAAGCCACTGATCTTAAATAGATTCCAGGAGGTTCTTCCCAAAACTTCCAGTGTACAAACTCAACGAGGAGAGAAGTTCGAAGTAGCGAAAATACTGGACTCTTGATGTTGCTATAATCACCTCCAATACCTCATTGATTGGAAAGGTTATGGTCCGGAAGAAAGAATTTGGATAAACTCTTCTGAGGTTCATGCTCCTCGTCTAGTCATATGAAGTTTCCCCATAAACCAAGAAAGTGTCCAGTGGCCACTCATTGAAAAGGGGGTACTGTCACAGCCCGCCTAAGAGACCTCCGAACCTGACCCCAGCACTTACCTTTGCGGGCTCTGTCCCGCGATGTCTTCTGGCTTCCTTGCGCTGCTGCAGTGGCTCAGTGCTCTCCGGGTGGTCCCGCTGCTGTCCTCTCCCCCTGCGGGCGCCGGCTTTCGCTCTGCTGTGTTCAGCCCGGTGTTCCACATGCTGTTGCTGCTGCTGTCTGGGATGAATGGGCGCCGCCATCTTGGACAGAGTCACATGTCCCCACGTCCACCAATGGTACAGTTCCTCCTCAGCACTCTGCCAATCAGCACCCTGCAGTTCTGATAAAAGGACTTCCTGGATCAGTGTCAAGTTGCCAGTGCAATAATTCCCCTTAGTTTTCTAAGTGAGCATTCCCACTGAGCTTCCTAAAGTATTGCTACCACCATCACCTTACGGCTACCCAGCCGCATCAAGTAGCGTCCGAGCTACCAGCATCACCTTACGGCTATCCAGCCGCATCAAGTAGCGTCCGAGCTACCAGCATCACCTTACGGCTATCCAGCCGCATCAAGTAGCGTCCGAGCTACCACCATCACCTTATGGCTACCCAGCCGCATCCAGTAGCTCCGCGCTACCAGAATCACCTTACAGCTATCAAGCCGCATCTAGTAGCCCGTGCTATTACCATCACCTTACGGCTACCCAGCCACACCAAGCAGCTCCGTGCTACCACCGTCCTCCATTATACCCGGAGTCCGGTACCCTCCAGCCATAGCCAGTGTACCAGTCCTTCCTCCAGTTCCTCCTATAGGATTCTCTTGACTATTGTTTCCTTCATGCACATGAACTTCTTCTGCTCTTCTTCTGAGAGCACCTGTGTCCAACCAAACTGATCCAGGACCCAGCCCAGGAACACAGCCTCAACCCCCTTCGACTGTGGCACTGTCCCTAAAACCATTTAGCAAAAACGCTGCCTGCTCCTTGAGAGGATAGCGGCCTAACCACTTCTCCAACTCAACTAAATTAATGGGCGATGTCACCTTACTTAACACCGCCTCATTGGTCCCCGTGGTGCTCTCCGCACAGCATGCAGATGTGCCTATATTTACAACCTGCACCTTTGCTGCATTAGGCGTTATTGAACATGTAACATTTTCCGCGACCGACCCCTGCTGAGGCGGAGCACACCGTAAAAGGCTGTTTCCTGGCCACACCGGAATCCTCGGGTGCTTTGATTTTTTGATTGACTTCTAGCCAGACCTCGACATCCTTGAAGCCAAATTAGAATATGTCCTGACCCTCCTGTTTCTTCCTAAAGATTTTGTCGTATTGATGCCACGCATTCTCTATAGCCGAGATACACATGCCATGGACTAGTTGCATGTATTTCAACATGTTTATGTATTTACCTGGCCTAGTTTCCAAGTAACATGCCTCGAAAACATACATGCCGGACAACCAAAAACCAAATGTAGTGATGCGCTTAATCAAGCAGAGATCTAAAGTGAATCCACAGCAGCTGACATACAGTGGAGACTGCCACAAATCCTCTTACAAAAGGCACAATAAAAATATATATGTCTGCGATTAGGATCACTAAAGCATAAAAAGCAGAATGGAGCAATAAGTTTACCAAATGTTTACTAATGAAATACACATAAAAAAGAACTGCAGTTCCTGAATATTAAATGAACAATCAGCAGGTGCAAATATGCATCAATATACACACATGCCGGACAACCAATTTGTATAGGATTGTCTGGCTTCCTCCGCTATTGCCCCTGTGGACTTCGCCTGATCAAGTGCCATTATAGCTTCTGCAGTAATGGCGAACATGTCAACAAATTTACCCTTTTTAATCCGCTCCCTCACTTTCAATCTTATACCCCTAAGAATGGGCATATTCGCACAATGAACCACGGGCCTGATTCAGACCCGCTCGCGAGCGCACAGCACTCGCAAGCGGGTCGATGGTCCCCCACTGCGCATGTGCACGCCAGAGTTGGCTCCGGCATGCGTATGCGCGAGACCCGGCCAGCGACGGGCGCTCCATCTCTATGGGTCTCGCACTAAAGCGGGGCAGCTGTCGATTGTGATTGACAGCTTGCCCCGTTTTGTTGGTGGACAGGGGGGGTGGCTGGCCAAAAGGAGGCATTCCCGAAGGAACGTCTGCATTTGGGAGCGGCCCCACTGACATCACGAGTGATGTCAGTGGTGAGCTTCCGGCTCTATTAGAGCCGAAAGCTCACTGGGGCTTGCAGGAATGAGACCATACCACAAGGGTCTCGTTGCAAGCCCCGATAGTTGCGATGGACGTGACCATCGTGACCATCACCTGGCCGCTCGCTAAAGCTGTGGGTTGTCACCCACAGCTATGCGAGCAGCCAGGAGGCCGTCTTTAAAAAAAAACAGGGACGCCCTGATTCAGAGCGAGCGCTTTTAAAGAGCGTCCGGCTCTGAATCAGGCCCCACGTCCGCTGTCGCATCTGGTACCTTAGTTGTGGACACTACGTTAGTTCATTTTGGGCTTCCCCATTTCCCCTTCTGCTTCTATGCTAAATATTTCCTGAATTTACGCGGCCATCTGCGGAGCTAGAAGAGCCACTAGAAGAGTCAGATGACGGGTGGGAGGTGCTGCGTCGGGGGGGAACAGCCACAGCCGACTGTCCAGATGTGTCCAGCCACAGCCGACTGTGCAGATGTGTCTTATCCCTCAGTGTGCGGTGCGCCCACTGTGGCTTGACTCGTCGTTGTCTCAGCACTGACTGTTATCGATCCATCTTGCGGAACCATGGAAGCCACGAAAATTTTAATCTGGGGGTTCGAAATAACAGAGTGTGAGGTGGGCAGAGGTGGTATAGCCACTGCAGGTGGAGTGGGTGGCGACGGGGGAAGAATATGGGGGGGGCGTAAACCGCAGGGGGGGGTAGGGCACAGTCCAGATGGAAGAGATGGGGCCTGTGTAAACATGCCTGCAGGAATGGGGGGCCGGGGCAAGGGCGGCTGGTAAGCTTAGAAAAAACCTGCAGACCCTAGTGACAGGGGGTCGGGTGTGGAGAATCCAGGGGGTATGACATATTGGAGTGGTGCCTGCTGTAAACAGGGGGTCGGCACCGTAAGGGGGTACAATTGAAAAGTGCATATTTTGCTGCTGCCCAGCTTCGGGAAAATAAGGCGACCAGCCGGTGTGAATTAAAGGGGGAGGCTTTGAAACACTTGAGCCTGCATATTGCCGGGGTATACAGGGACAAAATGGGCAATTGCAGGTGAAGGGGGGTGAATGTTGTGACACCATTGGGGTACTGGGTTGCCCTGGATGGGCCAGGACTTGCCTGGGACAGCTTTGAACCCCTGGGACTGAATAATAGGGGAGAATCCACCCTTACCAAAGTGTGCCCCCCTGCTCCTAAAGCAGAGGGGGTGAGGGTGAATTATTGGTTAGCAGCTGGCTGCTGGTGGAAGGCTGACCCATATATAAATGGCTGCCGGAGCATGGTGGGCGGGGCAAACACTGATGCCGGGCACAAGCCTGCGGGGGCCTGGGGCTGAGTAACAGCCTGGCAGGGGGCACCCAAGCCGCTTGCGGAGCCCCTGGCCAACCAGGCTGTGAGGGCAGATGGGGCAGGTGACATAGCCCCTGGCGTGCATGCTCGCGGTAGCCACAGGCGCGGCATTGCAGCTATCCACATGATGCGAGCCGCACCTGGATGAAGCTGGGGTCGCGGACGTAAGCAGCCTTACCGACTCCATTAAGCAGAGGGGAGGGGGAGCAGATTGGCGTAGACGAGACATCGCGTGGGGGGTGTCTGCCATGCACTGAAAGGGAAAGACCTGGCAAGGGGGCAGTGTGCAAAGAGAGGGCCAAGAGGGGAGCAAGGAAGATGAAAAGGATATGAATGGGGATATACTGTAACAAAGAGTGACTGGGAAAGATTATGTAAGGGGAAGAGAGGTCAAAGGCTATGAAATGCAATAAACAAGGAGTATGATACTCATCCAGCTTGAAAACTGCAAAGCGGAAGATGGCTCCTCAACTCTGGCTATTTATGTGACTAGCAGAGGCCTTGCCTCCTGCTACACTGCTATAGGTTTATAGTTTTATTGACAGCTCACTAGCTACGTCATCTCTATCTTTTAACCCCAAAACTGAAAAAGCTAGCAAAACTCCTCAACAAACAGGGTGCTTATCTTTCCTCAAACGTATTCAAGTATTCTGAGTCCTGTAGGCTGGGTGCTATTTTGCAGTTCTAATTCCCCTGACCTATGCTTGTGACTCCTGCTTTACTTTTCATGTAGTTATTTGTACACAATTGTCTGGTTTAGATTCTAATATTAGCTTATTTTGAGTTGTCTTTAACCCTTGTCTTCATAAATTTATCCTGTAGTCCTATTGCAGACATATTTGTGCATAATACTGTGTGGCATCTGAGAAATGGTAAGCAAAACATGCATCTGGTTGAGGAGAAAGGGACTCTGGGCACGCAGCCGTCAGGGGCCGAGTATGCAAATTACACGATCGCACGGCATTGCTTAAGGACGCCCACTATGTCTTAGAGTGCGTCAGCCACGCGATCCCACTTTTCATTCGCAGCACACGTCATCTCCAGGAAATGTATAAGATGATCGGTAACATCGAGAACCATCGGAGGCAGACGCTGTGCTTGAGGTAGACCCTACTCTACCTCAAGCACTGCGACGGCTTCAGACAAAAATACAGCCAGGTGACGTGTACAATGACGCTTCACTTTAATTATGCAGGTCCAAAGAATGCCATTTTGATGCTCAGGCGCCTCCGTTCGCACATCCACTTCCCCGTTTTCCTGGACCTTCCCCTATCACCACCCATATTCTGTCACTCAAAGAAGCGGCCCGTCTGCATGCTTCAAGCGATCACTTCCCAATCTTACAGACTGGCTTGCAGATGCGCATTTTGCTGCATACACATGCGCAGACGGGAGACAATCGGCCATAGCATGCGAGCGCAGCGCTGCGTCCGGGTCTGAATCGAGACCTCTGTGACTGCAGCATTGATCATTTGTGGTAAAATGCCTCTAGTTGAACCAAAAATAGTTGCGTGCAATGTCTGTACATTACATGTGCTCTATAAATTGAAAACCAGGATATTTTTTTGGCATGAAAGTTGCTTAGTCCATAAAATCAATCCCATGCTTCTATTTAAATGTTAAATGTAGATTTAACATGGGAAACAGTAAATCAGTACACACTAAACGATATGTTGTCCAATCGGGCAGATCCGACAACACATCGGGCACATCAGCCAATGTGTACCCGCTATGTCGCTGAAAGTCCGACTGGCGATATCGTGGGGGCCATGCTGCCGTTCTGGTGCTGCCGGCATCGGCAAGTGTGTATGCCGATGCCGGCACCCCCGCCGTGTCCCGCCGCTTGCGATATTGCGTTGGGTACACATAGTTTATCGTGTACCCAGATTTGAGAAGGTAAGAATTCTGAGTAAACCATTTTCCAGGCATAAAATGGTACTGCGCTATGATAGTAGGTTTGTCATCCAGATTTCTATCTAGTGTAGGTACATGCCAACAATCTGCCTCCTCCTTACAGGGGGAAGAGGACGCCGAAGGGGGAGGGAGGGGTTGCCTATTGCTCCACAGTGTATTGATACCCCCACCTTGTCTGCATAAGTCAAGCTCTCCTCTGGGATACATTAGCTGTAATTGGTAGGTTTCATATGGCTGTTTTGCAACATGTTTTGCTGTCTCATACCAGTGAACTTAAAAAAGGGGAAAAAACAAACTCTGCACTCTTTCCTTTTGTGAGCACAAGCACAGGCACACATATGCACAGCAACACACACACACGGACACCACTAGCACACACAGCACTCTGCCAGCTGTTCTGTCTAATAGTCAAGACTTCAGAGAAAACTCCCTCTGTTACTGAAAAGACTGCATCATTTAAGCAGCTATGGCAAGTACAATGTTCTTTTGTTTCTTTTGGGATTTACTAAGGGTTTTAAAAGAGGTCATTCTTAAGTATGAAAGGAAGATATGCTAGACACTGGATTTAGCTGCATTATATTTCTAGCTAACGAAGAGAATGGCAAAGCTATATATCAGGAATTGAATGATAATATACTGTAGCTTTACATGCAATTTGTTTAGTCTTATCGAAATCATAAATGTCAGTTTTATTCAGTCAACTATTTTTAACTTTTGCTTATAAAGCAATAAGAACATTTTGCTTCTACATGTCCAAGCTGATTATATATATATATATATATATATATATATATATATATAATTTCTCATCTCATAGCACATGTAGTAGCAAAGTGAAGTGTGCTCTTATAAATATTTAGAGAAAAATATTTTGCAATTCGAAATCAGACACATTACGATATAGAGCAGTTAGAAACTAGTCGGCGCTAGTTAGGTCAGAGGGAACTGAAGAGTGAGAATATTGAGGATGATTAAGCAGCTGTTCCTGAGGAACTCTGTAGTTCCTCAATAGAAATAAGCAACAAAAAAATATATGAACCAGGAACTGCGCTATATCAATCACAACAATAATGTAGAAATTATGTAAATATAGAAATATTTATTTAACCTGTATCTGTATAAAAAAATGCCAAAGGTTGCACGGACCTCTCCGGGGAAGCCTGTGGTAATCAATTCCGGAGACATTGTTTCACATTTAAAGTGTCTTTGTATCAATGGAATTTTCTCTTTCCCTGCAATATTTGGAATATTGATACTAATTAATATATGGAGGACTCTTTATCTATTTTTATTTATTTTTGGATCGCTCTACATGTCATTGGGAATAATCTTACAGTTTTTATATAAGAATTATTGTCTGTATAGGCTGAATTACACCTATCCTGTTTTTTTATATTAATACTTTATTTATTTATTTTATGTCATAAAATAATTTTTTTATACAGATACAGGTTGAATAAATATTTCTAGAGTTACATAATTTCTACATTATTGTTGTGATTGATATAGCGCAGTTCCTGGTTCATATATTTTTTACATTACGATATAGTAAAACGGTATAAGATCTTAAAAATGGGTGCAAATGTTTGGATATATTATAAACCAAACTACTATTTTCCTCTGGTCTTTTTATACAATATGTTGAGATTGTTGGTGTATGCAATGGATAGGGCATAGCAATATCTTAAGTAGGGCTTTCTTGTAGTATCATTTTAACTCTGTACATTTTTTAGAATATGCAAGGAGCATCCGAGGCAAAAACAATATAAAATGAAACATTTCCATGATTTGGTATTTGAAGCCACCTTAAAATTATACCCTGAGTTGCATCCAGTTATTTCTCCCATTTATGTAGCCATAGTTGCCAAACATATGTAGTTATATTTTAGGCAAATTATTGACTTTAGAAGTATGTGTGTATTTTTCTTTTACTTTGCTTATTTTCTTACAATTTTTTTTTTTTTTAGCGTATTCCCTTACAAATCAGTGTACATTTTAAGAGATGATTGATTAATTAATTTAATTACACAACTAATCCAGTAACATTAATATTTATCCTAACTGACAACCTTGCACTAAGAATTATGAATTGCACTGCCTTTTTTCTATGTGATCTAACCTGATTATAATACATCATGTTATGTGTTGATGATAAATCAAACACTTCTGCATAGCTGTACAGTATTTTAAAATAAGCTCCAGCTTGTCCTAAAAATAATGGGAACACTATTTATATGCTACATGGGTGGTCTCAGTCAGGCTTTCTGAATTTGGATCCTCAAGTAGACTCATGGTATAATGATCATGGGGATTATTTCCTTAATAGTTCATTGTGTCTATTATTATGACAGTTGGTCCCATAGGCGTGTGCGGGGAGTGTGCCCACACATCCCTTTGGCAGACACCTCCTAGGCAGCCCCGACACAAACTTGTGCTGAGGTAATTAAAATGTGAAGATATCTGAGTCTGTAACAAAGTGCTGGGATCAGCAGATACCGATACCAGTCGTGAACCTGGAGGCATGGCTGTACTGCACTGACGTCGCTGGTGCTCCATTCCAGCACCGCCACATCATTAGCCATAATTTATAATTAAAAAGACGATGAGCGCATTTTTGTGGCTCATAATCTTTTCACTTATCAGCAGGATTACCTGTTGGAATGTGTGCTTACCTACGGGGAACTGGCTGCGCGTGAGATCTAGTGATGTTTGTGTGAGCTCATGCATACGTAGTAGTGCTGGCCAGAAAGTAAGACACAGCTGGATTTTGAAGTGATTGCCAGCGGGTGGAGTGTTCTCTCCTCCGCTATCTGGGGGCCTAGATGTTAACATATTTCAGCATTATTTCTTCCTGCTTCACCACAAAAAGCTATAGTGGCACGATAAATGCCGCTATAGTACATCTCCCCTTATGTCCGGGGTTGTGGGTTGAAATTAGCAGTCTGCACATCCCGTACCGAAACCCTGCACATACCTACTTTTTGTCCAACAGATTTAATTCTAGAAACCATGAGACTTTGGAAGTACTTTGATTTGTTCTGTTTCATTTAACAATATTACTACATTTTACTATATTGATTTACTTGTTACAGTACACTTATATTGGATGGGTACGGGATGCCGACGCTCAAAATCCCGGCAGTCAGAATCCTGACACCAGCCTCCCGACAGGGTTAGAATTCTGACACTTGTCGGTCAGTATACTAGTATACTAACCCTCCCCCTCTCCCTACCCCAACCCCGCTACTTACTTTCGGGATCCCGGCGGTCGGGATGCCGTTGCTGGCATTCTTAGTGCCGGAATCCTCGCGGTCGGGATATTGATCGCATCCCAGTTATATATGTGAATATAAAATGAGGTATAAAATAGTTTTTCTTTCCTTGTATATTAACATTCAGGGGCCTATTTATCAGGTTTTTTTTCATAAAATTATGCAGAAACTGCAGTTTCTGTATAATTTAATGATGTGTTGCTGTGTACTAACAGCCTAATGCAGGAGATGTCTATGAAATCTCCTGCAAAATGCTCATTAACACTGCAGATCACAGCCCCATTATTGACTAAATGGGGACCCTTATTTACCAAACTCCAAAAAACAAAGTTTTTCTGAGTTTGGCCCCACTGGTTTACGCCATCATCAGATGGCGTAAACTGCTTTATGATTATGGAGGCTAATGGAGCATACACACGGTCAGATTTGTCAGACTTGTCAGATTTGTCAGATGAACGACTGAACGACTGAACGATTTGAACGATTTTACCAAAGTTTTGAACGATTTGAACGATTGAACGATTTTTGACTGCATTAAAATGAATGGAATCGTCCAAGTCTGACTGCAAAGCCATCAGATGTTAGATATCGTTATCTGACAAACGGGAACGCGCATCGTTGATCGTCCATCGTTCAGGCATGTCAGATATGAACGATTTTCCTTCAGATATGAACGACTGAACGATTTTTAAATCGTTATCGTTCATATCTGAAGGAAAAATCTGATCGTGTGTATGCACCATTACTCGCAGGAGAGAGGTCTTATGATCCCTCACTTAAAGCTTCCGGTTGGCTCCACTGTGTCCTTGCGCAGTGTCAGATTCCCCCGAAGGAGTCTTTCACAAATGTAACCACTATCCCTGCTAGTTAAAGTTAGTACATAGTGGGGATATTTTTATCACATAATGATAGAACAATAAGGAGTTGCCATATATAAAAGAAAAGCAGTGTATTCAGACCTTTTTGTCAGATGTTACTATGGTATACTGAAGTAAAATGACAAGCATTTCATAAGTCTAAAAGGCTTTTATTAACAATTACATTAAGTTTATGCAAAGAGTCAATATTTGCAGTGTTGACCCTTCTTTTTCAAGACCTCTGCAATTCGCCCTGGCATGCTGTCAATCAACTTCTGGGCCACATACTGACTGATGGCTGCCCATTCTTGCCTAATCAATGCTTGGAAGTTCTCAATGGGATTAAGGTCTGGGGAGTTTTCTTGCCATGGACCCAAAATGTTGATGTTTTGTTCCCCAAGCCACTCACTTATCACTTTTACCTTATTGCAAGGTGCTCCATCATGCTGGAAAAGGCATTGTTCCTCAAACTGTTCTTGGATGGTTGGGAGAAGTTGCTCTTGGAGGATGTTTTGGTACCATTCTTTATTCATGGCTGTGTTCTTAGGCAAAATTGTGAGTGAGCCCACTCCCTTGGCTGAGAAGCAACCCCACACATGAATGGTCTGAGGATGCTTTACTGTTGGCATGACACAGGATGAAGACTTTTGGAGGATGGCCTGGTGTCATGAAGGGCAGCAAAGAAGCCACTTCTCTGCAGGAAAAACATCAGGGACAGACTGATATTGTGCAAAAGGGACAGGGATTGGACTGCTGAGGGCTGGGGTAAAGTTATTTTCTCTAATGTATCCCCTTTCAGATTGTTTGGGGCATCTGGAAAAACGCTTGTCAGGAGAAGGAAAGGTGGACACTACCATCAGTCCTGTGTAAAATTTATATAAGCCTTTGACACTTATGAAATGCTTGCAATTTTACTTCAGTATATCATAGTAACATCTGACAAAAAGGTCTAAAAACACTGAAGCAGCAAACTTTGTGAAAACCAATACTTGTGTCATTCTCAAAACTTTTGGCCATGGCTGTACAGTACAATGGTTCTGGAAAAAACATTTCTTAATCCATCATACCCATTGTAGATTGTTTCTAATTAAAAAAAGGCAAGTAAATATATAATTGCAAATCACTGTACATTTAAACAGTGTGTTTCCTTATGGTGAATGTATATGAATGAAACAAGGTGTTTCAGTAAAAGGATTAAATTTCAGTCGTATTGTGTAAATGCAGTTAAGTGTGCATGTATAGGAATCTGTCTGCTGATTGCCCTATGATTCTTTTATTTTTTTCATTTACATATCTTGAACCATCTGGAACTTCTATTAAAACAATCTGAAGAGTCACCAAACAGTAAAGTGCTATAATCTGAATTCAAAAGTTCCAATATTTGGATAGCCTGTGACACTATCCCAGTTTTTATCCTATGTCTTGGTCTGTACATTGTTCAGTACCTTTAATTTTGTTACTCTTTAATTATTGAACACTGATATAAAAGACTAAAAGTTAATAGGAGGTAATTTCAGATGTACCACTTCCAGGATCACTCTGAATTAGATCATTACTGGAGATTGGAGAAAATAATCAGACAATTCTGAAATTCTTTCTCTTTTCTGAGATTTGCTTTCTGAAAAAGAATTAGTAATTGATTCCTTTTTCATAAAAATCCAGCAAATAAATAACAGTCACTGGTTTATTAGGTCAAACACAGTACAGAAGCCAATCATCCACCATTAATAAACATCACCTGTGCATAATCTTGTACACTGAACATACAGTCCCTCAAACACTCATTCTAGATGGTACTAGGAAAAAGAACTATGCCTGAAGATTATTAGTAGCCTAGGCTACTGTATTGTACAATGTACCCACTGCATTTACTACACAATTGTGTAAACAGTACTGCTTGCCTGATTTATCTTTTTCCTTTCATTTTCTAAGGCTGGGTACACATTAGAAGGTATATCGTCCGATATATTGTTTTGAGACAAATCATAATGATATATCGGGCACATCGTCTAATGTGTACCCGCGATTGTGTTCTCCCGCGGGCCACATGCGATATCATTTGATTGGCCATGCTGCACGGCCAATCACACAATATTGTAAGCGGGGCTGTGCGGTGTAATGAAGGACGGAACAAGGTATTGTTCTAATACAAACAAAAAATTACAAACCCTATGGCACTGCACTCCAGTGCTGCAGAGGTTAATAATAAGTCACCACCTTATATCTAATAGCACATAACAAAACACATCAACCTCACTTGCGCTCTGGATTGTTCCAACAAGTCAACAATAAGCCCAGCGAAGGAATTGTCACACATCCTTTGGTTATGGTAATTCTCCGGTATATAAAATAAATAACAAACACAATAGAGTGTAATAACGTCACTGTATGAGGTAGCCACCCGGGATGTGAATATGAGGAGAATATGGTGGTCTATGAAGATCTTCTCCTGGCTTTATATGGCCCCAACTCAGAATCACCCAGATGTGAATGAGAATAAATCTTGTGCAGATTTTTTTTACATGTGTGCAGGGCCGCAACTAGGGGGGGGCTGGAGGTGCACGTGCACCGGGTGAGCCGCTGTACCTGGTGCCAGTGACCTCCAGCCCGGCGCTGCAGAGAGGCTCCAAACCGGACGTCCGCTGCTAATATTTATTACCAGCGGGCGCCCGGCTGCTTCTCTGCAGCGACGCGGTGTAGCCGGAGCCGGAGGCTGGAGTTCTCTCCCGAACTCCAGCTTCCGGCTCTCCCCACGGGCACTATGGGGGAGACGTCATGACATCTCCCCCATAGTTCCAAGGAGCAGCCGGCGGACCGGACGCGATGCTGGATGCAGGAGCAGGGTTCAAGGTAAGTATTTTTTTTTTAATAAGCTGCACTACAAGGGCATTATTATGGGGGCAGGGGCATTACCACAGGGGCATTACTATGGGGGCATAGGCAATAAGGGGCATTACTAATGGGGCATGAGCACTACAGGGGCATTACTATTGGGGCATGGGCACTACAGGGGCATTACCACAGGGGCATTACTGTGGGGGCATGAGCACTACAGGGGCATTACTGTAAGGGCACTACAGGGATATTACTATGGGGCATGGGCAATACAGGGGCATTACTATGAGAGCATGGGCACTACAGGGGCATTACTATGAAAGCATGGGCACTACAGGGGCATTAATATGGGAGCATGGGCACTACAGGGGCATTACTGTATGGTGGGCACTACAGGGGCATTACTATGGGGGTATTAACATATGGGCATTACTATGGGGGCATTACAATATGGGCACTACTGCAGGGGGAATTACATGGGGGGGCCAAATTACTGTCTTGCCCCTGGTGACAAAAATCCTAGTTTCGGCCCTGATGTGTGCTTACTTGTATTGGCGATATATGGGCACATAAAGGTATCTTTATCTTCAGAAACCTAGACCAGTGGTTCTTAACGAAATGTGGGGACTTTCAAGTCGTAATAGGACAAGGTAAAAGAAAAGACTGTCATCCAGTACCAGTAATCCAGCTATTTATTATATATAAAAATGTATAATAACCTACATAAAATATGTAAAAGTAATCCCATACCATCAGGTGGTAATATTATGTAGATTTCTATTGCCCTCAGATCTGCATATTATTACCACCTGATATTTTATATAAGCTTTTATAAATTTTTATTTAGAATAAATAGCTGTTTTTCATGGTACTGGATGACGGTCTTTTCTTTTACCTTGTCCTATCACAACTTGAAAGTCCCCACATTCCGTTAACGACCACAGATCGAGGTTTCTGAAGATGAAGATACCTTTATGTGACCACACATTGCCTTTACAAGTAAGCACACATGTAAGAAACTCCACACAAGATTTATCTTCATTCACAACTGGGTGATTCTGAGTTGGGACCATATAAAGCCGGGGGGAGATCTTCATAGATAACTATATTCTCCTCATATTCATATCCCCGGGTGGCTACATCATATACTGATGTTATTACACTATATTGTGTTACCCATTTATTTTAATTACCGGAGAATTACCATAACCGGAGGACGTCGGACAATTCCTTTGATGGACTTATTGTTGACTTGTTGGAACAATTCAGAGCGCAAGTGAGATTGATGTGTTTTGTTATGAGATATTGTTCTGTCATTTATTACATCGGGTAATGTGTACCAGCAATTTTACATGGTCCAGCGGGATGGTAAATCACGTACACCATTGGCAAGATTGTCAGTTGTCTAATGTGTACCCAGCCTAACACATTGTACAGTACATCCTCACAGCAACACACTGACAGCCAGCAAACCCAATTGCTTCCTGTACTTGCCATGGTACAACGAACTATCTAGGCACAGATATACATAGGTAATTCAGCGTGATCTCAGCTTGTGTATTTGTTTAAACACCTTGACTGGCACAAACACAATTGTGCGGCACTTGTTGTTGCTGACTCCAATAACTCTACTGGTGTACAAACAGTTCATGTATTTGATTATGATGTGAAACAGTCAGCCCTTTCTACGTAATGGGCTAGTTTACAGTTTGATCAAAATGTTGAAGGCCACATACCATAGCATAGATGAACTCTTCATACCGGTTCCTAGACTAATGTTTTGAGAAATGACAAGAGAACGTTTGAGCTATTGCACATTTATTTAAAGCATGACCTTATTGTAAATAAAAATTGTTATTTTGTTTATTTTTTTGCCCATTGGCTAATGGCAAACACACATGTTGATCACTGTGAGAAGTGCTATGTTCTGCAAAATTGTTATCATTATTTATTTTTTATTCATTTTTATAGTTAATCATAATTATTAATTGGGCAAAATAAAATAATATAATTATACACTGTTTAGCACCTTTTCCTGATATATCGTCTTGTTTGTTATATTGATAATAACATATAGAAACAAGATTTTGCCAAACATACACACCCAAAACATTGCTGTTGTTGAAAAAGTTAATAACACTTCAAGGGATGCAATTGCTGTGTTGGCATGTTGAGCAATCGTAGCAGGGACTCCATGCTGAAATGAGTCACATAAGTTCTGTGGAATGTGTTAAAGTAGGCATTGGAGGTAGATAGAAGATTCACCAGTAGCCCCCTCCCCCCCTTCCTTATTGTAGGCACCCATCTAAACTGAGGAGGTTAATGACAATTAAAATAGTCATGCTGAAATGAGTCACATAAGTTCTGTGGTATGTGTTAAAGTAGGCATTGGACGTAGATAGAAGATTCACCAGTAACCTCCCGCCTTCCTTATTGTAGCAGGAGTAACACCTACAATTCATACTAATAGAAAGTCCTGATTAAGTCTTCCAGTTGACATTGACGCAACTCAGATGCACCAACAACAGCAGCATTTGGTCAAAAAGTAAGACATTTATTTATTGGTGGAATCACTAATGTAGACACCAGACTTTTCAATACTAAAGAGAAGCATTGATAGCCAAAAATGTTCAATAACATAATTATGAAGAGATGAGGATTCTGTAGATCAGGGTCATAGAAATATCTTTCTACCATATTAAGAAAATGACTTTGAATGAAGGGTCACACAATGGGTTTCTCACAGTTAGCCTTCCAGCAATTAGGTATGGGTGCTGAGTAAATCTTACTCTAAAAAATAATAAAACTAATAAAAAATATATTGAAATAAATGTATTTCAATGATTTAACATTTTACTCACTCAAGTGTCTTTACTACAGTTAAAGTGAATGAGGCACTGTGTCAAATCCCACTCTTCTGTTCATTTATTTTATGTGTTACTGTCTGGAATGTTTGTATCTGAATGTATGGCACAATATTCATTGTTCATTTGGCATGCATAAGCTATGAAAGAATTCTGCACAAAAACTAAATTCATCATTGGGTTATGATAGTATACAAACAAATATAATTTATTTCCCCTAAGGCAGTGATGTGCGGTGAGGTGATCAGAGCCTTTCCTGTCATACTTAGATATACTCCACAGTTTTTACTATAAAAATTATAAGAAAATGTAAAGGAAATATTCTAAATATCTTCTTTGTCTTATTCTAAACATTTTTATTTTCAAAACTCTGGAGTAAACAGTGTATTGCAGGTGAGGCACTGCCTCCCCTGTCTCCCTATCCCGCACACATCCCTGATCAAAACTCACCAAATTTCAAGCACTATATACTGCTGCACCTTTCCATAATGCCTTTGTATACACCTTTGTATAATGTCCACATGAACTAGGGGTGAGCGGGTTCGGATTTCTGAAATCCGAACCCCCCCGAGCCCCCCCGATCCGAGTCCGATCCGAGTCAGGCTCGACTTTTCCCGCCTGACTCGGATTCTGAAATCGAGGCAAAACGTCATCTTCCCGCCTTCCGAGTCTCGCGGGTTTTGGATCCTATATAAGGTACCCACGTCGGCGCCATTTTCTCACTCGGCTGTGGACAGTGAAGAGGGAGGGTGGGAGTTAGGGCTGTGTAGTGTAGTGTAGTGTAGTGCTGCTGTTGTCCACTACTTCAAAGTCCATAGGGGCTGGCTGTGTTGTGCTGTGCTGCTGTTGTTAATAGGGGCTGTGTCCACTACTTCAAAGTCCATAGGGGCTGGCTGGACTGTTGTGCAGTCAGTTCTCCATAGGGGCTGTGTCCACTCCAAAGTCCTGTGCAGTGTCCCAGTCCTAAAGAGGTGCTGTAGTGTTGTCCAGGGGGTGCTCTGTCCATCAGGGGTGCTCCCCCCAAGTGCTAAAAAAATAATATATTTTCTGTGTTTGTGAATTGTGTGCGCAGTAGCCGCACGTGCATCAACAAAGTAGTGCCAAGCGTGCGCCTGTGTCATAAGTAAAGGGCCGGCTGGCTTGACCGTTAAAGGGTGCTGTAACCCCCGAAAGTACACTCCAGTCCAAACCAAAAAAAAATTATTTTCTGTGTTTGTGAATTGTGTGCGCAGTAGCCGCACGTGCATCAACAAAGTAGTGCCAAGCGTGCGCCTGTGTCATAAGTAAAGGGCCGGCTGGCTTGACCGTTAAGGGTGCTGTAACCCCCGAAAGTACACTCCAGTCCAAACCAAAAAAAAATTATTTTCTGTGTTTGTGAATTGTGTGCGCAGTAGCCGCACGTGCATCAACAAAGTAGTGCCAAGCGTGCGCCTGTGTCATAAGTAAAGGGCCGGCTGGCTTGACCGTTAAGGGTGCTGTAACCCCCGAAAGTACACTCCAGTCCAAACCAAAAAAAAAATTATTTTCTGTGTTTGTGAATTGTGTGCGCAGTAGCCGCACGTGCATCAACAAAGTAGTGCCAAGCGTGCGCCTGTGTCATAAGTAAAGGGCCGGCTGGCTTGACCATTAAGGGTGCTGTAACCCCCGAAAGTACACTCCAGTCCAAACCAAAAAAAAAATTATTTTCTGTGTTTGTGAATTGTGTGCGCAGTAGCCGCACGTGCATCAACAAAGTAGTGCCAAGCGTGCGCCTGTGTCATAAGTAAAGGGCCGGCTGGCTTGACCGTTAAGGGTGCTGTAACCCCCGAAAGTACACTCCAGTCCAAACCAAAAAAAAAATTATTTTCTGTGTTTGTGAATTGTGTGCGCAGTAGCCGCACGTGCATCAACAAAGTAGTGCCAAGCGTGCGCCTGTGTCATAAGTAAAGGGCCGGCTGGCTTGACCGTTAAAGGGTGCTGTAACCCCCAAAGTACACTCCAGTCCAAACCAAAAAAAAAATTATTTTCTGTGTTTGTGAATTGTGTGCGCAGTAGCCGCATGTGCATCAACAAAGTAGTGCCAAGCGTGCGCCTGTGTCATAAGTAAAGGCCCAGCTGGCTTGACCATTAAAGGGTGCTGTAACCCCCAAAGTACACTCCAGTCCAAACCAAAAAAAAATTTATTTTCTGTGTTTGTGAATTGTGTGCGCAGTAGCCGCACGTGCATCAACAAAGTAGTGCCAAGCGTGCGCCTGTGTCATAAGTAAAGGGCCGGCTGGCTTGACCGTTAAAGGGTGCTGTAACCCCCGAAAGTACACTCCAGTCCAAACCAAAAAAAAAATTATTTTCTGTGTTTGTGAATTGTGTGCGCAGTAGCCGCACGTGCATCAACAAAGTAGTGCCAAGCGTGCGCCTGTGTCATAAGTAAAGGGCCGGCTGGCTTGACCGTTAAAGGGTTCTGTAACCCCCAAAGTACACTCCAAACCAAAAAAAAATATATTTTCTGTGTTTGTGACTTGTGTGCACTGTGGCTGCACGTGCATCAACAAAGGAGCAGCGCCAAGCGTGCGCCTGTGTCCCATAAGTAAAGAGCCGGCTGGCTCATTTCTTAAAGGGTGGTGTAACCCACAAAGTGCACTACTCTCCAGCAAAAATAAAAAAATATTTTCTGTGTTTGTGTGCGCTTTAGCCGCACGTATATATATCAATATAACATAAATGGAGGACCAAACTTTCTCTGATAAAAATAAAATAGGGAAAGATCAAGAACCACTTCCTCCTAGTGCTGTTGCTGCTGCTGGGAGTTGTTCATCATCCCAGAGAGGAAGTAGGAACATCACTACTTTTACTAAACAATTGACCCTCCAACAGTCCCTAGCGATGAGGATGAAGTACGACAGCAGTCATCCTGAAGCAAAACGTATAACTGAGGCCTTGACTGCTATGTTGGTGTTAGACGTGCGTCCGGTATCCGACATTAGTGCAGTGGGATTTAGACAATTGATGGAGGTAGTGTGTCCTCGGTTCCAAATCCCGTCTAGATTCCACCTGCATCCTCAAAGCAGCAGCGACAAGCGTGCGTCTGTCTGTTAAAGGGTGGTGACACCCTCAAAGTGTGCTACACAAACAATTAAAATATTGTTCTTTTTTTTTCTGTCTTTGTGAATTGTGTGGGCTGTAGCCGCACCTGCATCCTTAAAGCAGCAGCGACAAGCGTGCGTCTGTCTGTTAAAGGGTGGTGACACCCTCAAAGTGTGCTACACAAACAATTAAAATATTGTTCTTTTTTCTGTCTTTGTGAATTGTGTGGGCTGTAGCCGCACCTGCATCCTTAAAGCAGCAGCGACAAGCGTGCGTCTGTCTGTTAAAGGGTGGTGACACCCTCAAAGTGTGCTACACAAACAATTAAAATATTGTTCTTTTTTTTTTGGTCTTTGTGAAATGTGTGGGCTGTAGCCGCACCTGCATCCTTAAAGCAGCAGCGACAAGCGTGCGTCTGTCTGTTAAAGGGTGGTGACACCCTCAAAGTGTGCTACACAAACAATAAAAATATTCTTCTTCTTTTTTCTGTCTATGTGAATTGTGTGGGCTGTAGCCGCACCTGCATCCTTAAAGCAGCAGCGACAAGCGTGCGTCTGTCTGTTAAAGGGTGGTGACACCCTCAAAGTGTGCTACACAAACAATAAAAATATTCTTCTTCTTTTTTCTGTCTATGTGAATTGTGTGGGCTGTAGCCGCACCTGCATCCTTAAAGCAGCAGCGACAAGCGTGCGTCTGTCTGTTAAAGGGTGGTGACACCTCAAAGTGTTCTACACAAACAATTAAAATATTGTTCTTTTTTTTTCGGTCTTTGTGAAATGTGTGGGCTGTAGCCGCACCTGCATCCTTAAAGCAGCAGCGACAAGCGTGCGTCTGTCTGTTAAAGGGTGGTGACACCTCAAAGTGTTCTACACAAACAATTAAAATATTCTTCTTCTTTTTTCTGTCTTTGTGAATTGTGTGGGCTGTAGCCGCACTTGCATCCTCAAAGCAGCAGCGACAAGCGTGCGTCTGTCTGTTAAAGGGTGGTGTAACCCTCAAAGTGTGCTCCACAAACAATAAAAATATTCTTTTTTTTTTCCTGTCTTTGTGAATTGTGTGGGCTGTAGCCGCACTTGAATCCTCAAAGCAGCAGCGACAAGCGTGCGTCTGTCTGTTAAAGGATTACATCGGTGACAGCATCCAAGTAGGCATGTCAGACAGTCCGTACCTGTACTGGCAGGAAAAAGAAGCAATTTGGAGGTCCCTGTACAAAATGGCTCTATTTTACCTGAGTTGCTCCCCCTCCAGTGTGTACTCCGAAAGAGTGTTTAGTGCAGCCGGGAACCTTGTCAGCGAAAGGCGTAGGAGGTTGCTTCCACAAAATGTGGAGAAGATGATGTTCATAAAATGAATTATCAACTCTTCCAGGGAGACCAGCCTCCAGAACGTACAGAGGGACCTGTGGTTCCAGCAGGGACGAATTAATACTCTGTGAGGATGAGGATGTACACACTGAAGAGGGTGAGGAATCGGTGGATGAGGAGGATGAGGATGACATCTTGCCTCCGTAGAGCCAGTTTGTGCAGGGACAGATAAATTGCCAGCTTGTTTTGTGGGGGCCCAAACGAACCAATCATTTCAGCCACAGTTGTGTGGCAGACCCTGGCGCTGAAATGATTGGTTTGTTAAAGTGTGCATGTCCTGTTTATACAACATAAGGGTGGGTGGGAGGGCCCAAGGACAATTCCATCTTGCACCTCTTTTTTTTCTTTGCATTATGTACAGTTTGGGGCCTAGTTTTTCAATGCCATCCTGTCTGCCACTGCAGTTTCACGCCTAGATGGGTCACGTGTTTGTGCCGCCCACTTGTGTCGCTTAGCATAGTCATCCAGCTACCTCGGTGCAACCTTTTGGACATAAAAACACTATTGTGAGGTGTGATGTATTCAGAATAGACTGGAAATGAGTGGAAATTAAGGTTATTGAGGTTAATAATAGCATAGGAGCAGAAAAACCTACAAATTCTGTGATTTTAGCTGTTTTTATGCTTTTTTAAAAAAAAATACAGATCCAAAACACAAAACCCAGAACCCAAAACACGCAAGGGTGGTTTTGGCAAAACCAATCCAGATCCAAAACACGAAGAAAGATCCAGATCCAAAACCAAAACACAAAACACGAAAAGTGGCCGGTGCACACCCCTAACATGAACCCTCAAGTTCATATATGTATCTGTAAATATGGCTCTGATACTAGCCAGTGCCTCCTCAGCCATTTAACTCACCGCACGTCACTGATGCCATGTGGAATAGTGAATGGCGCCGGGTGACGCAAATGGGTTTAAAGAATCGCAATGTGACAGGTTATGGTAAGCGTTACAGTCTACGTTAGGGTTAGCAGAAGTGTTTAGGGTTAGGCAGAGACTCAGACTAAAAGCACATTGTTGATATTTCACAAATTTCAACATGATATTAGTAATGACATGATGAATGTTGACATGATGAACGTGTCGACATATTACAACCATGTCGACATTGCGAACGTCGACAAAATATACCACGCTTGAATGAATTGAATGATATCAATTGTGTTTCAGGCTGTAGTCCGTTATCAATGAATTTTCTTTGCTCTCAAAATATATAAAACAGTGCTACCAACTCAAGTCATCATTATGAACCCACAAAAATAGCCACCAGGGAGAGATGTGGATGTAAATTGATATAAAATACTAATTTCTACTTGAAAGGTCTCTTACTAAGTTGTAGACTGCATCACATTGAGGACTAGCACGCAGTGGAACTTTTTATATTATCAGCCACGTACTTTCCCTCACACATCCTAAGTGTGTGTATGCGTTATCACAACCTCCTTCCTCCTCCATACGCTGTATGAGTATAACTGTACTTGATATTAGTAATGCCTTCTTCTGTCATGTAAGTACTGTATCTTTTCATTTCTTCTGCATTTTTTATGTACTGCAGTCACAATGCTTACAAAGCCTTTATGTTGTGTTAATAGTTATAGAAAAGAGCAGCATTCAGGTACATTTATAATTTACTTATTGTACTTAACAAGGGAACATTTGCAGCAATTTAATTAACACCTATTTAAAACCTCTCAGGTTAATCATCCTTATCTGGTGAATGAAGCTTGTTAGCAGAAGTTATAAATACATTCCCTTCTAAATGCATTAGGCATGTAGTCCTAGGCCATTGTATAATGCTTCTGTTATAAAGTCCATCTGTTGTGTGATGTCATGGAGCATAGTAACCTAACAAGGGTACTATTTATTTTTTATCAGGGTTCCCACCAATAAATAATTAATTTTGCATTATTTATATCCAATTTATTGGAGCTATTTAACAATACTTGCTTATCCGGATGGCACTTCCAAAACTGTCTGTTCTGTCACTTACCTGATTGTGGTCCGAAGATCCCACTCCAGCAATACTGTAGCCAATAAGCTACAATGGCTAATGCCAGCAGAAGGAGGGGTTGCTAATGGGGCCAAGCTTCAGGGAGGCTGAAATATTGGGTCAAACTAAAAACAGGGAGTGTGATCTGCAGAATTAATATATCTCTTATATCTCCTAAATATGCTAGTTACTAAAATCATGTAGAAATTACCATTTTCTCATAATTTAGTGGGAAATTAGGTTACTAAATAGGCACCTTACCATATCAGTACAACTATGAACAAGCAAAGTGTACTGGGATATAGTTGGTTGCAATTCTGACTTTATCATTTAGTGTGAAGCATAAAGTACCATCAATTTGCATTTCATATGATTGGGTTAGGTTTGGTTAGGTATGATTGGGTTAGGTTTGGTTAGGTATGATTGGGTTAGGTTTGCGTAGTGCCTTATTTTACATAAGTGTATATAGAGTAAATCTGACTTCGAATTTAATTTGCTTTTTTTCACATTTAGATGACAATGTCATCTAGTGCCCAATTGCAGTGAATAATGTTTTCCTGAAAGTTCTAAACTGAATACATTTCAGATTTGTATCATGGACACTATTTCACTGGCCTAGAAGAACAAACCAAAACATTTGTTTGTTTTTCATTCATTCTGAAATAAATGCTGTCACAATTCATGTATAGCTGGAGAACCCACTAATTATCAAGAGGTGTTATCTTGCACTAATCTGTATGTGACCGGATATAGTACTCACATAGTTGTGTCTACAAATTAATTTTGTGTTCTAGCAAAAGCACATTGACAGCTTCACTACACATTCACTCATCTGCTAGATTTAAGTGCAAAAATCTCTACTGCTGTTATATAGATGTGAGGAGCCTAATGTGGTTATTATCAGTAGGCTAATTGCCTGTCACACAGAATTAGGCATTTGTATTGTTTAATTATCCCTTTACAAACAGAAATGCATTCCTGAGTAGTACATGTTTACCTATCTCTATGTCATTACATTGTGGCCACATTTTATACCTCGAGTATACACCCTTCCTTCCTGGAGGCATTAGTAAAGAGTAAATTACAAATTAAATGAAAATGATAGGGACATGTCTTCATATGAAACAATAACAGTAAACAGTAGTAACTAAACATAAATGTCAACATTGCCTATCACCAACATATTAGACATATATATATATATATATATATATGTATATATATATATATATATATATATATATATATAACATCCAATCTGGATTGGCACTCCCTAACAGACTGTTCAATGGCTCCGGTGCCCTCTGCGATAAAATCCGCACACTGCTACAAAAATGGTGCCAGTCAGAGACTTTCATGAAAAAAATTATGTATTCAAACGAACATTCAAGACACCAACGTTATGGGACCACAACGTCCCTTTGTCAAGGTAAGTATTCAAATAAGTGAAAAAGACTAATCTTAAGTACCAGAGGTAGATCCGCCCTGCTCAGATGGCGGCCGGAACCCGAAAGACCCACAACCACCAGAACAGACTACACGTGACACCAGAGCGCCATCTGCGTTCCGTTGCCCCAGCAACGCAGACTCAGTACGGAAGCCCTGATAGGAAAAAATGTGTAGAAAAGAAAATCTAGTTCACCCTTGTGACATGAATGAGTAATAGGAAACATGGCATAGTAAACTGAACTCTGTGCTTGTGAACTGTTCTAAATTTAACATAATTGTCTGTACAGACGTATTTTAAAGGGACCAGAGGCTAAAGAACATCAGCTCAAGGTGACATGCAGCAGACAAAACTTATAACCATGTAACAAACATAAATACATAGGAAAAACATAAAAGAAATGTGGTGTTACAATCAAAGCCAAATGTAGATGAACAAGTTAAGGAGGCAGTAACAAGACACTTCCAAAAAGTGACCATATAAATATCAGTGGCAAACGCAAGATTTCCAGAGGGGGGGTTTCCAAATGCTTGATTTTAAAACAATTGTGGCCAGTCCATGAATAGGACATAATTACTGTAGCACTTAACCAGTCATAATACTGTATATGTGATACGAAGTACAGTATAGTGTATGTAATAATTCTGACATGGACAGGGCCAGCGATCACAGTATGCCATGCCATTATATGTGAAAGTAAAGCCATCCTACCTGAGCTGAATGTTTTTATTTTAGATGTGAGCTCCTTTCAGATCATTTGAGCAAGTTCGGGAGTCTGGGGGAGCAGCAAAAAACCTTGTACTGCTCTGGAAATATATGTACACATTGGTCTCCTTATGCACTGCATAGTGTATTAGTATACAGTATTAAGAATTGACCCAATAGATTGTCTATATTAGTGCACCCCTAACAGTACATGTTTTCCAGATCTCCTAGTTAATGCACAAGTGTATTCATTACAGGCTCAAACATTTTAAAAGATCAACAGGTGTTACTAATTATTTCATCTGTGTGGTGTGGGCTGGGGAGGTGGGGTTTCCAGGCAACCGGAAACTCCCCCTGCGTTTGCCTATGAATATATATATATATATGCATATAAAAAATGCATTTTTTTTACGTAAACTGTCAAAACAGATATAGAAAATAAATCATGCAGTTATGTAGTGTAATCTGTTTTGCTTCTACATCATTGATTATATAATTTTCACACAGTTATAGTTTATTTCACAGTTAGCAAGATTATTAGCTGTAGTGAGTTAGCTGCTGAAAATGTTACCTATTAATATTAAGGGGTCAATTCAAATCATGTGTGTGCTTGCGAAAGCAAGTTTACATCATAATAGCACATGCCCAGCAGCAGCAGTAGCTCTGCTCACATATCATCTGCTAGGATAGCCGTAGTGATGAGTCTTTCCTCCCCCTCTGCCCTTGGTTTGTGTAAGTACTACATGCTGTGTGTGTGTGTACTGTATGTATGTATGTATGTATGTATGTATGCTGTGTGTGTATGCTATATGTGCATGTATGCTATGTGTGAACGTTTGATATGTGTGCGTGTGTGTATGCTGTGTGTGTGTGTATAATATATATATATATATATATATATCTGTCACAGTCTGCCGTCACTCCCCCAATCAAAACCAACCTGCTCCAGTGCAAAATTTAAAGTTCAATGCAATCCATGGAATGAATGGCACACTGAGACAACAAATCCTTATAAATTCATATGTATTAGGTCAAACGTTTTCAGGGTCTCAGCCCCTGAAAACGTTTGACCTAATTCATATGTTTTTTTTAAGGATTCGTTGTATCCGTGTGCCATTCATTCCATGGATTATATATATATATATTTATAGAATAGGGAATATAGGCAGCACTCAATAGAATTTGTTTGACCATAAAAACGTCCTTTATTGGTCCAACGTTTTGGGGTCTTCCCCTTCGTCTGTGACAGCAACATCTGTCCCGAAATGTTGGACCAATAAAGGACGTTTTTATGGTCAAACAAAGTCTATTGAGTGCCGCCTATCTTCCCTATTCTACATGGAGTGATTTCTACACTTGAGGAGGGCACCTTAGCAAGTATATTTGTGACCCAGGTGGTGAGTGCCGGGCTATTTGTGGCTATCTATATATATATATATATATATATATATATATACACTACCATTCAAAAGTTTGGGGTCACTTAGAAATTCCCTTATTTTTGAAAGAAAAGCACTGTTTTTTTCAATGAAGATAACATAAAATTAATCAGGAATACACTCTATACATTGTTAATGTGGTAAATGACTATACTAGCTGCAAATGTCTGTTTTTTAAAGAAATATCTACATAGGTGTATAGAGGCCCATATCCAGCAACCATCACTCCAGTGTTCTAATGGTACATTATGTTTGCTAGGTGCATTAGAAGACTAATGGATGATTAGAAAACTCTTGAAAACCTTTTTGCAATTATGTTAGCACAGCTGAAAACAGGTTTGCTCATTAGAGAAGCTATAAAACTGGCCTTCCTTTGAGCTAGTTGAGTATCTGGAGCATCATGTCTGTGGGTTCGATTATACTCTCCAAATGGCCAGAAAAAGAGAACTTTCATGTGAAACTCGACAGTCTATTCTTGTTCTTAGAAATGAAGGCTATTCCATGTGAGAAATTGGCAAGAAACCGAACATTTCCTAGGGAGTGTGTACTACTCCCTTCAGAGAACAGCACAAACAGGCTCTAACCAGAGTAGAAATAGAAGTGGGAGGCCCCAGTGCACAACCGTGCAAGAAAACAATTACATTAGAGTCTCTAGTTTGAGAAAATAGACACCTCACAAGTCCTCAACTGGCAGCTTCGTTAAATGGTACCTGCAAAACACCAGTATCAACATCTACAGTGAAGAGGCAACTCCAGGATGCTGGCCTTCTAGGCTTAGTGGCAAAGAAACTGAGACTTGCCAATAAAAGGAAAAGATTATATGGGCAAAAGAACACAGACATTGGACAGAGGAAGATTGGAAAAAAGTATTATGGACAGATGCATCGAAGTTTGAGGTGTTTGCATCACACAGAAGAACATTTGTGAGACACAGAACAAGTGAAAAGATGCTGGAAGAGTGCCTGACGCCATCTGTCAAGCATGGTGGAGGTAATGTAATGGTCTGGGCTGCTTTGGTGCTTGTAAAGTGGGAGATTTGTACAAGGTAAAGGGATTTTGAATAAGGAAGGCTATCACTCCATTTTGCAATGCCATGCCATACCCTGTGGACAGCGCTTGATTGGAGCCAATTTCCACCTCCAACAGGGCAATGACCCAAAGCACACCTCCAAATTATTCAAGAACTATTTAGGGAACAAGCAGGCAGATAGTATTCTGTCTGTAATGGAGTGGCCAGCGCAGTCACTAGATCTCAACCCCATTAAGCTGTTGTGGGAGCAGCTTGACCGTATGGTACGCAAGAAGTGCCCATCAAGCCAATCCAACTTGTGGGAGGTGCTTCAGGAAGCGTGGGGTGAAATTTCTTCAGATTACCTCAACAAATTAACAGCTAGAATTCCAAAGGTCTGCAATGCTGTAATTGCTGCAAAAGGAGCATTCTTTGACGAAAGCAAAGTTTGAAGGACAAAATTATTATTTCAAATAAAAAACATTATTCTTAACCTTGCTAATGTCTTGACTATATGTTCTATTCATTTTGCAACTCACGTGATAAACAAAAGTCAGTTTTCATGTAAAACACGAAACTGTCTGGGTGACCCCAAACTTTTGAATGGTAGTGTATATATATATATATATATATATTTATATACTTATATGTATGTATAGAAGCCAACCCCGCTCTCCCCCGTAAAAATCCTGGCAAGACATATAGAAGGCTTTTAGTGGCTATAAGGAAAGTACTGGAGGTTCTTCAAAGGTGTCAAATGGCTAATCTTTACCTTTTTATCAATGGTTGAAAAATTATAACAAGAAAGTGTTTTTCTGCAAAGTATTTCCAACATTTTGGGGTAAAGAAAGTCTGTATTGGTTTTGGCTTTGGATCTGGATTTATCTTCGTGTTTTGGTTTTGTGAAACGGCCCTCAAGTGTTTTGGTTTCTGTTCTGGAATTAAAAAAACCTGATAAAAAGTTTTTAAAATCAGCTAAACTCATGTAATTTTTGCAATCAAAACCCAAAATTGGATTTAAAATCAGAACTGTTACTCACATTATCCAGATCTCCTTAGGAGATTAGAACCGTGACTCGGATCTGCTCAGAGTCATGAAATTTGGGTGGATTCGGAGATTCTGTTTCACTGTTTTTATACACGTTTTTAAAAAGTTGAAATAAACACTTTTATCTCTCAACTTCATGTTCAAAAACCCCTCTCCTACAACACCTCTACATCATTTAACCCATTACAAGTTGAGTCTCCCATATCCAAATATTCCGAAATATGTAATATTCCGAAATACCGATTTTTTTGGCTTGTCTGAGATAATGAAACCTTTGATTTTTGATTGTTCAATGTAACAAACTTTGTCTAAGGCACAAATTATTAAAAATATGGTATAAAATTACCTTCAGGCTCTGCGCATAGGGTGTATATGAAACATAACTGAATTTTATGTAAATATATATATATATATATATATATATATATATATGTGTCCTCATACACATTTCCTT
Organism: Taudactylus pleione; assembly: GCA_031769625.1. Classification (NCBI taxonomy): domain Eukaryota; kingdom Metazoa; phylum Chordata; class Amphibia; order Anura; family Myobatrachidae; genus Taudactylus; species Taudactylus pleione. The sequence continues at coordinate 2,538,597 of JAUIMM010000559.1, read as the reverse complement.
TTTTGCTTAATTTGGCACAAGATACCATCACGAGTAGCAGTTACATAGATCCCAATTTTTTTTTCCTGCAAACGTAATCATAAAAAGTAGCAGATTAAGGTAGCAAATTTTAAGAAACATCACAAGTCATGGCTAATTCACAGATTCAAAGGCATGGCACATTTCGCCATATGGCTCAATTTTAGAAAAGGTGTATGTGGACACATCTGTACACAAACTTTGTTTGAGCTACAAAATTATTGAAAATATTGTATAAAGGTGTATATAACACATAAATACATTCTGTGTATATATTTGGGTCCCATTCCCAAGATATTTAATTATGATATGCAAATATTCCAAAATACTGAATATTCCTTTATCCAAAATACCCCTGGTCCCAAGCATTTTGGATATCGGAGACTCAACCTGTATTGAGCTTTTTAAAGAAATTCACATGTAAACTGACATCTTTATTGCCCAAATTATGCTATTTAAACCCCTCCAAGTGCATGATTATTCATTGGGAGGGGTGTACCAGAGCTTCTGCACTGTGTCCCAGCATTTTTACCTTAAAGATTTTCCTTACCTTTTTTCCTGCTCAGAGGGGTGCACACAATTTTTTTAACATTTTCTCTGTAAATCAATGCGAATTTGGAAATAGATTGCAAATGTAATTTGCAGTGCGAGTTCACCATGAGAAAAGCTCACAAGACCCAACTCCCACCTAATTGGATTGATCCCTAAGTGTAACAGGATACATGAAAGGAGCTTGTTTTCTTCATTGCAATTATTGATCTATTTTTTTTCTTTTGTCAGAGACTTTTAGCATTACGCCATTTGCCAGCTTCCAACACCCCCCACTCTCACAACAAGTGATGTAATGACATTATAAGAAGGGGCTGGGAGAGCAGGTAGCAGGGTGACGGGTGCATCCTATGGACAGAGAAGCGTGTGACTGTTGCAGCCACGCCTGCATATTTAAAGTTATAAGACCTGCACATTTAAAATGCTTTAAGTAGCATTAGAAACGTGTCAGGATCCACGTATCAGCTTTGTCACTGTTGACAAAACAAACCCATCCCCAACAAGATCGTCACGCTATATAACAGTGTCAGACTATAAGATATCTGACGTACAACTTATTCACTTAGGCTCTAGTTGGGTTTACCGGAACTGGTTCTTCTTCAGCCTCGGTGCTCTTCTGTTTTCTGTTGTACCTGTTTTGGAAGTAAAAGACCTTTACAGTGAGAGCTATAAGGTGATGCCTGAGATGTTACAGGAGGTGAAAAGCCTTATTTGGCACTTGTGTTTGCACAGGGCATTCTAGCATGAGCCATAGCGGAACAATTACTAGATAAGAAAAATGGTCATGGTATTGGGCTTTCCTTGCAACAGTGATGGCTATTTTTTCATTGTCTTTACAAACTTAATTACAAATATTATCATAATTATGTTTACCTGTAATGCTTAAAATAGCTGTTGTTTGGGTGGAGATTATTACACCTTTTTTTGAAGGGTCCCATCTGAAATCTCCTTGTTACATCACTTTAGATGCAGTATCCCTGCCATTAGTAGTACTAAAATTCTCCTGTTCAATACACTAATCCATGACAACTGCAGGAAAATCATACTATGCAGTGTCTATACAAAATAAATCAAATTACAACATCCTTTTGTTTCAGCTGCCACAACACCATGGGGCATATTTATCACAATCCGCATTTTTAATGTGCATGTGATGAATAGCTGGAAGCAGTGGAAAAGCGTACTGCTATCACACTGCTTGCTGGTTCAGGTCCCCTACAGTCAGTGTGCGCAGCCATCGACCGATGCATGCGTCTCTGGAGTCATTTGTGATACAGTATCCCATAGACTACTATTGGATAACGCTATCTGGATATGGCTTAAAATTCCGGAGCTTGGTGAATCCGGCAGCTCAGCAGCCCCCATGGAAACCTATGGGAGTTCATTTGTGGACGTGGCAGATATTGGGGATTTCTGCTGTGATCTCTCCATAGTACATCTGGGGTCTCTTTAATATTTGCAGGTACCCCCTGAAAACTACTGTTTTCAAGGAATATCCCTCAAAAATGTAATGAAAAATAGACCACTTGTGAGTACACAATGAGGCAAATACCTTGTGAAAATCAGCTACTGTAACACAATATTGCTTAATAGATTTGTTTCCATCATAGTACCATAACTTACTTTATATAGTGTATTTTTCTGTTGTACACAATTCTTTCCATGAAGACATGCGTAAACAAAGATTTGAATACAACTGAAAATGTCTTGAAGAAAGCATTTTAGGAACTTGTCATCATATGTAGTAGTAACTGTTAGAAGTAACTAAAAATAAAATGTCACCATTGCCTGATATAAGTGTTTTCTTTGGGATTCGGTATATCCGTAATAGCCGAATAAAGAAAACAATCTAAAAAAAGGGATTATTTTGCTCACCAAATGATAGCACTAAAAACTTAAAAATTGGTATAAAATAAAGTAATTTTTAATTTAGAATTGCAAAAAAAAGAAAAGAAGTCATCTGTTGATAGCAGGAAATATCTGTTGATATTCATCTGTTGATAGCATAGGATTACTGCACTAAAAATGTTCATCACTATTTTCCTTCAAAGTAATAATGTATGATTTGTTTCCAAGAAATGAAGATAAAAATATATTTAAAATCTACTTTTAGAATAACCTATGCTCTATTTTATAAAGAAAAAAATATCTCCAAGGTATTTCAGGATTTTGATAATAGGACTAAAATAATGAATATTTTCAGAAATAAATTTACATGAGCCGCCCTTGGTTTTATAGACTTGTTTCAAATCCGCCACTGCCACACAATTTTGTGTTTGCTTGTTTTGTCCACAATCAATTTGCTGCTTACACTGCTGTGTTTGCTTCATTCACACTATCAGTTTGATCAATCTGACATGGAGAAAACATCCTAAAACAAGAAGATCAGCAACATCAAGAAAATCCATGTATACATCTGAAAGGTTTGTCATTGATGATTTAGATCAAATAAGTAGCAATTATTGATTGAAGTCTTAGGGCTCTATTTATTAAAAACATTTTTTACTAAAATAAAGTGAAAAAGGGTGTTTTCAGACCCTTTTCATATTATTTTAGTTTTACCTTAATGTACTAAAGGGCAATTGGCGTAGAATTTGTAAAATTCTACTCCAAACCCTAATTATCACATATTTTTAGTAGGAATGAGCGGGTTCGGTTCTTAAAGAACCGAACCCACCTGAATTTCGGGGATCCAGGTTAATCCGAGCCAAGCTTGGATCTCCCTGCCTGCCCCGGATCCTTCTCCCGAGGCATAACCTCACGATTCACTGTTGGATCGCAATGTTTTTGGCTTAATGCTGATTGGCTGAGAGAGCCGTCCGTCATAGCTCTCAGCCAATCAGTGTTAAGCCCATTGAATATGGGCACAGGAAGCAAAAGATGCCGCCCATCCCCACTGCCTGACACTGCTGGCACCCTCCGCTGCCGGCACCCCCTGCTGCCGACCCCCACTGACAGCATCCCCCGCTGTCGACAACCCCGCTGCCGGCACTGCTGGACACCACCAGCAGCCTTGCACTGCCGACACCATCAGGACCCCCACACTGAAGACATCGCTGGCACCCCCGCTCTGCCGACACCACCGTCACCCTGCACTGAGGATACTGCCGGCACCCCTGCACTGTGGGAGGATTAGCAGCGGCTGGTCGGCACATGTGTGGCACCTCGTCACTGTATTTTTACGGGAAAATACAGTTATAAGGCTGAGGAGGGGATTCGCAGGGACAGAGCTTTATCGCAAGCTCTGTCCCTGCAAGGGATTTTTAATAAATCCCTGTGATATTGCCTGAATTCGGTAATATCACACTACAACTGCATTTAAATGCGAATTGTAATAAATAGAGCCCTTAGAATCTTAAAAAAGCTGAAAGTGAAGCCTAAGAAGAAACTAAAAACAAAAAATGGCATAGTGTTTATCCAAGCTGATAAAGGCAATGGAATTTAGTCATTCTTATAAAATAGACTAAAATAAAAAAGCAAATAATATTCTACAATATTGAGTAACATATTGGGCAAATGTATCAATTATCATGGTGTAGACCTATAGGTTATAATTTTGCGGAAATAAGAAATTAAGGTTCGCCAGGTGTATTAAAAAACACATCCAGGAACAGGAGATCTAATAGGAAATCTATGGGGGCTGTTTTTGCCATGAAAAATGTGGAAATTTAAGCAGATATATGCTGCAGTCCGCCCTTGATACATCCCGGTGATGCTTAACATTTGTGGGTACCCCCTGAAAATGGGTGTTTTTGGGAATATGTTGCAAATAAATGTTGCTAATATGCCCTATAACGTTTTAAATGAAGACCACACTCCTAATTCAAACTCAACTATGATAATTTTTGAAATATGACTTAGACAGTAGCACAGTGGTTCCCAAACTGTGTGCCGCAGAACCCTGGGGTGCCTTGAGACACTTGCCTCAGGTTGGTGGTCCAGCACCAAATCAATTATTTATGCTCATTGTAATGTAAATATGTGGACAAACAGAAGCGCAAACCTGTCCACCACCACATAACTGAACTTAATTATGACAGGTAAGCACAATTTACTTCACTTTATTACCTTTACATTGTTTTCTGAATTTCTCAATAACAAACTTTTGGCTTAGGCTTAGGGGTGTCGTGAAAACAATACTGATACTCTAGGGCACCTTGGTTCAAAAAGATTGGGAACCACTGCACTAGCATCAAAAAGAAAATAAACTATAACTTTCAGAATATCACAGAATATCACATATTCTGCTATTCCTACTTTCTAAAGTGCATAAGAACACCAAAAAGGAATTCAATCTATATGACAACTTTTTTTAACATATTTATTTATTTGGAGCAATATTAACTACAACAAAGTGTCACAGCATGGGTTCCGGATTTACTCCAAGTTATGCCAATTTAATTATGAGAAAATGAAGGGATGAAAGTATTTGGTGTGACTGATGTGAATGGGCAAATATTCTCTGTAAAGTACTGCAGATTATGTATGTATTACATAAATAACTTTGGTCTGACCATAAATTTGGAGCAATCTGGTCCTGTGATATGATTATTATGATTAATAATAATTATGTACTTTTTATATAGAAAGGTATGTGTGGAATTAATAACCTCAATGTCAATATTAATCCTTAATATCATAGGTTTACTATGAAATACAGTAAAGAACAAGTTTAAATTTTAGACCTATATGTTTATATAATTAACATGATTATAGAAATGCATCTATTCATGAAGTAGTGGGCTTTTCACTGCTTCTCCTTTTTCATAGAAGGGGTTACCATGGAGAAATGTCAGATTTCTCCAGTAGAGCCCCTGATTAGTATAGACATCACTTCCCCATACATAGGTATGGGGAGAGCGATTTATAGAAGCACGGTAAGCTCATCTTTCCATTTCACTTCTAAAAATCTTTTCACCAACTCAGCATGGCATAATCTGCCTCCTGAGGGGAAAAGAGCAGGGAAGACAGCTGTCTCCCTCCTTCTCCCTGCTCTCCTCACCCCCATTCACCGGCAGCAGCCATTCAGAGGAGCCCAGGGCATATGCATATCCCGGGTCACCTCCTCGTTACTGCCTGCTGCCCCAGTGCCCCCCTCCCGCCGCAAAGGTGACCCGGCATATGCATACGCCGGGTCTTCTCTATTCTTTACTGCCCGTCGCTGCCCCAGTGTGCAGAGAAAAAAGGAGCACAGGGGCACCAGTGAGTCCCTGCTGGCTCCCACAGGGGGCACTGCTCCTGCCACTGTTAAGGTGCATATGCCAAATCTCCACTGTATTCCTGACTGCTGGCTGACTCTGCCCGCCCACACCCCCTGCTAATGTGACTCTGCTGAGTCCATGCTGCAACCCTGGACCCTCTCTATCCCCGTGATCTGCACACTGTCTCCCCCATGGTCTGAGTTGGCCAGGCACCGGGTCACCAAACTCTAGCAAATCCCAGCTGCAACCCCTCCCCCACCCACGATCTTCACGCTGTCTCCCCCCGTCTGCCGCTGTGTATCCCCACCACCACCACTTTCCCCTTCCATCTGCTCACTGTGTCTATTCGGCAGGCACAAGCGCAGAAAGGAAAAGTAATCGCTAACAGTGGAAATAAAAAACACTGGACCACACCCACCAGCATTTACCGCATCACAGGTAAGGGTACTTGAATCGCTACTTATCTGTGCTATTGATCGGATTGAACTGATGCGATCTATAGTGACAAGTATCAGTTCTGTACCGCACATCTTTATGAATAGACCCCTAAGACCTTCCACAAGAATGTAGAATATGAACAGCTATATCATATCAATAATCACCATCTAAATTTACTCTTGAATATTCCAGTGAACCAATTCAAGTGAATTAGGAGAGACTATTCAGACATCAACCACTGCATAATACAAGTAATGTTCTTATATATCATTTTTAGACAAAATATGCGATGAAGATGTTCTGAACAAAACATTTAATGAAGTTAGGGTACTCACTGGGAATGAGCTTCTAACATATAAAAACAAGAGTAAAGCTGGGTACACACTATACTATACAATGTATCGTACAATATATATTGTTCTGATGCGGATTGGAACAATATAATTTGTACACATCCTATAGCAGTGTTGGCTAACCTTGACACTCCAGCTGTTGTGGAACTATATATCCCAGCATGCCCTGCCACAGTTTTAGCATGCCCTAATAGCAAAACTGTAGCAGTGCATGCTGGGTTATGTAGTTCCATAACAGCTGGAGTGTCAAGGTTAGCCAACACTGTCCTATAGTGTGTATGCCCGATCCATCATTCCTGGCCATCTTTTATCACATCGTCCCATCCGCTGTGCTGCGCATCAGATGGGATGATACATTGAACGACGCAGTGCTGTTACATGCAGCATGTAATGATACATCGCGCTGTCGCACGGCGGATTGTGCAGTGTGTATGGCGTGCACTATGTATTGTTATATAACATTGCTCACCACATCGCAGAGTCACACCGTCGTATGGTGTATACCCAGCTTTAGACAGAACAGCAAAGACAAAGTACAAATCATCAAATATGGGGCAAAATATTACTAAACATTGGCATATACTGTTGAAGGACAAGATTTTGGCTAAATTCATACTGGACAGTCCAAATATAGTCATTACCAAAGCATCAAATCTACAAAAGGAACTTGTTAGAAAACAACTATAACCAAACCGGCCAAGTATGCTTCTATAATAAGAGTGGTTTCTATAATTGTGATGGTTTTTCCAATGCGTTTCTGAAACTAATGAATCCATAGATGCATTAATTGTAGGGAATTGAAGCATACGCATACTTAAGGCACTGCTATCATTACATGCTTCCTGACATGTCAGGTATACAAAAGTAGAGATGTGTTAATCTGTGACACTGTACTAGTTGGAGTCTCCATGTAGGCTACAATATGTCGGGCAGAACATTGAAAATTGGAATCAGCAATCATCTTAGAACTGTACATTATGGTCTTGAACAACATTAGTTATCTAACAATTTTAAAGAAATACACAACTGTGATCCCAAAGGCTTTAGGCTTACAGTCATATAAAGAGTTTCAAAGTAAATGGAAATGTGGTGATTTACTTCTGTATCAACACTATTACCGTATATGCTTCCATTTTATGTATGTATTGCTATTTATAAGATGGGATATTTTTCTTATGGATAACTTAAATAATTGTATATTATGTTCATTTTTAAAACATAATTTATTCAAAGTTTAGAATAATATTTTTTATACAATCTGTTCTTTTATATAAATGCAGACTATATCCATAAAGTTTATCATAATCATGTTATATATATATACTATGGTAGAGGTCACTCATATACAGCAGTCTGAATCTGTGAACCTACATGCCAATATATGAATCTCCTAATTCAGCATTAGAAGAAACAATGAAAGTTTAGTAATTTGCACGAGAACTAGAATATATATATATATATATATATATATGAGTCATGAAGACTACTATGCGGTCTATTTACTAAGCCTTGGATTGAGATAAAGTGGACAGAGGTAAAGTACCAGCCAATCAGCTCCTAACTGTCATGTCACAGGTTGTGTTTGAATAATGACAGATAGAAGCCAATTGGCTGGTACTTTATCTCCGTTTACTTTAACTCCATCTAAGACTTAGTAAATAGACCATTATGTCTCATCATTTTTTACCTATAGAGATATTAACTGTATAAACTGTATAATTTTGGATCTAAATCTAGTTATATTAACACAAATTCCATTGTTTTACCTACTGGCTGTGTTTTGTTTTCATTGTGCATATGCATCTGTAGTTTATATTTTACATTCCTGGCAGTGATATAATACATATGGACAACTGTAGCTTTTGGTCTTATTTTGTATTTGACAAGTATTTAGTTAGTTAAGTTCCACTTAGTAGGTGTTTAGAGTATCACAAGACCAGATTATCACGAAATGCGTTGACAACAGATAATATACTGGCAAGCCTTGAAAAGTATTCAGATTGGCTTTAAAGGAACTAGTTATTCCATCTACTGTACTTTATCTGTGTTTTATTTCATCTTACACTGTGAAATTTCAACTACACAAAGTGTTTCTATATACAATTACTGCAATGAGAAAAGTTCTAACATTTAGGTAATAAATATGTTGTTGAGAAGAGTCTGATGCTGAATTGGATACATCATTTTTTTTCTAAATGATGCACATAAAATAGCAAATTTATGCTGGTTTGGGTGCATCTCAGGATGTGTCCAGCTCTGTGCCAGTAACATATCTGTAGCATATGCACCAGGCTTCTGTCAGTTATACATCAGATACACTTACACCAAACCAAGTCATAAACATAAGCAAATCTTATTTTGATGTAGAAAAAAAAAATTTGCTTTTAGGTTGGAGTTAAATTACAATCCACTACTTAGGTCTCCATTTAAGAATAAGACATATCCCCTTAAGCACTCACTAAAGATGTTATGTCCTATATTCTGTATTTAGCAAACAGCGGTAATTTTACTTCATATAAATAGTATAAAGCATGTGTTTTGTGATACTAAGCCGAAGTGATGTTGATTTTGTCCTTTCCCAGACTTATCTGCATATTACGATCTTTAAATATCACATTCTTTACATTCTCCGACTGTCATGATGTATTTCCGGTAATAAAGTTCAGGAAAAAAAACAAAAAATACTGCATTTTACATTTTGTCTTTTACACTTGCTTGCAATTATGTAATGCACTGTTTATAACATGACAATAACTTATAATGTGTCATTTGCAGGGTTCTTTTATCGCCTTGAGATTTTTTGTAAGCTTTTTTTTAGTTCAGACAGAGAGTAATAATCCAACAAGCAGGGATTCCTTGGCCTGCTGTTCTAGCCTAGATTCTCCAAACATAGATTTTTAATCTCCAATGTTCTCTCCAAACACCTTCAACTTTCTTATGACACACAACTGGCAAACACTATAACCATAATTAGGGTTAGACTGGCTCACAGGGTACAGGGGAAATCCCCGGTGGGCCCCACTGCCTGAGGGCCCCACTCCCTCCTCTAGGGGTGGAACAGGATCATGGATGAACTTGGGAAAGTACTCCAAGATTAGCCCTCATGCAAATCAGTTGGTGGTCCTGACCCCTGTCCCCTCTTTTATAGAGGGGTTCTGTTCATTACATGTCTTCTCTAATGGTTGGCCAATTTCATCTGTTGTGGATGGCCACACCGTCTTTGGTGGCTGACCACACCCCTTAAGTTTTAGCCCCTACCACTGCATTCCCTCCCTGGTGGGCCCTTCATGTCCCAGTCCGACACTGACCACAATAGAAATAAAAATATAATAGAATCTTACTAGTGCTACATGTTCTTCTCAGTATCACAAATGTAATCAGCGCCACCTGTAGATCTATTAACATGTGTCAGCTAGTAATAAATAACTGTGTTTACCAACTAGGACCGGGGTGAGGTACCTTTTTTCTGCCGAGAGCCATTTTGATATATATAACATTATTCGCGGGTTAGGTGCAGGTCACACCCCCTCCGTGTGATGTCACATGGGGTGGGGCCACTGATCGGCGGTGATTGCAGCAATGCCTACAGCATCCAGAGGATGCTAGAGGAGCTGTAAGGGCAGTGGTGTGACCATCTGAAGCATCCTACAGACACTCCAGGCAGCACTGCTACATAGATTCAGGCACCCTGCTAGCCAGATAAGGCTAGCAGATAATAGCTCAGAGGGCCAGACCAAGTGATTCTGAACTAGGAGATCAGAAAATGTGCACTGTTAGGGGTGCACTGCTATAGATCATCAAAAGGGTTAATTATTAATACTGTATCCAATACTGTATACACTATCCAGTGCATAAGTAGACCAATATGTACATATATGTCCAGGGCAGTGCTAGGTTCTTCTGCTGCTCCCCCAGACTCCTGAACTTGCTCCAATGCTCTAGATTGGTGCCCACATCTTAAATTAAAACATTCAGCTCAGGCAAGATGGCCCTACTGCTGCTTCTAATGGCTTACTGTGATCACTGGTCCTGTATATGTTGGAATTATGACACAGAATACACTTTGTATGACGCATATTAATGCTGGTGAAGTGCTACTTTTGCCCTCTTCATTGACTGGCCACACTCACTCTAAAATCACGCATTTGGAAGCCCCCTCTAGAAATCCTGCATTTGTCACTGAACTTTATGTCATACGTCCTCCTCAGCATGGTAAAGGTGGGTACACACTGGGCGATGTGTGCCGGGCCGACATGTCATACCACAGGTACACATCAGAATGATATAATGAACAATGGAATGATCACTCGTTCCATCCTTCATTAACATGAATCAAGCCCAGGGCCGAAACTAGGATATCTGTCACCTGGTGCAAGGCAGCAATTTTGCACCCCTTCCCTTCCCATACTTAGATTTTGTCCTTGCTCCTCCATAAGGCAGTGCCACACACCAGAATGCCCATTAAATATTATGCCACACACTGTAATGCCCATTACCAAAGTACCACTTACATATTTGCCCGACACCATTTTATGCCCCACAGTAAGGCTTCTAATTACTTTAAAACTACATGCTCGTTGCCATGGGGTTTCATGCTCGTTGCCATGGGAGTTTATGCTCGTTGCCAGGGGTTACATGCTCGTTGCCAGGGGGTTTCATTCTTGTTGTCAGGGGATTTAAGCTCATTACCAGGGGTTCCATGCCCGTTGCAGCTGTTCCATTCTCGTTGCCAGGGGGTTTATGCTCGTTGCCATGGGGTTTATGCTCGTTGCCAGGGGGTTTCATACTCCTTGCCATGGGGCTTCATGTTCATTTCCAGGGGGGTTTATGCTTGTTGCCATGGGGTTTATGCTCGCTGCCAAGGGATTTCACGGGAGAAGATGCAGCTTTCAGCATCTTCTCCCGGCAGCGCCATCATTCCCGGCACTTCCGGGAACGCTGTCTGCATTGCGCTCTGCTAACAGACACTAGAGGTCCAGTAGGACCTCTAGCATCTGTCTCCTCCTTGGCGGCGGACATTTTTGGATGGCCGTTTTCAGCAGGGTCCATGCGGACGGCTAGTCCACATGGAATCTGCTGAAAACAGCCATCCAAAAATGGCCGCCGCCAAGGAGGAGACATACACTAGAGGTCCAGTAAGGATCTCTAGCATTTGTCTCCTCTTTGGCGGTGGCCATTTTTGGATGGCTGTTTTCTGAATCTGAAGCCCCCAAGCCACCGTGAACCAGCTTTTTTCACCCCCCGCAATCCGGCACCCGGTGCACATGCACCTCTAGCCCCCCCCTAGTTGCGGCCCTGTCAAGCCTAATGACGTCGCAAGTGACCGCAGGAGGGAGCACAACATGCATACGCTAGCACAATATGCACGATATGTCATTACGATTTGGCCACATCATCCCAGTGTGTGCCCGGCATTATTGTTACTGAAGAAAGCTGGCAAGACAATGAACAAATTTAAAAAGCCCACTGGATGGAAAAATGTAATGGAAGATGCCTAGTTTTGCTGCGGTGCCTAGATTATAATTTTATTATAATATTTTTATTATGAAGAAAACCATGCAAATTGTGTGAAGACTGTACAGTGGACCTTATTCAGAGGTGGCCGTACGGTCTATGACCGGACGGTCGCCTCGATGTTTTGCCAGTGCGCATGCGCACGAGGGAGCCGGCTCCCTCGTGCGCATGCGTGAGACCCGCTACGACCGACAGCGCCGGTCGTAGCGGGTCTCTTTCCAAAGGGGGCGAGCTGTCGATGTTGATTGACAGCTCGCCCCTTTGGAAGGCGGGCCGGGGGGGTGGCAGCCCAAACGGAGGCGTTCCCATGGGAACGCCTACCGTTTGGAGGAGGCCCCACTGACATCACTAGTGATGTCAGTGGAGAGCTTCCGGCTCTGACAGAGCCAGAAGCTCTCCGGGGCTTACGACAAGTGAGACCCTACCCTAGGGTCTCGTCGTAAGCCCCGATGGTCGCGATGGTCTCTGACCATCGCGACCATCACCCGAGCGGTCGTTAGAGCTGTGGGTGTTAACCCACAGCCTAACGACCGAAACAGAGGCGAGCGGTCAGGATGCAAGCGGCCTCCCAGTTTCTGAGCGACCGCTTGCATCCTCCGACCGACTCTGAATGAGGCCCAGAGTGTGGTAATCCAGGAAGAACAGACTATATTGGTGGTAATCTAATAGAAAAGCCTAGGGAGGTTATAGGGTGATCCAGGAATTTGATAAGCTTGCCAGTAGTGAAGGTTTTTCAGGGAACGCTTAAACTTTTGGAGGGTAGAGGAAAGTCTTGTTGTGCAAGGGAGGGCATTCCACAGAGTGGGTACAACCAGGAAAAAGTCCTCTTACCGGAAAAAGGGAGCAGGTAATGCGTGTGTATGACAGACGCAGATCAGAATTGTATGAGAGATATTCTTAGACAAGAAAAGAGATGTATGTTGGTGCAGTTTTGCCTTTATTGTCTTGTATTTTACTATTTTATATTGGTACAATGAAATACAGGCAACTTGTCAGGTTGCGGCCCAGGATCGGCCGTTACTCACCTCAGCTTCCCTTGATCTCTAGAGCAGTCAGATGCCATGTGCAGTGATGAGTGACGCGCTGAGGATTATACTTGGGGTCTGTTAGGACATCCATGTGCTTGCTCCGTGATGTGGTTTCTGTGACAGTCTGTTTTCATCTGATTAACTCTTTACCCAAAGGTAGCATTGGTTGTTGTCAGCTGACAGTGTCCTGCAATGGACTGCTACCTTAGGGTATATAACCAGGCTCTGGACAACAAGAAGTTGCCTGTGCAACGTTGTTACTTTCAGTGTAAACTTGCTATTGCAGTGTTCCAGGCTACGAGCTCCATTAATTCTTGTGACTTGTTCCTAGTGTTTTCCATTGTGTGTACTCAGAATGTCTTCTAAGTACAATCTGTTAGAGTCATCTCCTGTGCTAGCAGCTGAATTCTCAGTGTGTGTACTTAGTACCATCTTGTGATACCAGTCTCCTGTGTCAGTGATGCGTCTGAAGCCACAGTGTGTACTTAGGGCCTGATTCAGAGCCGACGCTATTTGCGCTTGCTCGTTCAGAAAATGGGGCCTGCTATTTAAATTAACCGTTCGCTCTTTGCGGTCTGTTCACGCCTCTATTTCTGAACGAGCAAACAAAACATGCGAACGTAATTTTGAAAAAAACGCCCCCTGACCGCTCGCATCATACGTCATGTCCGCTATTTATTAGATTAATCGAGTACATCGAAAGGCGTCTGAACTGCTCGCTATTCTTGTGGTTGGTTTTTCCTACCACAATCATGCGAGCAGTTCTGACTATAAAACAACCAAGTGACGTGGTCAATGACGCTGCTTTGTTAATTATGCACACCCTTAAAACGCCCGTTTTGACCTTTAAGCACGCCTGCGTTCGGATCTCCACTCCCCATTTTCAAGCACCTTCCCCTGTTACCACCCACAAACGCCTCATTCTGTCACTCAAAATAGCAGGCATTCGCTATTTTGCGAGCACACGATTTTCGGCCGCAGTGACTGGTTCGTGCATGTGTATTAAAATCCGTACGCATGCGCAGTTGTGCGAACATCGGTAGGAGCGAACGAGCGGCCGCTTACGAGCGGCTCTGAATCAGGCCCTTAGTACATCATCCAAGTACCAGTTCATAATACCTATCTCCTGTGCCAGTTCTATATCTGAAGCCATATTGTACGTACTGAGAGCCTGATTCAGACCCGCTCGTGAGCAGGTTGATGTTAGGCCACTGCGCATGCGCACACCGGAGCCAACTCCAACGTGCACATGCACAAGACCTGGCTAGCGACGGGCGCTCCGTCACTCCGGGTCGCGCACCAAAATGGGGCGGCTGTCGATTTTGATCGTCAGCTCGCACGGTTTTGGAGGCGTGGCGCGGGGGTGGCTTCACAAACGGAGGCATTCCCAGAAGCTCTCTGGGGCTTGCGACCATTGCGACCATCATCCTGGCCACTCGCAATAGCTGTGAGTGGTCCGGCTCTGAATCAGGGCCTTAGTACATAATCCAAGTACCAGTTCAAAATACCTATCACCTGTGCCAGTTCTACATCTGAAGCCACAATGTGCATACTTAGTACCATCTACTAATATCATTCTCCAGTGCCAGCACTGCATCTGAAGCTATTGAGTGTGTACTCAGTATGTTATCCAAGTACTATCTCCTAGTGCTAATCTCAAGTGCCAGCATTGCAACTGGAACCACTAAGTGTGTACTCAATACACCACTTCAGTACAAACCTCCTATATCTTTCTGCTGTGCTTTCCCTGTGATAGAATTCTTCCATTTTCCCACTTGTGCCAACCGTGACCTGCTTACTGGGTGCAGCTTAAACCCAAATCCCACTTGTAGGGGTCACTGGTGAACACCTCCCAGTAAGTTAGACTACGCGCCTTTGGTCAGGTCTCGCCAATATTCGGTACTGGTGGATGAGGAAGTCACTAATCCCTGCTCCCTCCTCAACCTGGGTCCACGTCTTCTAATTCTGTGGCAGAGAATCACCTTAACCGTGACAGTTTGTACAGGCCCTATAGAAGCCATTGGATGCAAGATTTTGCCTCTCGCATCAAGAATCAGGAGGCAGCACAGCACCAGGTGGCTCAATATCTACGGGAACTCTCCGGTCAATTACTCTCCATTCAGTCGACTCTGCCCAATATACTTCCTACCCCTTCTGGGTCTGCTCCTGTAAATTTTCCAGTAACAGTAGCTCAAAAACCTCATCTGCAGTTAGCCTCTCCTGAGCATTTGATGGAAACCCCAGATGATGCCAGGGCTTCATCAATCAGTGTGAGATACAGTTCGAGTGCCTGCCCAAGAATTTCCCCACTCCGAGATCAAAGGTGGCGTACATTATTTCTTTACTGTCTGGGACCGCCTTGGACTGGGTCTCCCCATTACGGCAGTGATTTGATCCTCTCGTCTCTAATTATGAAAGCTTTATTTGCTCTTTCAAGAGAATTTTCGATGAGCCAATCCAGACTGCCTTGGCTTCCTCTGATTTTCGAGTTTGACAAGAGACAAGTACAATGGGGCAGTATGTAGTTAAATTCAAGACAATCGCTCCCAAATTAAAGTGGAATGATGAGGCACTTAAGGCAGCATTTCTTCATGGATTATCCAATGAATTGGCCTCTCGAGATATTCCTGAATCTTTATCGGAAGTAATACCAGTATGTATCAAGATAGACATGCGCCACAGGAGGCAACGGCAGGTTAGTAAAGGGTGTGAAGATCATTTCAAGGATCGATTTCTGCCAGCTGCACGTTCTTCCTCTCCTGCACCAACTAAAGAGGAACCTATGCAGATCAACAGGTCTCAGTTAACTGTTCTGGAATCGGACCCACCGATTCTAGAACAAGATTTGCCTCTACTGTGCAGCCCTAATCATATTCTTAAACTTTGTCCTCTCCTCTTGGGAAATGGGAGACCCTAACTGGCTCTGGGAGTGTCTGGTTGGGAGTGTTAACCAAGTCTTCCCATTTGATGGATAGTCTTCTACCAGTGTCTATTAGTTTCAAGACTCAGACAAAAAATATTAAAGCCTTGGTGGACTCAATAGTTTTTTTTACCAGTGTCTTCCTCATGTTCAAGTACAAACCCAAAAAGAAACTACCAAATCTTCCATGAAGCTTCCTACGTCTGATCAATTAATTTCCAAACAAGATTCTCATTTACCCAAACCATATCAAGATTTTGTTGATGTTTTTTTGTAAACAAGCTGCAGAAAAATTGCCTCCCTATCGCCCTTGGGACTGTGGCATCGATCTTATCCCTGGGAATATGCCACCTTGTGGCTGTATCTATCCTCTTTTTTTTCCGGAAACAGCTGTTATGTCCGACTACATAAAAGAAAACCTAGCTAAGGGTTTTATAAGATCATCATCCTCTCCTGCTGGTGCTGGGTCTCAGACCCTGCATAGGCTACCATGGGCTGAATCAAATCACCATAAAAAATAGGTATCCTTTGCCACTCATCTTTGAGCTTTTTGATAAGGTTAGTGGAGCGTCCATTTTCACTAAATTAGATCTCCAGGGAGCCTACAATTTAATTCATATTAAGACAGGGGACGAGTGTAAAACCGCTTTTAATATGTGAGATGGCCATTATGAATACTTGGTGATGCCTTTTGGTTTGTGTAATGTGCCAGCAGTCTTTCAAAGTTACATCAACTAAATCTTCTGAGATGTCCTGTACAAATTTGTTGTAGTTTACCTGGACGACATTTGAATTTTTTTTAGAGAATCTGGAATCCCATCGCCTACATGTCAGAGAGGTTCTGTCTTGTCATCATTTCTACAGGAAAATTTGAAATGCCTTTTTGAACAGTCCTCCGTGCCATTTTTGGGGCATATTATATCAGGAAATTCTTTTCAAATGGATTCAGACAAGCTAAGAGCTATCCAAGATTGGCCCCAACCGCACTCCTTGAAAGCCATCCAACGATTTCTTGGCTTCTCTAATTATTATAGGAGATTAATTTTCAACTTTTCTACGATTGTTGCTCCCATCATGGCTCTCACCAAGAAGGGTGCTAACCCACCTCGTTGGACTTTTACGGCAGCGGTGGCTTCCAAGGCCTCTAAACATCTTTTTCTACTGCTCCAATTCTTTGTCAACCACAGCCTGAAAAACCCTTCACTTTAGAAGTTGATGCCTTTTCGGTAGGAGTGGGAGCTGTACTGTATCAAGTGCCTGAACATGGAAAGAACCATCCTTGTAGTTTTTTTTCTCATAAATTCTCTCCGGCTGAAAATAATTATGCCATAGGGGATTAAGAATTGTTGACTATGAGATTGGCACTAGAGGAGTGGAGACACCTTTTGGAAGGTGATAAATTTCCTATTACAATCATCATGGATCACAAGAATTTTCTTTATCTCAAGACAGTTCATGGTTCGAATGCCAGACAGGCTCACTGGTCTCTTTTCTTTTCCAGGTTTGATTTTAATGTGCAATTTCGGCCTGACATACAAAATAAAAAGGCCGATGCACTCTCCCAGTCCTTTCTGCCTCCACAGGAAGAAGAAGAACAACCTCAAGTTTGTCCTATTCTAGATCCTCTTGTCTTTGCTCACACACAGTTGCTTCCTTCTCCTCCTCCGCCTCTTCCTGGCAAGATCTTTGTGACAGCTCAGTTGCATAAGAACCTATTTACTTGGGCTCATGCCTCCCTGTTTGCTGTTCACTCCTGCTTCCTCAAGATGTTTAAGTTTTTACAGCGCTCCCACTGGTGGCCCATTATGAAGGAAGCATCCGGGATTTTATTGTCTCCTGTGCCAAGTGTACCCAGCATAAATGCATTCACAATACTGTGGTTGGCAGTTTGGATTCAGTTTCCACTTTAAAAATCTCATTGGGATTTTGGATGCTTGATTTTTAATAGTTTGTTCCATTTATCACGTTTATTTTTTGTTAAAGTTATATACAGTAAATAAAATTGTAATCAACCAATTAATCAATCTCATTGGGATTTTGGACGCTTGTTTTGTAAAAGTTTTTTCCTTTCTCTGTTTCATTTTTTTATAATTATAATAACACTGTAATCAATCAATCAATACTTTACCTGGCTTCCTCTAAATACTCCACCTCCATTTACCTGTGCTGGCCTCTGATCTAGATCTTGATTAGTGAAACCATTTTATAGTATTCTATAATTTATATTAAGCTGACACTGATTCTGCCTTGCAGAGCCACTATGTTTCTTAGATGTGCTATATTCCTTTTTAAACTGCCATGTGTTTGCGCCGCTGCTCTGTTGCTTAGTTTAGCCAGTCAGCTTGATGCAGCCTTGGGCCAAAATGGGTGAAAACAATATTGTGAGCTGTAAGGTGGTCAAAATTGACTGGCAATGACTAGAAATTAATGTTAGTAAGGTTATGAATACTGTAGGAACAAATTACAACATTTGTGCTGTTTTTATCAATTTCTCAAGAAATCTAGATCCAAAACCAAAACACTTGAAGGTGGTATTGGCAAAACCAAAACCTTTGAGGGTGGTTTTGGTGAAACCAAAACACAGCGGTCCGTGCATCATCTCTACTACTAAATACCGCAGTGAATTCATGATGCACCAGATTGATAGCATCAATGCACTGTATTGATAGCATCAATGCACCATTGTCTTGGGAATGCATATATATTGTAATTTAATATATGTATATTAATTAAGCACATGATGGTGATCCTGTCTATGTGTACCACATTAATGCACTGTACATTTGACAGGGGACTCCGGTAATGATGTGTCAGTGTCGAAAACTCAAGGAGAACTGCATTAGGTCAAGGAAAGGTGAAATAAGAGTACTGTACATGCCATTGAATTCAGAGCTGCAATGCCATTCCAGTCACTGGTAGGAACTTCATTCACTATGGTAATGCTCACAGCCAATAAAAGGAGGGCACAGGGTTGTGTCGTGACTACCCACTTTGATTGGCAGAAGGGAAAATCTTTGTGTACTTTCTATAGAAAGGAACCGAGTGAGCCATCAGACAATAGGGCCAACTGGGATTTCCTCTGTACCCCTATGGACCAGTCTGAGTCTGGCTATGATGTGCAGCTTGCCCCTTAGTCAATAGTTTAGTTTACAAAGTGCCTGAAAATCTTAGGGGCTCAACTTTCATCAGGCTTCAGTTGAGAATTTTGGTTTGTTGCAGGATAACTGTGGCTAGCATGGGGTCAGGCTTAAGGTACCAAAGGTACTACAGGCTAATTTCTAAACATTGCATGCACATGTTATTTATTTATATATTTGTTAATCACTTCCACATTGTTTAGTACTGTGGAAACCATTTGTGCTTTACTGGTAAGCCTTCACAATAATAATAACAATCATTTTATGGAACGCTACATTCCAGTTCACTCCTCCACTGAAAATGACCCAGTCGCCAGATACACAGCTGCTGATTTACATCAAGAAATTCCATGTTCTTCATATTTACACTCCCAGACTCTAATGCAAAACTAAATTAAATGTCCCTAATAGCAGTGATTCATGTGGATATTTATTTTGTTTAATACCATTGCTCTTGAATCGCTTGACATTCTATTACACATTTCATGCACCTAAATCCATGATAAATAAACTTTGCACAAACTTAATAATTAATCCACAGTTCCCTGCACGTCTGATTTTAGGCATGTAATGAATCACCCCGTTTCTTCAAATGCTAAATAAACACAAAGCAATTTGTGGACTCTTCCAAGAATTCCAACTTGGCCATTCCTGAGAACATTTTGCTGATTGACATGAAGATATTTAATATGTTTAGGAACCATACAGTGGTAGTCCATATATTCATGGGAACCACATCACTTCTGCTCACACTTTAGAGCACTGGAAATGTTAGAAATATACAACTACATCTTCTCTGAGTTTTGGTTACTCTTGTGTCTATGTAGAGATTTATAAATACTTGGATGGGATACAGAACACCAATTAACTCAAGTCTGTCCATTACATATGCACAGTATTGCTTATTCCACTACTAACATTATTCTTTTGCTTAATAAAGAACATGGAGGAAAACGTCAGTGGCTCATTATTGTAAAATAACATTTTTACAAAGTTATTTGAGGATTGTGAGCAGCAAACCTGATACATTTTTGGGAAACTAATGTAAGCAGATTACAATCTAAAATTACAATCTAACTTTTAAAGCCTATGTCCACCTTTGTACATCCACCCTGCCTTGTGGAACCATATTTAATGGGGTTACCCCCCAACTGGAAACTTTGACCATAATTACCTATGGAGAATACAGTTTTTTGAATCCTTTAAACAGAAGTGGTCTGTAGTGGTGAAATGAAATGGCTTCACCACCTAAAGGTAAAAGTGTACAGAGTAAGAATAAATAGTTGATACCATTACAATATACAGTATGAAGTCAGGTGATCCTTGTGATCAAATGAGGTGAACAAACTGTATATTGCACTAAAAGGAAACTGCTGGTCACCATTTAATCTCCATAAGGTCTACAGAGCAGTAAACTGTATTAGAAAAACTATTACACTCAAAGCACTAAAATTGGTTTTATGCTCTTATTATGAATTATAAATATTGTTTAAAATAGATAAAATGACATTCTAGATAAAATTCCTATTGAACAGTAAAAAAAACTAATTACACACACACACACACACACACACACACACACACACACACACACACACACACACACACACACACACACACACACACACACACACACACACACACACATATATATACATATATAGATATATATTCATTTTGTAGTGGAATCTACTAGAAATAACCTGCACTATGTTTCATTTCAATCCATCAAGGTAAATCTGAGTAATAACAGAAACAAAATGTAATGATAAGTGTGGCACCATGCGCGCAGCCAGTAAGCAATGTGGGGGGTGCTTTGGGCCGTGTTCACTTGAATAGGATAGGCCACATAGCAGTCTGTGCACAGGGCACACAGTGACATTGGTGTGAGTGGTGGATGAATAGGATAGGCCACATAGCAGTCTGTGCACAGGGCACACAGTGACATTGGTGTGAGTGGTGGGTGAATAGGATAGGCTACATAGCAGTCTGTGCACAGGGCACACAGTGACATTGGTGTGAGTGGTGGATGAATAGGATAGGCCACATAACAGTCTGTGCACAGGGCACACAGTGACATTGGTGTGAGTGGTGGGTGAATAGGATAGGCCACATAACAGTCTGTGCACAGGGCACACAGTGACATTGGTGTGAGCGGTGGGTGAAGGTGATGCTGTCACCAGTCTGTATAACGCTTCAGGTCACGTGAGCCACTCCCGCACCAGGCCCCCTATGGAAAGCAATACAACTGGAATGCCTCAAATAAAAAAATGTTGGCAGAAGCGATTTCATCATGGGCGAAATCGAGTGCAGTGGCTAATATGTTCTAAACTATTTTCTGCAACGTTGACATGCTTTATGTGATTTGTAAAATGTTCTTTGTGCCTTGCTAGTTTGCTTATTTGACTGTTTGCAATTATGTGTTTTAATTATATGTATAGTATGTTGCAATTTACACTGCCAGGTTCTCACCACTGTGTAGGAAGGGGGTGTGGCCTAATTGGTAATCATTATAAGTTTAGCTATGGGTATTTAGTCCTGACATGGTCATTTGCTCTATGTGTCCTTGAGAAAAGTCACATTGACTTTCATCAGTGTAGGCTTCAGCTGAGAATTTTGTTCTGTTGCAGGATAATTGTGGCTAGTATGGTGTCAGGCTTAAGCCGCCAAAGGTACTACAGTACAGACATTTAAATCCAAACCTGCTTTAGGTTTAATTTCTAAACATTGCATGCAAACATTATTTTTTTATATATTTGTTAATCTTTTTCACATTATTTAGTGCTATGGAAACCATTTGTGCTTTGCCGGTAAGCCCCCACAATAATAACAATAATTTTATCTAACACTACAGTATTTAAGGTGCCCATACACGGTGCGATAAAGCAGTCGATCCAACGGATTAGTACAATATCGCTGCTATATCGTACCATGTATGGGCCTCTTATGCTATATCGTACCGTGTATGGGCCTGATATCAGATATCACCCATGGGGTAGTACATCGCACCTCCAGATCTTACTGCAGGTTCAGTTGATCTGGGTGCATGCAGTATGTGCGATCCCATGCAGCGATATGCGGGGGGGGAGGGGGGTGCTGCCATATCAGGCGGTCGGCCACTTGATCGCACCGTGTGTGGCCGATATGCATCCTGATATGTTGGCCGTCGGATCCCCTGTTGCGTCGCAAGGTGCATATCGTACCGTGTATGGGCAGCTTTAGTCCTGACATGGTCATCTGTTCTGTTTCCTTGAGAGAAGTCACATAGACTGAAACTGGATATTTCAGTCAAGCATTATGGCTTCTTCTTTGGGACCTTATGAATTAAAGTGTCTATTTGCCTCTCTGTGAGCTGCTGATGCTGTGCCATATGTTTCCATTATCCATTCGCTCAGATGAATGCAATATACAGTTTGTTTGATTCCATTATCTATACTAAGAATCACCTATCCATGTGCCTACTGTAAGTCTAGAGGAAAATTTCAGGGCAATAGCATGGAAAAGAGAACAACTCACGATAGGGAAAGATATATCAGGAACAAGGACTCCTTTTTATCATTAGCAGGGGTGTATCTAGGTGTCGGAACACCCCTGGCAGAGTACTGGACTGCGAAAAGTCAAAATCTGCGATAAATTATGATATTATGATGTCATTTTTGCCTATTTCAATTATCCCCGTATTCAATTTCAAAGACTTTTCGCAGGTTCGAAAAGTTTTTGAAAAAAAAAGCGGGGATAAGTTTTCAGCATGTTTTACATGGCGAAAAAAAATTGCAGAATTGGGGTTTAGGGGTGCAGGCTTAAAAACAGTAGCCTGCACCCTTGGGAATGTCATTTAATAATAAACTGTGTAAAAAAAAGTAAAAAAAAAAAAATAGGGACACCCCAAAAAAATTAATTAAAAATTTGGTTTGAAAAAAGGGGAAACAGTGTTTAAAAATAGGGAAATAGGTTCAGGGCTATTCTGCAAGTATGCGGCAGGTGTTTTCTAGAATATGCTATTAGCGGCAGGTGCATTTTTGCAGAATTAAAAAAAAATGACTTTAGGCACTTAAAAAGTGCCAGCCGCATCCAGCCCCAGCAGCCCACACACATACTTACCACATCTACTGGCTGCAGCCGGCTCCTCTTCAGCCCAGCAATGCGGCGTGCGCGACGTCATGACGTCACACGCACCTTGTGTAAAAATAAAACAAAAAACTTTATTTATTCATTGTGTCTACCAGGTAGCCACCGGCAAGCGGCTACCCGGTTCTAGACATCTACCATATGTAAGAGGCAGGGGTGTACCCGGGACTCCAGTCCCGTACTGATTCTACCCCCTGGCCATGGATGGCACTACCGGACGGCGCCCCTCCTAGGCCGGCGCCCCTCGCAAGTGCCATCCTGGCCAATGGGTAGATACGCCCCTGATCATTAGTGGTCCAGTGGGT
Organism: Taudactylus pleione; assembly: GCA_031769625.1. Lineage (NCBI taxonomy): Eukaryota > Metazoa > Chordata > Amphibia > Anura > Myobatrachidae > Taudactylus > Taudactylus pleione. The sequence continues at coordinate 2,515,006 of JAUIMM010000559.1, read as the reverse complement.
GTGTTATCTGTTGCTGCATATTGCAACTATATAGAATGCAGTTGTCCTGTTATTTAGCAATTTGGGCTCCTTATAAAGCACTGGTGAAAGTTTTTTTCCTTTTACTAGCAGCCTTACACTACCAGCAAAAGTTTCCAGTAATATGCCGATTGCCCGTACGCTTGCTGCAGGGACCCAGCTGTGATTGACATTTCAACTGGGCGGGCAATTTAAATTTAAGCTCCTGACTTCTCGAGCAGCACCCCCGCTCTGTGGCTGAATCACATCACTATATTTTTGTATGGTGAGTGCGATTCATAAAAGAATAGAAAGCTCAGCTTTCCGTTCCACTGCTGTGTACAAATTCGCTGTCTCAGGATGGCGCAATCTGTACTACAATGGAAAAAGTACAGGGAAGTTAATTACTTCCCTGTCTTTCAGACCAGCACTCTTTCTAGCCCTGCCCCTTTATATCCCAGTAGCCCCTGCAGCCTCTCCTGAACTGCGACACAGGCACATGCACAGAACGGACCTGGCTGCCGAATCCATGCTTCGCAGAGGACCACAGATGAAGACAGGGCCGTCTGTGCCCTGGATACCAGATTGCTTTGCCGTAAGGTCAAGTATACATGAATTGATACTTAGCCAAGCTATATCACATCGAACTGATGCGATATATAGCGAAAAGTAACAATTAATTTACGCAAAACTTATATCTTTAAACTTATCCCAAAACAGTGATGTATCTACAGTATAATGGGTTCAGTGAATGCAGTGCACACAGGCCACTGAGTCAAAGGGGAACTACAATGCACACCCTGTACCAATTGCAATGGCTGATGATACAGCTGCCGGTGCCATTTTCTGGTAAATTCATTGGAAATATGGCACTGGCACCATATTTCTGCAGCAAACATCAGAAATATGGTGCAGACTCAGAAGATAACTAAGATTTTGGCATTGTGCCAAAGTTTTTTGCAATCCTCTCCACATGTACTGGCACCAGGGCAGGACTGGCCTTCTGGCAGATCTTGCAAATGCTAGACTGCCGCTATTAGCAGATAGAGTGGTTCCAATGGGAAGCCTCTTCTGCTTTTATTATAGCAGCTCTATTTGGCTTCTAGTGGATGCAGCTGATGCTGTTTTTACTGAGAATGCACAAGACTTGTTTCCCTATTCTTTTTTCATGCATGCGCAATGGATAGGGACCATGGCCGAGGCAGGAGGATGCTGCAGTCTGGACAGCCCCTCCACATTAGGTAGGTATGAACCGCCACTGTTTGTGACTGTAAGGGTAGATTTTCTGAACCTATTCTCAAGTTGGATTGGATCCCAGTTGCTTTTTGGGTTAGGTCCCGAGTACCACTGGTTTTGTCTGGAGCAGTCAATGTGTATTCATCTGCCAATCTTGCAACCTGTTGCAGCCTATTCAGGAGTAAGGCAACTCCCACTAGTCTATAGCACATATGAGGTTCACTGGTATGTGACTGCGTAATATGGTGTCCAATATACTAGTAGTAATAAATATAATTTTTCCACTTTTTGACATAAAAAACACATACAAGGCTTCTCCTTACCATAAAACATTTAATAACAGTAGACAAACATTTAAAAGCTAGTACTAAACACCTGTAATTGCAACACTTTTGCAGGTAATTAGTACATAGATTACACTTATGCTGCAAAAAATGTGTGTGTATGTATATATATGTATATATATAATATATATATATATATATATATATATATATATATACATATACATCTCAAATGTATATGGATCTTACATTGGTCAATTTCACCTAAAAAAATGGCACGGTTCGTTCAATGACCTTTACTCACTGGCTGTTGTAATTAAAATATAATTTATAGTACTCCCACTTTCAAGTTTCCATGGTCATCAGGCGACTCCTCTAATTAGGGGGATAACCTCCAAGGTATTACTGGATCTCTGTAGCTGTTCCCTGGTCCAACTAGTCAGCGTCTGTATCCTGCAAGAGTCACAGGTAGGCAGCTTCCAGGCACAAACTGAAGCTCTGGTGCACAAGAAAGTCCTAGCTTACCCCACCACTCTTGTTGGCTGTGTCCCATTGGGCTGTGTCTGCTCCGCTGGATCTATTAGGAGAGCTGATAGAAAACTCTCTTACCGGTAGTGTGTGATTAGGCAATCCCGGTAACAGATGGCATGTGTATCCGGCAAGAACCACATCAGGTGGGCAGCTTCCAGGCACAAACTGAACCTCTGGTACACACAGAGGGCCTAATTTACCCAGCCTCTCTTGTTGGGCTGTGTCCCAATGGGCTGTATCTGCTTCGCTGGATGCATCAGGAAGGCTGATAGAAAGCTCTCAGTGGTAGATGGCAATTAGGCAATCCCAGTAGGGACATGCAGGCAGAGCCTTCCCTGTCATACTCCTGAGATTTGTTATAAAAAGTATTAGAATAATACAACATCTTCTTTATTTATTGTAATCATTTTTATAGTTAACACTCACCAGCCTTGTGGAGCTCCCTGGGACTGCATGGAGATGAGAGATGAGGCAGCAACAGCCTAGCTTCTGTATAGTCAGACACTGATTGCAGAGCTGGGGGTGGGGCCACACCACGGGCAATAAGCTGCACAGAAAAAGAGCTAATAGAGGCATGCCTCTAAGTATGGGGGTGTGCCTTGAGTATTGATGGACATCTTGGATGTGTCATGTGACAAGGAAGTGCACTGCAGTGTTTAGAGATGTATGCTCAATCAGCAGAACCAAGAGAAGACACGGTGATGCAGGTAGGAGAATCAATGGACACTTAAGCTTAGTGTAATAAGGGAGAGTTACAGTGAGTAGGTGTTAGAAACTGATTGTAGTCTGGTCAGAAATAGTGCCAGTCTTGAGGGTGGATCTTGCACGGACTAATTGTGGCCACGAGGCTTACGGAGGTGGTACAGGTTTTTTGGGCTTTGGGAGGCAGCCTTGGGGGCTGGCGAGCTTTGGCTCATTGTGGCCAGAGGTCTGGAGGTGAGACCCAGCCTGTGGGCTGTAGGAGCAGCCTTGAGGGCTGGTTGTGGCCTTTATAGTCGTGGCCAAGGGACTGGTGATGTGAAGCAGCCTTTGGGCTGTTGGAGCAGCCTTGAGGGCTGGTTGTAGCCTTTATAGTCGTGGCCAAGGGACTGGTGATGTGAAGCAGCCTTTGGGCTGTTGGAGCAGCCTTGGGGGCTGATTGTGGCCTTTATAGTCATGGCCAAGGGACCAATGGTGTGTAGCAGCCTTTGGACTGTGGCAGTAACTTTGAGGGCTGATTATGACCTGGGGCCCTAGGACCGCTGCAGCCTTTGGGCTGGTGAGACTCAGGTGAGGTATGCAACAAGAACGTGGAGCTGCTACCAGTGCCACCGAGATGACACTGGCCATGGTGTGCTTAATAGCGCACCTGGAACGCAAAGCTGCTACCAGCGCTGCTGGGATGACACTGGCGATGGTGTGCTGATTTGCGCACCTGGACCACAGAGTTGCTACCATTGTCACCAAGATGACATTGGCGATGGTGTGCTTGATTGCGCACCTGGAACGCAAAGCTGCTACCAGTGCTCCCGGGATGACACTGACGATGGTGTGCTGATTTGCACCCCCGGAACGCAGAGTTGCTACCAGTGTCACCAGGAAGACACTGGCGATGGTGTGCCAGATTGCGCACCAGGAACGAAGAGCTGCTATCAGCGCCGCCGGGATGACACTGGGACCGGATGGTGAGACGCTTCTGTGGTAGGAAGTGCTCCGTGCTGCCCAGATGGTACAAGCAGCACGCGTGGACAAGATGTAAGTGTAGCCGCCTGAATGGAATAAATGGCACACACGAAACACAGCTAGACAGACTCAGGAGCTCGACTGACACGCAGGAGACTGGGAGCCGGAAGTACGAAAAACTCTCTATCACTGGCAAGGAGTGCAGAGCTGGCTAGAATTTACAGAGACAAGGCCCAACCAGAGCAAGTATCCATAATGAAAGATTATTGAGCACCTGGGCTGTGTTCAGACAGGAGAATCAATCAGTGTGCACCTGATGCTGCACACACAGACAGGCAGTAATTATTAATGCCGTGCCTCAGGCTGGAAACTGCAGATCCTAACAGTAGGGTGTGAGTCAGGCTCCCAGCACGTAATTGAATCCTGGTAACAATCAGATGCCGGGGCACAGTTAGAAAGTTTGTCAGTTGATAATGTTCTGTTCTCTCCAATATTGGCCAAAGGTTGCAGTGAGCTGGCTGACTAAACTAAGCCACAGAGAAGCACAAACATATGGCAGTATAAAAGAATATAACACATCTATTAAACATAGTGGCACAGCAGTGGCAGACAGGATGTCAAGAACTAATAGCCTATAAGTAAAAGCCTCGCAAAAAAAATAATATATAACCAAGTTATCAATCAATAACCAGCCCTGGATCTCTGAGCCTGGTCTGGTATTGGCAAATAGTGGTAAATAACAGTGTGGGGTCCCCCTATTTTTCAGTAACCAGGCTGAGCCAGTAAGGAGACACACAGCATGCCCCTTCCATAACAGCAACCAGCCCCAAACTGGTCAACCCAGGGCTGGAATGCCTCAGCAAATAAGGATCCAAAAATAAAATGCATGTGGGCTAACACATGGCTTGCACATGTGTTAGCCCACATGCAAACTGGCTCTAACATGGTAAACAAAAAATCCTGACTTTAGCTTCATTTTTTAGTATAGAGGTAAATGGGGAGAGCAAAAACAAATATAAAATATTGTTAAATGTAGTGATTCTATAATCCTGTGTTTCTGATCTTTATGGGGTTTTAATTGATATGTGATATATACAATATATCAGTATAGATATGTCTGGAAATACTGGAAACATGACAATATTTTGCATATTTTTGCTGAGATTTGTACATTTGAAGTATGTAAATGATTAGCACAAATAGCAGAGTGAATACACATATATATATATAGTTACACTATGAGGTGTTTACTGATATGGGCTCCTCTTTCGGAACATTCAGTACTTGTAAAGAATAATATCTGCTATCACCCATAGTTGCAAAAATGCCAAACATCACATGAGGTTGTTGTTAAAGTTTCTTTACCAGATGTTTAGTAACACAACTTCAGAGCATTTATCAGCAAGTTCTTCATATTATTATAATGTTCACTGTAGAAATAAAATGTTTCTAGAATGCCTCAAGTACAGCTCCAACTACCCAATTCATCAATCTGCACTTATAAGGCTGATTTTCAATCACTTCCCAACCCAGCTATAATAGTTCAGTTAATGCAACAGTTTATTAAGGAATGTCATTGGCTGGCAGTGGTAAGATTGAACATACTGCTTCATCGGCCAGGCCGGATCCTTATGCACATGTGAGGCAGTGTGCACATGGGTTCCACATTTGTTTTTAATAATAATAATAATAATAATAATAATAATAATAATAATAATAATAACATATACAAAGTGTAAAAAATCTGAAAACAAATTGATCAAATGTTTTTTGTTAGGAAAAATGCTTCACTTAATTACTTATAGCTATTCTGAGATGGTAATAGCAGTAAGAGGATTGTGGCAGTACCGCCATGATCATTCTTAATAATGCCTTCCTATACATTGCATGGCGAATTATTAAGGATCGGTATCGCTGCGGATATTTTCAATTTTAGTGAAATTATCCCCTCTATGTACAAAGGGGAACTTGCAGGGACAATCACTGTTCCTGCAACTTATATTTCCAGCATTTTGTTGTCTTTCATGTTTGCAAAAGACTTGTACGGAAGTTGTGGATGTGTGTGTCATCCATATACACAGTGCCGGCTCTTGAAGAGACTGGGGACCTGTCTAGCAGCTCCCAGAGCCCCCAGCATGACAAAAAAGGGGGCTCACTGGCATGGCTTACGGGTGCGGCATTTCCCACAAGGCCACGCCCCTTACCGATAGGCCACGACTCCTTTGGTGAATGCTACTATCCCTCCTACCATATTGATTTAAACTGCGCTTTGGTGACCATGTCACACACAAACTGCAAACACAATTATATAACGTTATTTAGTGTAAAAATGTTTTCATAACACACATAATATACATAAAAACTTGTTCTTGTTTAAGAGCAAAAAATCCACAAATAAGCAGCAATCTTTCATAATAATCAACTCATGTGAGTTATATTGTAACCCTTATTCAAAGGTATCTCTGACTTTCATGGAATCCTTGGATACAATATCCCAAAGAGCAATACAAAAACACAGAGCCGGCTGTTATAGACAGTAGCCACACTGTTCACTCCGCAATAAAGTGAAATACTGAAATAAATAACGTTAAATAATTGTGTTTGCAGTTTGTGTGTGATATGGTCACCAAAGCGCAGTTTAAATCAATATCGTAGCTGTTTTTTCTTTCTTTCCTTTTGTGGACTTGCAGTATTCCACTGTTGAATAGCTGCTAAGTTTACATCCAGTGTATCAGCACCAGCTGTTTTTCTTCTTTTAATAAAAAAAATTGGCTGCGCTCAATTGATCACACTAGGATCTATATATTATAAACCACACTATAGTGTGAAGTAAAAAGTGTTTAATATAACAATATTATACATGAGTATAAAAAATATATTCAAGGCCTATGTGGAACATATATATGTTCCTACCAAAAAATACATACATACATACACACAACATATAATCAATATCAGGAAAGAGAAAAAACAAATATACTGAATAAAAACAATATTCCTAGTTATACATGCATACGTATGCACAGCATATGATTAGTATAGAAAAAACAAGTTAAATGAATATAGTCAGTGTTTCTGGTTAGATTGTTGCCAGAAAGAAAAAAATAAAAAGTAGAAAATGTTTCTTTGACATATATATGTGCTGTATCTGTGGCAAGTTATGAACTATTGCAGCAATTGGATAAAATGTTGCTGTTAATGGCAACACGGAATAAGCTCACCCGATGCTGGTGGAAATGACAGTCTCTGATCTGCAGATCAGGAATCTCTGTAGTGCTGTGTATGTCCCAATAGTTGTCTGTCACTGGATATCGGAATATCTTCCTTTCACCACAGGAGCTCTCCGTGATAAGTGCTCCATTCCAAGTGGTATATAGCTGCTGATAAAGCCGCCGGCCGGCTCGGCGTGTGATCACTTGGGAGCGGGTGCTTGTAGTTTCATAGCAAGGACATAGCTTTCAATGGAGACTTCCTACCAGTTGGGAATGGAATCGGACTCTCCCCGTTGGAAGGAGTATCAGGTGTGGGTGTCCGCAGCAACATTGGGGAAATGTGGCTCCCAATGCAAACCCCTTCACTGTTTGTGAATTGTTGGAGTCTCTCTGTTTGGAGAGGACATCGGGCTGTAAGGTGATCTAGGTGCTGAGTCCGCTTGAAGAAAAAAAGGTAGCTGCTTGTAAAATCAGATGCCACAGAATCAGCTGTATGGGCTCAACGCGTTTCCGTGTGTCTACACACCTTCGTCAGGAGCATGCTGGGAAAAGGGATTTTAACCCTTTTATCCAATTCCTCTTGATTGGGATCATTTTCAGCTGAAGCTATCAATCGAATACATTCAAATTCTAATATACCTTATATAATTATAATGTTTAGTACCCATTGGAGTTTTTCAGAAAACCAGAACTCATCTAGGGCAATGCTTCTGTGTATTTTAAAGTAATCAGAAATTGTATATTCTGATTATATTTTTCAGAAACAGTTTAACTACTGTATTAATCTCACAACCCTTGTATAGTGTTACATCATAAAAACCATCATGTTGACTAAATTAATAATTGTCAGAAATAAGAAATAAAAATGGAAAATAGAATAAGTGTGAAGATATAAATAAAATAAAAAGTGAAAAATAAAATAAAAATATATGTATAAAAAATATATGTATAATAAACTAGTTGTATATTTATATTTATTTTGGTATATGATAAATTTGTTCACAACTCTGAATAGATGTATAGATGTACAATTCTATAGACATCTACATATACATTATTCGGTCACCTCTCATACGTTTATAAAGCAACAATGTTATATATAATTATATTATCTTGTTTTATAAGATCACTGTTAACAAGGAGTAATTGGTCCTATGGTGATGATCGGTTGCAGAAATGCAATGGTCCCAGAAGCCTACAGGGAATTGTAGTTGAGTCAGGGGCTATATGTCAAAATCCACCTCCGCCATCTTGTTAAGACCCTCAGGATATAGAGTACGCATTTTATGGATCCAATATGTTTCCCGGAGGCAGAGACGTGAATATGTGTCTCCTCCTCTAGCTGTACTCATTATATGTTCTATGCCTATAATCTTTATGCATTTAAATTCACCTTGGTGTTTTTCAATGCAATGTCTTGAAACCGAGTGTTCTGTTTTTGTTGATAACATTCCTTCTGTGTTCTAACATTCTTTCTTTTAAAAGAAGGAGAGGAAATAGAGGAGGAGTTAAGACAAATAAGAAAAAATGCAAAAATACAATAAGACCAAAAGGGATTTACAACCAATCCTCCAAAATCCTTACAGATTCCCAAATAAAACTATTGATGAAAGGGCTAAAATTTGCACCATCTAACAGACCCAATTTATTTGAACTTTTCACTGAATTAAATCGCTATGTAAGATGCTTATGTAGAAAAAGATTTTTCACTTTAAAAAAGATTAATCAAATGAAAATATCAGATAATTCACAACCTATTGTATTGGATTCTACAGACGATCCATATATTGATATTCTGAAAACATTACTTCTGGAGAATTCTATCCCGAATAACACATCTATCCTTAGTCCCATAGCTGTATATGATATTAACAATACTGAAAATCTACAGGTACAAAGTAAATTCAAATGTAAATCAAGGTTTTTTCCAACTCACAGTAAGAGTACCCAAATTGATATGTTCTACAAAACAACACTAGAGGAATTTAAAATTTTATGTACTCAGGAGGGTGGAAAAACCACTCTACATTCAGATAAACTGTCCGGTCCAGAGAGATTAGCCCTCAAGCAATTAATGTCTGATGAATCAATTATCTTTAAGGCCGCCGATAAAGGTGGAGGGCTTATCATACAGGACAAAACAGATTATCTCAACGAAGCATATCGTCAATTTAAAAAATTCAAATTTTTACAAAATATTAGAAAAGGATCCATCATGTCAATTCCACAAGGAATTGAAGTCACTCCTTTCTAAAGCATTGGAAAAGGGGGTGATATCTAAAGAAACTTTTTCCTTTTTATTTCCTCTTCATCCTGTCACTGCTACCTATTACCATTTACCGAAAATACATAAGTCCATCAATAACCCCCCCGGACACCCTATCATATCGGGCATAGGATCATTAACATCGAATTTATCATTTTATATTGACTCCCATCTCCAGCCTCTAGCCCAGACCCTCAGATCACATATCAAAGATACTACCCAATTTCTGGAAATGATTCATTCTGTACATTGGCAACCCACATATAAATTTCTCACATGCGATGTACAGGCCCTGTACACAAACATTCCACACGAATTGGGTATAGAAGCCACAAATCATTTCCTACAGTTAAGTGACACTATGGATTATAATACAAAATTATTTATATTGGACAGCATCTCATTTATACTTACTCATAATCATTTTGTCTTTAACGACCAACACTTCCTCCAAACTTGCGGAACAGCAATGGGGACCAGGTTTGCTCCGAGCTTTGCCAACCTGTATATGGGCCTCCTTGAGGAGAGGCTCATTTGGGGAGGCAGGTTCAGAGCAAGCCTGGTCCTATACGGGAGATATATAGATGATCTTTTTTTCATATGGGATGGAGATGAGGAGTCAATAGCAAATTTTGTAACACATCTTAATTCCAATTCTTTCCATCTCACTTTCACTAGTATATACAGTTCACTTTCCATCAATTTTCTTGATATCACCCTCTCCATAGTAAGTGGAGCAATCTCCACTTGCACCTATCAAAAAGAGACCGTTTCATATAATTTTATTCCGTTCAATAGCAATCACCATCAGAAATGGCTGCAGAACATACCTGTGGGACAGTTACATCGTATACATAGGAATTGTTAAAACATAGAAGAATTCAAACATCATTCTAAGAAATTAATCAATGCATTCAAAGAAAAAGGTTATCCTGAATCTCTCCTAGAAGACTCATATAAGAAAATTATGAGCAATGACAGGAATTCATATTTTAATTCCCCAAAAAATCAAGATACCAATGATAAAGATCATAACTATAATCATGCTGTTAAATTCATTGTCAGGCACAATTCAGCAGCCAAAAAAATCAAAACCATTATACTCAATAATCAAAAGATCCTTATGAGTGATCCTCTATTAAAATCTGACATAGAAATGGGCACAAAAGTTATCTTTAAAAAGGCCAAAAATTTGGGAAACCTTTTAGCACCATCCTTTTTCAAACCTAACCGAGAAAAAACAGGACAACACACATGGCTAAACACAGATATTGTGGGCTGCTACAGATGCAGCTCCAATAGATGCATCACATGTGAATACATTTCGCACAGAACAAATGAATTCACATCTTCAGTAACTAAAGAAACTTTTCATATCAAGACACTCATAAACTGCAATTCCACATATATAATATACCTTCTCCAATGCGAGTGTGGTGCACAATACATCGGCCGCACCACACGAAAATTAAAAGAAAGAATGTTAGAACACAGAAGGAATGTTATCAACAAAAAAACAGAACACTCGGTTTCAAGACATTGCATTGCAAAACACCAAGGTGAATTTAAATGCATAAAGATTATAGGCATAGAACATATAATGAGTACAGCTAGAGGAGGAGACACATATTCACGTCTCTGCCTCCGGGAAACATATTGGATCCATAAAATGCGTACTCTATATCCTGAGGGTCTTAACGAGATGGCGGAGGTGGATTTTGACATATAGCCCCTGACTCAACTACAGTTCCCTGTAGCTTCTGGGACCATTGCATTTCTGCAACCGATCATCACCATAGGACCAATTACTCCTTGTTAACAGTGATCTTATAAAACAAGATAATATAATTATATATAACATTGTTGCTTTATAAACGTATGAGAGGTGACCGAATAATGTTTATGTAGATGTCTATAGAATTGTACATCTATACATCTATTCAGAGTTGTGAACAAATTTATCATATACCAAAATAAATATAAATATACAACTAGTTTATTATACATATATTTTTTATACATATATTTTTATTTTATTTTTCACTTTTTATTTTATTTATATCTTCATACTTATTCTATTTTCCATTTTTATTTTTTATTTCTGACAATTATTAATTTAGTCAACATGATGGTTTTTATGATGTAACACTATACAAGGGTTGTGAGATTAATACAGTAGTTAAACTGTTTCTGAAAAATATAATCAGAATATACAATTTCTGATTACTTTAAAATACACAGAAGCATTGCCCTAGATGAGTTCTGGTTTTCTGAAAAACTCCAATGGGTACTAAACATTATAATTATATAAGGTATATTAGAATTTGAATGTATTCGATTGATAGCTTCAGCTGAAAATTATCCCAATCAAGAGGAATTGGATAAAAGGGTTAAAATCCCTTTTCCCAGCATGCTCCTGACGAAGGTGTGTAGACACACGGAAACGCGTTGAGCCCATACAGCTGATTCTGTGGCATCTGATATTACAAGCAGCTACCTTTTTTTCTTCAAGCGGACTCAGCACCTAGATCACCTTACAGCCCGATGTCCTCTCCAAACAGAGAGACTCCAACAATTCACAAACAGTGAAGGGGTTTGCATTGGGAGCCACATTTCCCCAATGTTGCTGCGGACACCCACACCTGATACTCCTTCCAACGGGGAGAGTCCGATTCCATTCCCAACTGGTAGGAAGTCTCCATTGAAAGCTATGTCCTTGCTATGAAACTACAAGCACCCGCTCCCAAGTGATCACACGCCGAGCCGGCCGGCGGCTTTATCAGCAGCTATATACCACTTGGAATGGAGCACTTATCACGGAGAGCTCCCGTGGTGAAAGGAAGATATTCCGATATCCAGTGACAGACAACTATTGGGACATACACAGCACTACAGAGATTCCTGATCTGCAGATCAGAGACTGTCATTTCCACCAGCATCGGGTGAGCTTATTCCGTGTTGCCATTAACAGCAACATATCCAATTGCTGCAATAGTTCATAACTTGCCACAGATACAGCACATATATATGTCAAAGACACATTTTCTACTTTTTATTTTTTTCTTTCTGGCAACAATCTAACCAGAAACACTGACTATATTCATTTAACTTGTTTTTTCTATACTAATCATATGCTGTGCATACGTATGCATGTATAACTAGGAATATTGTTTTTATTCAGTATATTTGTTTTTTCTCTTTCCTGATATTGATTATATGTTGTGTGTATGTATGTATGTATTTTTTGGTAGGAACATATATATGTTCCACATAGGCCTTGAATATATTTTTTATACTCATGTTATATTAAACACTTTTTACTTCACACTATAGTGTGGTTTATAATATATAGATCCTAGTGTGATCAATTGAGCGCAGCCAATTTTTTCTATTAGCTGTTGAAGTAATCACACAAATTCTTCTTTTTGGCAGCAGTCTCTTTGCACACTTCAGATCATCTAAGAAGCGCTATTTTCTTCAGTTTTTTTCTTTGTTTTTTTTCTTTTTCTTGTATCCCTCCTGCTAATTCTAAAATGTTGGGAGGTATGCAATTGATCGGCCAATATATCTGGTGCCCGTCGGCCAGTGTGTACCAGTGATATGTCTGTGACAGACGTCGTTCACAGACATATCGCGTCGGCTGTGCTGCACAACTGATGGACAGATATATCTGCAGACATATCCGTCCACCGGCAGGTGCAGCAGCAGCCGCGGGGAGGGGAGCGGTGTATATGAACGACCATCATCTACAGATATATGTGCTGGTCACCCGATCTGTATATATATTTGCTAGGTGTGTACCCACCTTAAGCTTAAAGCAGTTTCCACCCATATAAAGATGGGGTAAACTACCGGCCAAGCTCCAACAAGCTAAGCTTTTTGGAGTTCGGTACATATGGCTGAGATTGATAATAATGGGGACTACCATCAGCAGCGCTAATTATCACTCTGCCGGAGATTTCTGTGAAATTTCCTGCATTGTGCCATTAGTACAGTTCATAGAATTATGCAGAAACTGCAGTTTCTACATAATTTTATTTAAAAAAAGTTTGATACATAGGCCCCTACAGTAAATGTGTTATTTCATGTATTTTAAATCATACTTATGCATGTATAAATAAAACCTACATTTAATACAAACTGAATAATTATTTGGTGATCCCTAAATATTCATAGAACACCACTTGAAACACTTACTGCAACAAAGGGATTTATTTGAAATTATTTATTGAATTTAGGCTGCAGTTTTTTTCTGTCTGTAATAAAAAGCAAAACACAAATCACACTTTTAACTATCCTGCTGTGAAAAAAGTTAAAACAGGATTTAACACTATTGTATACTTTTCTTCCGATATTTTAGCAGTTATATTTGACAATGCATATTCACTGTTCTAAATGAAATGGCCCATTGTATTCTCAGTTCATTGCTAATTACCTATCTGCTTGAAGCACAAACAGCGAGGTCTCTGGCTCTAAGAAAGGCATTACAAGAACAGTTCTTCACTTTTGTTGTTTACTGGATAATAGTTACAATAAAATATAATTTCTGTATTTCATAACTTGGCACTGCTGGTGAAACCTACTGAAGCCCTGGAGCATAATCATGCAGCAATTAAGCATGGGACTAAAAATGTCAGTCCTGGCGCCATCATTTATTGGGACAATGCTGTTCATATTGTATTTGTGTTTAGCAAGATGATTAGCCTATACTGCACTTCTATTACCTATTTCTGTTCCTTGGGGCCAATTTATCAAAAGGCAAAAATACCCTTTTGCCAATTAACACAAGTAGTGTTCACTGTTCATTTCAAGAAAAATACTAAAATGACCTTTTTATAAATTATTTTGATTTAAAAGGTGTTTTTCAAAAGAAAAGTTACTAAACGCCCTAGTGGCATATGTCAGGTTGAAACCCAAATGCAGGGGCGCCGAGAGGGAGGTGGGTACTATTTACCCGGGCCCGGGTGCTGCTGCCCGACCCCCCATCGCCGCCGCTACTACGGGCAGGGAGACAGAGGACTGACTGCTGCTGTCACGCTGTGTGCTGGGCTAGGAAGAGAGGCTGCTGCAGCAGTCAGTCCTCTCTCTCCCTGCGTTATATGCGGGGGAGCGATTGTGTTTTTAATTTTTGTAAGGGGGGTCTGGCCACACCTTCCCGGGTTGGCCACACCCCCTCCCTGTACCTGGGCCCGGCAGAGCTGTAGGCAGCCCTGCCCAAATGCATATTACCACTTATCAATAATAAACAACTTATCTAAAATCATGACAAAGACAACAATGGGGCATTTAAAAATCGGTCAGCTCTTTTATTTATAATTCAATCAAATATTTATGGTGGCAGAAATAAAGAATGGCCAGTTGATCAATGACTAAACGTCTTACGCCAACAAGATTGCAATAACAAAACTTGCAGGGCCGTTTGCCCTTCCCAACAGCATGTGTCAAGTTTCTCATACCAATACACCTCAATAGGCCCAGCCAGGCAGCCAGTACTGCTGACCTGAGTAGGGTGAAATCAGCCTAAGCAGTGTATTAAAGGGGAACGCACCAAGTTGTATTGCAGCAAAATAGCCACGGGATATCTTCTTCTTTCCCGTTGCATAAGGTCAACTGACAATAAAGGAATATTGGGGACATAGGGAGGGAAACTCTGAACAAAAGAGGCATCGCCCTCTACCTAGCACCCAACTAAAAGTAGAATTCTCCATCAAAACACTTCCCTCCTCAACTCTGATTGGTCAGCAAACATAACATCCAGTTTACCCAATAGTTCCATGCACTTCTGTTACCCGATCTGACATTACCTAGGGGTTTAAGTTCCCTTCTGCAAATAAGGCGCACTCACTTATAAAAATATGAGTTTTAACATAGAATGCTACTGGCAAACCTGAAGTGTGAACTGAGAAAGGTGAACAGCAGCTGCAAGTTTCAAATATGCTCCATTTTATTGCAAACATACTGTATTTGGGACCTTGAAATCAATGAGATTTCAATGAAATTTCAAACTGATTCAACATTTTCAAGTCTCTCTGGAGGTTAATACTATGAGGTCTATTTACTAAGCTGTGTTAGGAGATAAAGTGATCAGTGACAAGGTACCAGCCAATCAGCTCCTAACTGCCATGTCACAGGCTGTGGTTGATTTGTCTATTAACCAAACCAAAATCAAACATATTCGTGGTATCTCCCTGCATTTTATGTATTTACTTATAACTTAGGTGAGCTTATTTTTGCTGCTTTAAACATGCTGCTTTAGGAGAATGTTTATACTGTAGTTATAACGCCCTCACAGTTAAGGTGCCTACACACATAGCGATGTTCTCACAATCCGACCTGAGGCACGATTTCCCCTGAACTCTCCCCAGGCAGCTCTCCTGCAGTCATGGTCATGATTTGGAGTAAAAAATGTCCAATCTGACTTAAGATCTATCGTGCATCCAGTGCATTGTATCCCAGATTGGCAAATCTGCCCTACAGCAGGGCAGATCTGACGATGCGATGTACGACGAGCGGGTCGCGCATCGGTATCGTGATTGTGAGTAGGTACTCATGATTTGAGCATATTTTACATGATTTGTCATCACGTTTCGTCAAAAGTGGGCAAATCGTGTCAAAAATCGCCATGTGTGTAGGCACCTTTAAGCTGCTGAAACTATTTGGAATTGAATACGGCGAAAAGTTTCCGACAGGCGAAATGATGTCATCCGTGATACTTTTTCGCGGATTCCGTCATTTCGACGCTAATTGAATACGGGCCTCTGTCTAGTAACTGTAGGCAAATGTTATGTATCCCATGATTCAATTATTGTGGTCCAGACAGGCAGCAGTGAAGAGAGTAGTCAGATTCCAAAACACTGGTCAGGGTGGTTTGCAGTCCACAATCTGACACTGACTCTATAGAAAGTCATTATGTTGATGCTAGAATGCTGAATTTTACCATGTCAACATTCTGACACCTGCACCATGTTGACAAAGTTAAAATGTCAGAAAAAAAGCGTTTTGCCCCCCAGCACACTGTAGCAAAATCAAAAATACTTAAATCCTACATGATAATAGAGATTCAGAGGTATTAGTTACATACATTTGCAAATATATGCATAAGCACCAGGCCAATCGTCAAGGCTCCTCTATACTGGCGTCCCTAACATTAAGGGGTTCACGTCCGAGAAGCAAGGCACCCCAAAAAATTCCAGCCAAGGACCATCCCCAGGGCATCACACTTCACTATCACCTTTTTTCCCCTTTTCGTGTGATGCCCTGGGGATGGTCCTTGGCTGGAATCTTTTGGGGTGCCTTGCTTCTCGGACGTGAACCCCTTAATTTTAGGGATGCCAGTATAGAGGAGCCTTGACGATTGGCCTGGCGCTTAGTCATATATTTGCAAATGTATGTAACTAATACCTCTGAATCTCTATTATCATGTAGGATTTAAGTATTTTTGATTTTGCTACAGTGTGCTGGGGGGCAAAACCCTTTTTTATGTGTTCAGTGTAAACCCCGCCCTTTACAAGCACCTGTGGTATGTTGTTAAGCTGATTTAAGCAACTACCATATTTTTTGTTTGCAGTTTGGAGAGGCATGAAGGGAGTAAGCATTAGGAGGAGGTGCTGATCCTTATAGTGCCATGTGGAGATTTTTTGGGTACCTCCAAGGTAAGTTAGCTCTCAGCTCATACACGTGCTGTTATCAAGCAGTACACCAATTTGTAATTACAGTATATGACCCAGAGTGGGTGCTACTATTATGTAGCAATAATTATTTTGGGGTGAGTATTTGGGAGTGGGGCCCCGGGGTTGTTCTGGCTGGACCTTTCTCATGGCATCACCACTTAATTCACATAGAATATTTTTATCACATCTCTAATTGTTTGTATATTATTTATGTCATTTTAATTCTTTCACATTTCATTAACACTTATTGATGTATCCTTACACATCTATCCTTTACACTTCACTAACACCTTTTTTCCCCTTTTCGTGTGATGCCCTTGGGATGGTCCTTGGCTGGAATTTTTTGGGGTGCCTTGCTTCTCAGGTGTGAACCTCTTAATGTTAGGGACGCCTTGATGATTGGCCTGGCGCTTATTCATATATTTGTAAATGTATGTAACTAATACCTCTGAATCTCTAATATCATGTAGGATTTAAGTATTTTTAATTTTGCTACAGTGTGCTGGAGGGCAAAACCCTTTTTCTGTGTTCAGTGTAAACTCTGCCCTTTACAAGCATCTGTGGTATGTCATTAAGCTGATTTGAGCAACTACCATATTTTTTGTTTAAAGTTAAAATGTCGACACATGACTCTGTTAGAGCAGGAAGTTCTCTGGGGCTTGTGACGGACGAGACCCTACCATAAGGTCATGACCATCGCGACCATCACCTGGCTGCTCGCAAAAGCTGTGGGTGGTCAAAAAAAAACAACCCTGATTCAGAGCGAGCGCTGTTCAAGAGCGCCGGCTCTGAATCAGGCCCTCTGTTCATTGACATTTTTCAGCAAACAAATGAACATGGATGAATTGGAAATGATACAGAATATGGTCTGTAATATTGAGACTATCTTCAAAATATCCTGTGAAATTAGTAACAGAAAATTTTATAAAATGAATCGTGAAGACTATAGTAATATTATTGGGAAAAGATAAAAAATTGGAGGAGTAAAGAAAAGAAGGATGTACAGGAAACAACATGAGAGGAAGAGGGAGGAGGGGAAAAGAGAGGAAAGATGGAGGGTAAGGGTCAGCTGGAGTGCTTTAGCAATTGTGTAAAGAAGGTATAAAAACTACACAAAACTAAATCGTATCATATGGGGGTTTGGCTTCAAAATAAGAAGTCCACGAGGTCTAGACCTTCACAAAGTTAGCTGGCGTATCATGGATAACTGAAGTAATGTGCTCCATTCTATAGGTTGGACCAAATAGTATTAATAGTAGTTAACATTGAAGTCGGGATCAGTGATTTCTAAGTAGATGCTACTTGACACTTTGCCATATTAAGGATATGTTTAACTAATTTCTGTGTGGGGTGAGAAATATGAGGGATAGGCAGAGATAAAAGACTATAGAGGAGAGGCCAACATATGAATTCCCAAAACTGTCCTAATTAAATCATGGATATTTGTAGAATGTTGTTCAATACTGGGACAAGTCCACCATATTTGCAACAGGGAGCTATGGTGACCACGCATATGCCAACAAAGCTCAGAGGCCAAAGAATATATAGAATGTAGTCGCGTGGGAAGAAGAAACCAGCTTGTAGGAGTTCTCTTTGATGCGTATCGAGATAAAGCTCTTAGTTATTTCTAGCCTAAGTTTGGTCCACTACCGGGGGTCAGAATCTCACCCACGCCCCATTCCCAAGCCAGCTCATGTACTTCTTTTAGGGGCTGGCTATAGGAACGTAAAAGTTGAAATATCGTCGGAATAAACCCTTTAATAAATTGACAATGCCTACAAATAGTATTGTAGTATTGTATGGGCGTGCTAGGGGTGGGAGGAATAAGAAGGCTGAAGGATATGATAAAAAAAATTGAATTTGTAAATATTGATAGAAAATGCTATGTGGGAGGTAAAAACATGTTTGGAGACTGGCAAATTCAGGAAAGGTGTGCACTGCAAAGTAGCCATGTCCAGCTGCAAAAGTATATTATGACGAGTCTCAGAATGGAAGAGGCAGAGTTATTCCACAAAGGCACCAAAAGAGGTTGAAATGAGCAAAGTTTATAGAGTTGTGTAGCCAGCAATAGTGTGACAATAGCAGGGTGACTAGAAGGGGTGCATCAAAGAAGACAGGAAACAGAAAATACTGATAGTATATAAACTTTTATGGATACCCAAATTTGTTGCCTAAGGGGAGTGTCATAGAGAAGTGTTTTAACCAACAAGAATTTATTTTCTCAATCAAATCTATTTAAAAATATCATTAATAGACTTATCTGAGATCTGGTCAACAAACCTCTGGCCACAGAGGGTCTAAACACCAAATATTAAGTCTATCAATGTAATAATTAATTCATTAGGACCTTCTCAGGGGGTATAGATGAGAGAGCCCACTGCTTATATATAGGAAATGGGTTCAGAGCTTCTTCAGGGCCAGAGGTTCTTTGACCAGAACTCAAATAAGTCTTTTAATTATGTTTTTATGTTCTTCTTTATCTTTGAGGCGTATTGTTTATATTACATGCTTTCCTTGTTTTTTTTGCATATGGAATTTATGTACGCAGTTACACAATTTTTTTTTTTATATTGTAATATTGTTTATATAGCTTTTAATGCCCTAATGCGTGGCACCCCTTATTTTTCTTTGTTGTTATGGGGTTAACTGTACACAACAGGTGTAATATGTGAAGAGGCTGCCAATCTTTTTCTTCCACTTGGTTATATATGTTCACATTGCTTTATAAGATAGTCACTAAGTGCTTCGAAACAACTATTTTTTATTGGTTTACAGGGCTGCCATTAGAAATTATGGGGCCCGGTACTGACAAAATAGGCAGCCCCCCACCAGGGGTATGGGGCAGAGGTGGGCGGAGCAGTGGATAATGTGTGTGGAGCTATTTGGGGTGGGGCATCAATTTGTGCGTAAACCAGTTTAAAAAGTCTCAAAGTTTGGGCTGTTGGGGTGGTTGTTATTATAACATGACAATCTATCATATTATATATGATACTATACAAATACAGAAATATAGGAGAGTGCAGGGAAGGCTGGGTGGACTACGGGGGTGGGCACAGGGCAAGGTCAGGCACTACATACCTGGTTTCTTCTGCAATCCATGGAGAAACAGCATCGGCGGCATTTCTGGAGACAGAGGAATGCACCGGCAGTCAGGGAGAAAGAGCATCGGTGGCATTTCAAATATGGCACCGGCGTGAGCCAATCACAGCTTGTGGACCGGTAACCGATCAGGAGTGACCGCTCCTGATTGAGTGCCTGTCTCCAGGCCCGTGACTGGAGTCCCGGCAGTCCCCCCCTGATGCCGGCCCTATTGATTTATATATAAATATATACACTGCACATACGCTATGTGTGTTTCGGTGTCAGTGTGTGTATGTGTATATATATATATATATATATATAATTACGGTTTAAAAGCTTTAAATATCTGGGAAATTAAAAGTATTGATAGCTTGTGGAAAACCTAGATGACAAATATGAATTCATATCATGAATATTATTAATTTTAACTTTGAGTCTACGCAGTGAGTACAGGGAGGCTGCTGCTGCCACTGTCACGTACTGTACATTGCAGTGGGAAGGAGAGGAGCAAAGTGGAGCTGAGTCAGGACAGTGTTATGTGCAGGCTGAGTCTTCAAGCAACCCTTATTTAAAATGTTGACATAACAATAGGCTGTATAACAGTCCACCTTGCATATTATTCTAGTTGGAACTATGGGTCTGATTCAGAGCCGGACGCTCTGACCAGAGCGCTCGCTCTGAATCAGGGCCGGCCTACCTAACATTGGAGCGGCCTCTTGGATGCTCGCATAGCTGTGGGTTACCACCCACAGCTTATGCGAGCGTCCATGATGATGGTCGCGATGGTCAAGACCATCGCGACCATCGGGCTTGCAACGAGACCCTGCTGTAGGGTCTCGGTGACCGCAAGCCCTGGAGTGATTTTGGCTCTATCAGTGGGGCCGGACCCAGACGGTAGGCGTTCCCTACAGCACGCCCCCGGCACGCCCACCCCCTTTGGTGCGAGACCCATAACGACGGCTACCCCATCGTTATTTGGGTCTCACGCATGTGCACAACGGAGCTCCCTCCATCGTGCGCATGCGCACTAGGGCACCATCGACGCGCTTGCGAGCGCTCTGCGCTCGCGAGCGGGTCAGAATCAGGCCCTATATGCTTCAATTTACACACTTATTAATTCCACTGGAGATGGAGAAATGCAGCTTCAAGCAGCACCGTAAAAGGATGGCAGTGCGCCCTGTGCTGGCCCCGGGCCCCTAAACATGTGCCGTCATGGTCACACCTTTAGAGGGCAGGGCCACCTGCTTTGGGAAGTTGAGCACTGCAGTAGTGGTACTGGCTGTGTATGGGCTCTAGACACCCCTAGGGTACTGGCTTTGGTTTATTTCTTGTAAAAACTGTCACAGTGCTAGCACCAAATACAAACATTTGAATCTTATCCACTGTAAACTGGATTTATCTATAGAAAAAAACACTGTGCTCAATCTCATTTATGAAGCACTGATGACCCAGTCCCTCTTTGAATGCTCTGTCCTGCTGTCATGATTTGGGCTGCATTGTCCCGATCTGCCCGGGAGTTGGAGGTATGACTCATTCATGCTACTTAGTGGGTTCCGCACGCAGTGGTTTATGCAGCAATGTATTGGTGTTTTGCAAAACACAAGAAGGGACAAAGGGGCAGATTAGTGCTCTTCAGCACTAGGAATGCACCAAGAAGCATGACCATGTTTCCTCAGTAATGCAGACATTCCCTCTTAATACCATGACACAATTCTTTTGTCCTGACTGAAAATATGTTGGGAGGTATGGTAGCATGACCCCACCCCCTTTGCTACCAGCTTACCAGTTCCAAGCTGAAATGTGCTAGAGGTCTTCCAGACTTCGTGAGGGGGGGTAGTGAGGGCTGTGTATACTCAGGTTTTGCAAGATTTTGTAAATCCAGTCCAGTAATTTGCCACTGCACTCCTTGAATTGCGATTGCTTTGCTGGTTGCCCCCACAAAATGAATGTAATACCAGTGCCCTCGGTGCGTCACTCCAAGCATAATAAAAAAGACACAATACAGCAGTAGTCTAGTATTGACATTTCAATGCTATTGCATTTTCATCAGGACAATCATATAAAAGCAAACCACATACCTTTATAAGATGTATATCACCCAGTGCTCATAGCGCCATGCACCGGAGCGGGACCGCTCACCCGGCTGGTGACACACATGTAGTGACGTGATGCGTATGTGTTTGCCATCACCATAGGGACAAAGGACCTCATTCAGAGTTGGTCGTAAGCGGCCGCTCGGTCGTACCCAGCGATGTTCGCAAAACAGCGCATGCGTAAGCTTCGCAATGCGCGTGCGCAAACTAGCTGTTGCGATCGGAAATTTTTCTCTCCTTCAACTTGGTGAGGTTGTTAGTTTGAGTGACAGGATGAGGCATTTGTGGGTGGTAACAGGGGAAGGTGCTTGTGAACGGGGGAGTGGAGATACGAACGCTAGGGTGCCTGACTATGCAAACGGCGTTCTATGGGAGTGCATAATTAACTAAGAAGTGTCATGGCACATGTGACATGGGAGGTTTTTACACTGACTTGATCGTAGTGCTTAAGAGAGGGTATGGTCAACCTTAAGCTCTACGACCAGCTCCGATGGTCTCGATTAATCCTTATATGCCCGGAGATGACGTGTATTGCGAACGAGAAGGGGGCGTGTTTTTAGTCTTACGGCTGCATCCTTCCCTCGCTCGTCCAGCTAACGATCCCATCTTAACGACGCAACTTGCGAGCGCTTCATTTGCATATCCGGCCCCTTTTCCCTTACAACCGAGCGGCCGCAACGACCGACTCTGAATGAGGTCCAAAGTCTCATAGCCAAAGCTATCAAGAAGAAACAATATAAATATAAAAAAAACACACATATCATGAAAGTAGGATCCCTAATGTATGAGGCATAAAATTAATGTAAGGCACATACTGCAACAAGATGTTCGTCATGTTAAACCAAATACATAATGCAATAAACCAAAATCACCTTAAACACAAGTTTATAACAGTTTATAGAAACTAACCCAATGCTAATTGCTCATTTAACCCTCTAGGGGCAAGGGCAAATATAAGCAGATCGTCAATATAACGTGCATAATAGAACGCGATTCTATTGGTGATAGAAACTCTAGAGAAAAACAGCTGTTTTTCAATATTAAACATATAGATGTGTGCTTATGATGGGGCCACACTGGACCCCATCGCACAGCCGACCATCTGTAAATAGAATTTATTTTCGTAGAGAACTTTTTTAGAATAAGCTGGAGTAAATCTAGTACTACATCCAATTCAGGACCAATATACAAGAGATGTCCCAATAGGAATCTTCTCATGGCAGCCAGTCCATCTGTATGTGGAATTACAGTATATAGGCTCCCAAAATCTAAGTTACACATCCAAATTTCACCATCCATAGCAATCAGCTAATTTTTTCAATAAAGAGGATGTATCCGATAGCTAGTTCTCATTGTTGGCGGATTCATGGTTGCATCAAAGCATCCAAATAGACGACTGTTGGTTGTAATAAAGATCCTCTGGCTGCTATAATGGGACTGCCAGGGCGATCAATAAAGGATTTATGGATCTTCGGGGTAGTATAGAAGATAGGAATCACAGGATGTTGAAGGATGAGAGCATCACTTAAAGCTTTAGTAATATAGCCTTTATCTACTACATTATTGAGGATCTCCGTTAATTAATTTTTCACTATTTTTGATGGATCGGAAGGGAGAATCCTATACGTAGAAATATCATCAAGATGTTTGGCAACCTGTATTTTGTAACTGGCCATCTACTTGGATGCTTTGATGCAACCATGCATCCGCTAACATGAGAACTCACCTCCTCCTCCTCTTTGTCATAATATATATATATATATATATATATATACACACATACACACGAGGATGAGTAAAAATCTCCCAGCTTTGTAATAAACTTTGTCAATCTGTCAACAAGCTTTTGTATTCCCTCATTACAAATGTTTTAGGCTGAGCTGCAAGCCACGAATGCTCCGCTGTCGTGGATAATTGCATAGGCAGAGCCATGGCTGATTTGCAAATGATTTGCAACATAATCCACTGTCACTCGTCTATCCAACAGAGGCCCTGATTCAGAGCCGCTCGTAAGCGGCCGCTCGTTCGTTCTGACCGATGTTCGCACATCTGCGCATGCGTACGGATTTTAATACGCATGCGCGAACCAGTCAGTGCTATATAGCGAATGCCTGCTATTTTGAATGACAGAAGGAGGCGTATGTGGGTGGTAACAGGGGAAGGTGCTTGAAAACGGGGGTGTGGAATTAGATCGCAGGCGTGCTTAAAGGTCAAAATGGGCGTTTTAAGGGAGTGCATAATTAATACAGCAGCGTCACTGACCACGTCACTTGGTTTTTTTTTACTCCGAACTGCTCGCAAAATAGCGGTTGAAAAAAACAGCCACAAGAATAGCGAGCAGTTCATACGCTGTTCGATGTACTCGATTAATCTAATAAATAGCGGACATGATGTATGGTGCGAGCGGCAAGGGGGCGTATTTTTCAAAATTACAACTGCAAGTTTTGCTCGCTCGTTCAGACTTAGAGGCGTGAACAGACCGCAATTAGCGAATGGTTCATTTGAATAGCCACCCCTTGTTTTAGAACGAACGACCGCAAATAGCGAGCTGCTCTGAATGAGGGCCAGAATCAGTTCATGTGCACGCTCAATTTTCTCATCAGTCGTAGATGGACGTCCGGCTCCTTCTTCATGGCTGACACTTTTGTGCGACCTTCTTTGAACTTCTCTATCTATTCATACACACTTCTTTGTGACAAAATACTTTCTCCATACTGTGCACAAAGTCTTCGATAAATATCGGCACCAGACACACCCTCAGACCACAAAAAACGAATCACTGTACGCTGCTCTTCTTTTATGCAAATAACAATTTTTTCATGCACTGCAGTCACAAATGAACTAATGTAACACGTTCAAACCTACACAGCAGTGACTGGGAAGACAGCAAACTAGTATGGAAAGTGTTGATAAGACAGTGCGGCCATCAGAATTTTTAATATAACTGGAGTGCAGATAATATTTGACTTACCCTCGTGTATGTACAGTTGATATATATATATATATATATATAATTTAAAAATACATGTCACTGAATAAAAGGCTCTACAAAATAGTGATATTAATATATATTGGGCCAAATGTAATAGGGTGAGAGTTTAGAAAATGTGAGAGTTTAGCAGTAATCTCTCACATCGGTTGAGTTTTATCTTCAAAATGGGAAGACATCTGAATGAGAGTTTTTTGAGTCTGAAAAACATGCGAGTTTATATTTATATTGGGCGAGTGTAAAAAGTGTGAGAATTTACTGCTAAACTCTCAAATTTTCTAAACTCTGGCCCATTATCTTTTCTTGGATCAAACCTCCACTATTCACCAATATTCATACTGTACCTATAAATATTGGTGAAATCATATAAAATGGCCCTCAAATGTGAAATTCTGTTTTCGTGTCTTACCCAGCAATCTGCAAGGCAGGGACCAATTGATTTGTGTTCCATCCCTGTCCTGGACCCTTCCTGCAAACATGCAGGTGTCATGCCGTCATATAAGGGGACAAAACTGTTTTATTTATCTAAAATTAAATGCCAGCTAATGGCTACATGATAGCAATAAACTGTTATATACAGTATTTATGAGTTATGTTATTAGTCAAGTAGAGTTCCTAATCCTATCAAAGCAATTGCAAGCTAATGCATTAACCTCTTATTACAAACTACTTAATGTAAACTAATTCAAGTAATCATAAAGTTAAAACTGACAGGAACTGGAAGTACTAATTAGTCTGATCTCTAATTACAAAGTTCCTTCCTATGCTAAGTGCCTTTAGATAAAACCTAATCTCTTATTTATTTGTGGGAACAAATTCAGCAACAGAATGCAAAAAGTAGCCCTGCCACTACAAGGGCCTTTATAATGATAGAAGAATGGTGGTGTTATTCCCTTAGGTACAAATTACTGTGCATTTCTATCCTATTATTGCAGAATATGGAATTAATTCAGATGTGGAAAATTGCATTTGAATTTATACTGTTAAGGGTTATTTGTATTTTCTATGCTGAACCCTGGCATGCCCAACTGTGAGAAAATAATTGAGCCATGCAGGAAGTACATAAATAGTGCTCTCATTGCAATGCTGACTTATCTTTTCCTGGGTTCTGGCACCACATAATAATCAGTAAGCTGTTTCACATCTAGTCACTTTAACTGAAGGAAGCGTGGACAGACATACATAACAGACCACATCATACCATTACAAGGAGGAAAAAGCATGCACAAGTATATATCTGTTCATGACTATTATTATATAAGACCCTGGGGTATATTTCCTAAAGTGCGGGTTTTTAGAAGTGGAGATGTTGCCCATAGCAACCAATCAGATTCTACTTAACATTTATCTAGCAGCTTCTAGGAGATAATAGCTAGAATCTGATTGGTTGCTATGGGTAACATCTTCACTTCAAAAAACCTGCACTTTAGGAAATAGTCCACTTTAGTAAATATACCCCCCTAGATTCTCAAATTATTCAATTATATTTACCTCAAGTAGTTCCTCAGAACCGGAGAGGCAGTTTGTGCCAGGAGAAATGGGTGATGGGTAGAGATAGTGGGTGATGGAGAGGCAGTGGGTGACCGGAAATGGTGACAGGGAAAGGGTGTCAGGGAGAGGCAATGAGTGATAGGGAGAAGCAGAGGGTGATGGGGAGAGGGTGATGCCTTGTAAAGGGCAGAGGGTGACAGGAGAGAGAAGGGGCGATGGGGAGATAGGGACGCAGGACAGAGTCAGTGGGTGACGGGGAGAGGGTGACAGAGAGCAGCAGTGGGTGACGCCAGAGAGAGGGTGACAGGGAGAGTCAGTGGGTAATGCCAGGGTTAGGGGGTCAGGGAGAGGTAGTGGGTGACAGGCAGTGGGTGACAGTAAGAGGCAGTGTGTGACACCAGGTAGATGGTGAAAGGCAGTGGGTGACAGGTAGAGGATAATGGGGAGAGGCAGTGGGTGATATATAAGGAAGTACTGGGCTGGATGGAAAGAGAACAGTGAGATGGTGGTGGTGGGAATGGGGGAACACAAGGCTGGAGAAGGGGTACACTGGGCTGAATGATGGAGGGTCACTGTGACTGGACTGGCTACGGGGATTCTTGGAAAGGGGCAATTAGATGGAGGCAGTGGGCTGTTGGGGAGGGAAGGGGGGAGACACTGGGATGTGGGAGTCAGAGAGATGGTGGGGGACACTGGGCTGGATGAGGGGGCACTGGGCAGGATGAGAAGGGGGCAGTGAAAAAGGGATGGGAGGGGGGAACACTGTGACTAGACTGTTTGCATAGTACCTGTGCCAAATAGAATTGCAGATAGTACATGTGCTGGGGTTTTGGAATTGTAGAGAGAGAAAAGAGCAATTAGCTGCAACACAAAATATGTCATCTGTGGAATAGCTTTTCCACACATTTTTGTTTTGCAGCTCATTGGACTCTCTCTCTGCAAAAATCCAGATCCTTGCAACATTCCAGCTTCCTGTCCTGTGTCTCCTCCAGCCTCCTGCTCGCTGTGTCACCTCCAGATGCCTGCACCATTCCAGCTTCCTGCCCCATGTCTCCTCCAGCCTCCTGCTCCCTGAGTAACCTCCTGCCCCATGTCCCCTCCAGCCACCTTGCTCTCTCTAGCCTCCTGCCCCGTATCGACTCCAGCTCCCTGTGTCATTTCCAGCCTCCTGTCCCATGTCCCCTCTTGCCTCCTGTATCTCTCTTGCCCCCTGACCTGTATCGCTTCCAGCTCAAGCTCAGTTTCACCTCCAGCTCCCTGTGTGATTTAACCTTTCTACTTTTTGTCATTCTACCTCCTGATCCCTGTCATCTCTGTCAGGGCTCTGCCGGGGATCAGCGCGGCCTTACCTCCTCGCCAGCTTCCTTTGATCTCCCGGGCGGCCGGGCAGCTGGCTCGGCGGCTGAGAGGACGCTGAGCATTCTCCCCGTGTGTAGGGGACTGCGGGCGGTCCGGTGTCAGGACTCGGGGTTCCCGGCATGGGCGCCGCCATGTCAGTCGGCCCATGTGACTGTACTTCTGGCCTGGGATAGGTGAGCGTCAGCTGATCGCTGTGCACCTATCAAAGGGTTCTGTGGGGTATATAGCCTGCTTCCACCTTTCTGCAAACTGCCTGAACAACGGTTGTCTCCTAGTCCCTAGTTGAGTTCCGGTCCAGGTTCCTGGCGTTCTATTCCTCTACAGTGTGTTCCATCTCTGCCTGTGTGCCAAGACGTTACTGTGATCCCTGTGCAACAGTGAGTTACCATCTGCCTGTGTGCTAAACGTGTCTCTAGTGAACTTCTTGCAACAGTGTATTACCATCTGCCTGTGTGCTAAACGTGTCTCTAGTGAACCTTGTGCAACAGTGAATTACCATCTGCCTGTGTGCTAAAACGTGTCTCTAGTGAACCTTGTGCAACAGTGAATTACCATCTGCCTGTGTGCTAAACGTGTCTCTAGTGAACTTCATGCAACAGTGTATTACCATCTGCCTGTGTGCTAAACAAGTCTCTAGTGAACCAGGTGCAACAGTTAATTACCATCTGCCTGTGTGTTAAACGAGCCTCTAGTGAACTTCATACAACAGTGAATTACCATATCTGCCTGTGTGTTAAATGTGTCACTAGTGAACTTTGTGCTACAGTATTGCCAGACTTCTTTACGTTGTTTGTGGATCACTCCACAGTGCCTTAAACCTTAGGCATCTCTTATTAGGGCCACGGTTATTTGTGTCTCCAATTCCCACTGAGCTCGGATACCTGGTCAAAGGACCGCGACCTGCTCACAGGGTGCAGCTAAGCCCAAATCCCGATTGGAGGGGTCACTGGCGAACACCATCCTGTGGGTTAGACTCCGCACCATTGCCCAGGTCTCGTCAACACTCGAGAGCTGTGGATGAGGAGAACATATATCCAGGCCCCTCGCCTTCGTTTCCTCCCGCAACCCGGACCCAGAGTTTCCACTCCCCCAGCGCCAAGCGTGCTCCTGCCCCATGTCACTTGAGATTCCAGCCTCCTGCCTTTCCTGCCTTTCCAGCCTCCTGTCCCCTTGTGTTTCCAGCCTCCTGCTTGCCTTTCCAACCTCCTGTCCCCTGGTCTTTCCAGCCTCCTTCTGCCCCCTTGTATTTCCAGCCTCCTTTTTACCCCCTTGTCTTTCCAGATGCCTTCTGCCCCTTTGTCTTTCCAGTCTCCTGCCCCCCTATCTTTACAGACTGTGCCCCCTTCCCTCTAAGCTGAGAGTGGTGGTTGATGGCCAAACAAAACATTTTTTCTCTCTTCATAAGCATCAGGAAATAGAATTAGAATCCTCTTGTAGACAGCTAGAATTAGAGTATCTGTCTACAGATTCATCAAAATTAGTATGGTTGGCCTCACTAGAAGAATGGAATAAGCACCCTTTGGCTAAAGCTCAATTTAGGCTTTTATTTGCAGCTCATTCAAAATCTTTGGGCAGATAGGCTGGAAAGTTATCTAGTACATTTAGTTAGGGCCGAACATTCATCTAACACAGTAATGGAGGAGATGGATGAAGAAGGTGAGGTTCAAAGGTAGACCCCCGATATTGTGGGAGTATTTGTTCGTCTCTATCAGACCCTTTATGCGTCTAAATTGGTATGTAGTATGGAGTACTTGGGCAGTTATCTTGTTAATATTCCTCTTCCTTCTCTATCTAGTAAGGCTAGGGATTTTCTGGATTCTCCATTTACATTGGAGGAGATAGATGTGGCTCTGGTCTGATTGAAGTGCCAATTGAGCTTTATAAACAGCATTCTTGCTTCTACCTACCTCGATTATTGGAATTGCATAATCAACTATTTGATAAAGAGACTCTTACACAATCTATGTCGGAGGCTTTCATAATTGTTTTGCCTAAACCAGGGAAGGGTAGGAAATTTCCTGAATCATATCGTCCAATATCTTTACTCTCTACAGATGTTAAAATTTTGGCTAAAATACTTGCAATTATGTGATATCATTAATGTTTCACCCGGATCAAACGGTTTATGCCAGGTAAATCAACAGCTCTTAACCTTAGACACCTATTCATTCATCTTCAGGTCTCCCATGGAGAAGAGTCATCCTCAGTAATTGGATGCAAGCAAGGCATTCGACTTGGTTCAGTGCCCTTTCTGTGGGAGACCATGAAATGCTGCGTTATAGGGCCTGTGTTTATTAAATTCGGTTCAGCTTCTTTATTCTGCCCCTACAGCTCGTGTTTCAGTGAATGGATTTATATCATCATCTTTTCCTCTATCACGTGACATGAAACAAGGATGGTCTCGCTCTCCAGCACTGTTTTCTATTGCAATTAAGCCCCGGCCTGTTTACTGCGATAACATAAATGCATTTGGGGGTTAGAATTGGGTTCAAGGATAGATAAAGTGGCATTATAAGCTATTGATTAGTTGTTGTTTATTAATGAATATCATAAATGTTTGCCTGTAGCATTTGATCTTATTACCCAATTTGGTAATTTTTCAGGATTGTCCATAAATTGAGATAAGTCCTATATTCTCCCTTTAAGGGGTCCTTGCCTGGCTACTCCTTTAGTTACCTTACCTTTACAATGGGTGGACAGATTTAAATATCTTGACATTTAAATTTCTAACATACCTCATGAGTATATTCACTTAATGTTAAACCTCAATTGGAATATTTAAAGGTAAGGATGAGTAATGAGTAGAGTCAATTTAACTCCCTAAATTTCTATGTTTTTATAAAACTCCAGTCTTTCTATCATCTGCAATTTTCAGGAGGACTAGCACTACCAACTTTTCGGTTATTTTATTATGCTTCTCAGCTGGCTCATTTGTGGATGAGGCTTAGGGATTCAGACCCTGTAGCACTGCCTAAGTTGTTAGCTGTGCAACTGGGACTCTTACATACTCTGTTACAGACTCTGCTCAGTGGTAGGACAACTGGGAGTGGTATTCCTTTGGTAGTTCAGGCAATTCGGGTATGGGAATCAGTTGTAAAGTTGATGGGGGAAGAGGGTTTGATCATAACTAAAATGCAAAACTTGTGACTGATATTCAAAGCTGTGCACCTTGAGTGACCCACATACACACCCTACCTGTTATAGAGCAAGCAAGGTGGTTGTATCAGTGTTGTGAAGGCCCCGGTTTCTGATTACCTGTGTCAGGATGGGCGTGCGGCACTCCAATGTGTTTTCGCAGAGCACAACATCACTCTCCAAGCATGACACAAGATAGCTTCACGGGTAATAAGCTTGCTAGATGTACTATGTTGATGTCAATTATTAAGCACAATCTATCTTCCCCATTGATGTCGCTCATCAGTGTTTAAGGCGCTCCCTAAACCTAAGAGCTCTTCATCTGACTTACCTAGTGTTGTTGTGGGATTGCTTACTTTAAATTGTTTAAAAAGTTTAAAACCAAAATAATGCAACATATGGGGCCAAATGTAATAGGGTGAGAGCTTAGAAAATGTAAGAGATTAGCAGTAAACTCTCACATTGGTCGAGTTTTAGCTTCAAAATGGGAAAACATCTGGATGAGAGTTTAAATTGTTAGAGTTTTTTTAGTCTAAAAACATGCAAGTTTGCCTGTTCTTGGACTCTATTACATTGGCCGAGTTTAAAAAGTGCGAGAGTTTACTGCTAAACTCTCATATTTTGTAAACTCTCACCCTATTACATTTGGCCCATGGTCTTGAGCTAAATTATGCTTTACAAATGTCTGGGAAGTGCAGGCTTTTAAAGTGACCCAGCAGCAGTTTACTGGAAAAAAACATATAATAGATGTATTTTACTATTCATTTTTATTCTGCATTTTCTGTTATATGTATGACAAAATAAATGTATGTATTTTATAATGGACTTTAGCCTTTTAACTTTTGGTCAATGGTTGAACAATACTTAATATTCTGAATGACTTAATTAAATTATTGGGTTCTTCAAACCTCAGATTTGTTTTTTAAGTTTGTGCTAACTGTATACATATAAGTAATTATGTAAGTTTGTTTCAGGTTATCCAGACTATATGAAGCTAGTGAAGGACAAAGATGGCAAGCAACTCAAATCTAATAATCCAGGAGAAGATAAAAGAATCTTAATCTTTGTTATACATTTGTTCATTTTTCAAATACAATGGCGTCAAAGGAGCCTAGTATGTGTCTTGTAAATGGAATTGGAGCAAATCTATGCCCCATGATGGAAATAGGAAAGAGTAATTTAACTGCACCTGTAGGCTCCTGCTTCCAATATATTAATATGACCATTTCCACGAATGTCCAAAACTCTATTGCCTCTTCATGGTTCTCAACAATTTTTGCCATTATTGGCCTTTCTTCTAATTTGTTTGCTCTTTGTGTCTTGGTCAATGCATCCAAGAAGACCCGAAGTCGCTCACGGTCCTCTTTTTTAATTTTTCTATGTGGTTTGGTGGTCACAGACTTCATGGGACTGTTAGTAACTGGCATTATCGTGGTGTCTAATCACTTTGCAAAGTTTGACTGGCAGGTTCTTGATAAAGACTGTCATCTCTGTAATTTTATGGGACTATCCATGGTCTTTTTTGGGCAATGTCCTCTTCTACTTGGTGCAGCCATGGCTGCTGAACGGTTCTTTGGTATAAACAGACCATTTTCACGTTCCGCTAATGTCTCAAAAAAGAGAGCTTGTGTCATCGTGGTCATGGTGTGGTGCTTTGCTTTTGTTTTAGCTTTGCTTCCTATAATGGGCCTTGGAAAGTATACGTTGCAGTACCCAAAGTCATGGTGCTTCCTGACTTTGCAACAAGACTCGAAGAATAAAGCCTTTGGCTTAATTTTTTCCCTGACCGGCATTTTCTCTGTTTGCCTCTCTTTTATCCTAAACATTATCAGTGTTGTGACCTTGTGTAGAGTTTATCATGACCGTGAATCTGTCCAAAGGCGCAGGGACAGTGAAGTGGAAATGATGGTCCAGCTCGTTGGGATCATGATCATCGCAAGTCTATGCTGGCTTCCATTATTGGTAAGTTTCTGATATTGCCAAGTTAGTTGCCTTTCACATGTCATGTCATATGTAATGTCATAGTAGTCACATTTGGACTAGCCTTTAAAAGTTACTAAGAGCTCAATGGGATTCAAGTCACAGAACTCCATGGTGACGTCTTATATACAGAATTAATAGTAAGGGCTGCATTATTCCTTAAAATACATGTATTCTCAGTGAAAACTGAAGTGACGAGAACTCACTAGATATACAGAAATTATTTAAAGGAGTTAAAACATATATCTATATCAATTGTTTATTGTAGTATTATCATTAATACAATTACGTTAATAATACAGTTGGCTGCTGCCATTAAATTAATTGTTACAGTCATGTTGTAAAGTTAATGTTTTATTAACACAGAAAGATGAAGTATTTTAATTTTGCTAATATAAATTTTAAATACGTCAAAAAATCCTGTAATATTTTTTTTTGTCTACATATGTAACTTTTTTTTATTTTGTCTTATCTCTTCACTGTTGAGGGTTTTTTCTTCCCCGTGCTAAGCTTATGATGACACTTTTTACATGGGTCACAGTCCAACATCAATATCAGTATTTTTTTCTGTACATTAGTGCCTATAAAAATGAAACCTTGTTTTTTTCAGAAGACTGAATTTTAAAAAAATACCCTTTATATACCTTCTCATACAGCAAATAAAATGTACCCCAAATAGCCAAAAAGTGATGATGATTATTATTATTATTATTATTATTATTATTATTATTATTATTATATCATAGGAAAGTGTGAACTAAAAGCAAAGGTGTAATCTGTTTCCCATAAATACCATAATGGAATAATTAGTAGTTCTTATGTTGGCATTAATCCATCCAAAATAGCAAAAAGCAGCATTTTATGTAGGTTTTCATAATAAAATCTGTGCTTGAAAATTATATTACATTATTATTGTACCTGTGATGGGCCTATAAATTGATCTGAGCAACTGCCATATGGTGTATCACGATTCTGAGAGGCATGGATAGGATCAGCAGTTGTGGGGTATGCTGGTTCTTGTAGTACCATATTGGAGGATCTTGGGGGCTCCCAAGTAAGTTAGCTCTCAATTTAGAAATACCAATGGCCAGGGCCGGACTGCCCATTTGGCAGTTTTGGCAAATGCCAGAAGGGATAGTGGGCAGATGGGCCGGTCCGGCCCTGGCAATTTTGTGGAGGGGGGCCTGGGTGGTAGCAGCTTTGAACTTGTTGCCATATGGCTGCCCAGCCATCCGCAGCAGCTTTTGAAAATGGCAGAGCTGCTCTCATTCTGATCTAGCGCAGCCGCTGCTGATTGGCTGCCGGTACGCAAGCTCCGATTGGCTTGCGTCCGGCGCCTATTTGAATGAGAGCAGCACAGTCATTTTCGCGGGAACAAGCCTTTCTCATCCTCTGCAGGGCACCTGGGACAGGTCCCTGGGGATGCCAGATTAAAGTGAGGGTGGCGGGGTGCTGTCATTTTCAAGGGCTGCATTCTGCAACAAGTTCAAAGCTGCTGCCACACAGGCCCCCCTTCGTGACACTGGCCGGATCCGATTGGCTGCTGGAGCATAATGTGTAAGGGGCATTACTGTGTGGCATAATGTGTTATAAGGTGCATAATGTATAAGGGGCATAAAGTATAAGATGCACTACTACTACATGGCATAATGTGTTATAAGGGGCATAATGTATAAGGGGCATAATGTATAAGGGGCCCTACTACTGTATGGCATAATGTGTATAAGAATTACTACTGTGTGGCATAACCTAAATGGGCTCTGTGTAGTGTAACGTGAATGGGCATTACTATGTGAATAAGGGGAATTTAATGTGCGGTGTAATGTGACTAAGGGACACTACTGTGCGGTGTAATGTGATGAAGGGGCACTGCTGTGTAGCATAATTTGAACTGGGGGTACTATTGTGTGTTCACGCCCCTTCCCTGCGAGACCACACCTGTTTTTATATTTGCATGCTTTACTTGTGGATGGTGGCACCAATGCTCTTTATGTACACAGGGCACCAAAATGTGTAATTATGACACTGCTCTGGTGTGTGCAGATACAGTATGTCCTCTGTGTTCAGTTGCCCTGCCCTAAATAATTGCTACTATCTAATCCTCTACAATTGCTAAGATAGGGCTTTATCAATTGGGAAAATGCCTTCCGTTTTCTTTGTGTGTGACCTACTGTACACCAATGTAGTGCCAGCTTTACCTAACAGAACCAACCACAAATACTAAAGGTCTGACTATGGCCCATGTATGAATCCCCTGCAGGATCAGCTCTGTAGTGTGTGTATTTTAATACAGAGAATAATGTACACTTGTATATTGCTCTAATATTAATTATGTTTGGAAAAGCATAGACTGACAAGAAGTGGGAGGAGTCAGGAATATTAAGGGGAGGAGTCTGTACCAGGAACCAGATGCTGACGCGAGGTGGGCCTATGTGTTTTAAATGTCAGGGCCTATTTTTCGTCCCAGTCCGGTCCTGCATATGGCCCAAAGTATATCCTATTATCATGTGGCTTTAGGACCACCATGCCTTGCCGTTGCTGGAGGCTTACCATACTGTATGTATGTAACTGAGATCTCTGCATTACTATTATCATGTAAAATTGTACATATCTGTTACTGGGATTCAGTATGATATACCGCCGGCCACATGGTTCAAATCCCTACAGCGGCAGCCCGACAAGGATGAAAATTCCGATCGTCCCAAGGTAAGTATTAACTAACCTAATTCCTCCCCTAACCCTCTCTTAGGGGTGCCTAACCATAACTTGCCCCCCAAGTGCCTAACCCTAACCCCCTTCTAAGTACCTAAACCTAACCCCCCCCCTTCCCCACCGCCTAAACCTAATTCCCCCCCCGGGGGGGTGCCTAATCCTAACCTCCCCCCGGGGGTGCCTAACCCTAACCACCCCTTCCACTAGCCTAAACCTAACCTCCTGGGGGTTGCCTAACCCTAAGTCTCCCCGGGAACCCTAAACCTAACCCCCCCCCCCGCGGCTGTCCTCGCCCGGCTTACCTTCCATCGATAAGGGAAATTGACAGGCATCGGGATTTCGACGCCTGTCATTTAACCCTTGCTGGGTTGTACAGTCGGGAAGCCGGCGGTTGGCATTCTGTCCATCGGCTTCCCAAATGTTACCCCTGTTACTGGTCTGTTTGCAATATGCTGGAGGAATTTTGTTTTTTCTAGTCTTGAAAAATACTTTTTTTTACTAGTTTTCACTGTATATAACTAAATTTACTCAACGTTATCAATAGTATGGTAGCACAGCAGCGTATACCATTTTCAAAACTTGAACAACTACCGCATTAATGAAGGAACCCCAGTTTTTATTTGGCACAAGACGGAGCAGATGTGGGCATTCACTCTTTCCATCTGTGGAAAATTATATTATTTGCGTAGTTGGGTGTCATTATCTGGTGTCCTAGAAACGGCCCTGGTGCTGGTGACGGTTAGTCCACACGTTGTACAGTACAGCTTAACCAGGTCAATGTACACATCCACTAAAAGACATCAAAACAACTGCATGATTACGACATTGTAATCGTGCAGTCGTTTGTCAGTCTGTGATGAGCCTGTACTGAACGAGCAGTCGGTCAGTGTAGGCACATCAATCATCTCCTAACATGCTCAACCTGACATTATCGTCAGGTTGTACAGCATGTTTGCCCGATGATAGATGTCTAAACAACCTGCGGGAGCGCGCATCGCTGGTCGTTTTAGACATTTTTCTAAAATGATCTGCAAATGATTTGCGAAAGATTAATGAACGATTGAACGATATTGTTATCGTTCAATCGCTCAATTTAATCGTCTAGTGGATATGTGCATTTAGATTTATTGAATCAGGTGGAGTTTTCCTTTTTAGATTGGGACAGCTTTGCCTCACTCTCTACAGTGGGTGGCACAACCGTGGCTGATGTTTAAAGCCTCACCCCCTTGCTGAGATAATGCCGCGGTTCGCGAGTGTATGAGAAGGGGCAGGACCTAAAGCCATGAAGTGCCTGCCCCATCAAAAGCCTGGTGTTGCAACTAGAGATGAACGGTCCGGATTACCGCTCCGAACATGGGGTATCCGAGCCCATCCGAACTAGCGTTCGGGTGTTCCCGATGACTCAGATCCCCCAGTGAGTTCGAACGTCATGTGAATGACGTCGGATTCTCGAGAGACTTGTTTTTCTATACAAGGCGCCAAGTCCTGTTCGCAGCGCCTTGTATAAAAAAACACAGAAAGAGGTACATGCACGCTGCGCATCACTCTGCTAAGGGGACACTCTGTGCTATACTATGCTGATGGCTATGTATAGGGACACTTACAGCACGCTGCGATATACTTTGCTGATGGTGGCTATGTATAGGGGCACTGTGACAGCACGCTGCGCTATACTCTGCTGATAGTGGCTATGTATAGGGGCACTGAGCACGCTGATGTATGCTGCGCTATACTCTGTTGATTAAGTGGTTGTGTCCAAAGACTCCAGACTTACAAGTGGCTGTGTGTACAAAAAAAATGTTTAAATAAAAAGTAAAAAAAAAACCTTCAAGAAAGTCAAAAGTTTTTTTTTGGTGCTGTACCCCACGTGTATACATTACAAGCAAGATGACTCCTTGGGCCATACCCCACTGTGTATACAAGCACTGTGACTGCTTGGGCATAAGACCACTGTGTATACAAGCACCGTGACTGCTTGGGCATAAGCCCACTGTGTATACAAGCACCGTAACCATCTTGCGCTACCTTTCAATTCTGCCACTGCTGTGTGGCAATGTTTCAATAGATGTGCTTTAAAAAACTGTGATGTCTGTGCCGCTGTTCTGTGGCTTAGTAACCATCCAGCTCAATGCAGCCTTTGGCCAATAATGGTGAAAACAATATTGTGAGCTGTGAGGTGGTCTAAAATTACTGTAAATGACTGGAAATGAATGTTATTAAGGTTAATAATACTCTAGGAACGAAAAAAAAGCCCAATTTATGCGATTTTAGCTTTTTTGTCATTTTTTCTAAAAAATCCAAATCCAAAGCCAGTCACCACAGTTTGGCAAATCCAAGTCCAAATCCAAAGCCGGACAACGAATTAGAACCAAATCCAAATCCGGCAAAAATGGTCCGGCGCACATCCGTAGTTGCAACAGGTAGTGTATGTGCTCTCTCTCTCTCTTTCTCTCCATTTCTCAGATAAGGTAAGGGGCAAAGTACTATTGGCAGGGGCCGTAGCAATTTTATCGGTGGTGCCCATCCCACTTAAGTGCCCCGGGTTCCCCATAAACCTTAATTTGGGCCTGACAAGCAGTGGTGATACAGTGTACTTGCTGTTTAGCAGTGCGACTCTGTAGGGCTCTGTATGGTTTGAGTATCCTGGTCTGACAAGGAATGGGTATGTAATGCCGGCTGTCGGGATGCCTCCTGTCACAATACTGACAGCGGCATCCCGATGGTTGGTATCCCGGCCAGGGTCGGGTAAGTGTACTTACGCCCCCCCTTCTCCTCAACCTAACCCTCCCCTCTTTCCGCAGCTAACACTAAGGGTGCCCTGGCTTACCTTTGTTCGGGCAAGCGTCATCCTGGATTCTGGCATTGGGATTAAGATAGGTGTTGGTATTTCGACACCTATCTTAATTCCCTTGTTGGGATTCCAGCATCGGCATTGAGACTCATAACTACATCCCGTCTGACAATCCCCATGGAATACCAGGGAGTAAAGAAGTGCGGAGATGCTGCACATGCACAGTAGTACATGTCAGAGGTCGGGCCTGTCTAACTGACTCCGGCAGGTCCTAGCGACCGCCAAGTCAGTCTACCTTGTCAAGGTACAGGGAGGAAGCAGCGTAGGATTGCACTCCTTCCAACATTACATCCATGGGATGCTTCTCTAAGTAGCAGTCCCTTCAGCCATTGGTGAGAACTTAGAATCGCTCATAGCTGCTCGAAGATGCATATGTCGGCTACCATGCACAGTTTTCAAAGAATTGCTAGATGCACCCACATTCAGACTCTTTGCATACATAGGGGTCTATTTACTAAGCAGTGTTAGGAGACAGAGTGAAAAGTGATAAGAAAGTGATAAGGTGCCAGCCAATCAGCTCCCAACTGTCATTTTTCAAAAACAGCCTGTGAGATGTCAGTTGGGAGCTGATTGGCTGGCACCTTATCACTTTCTTATCACTTTTCACTCTGTCTCCTAACCCTGCTTAGTAAATAGACCAGTAGTCTTATCTGCAGCAGGGTACTTAATGAGGGTTTCATTACATAAGTGATAAACATATTTACAACAGTAAAATAAATTACTTGTAACACTCAGAATGGGCTATATTTAAAATGAAAAAAGTAGAAAAAAAATTCAATCTGTAAAAAATAAATAATGAAATAAATGAAACCACAGATAGCTTGTAGCATGTATCACAGATATCATCATAGCTTATTGTAGCCTTTGCCATCACTCTGCATTGTAACCAAATCACAAGCTTTAGATAGCAAAAATCAAATGCTAGGTAGTACCCACTAGGTCAATTGGTAAGTGCATATACACTTACTAAACGTCTGCCCGATGTGTCTGCCCAGTTGAGCTGTCACTCACGGCCGCATGTATACGTGTGATTGGCAGGTCGCCTGTACACACCAGCAGATGTACTGATATATGTGTAGATATATCGGCCTGTGCTGCACAGCCGAAGCGATATGTCTGTGAACGACATATCTGGGGTACAACGGCAGGCGGGGCCGGATTAAGGGGGGGGGGGCGACAGGGGCGGTCGTCCCTGGGCTCCCACACACAAAGGGGCCCCCACTAGCAGCGGTGTGCAGTCTGCACCTGCCGCTAGTGTCCCCTCCGCTAGTGTAGTGTAGGCCGCGCAGTGAGCGCGGCCACACTACACAGTGACATACACACAGCCGCCGGCGGCAGCTGTGTGTATGCTACAGCAGCCGATGAGAGTCAGACAGACTCTCATCGGCTGCTGCACAACGGAAGGGAGCCGGATGGAGCTCACTCATGAGCTCCGCCTTCTGGTTCCCCCCGCAGCGTGTGATGGGAGAGACGTCATGACGCTGACGTCTCTCCCATACTGAAGGAGAAGAGCTGGGACCCGGCGCTGACTGTGGTGGTCGCGTCAGGAGCGGCGATTCAGGTAAGTTGTGAATTTATTTATTTTTGTGTGTGTGTAAGGGGGCCGCTACAGAGGGCACTGCATAGGGGGGGGCGCTACAGAGGGCACTGCATGGGGAGGGGGTGCGCACTTCATGGTGGCACCGGGGGGGGCGCTACTAGGGTCAGTGCATAGGGGGACTACTACTGGGGGCACTACTACTGGGAGCAATGCATAGGGGGGGACTACTACTTGGGGCACTATATAAGGGGCACTGCATTGGGGGGGACCACTACTGGGTCTGGGGGCACTATATAAGGGACACTACTGGGGGACTCTATAGGGGGACCACTACTGGGGCATTATATAAGGGGTACTGCACAGGGGGGACCACTACTGGGGGTCCCCCCTATGCAGGTCTGGGGTACTATATAAGGACCACCACTGGGGGCATTCTATAAGGGGCACTGCATAGGGGGGCCACTACTGGCTGCACCGCATAAGGGGCATTATTACAGGTGGCACTGCATAGGGGGGACTACTATAGTGGGCACTGCATATGGGGGACCATTACTGGGGGCACTGCATAAGAGGAACTACTACAGTGGGCATTGCAAGGGGGGCACTGCTACTGAGGTGAATAAAAAGAAAAAAAAATGTTCCTAGGGTGACGAGAAACTGTGGTATATAGTTGCCCCCACAAGTTTGTTGCCCAGGGGCCCCCACAGACCTTAATCCGGCCCTGACGGCAGACATATCGCCCAGTGTGTACCCAGCTTGAGGGCCTCATTTAAAAACGAAGCTGAATACCAGCGGCCTTTTTCATTTAGTAACGCAGTGATGTAAACTAAAATACCACTAGTATACTTACCCCTGCGGCGAGGTCCAGCAAAGTCCTCCTCATCAGCGAACTCTGCTCAGCTGCTGGCAACCTAACACCCGGGGTCCCGAGAGGGGTGGGGGGGGGGTACTAATTACCTGGGCCCCGGCTTGCTGGAGGGGCCCGGCGGGGGGCCCGGGTCTGGCACCACTCCCCTCTTACATCACAGCAGCCCAGCACACGCTGCTGTGTGCAGGGCTGCACTGGAAGACTGCTCGCGGCTGCTAAGTAGCAGCCACAGCAGTCTCCTATGCCTGTGGGGAGAGCGATCACACTGATCGTGTGCCCCCCCACTGGTTATACACCAGGCTGAGGGGGCCCACAGCGCTCCCCTCACCAGCGCTGCAAAACTTTTTCTTTTCTTTTTTTTTCATCTAAGGGGGCCTCCCACAATTAGGTCACATCCCCTTTTACCAGGGCCCGGCGTGGCTCTTGGCAGGCCTGCCTAACACTACCAGCGATGGGCATCTGTGTAATGTGCATGCGCAATGATCCGTCTGCGCATGTGCATCGCACTTTAACCCAGCAGGGACCTGGCAGTGCCTGGAAGGCTTCGCTTCAATCTCGCCATTTAAATATGGCACGAGTGATGCAGTGACAAACAGTTATGTTTCATTGATAAATGGGGCCCTGAGTGAGAAGATACTAGCACCCAATGCTTTGGCTACATGAGCCTATGATATCAGATTCATTATCAAGATAACTAAATTAGCAACAAATAACATCTGTTTTGGGATCTTCACAGGCAGAAAAATTACGACTGATCAGGCAAGCTATACAGACTTAGCGATTGGTCGCTCGATGTGTGTTCCCTGACATCAAAACTGGGCGGGCAATTGAATTTGCCCGCCCAGTTGATCTGTCAGTCACTGGCGGTCCCTGTAGCAAGTGTACGAACAGCTAGCTGACCGCCCGTACACACAGCCAGATGCCCGTACACACTGCAGATATATCGGCCACAGTGGCGTCCCTCCCCGCGGGGACACCCGGTACGAGGAGGGATGGAGTGCACGCGGCAAAGCCATGCACTGACAAAAAGGGGCGTGGTCACATGGTAAGGGCCTTGTGGCCCGAACCCCGTGGTTATCACTTGGAGGTGGTGGTGATGGGGGTTGCCGGAGGTGCTGACTGTCCTGTGTGCAGTGCTGACTCCCTCACTGTGACAGTGCAGCACCTGGCTCCTGTCACTGAGGAGGAGTTGGCACCTTGGTGTCACGTCTCGGCGGGTGACACCCAGGTGCGGCCGCACCCCCCTTGTGACAAAAACTGCTGTGCTGCAGAGCAGATGTGAAATGACTGAACAATGTCGTTCACAGAAATATCGGGGGTACACACCCGCCGATGCGCTCGCAATATATCGGCCGTTCAATTGAACTGCTGTTATATTGCCCAGTGTGTACCCATCTTTGCTCTGTTATAGGATGACAGTAGATATTACTCTATACTTAAATATGTCAGGAACAGTGGCGGGCTGGGCCGGGGGGCAGGGTGCCATCTGCCCCCCAGGCCGGTACAACTGTGCAGCACTAGGGCCGTTACTGCACTCTGTATTGCATATACAGTCTACAGTAGTATAGACAGGGAAAAAAATCCTATCACCCACCAACAGTAATCACACCTAAGTCCGGCCCATCTTTTCACCATTTGACTGCCTGAAGCATTGAATCGCGGGTTCCCCATCCCCACCATCGGCTTAAGCCCCGCCCACCACAGGGTTGCCTGAAGCTCCGCCCCCTGACCGTCCGAAGCTCCGCCCCCTTTCTTTCACACCTGGCAACCTGAATAGACTCACCTACTGTCGGGCACTGAAAAATAATGAGAAACTCACTACTGTGCACAGGAAGGAGCAGCAGGTACTTGCACTATGTAGTCCTCATGGAACTAGTCGTTTATTACCTCTTTCTGTACTTAATCACCACCACTATTCTCAGTAGTAGTACAGGTGATGACGATTCATGTAGAGCAGAGGGAGCATGCATGGTCCACAC
This sequence comes from Taudactylus pleione, assembly GCA_031769625.1. Lineage (NCBI taxonomy): Eukaryota > Metazoa > Chordata > Amphibia > Anura > Myobatrachidae > Taudactylus > Taudactylus pleione. The sequence goes on along the minus strand of JAUIMM010000559.1, from coordinate 2,472,070 downwards.
AGTGAATGAGGTTCTGCTGCTAGAGATTACTCGTTTTTCTTGACTGGTATATACTCCTATTACTGTATTTCTTGATGATCTTATAAATACAGCCAGAAACTCATAATAGGTGGGAATAGGCATACTCATATTCTGCTGTCCCTTCTTCCCTTAAGATTGTCTCTCTTTTTTGGCTCCAACATCATCATCTGATTAGTCCTTTCTTTTATAATAGCACTCACCCTATATATTTTGACTGTTTTCATAACTTTGGTGATCAGTGGGGTTGGATGGGAAATCCCTGCGCCTGAATAGCTACCGTTTCATGCCGGAAGCGCGAACAATGAAGATGCCAACAGGGGTGTAAGTAGCCTAACCCTACCCCTCCTCCCCCTTAACCCTAACCCTCCATTAGTGGTGCCTAACCCTAACATCCTCCCGGGGGTGCCTAACCTCCCGCCAGGGGTGCCTAACCCTAACCCCCCCTTCCCACACCTAACCCTCCCCTGGAGTGCTTAACCCTAAGCGTCCCTGAGGGGTGCCTAACCCTAACCCTCTCCCCCTGTGGTCCCTAAACCTAACCCTTCCTCCCCCGCGGCTAACACCTTATAGTGCCCCGCTTGCCTTCGTTCAGGATGCCGGCTGTCCGGATTTCGGCATCAGGCTAAAGAAAGGCATCAGGATTTTGACGCCTATCTTTAGTCCCGGTCGAGATTCTGACGGCCGGCATCCCGGCCAGCGGTAAAATAACTACATGTCGATCAGTGCTGTATATGCTGTATGGGATAATGCACCACTTGCTGTAAATTATAAGTACAGTAGTATATTAGGAGTCATGGAGTTATCTATCTGTCTATCTAATATCTCTCTATCTATCTAATATCTATCTATCTATTTATCTATTCTTCAACAACCAGGAGAAAAAACCTCCGAATATTTTATTGCAGAATTAAAACAACAACAGCAGGGTAACTTCAACCTGCTGTTGTCGTTTTAATTTTGCAATAAAATATTTGGTATACTTTTTACCACTATGAGGAGCATTCCCTCTGTGTTTATATATTTGGAGGTTTTTTCTCCTGGTTGGTGAACATACCTGCTCCATCCGAGTAAATATTTAAGATATCCTCTGTATAACGTCACAACTTGTACCAGGATATCATGAATATATGGTTGAGAGTTTCTTCGACAACTAAAGATACCTTTTGGTGAACGTCACTAACCTAGATTAGGTGAGTTATCACGCTGGTGCTAACATCAACATGTCCATATGGTAATATAATCCATGTGCGAACCGTTTTTTCTCATTTTTGAGCATAGAAACAGATACCAGCGCTTGGTGGCCATCCTGTATTTTATTGGAGTGTATATGGTGTGGTGAACCTGTTTGGACTCTTGTGACTGAAGTTGGCGCGCAGATTATTCTGCCTATTTTCATAAAACTATGGTCAGGGCCTAAACTAGGATTTTTGTCACCCGGGGCGCGCCCCCCCCCTCGGTAATTCCCCCATAGTAATGCCCCCTGCAGCAGTGCCCCTATAGTAATGCCCCCTTCAGCAGTGCACCTATAGTAATGCCCTGTGAGGTAATGCCCCTGTAGCATTGCCCCTATAGTAGTGCCCATATAGTAGTGCCCATATAGTAATGCCCCTGTAGTAGTGCCCATATAGTAATGCCCTTGTAGTAGTGCCCATATGGCAATGCCCCCATAGTAATGCCCCTGTAGTGCCGCTTACACCAAAAAACCAAAACACAATACTTACCTTAAACCCCGCTCCTGCGTCCGTCACCGTCCGGTCCGCCCGGCTGCTCCTCGGTACTATGGGAGAGACTCCTATAGTGCCCGTGGGGAGAGCCAGAAGCTGGAGTTCAGGAGAGAACTCCAGCCTCGGGCTATCGCGGTGCTGCAGGGAAGGAGCCGGGCGCCCGCTGGTAATAACATCTCAGCGGGCGTCCGGCTTGGAGCACCCACACTGGCGGTGGGTGCAGCAGTGCACCTCCAGGACCCCCTAGTTGCGGCCCTGCTATGGTTAATTCTGTCAGTAGTCAATAAACCTACCAGTATACTGTATTTCTAAAGCGCCATCATGTCACATAGTGCTGTACTATAATGGGGGAATATTGCCAACAAATTACAAATTTAATTTATGGAACAGGCCCACAATAGATTGCATAAGCAAAGGTCTGCTAATTAACAGATTTGTAATTTTTTTGGAGGTTATCTAAATCCAGCCCATTAGAGTTATTGTGAGAGAACCCTCAAGTTACTTAAAAATCAATTGATACTCTTCTTTCTATTAGCTGATTCTGGAAAATATGCTATCAGCTTGGGGTAGGGGTGTTCGAGGCCGCTGACCAATAGGAAGCTGCATGTTGAGAAATTGCAGCTTCCTATTGGTCTATGGGATCGCCCAACATGAGGCAGACTTCTTAAGCTATGTTAATGGTAGTTACCAACTATGGGACACATTTATCAATGAGTTTTATCATGCGCTGCATATGATAAATGGTGCTCAAGCCAATTCGCTCCCACCTGTAAAAACAGATGACAGTTAGGAGCTGATTGGCTGGAGCACCTTTATCATATGCGCATGATAAAACTCGTTGATAAATAGGCACCTAAATATGCTGTTCTCAAATGCATGGTACCCTCTTATTTCCTTTGTTTAGTCTATGTGCACATTTCCTATGTTCCTCCCTCTCTACCTGTTACTTTTCTGTACTCCTTTGTGTAATAACCAAACCCCTGACACAGCGACTGCTGCTGGTGTCCACCAGCTCTCCAGCACTGACGGATCGGCTGTGGATGAATTTAATGAGCCGGCGGGTGCGGCTGATGTTGAGAGCCGCCATATGCCTTGCTCCAGACTGTGCACTAGCCTCTTACATGAGCAGCGCTGCACAGCGGCAGTGTGACTCCTCATTCCTGGAGGTCTGCTACACACTTTGTAACAAACCTTCAGGAGCAAGGAAAGTCATGCTGCCGCTGTGTCTGAGGCACAGACTGAAGTGTACCAGGAGACAATGGAGGAGGTAGGGGTGCCCCCTTTGAAACTGGCAACTGGAGGTGACCGACTCCATTGTCTCCGATAATTCCGCCTCTGGCTGTACATTATGCTGTACACTGATGTATTCCTAGTAATGTGCTACTATGCAATCTCCACATAGTTCCATATGGGACGCTTCAATCCAAGATGGCCACCATTTGGTCTGCTGCGCATGCGCTGCGCCATCCTTTCACTGTAAAGGAGTGCCACAGCGCGACACAGACGTATTCCACTTAGCTCAGTGAAAACACTGCATTCTAAAACGATAGAAACTGCTTGTATCCTGTACCTATTCCTAATTACAGTCACCAGCTGGTGACATGGAGATGGTGTTACCCTAACGGGGCCAACTAGCTCCAGAGTGTTTTACAATGTACTGGTAGAAAAGCTGGGGCCACTTGCTTGTGTTTGCCCCCCAGGCTGAAAGTTGCCAGCCAGCCCCTGGTCAGGAATATGTTTATCTTCAAAAGAGGACTATTATAAAAAAATATATATGTTGTACTTTAAAATGTAAGGTAGATTGCTGTAAAACATTAATACAAAACTAAAATTCAAACTGTTTTATTAATATATATCTTTAATATTATATGAGTATGCATTCTTCAATTAGGCTCACTCTAAGGGGTAAGTTTTCAAAAGTGAGAGTTTTTAGAAGTGAGTTTTAGAAGAGATTTTGCCCATAGCAACCAATCAGATTCTACTTAACATTTAACTAGCACCTTCTAGACGATAATAGCTAGAATCTGATTGGTTGCTATGGGCAACATCTCTTCTAAAACTCACTTCTAAAAACTCTCACTTTAGTAAATTTACCCCTACTAGTTCCATGATTTACGCTAATGCAATTGCAATCTCTTATTGATCGCAGTTACTAAAATATGCTAATACCTTCCAAAGCTTACCCGAGCATAGGGACGCCCACTGCTGCCTTCTCATATCCGTCTTTGCAATACAATCGCTGTGTATGCGCAGTGCAGATTTCGTGAATCCACAATAGCAAACAATCGCTCGACCTGCATAAATATCGGCATTGTAGAAATCTCGGGATCAGGCCCAAAGTTTGTAGTTTTTGATTTGACTTCATCAGTTGTTATCTCTTGCTCCATTCTCTCAATCAGTCTGGATTAGGCAGCCTACGCTAGTGATAGAAATGTAAATTAAATTAGTAATAATTCAGCACAGAAATAATACAATTAAATGGCTGTTACTCCTTAATGCAGTTCATTATTTTGGGTATGGGCAACCCAGCTGGATACATACCATATGACCCAGTTATGTACAACAAACTGCACGATTCAGCGTACAATGGGGCTAATTCAGAGATGTGCACTAACCCGATATTTTGTGCACATCTCTGACTGTGCTAGTCTGCATCAGTGCAAGACTCGTACTTTCTCCATTATGGGAAACAGTTCCTGTCACCGCCCCCAAATGGGCGCTGTATGTCAATCATGCTGCAGATTAAGGAAGACCATGAGATTATGATATGGGGGCACTACTACAGGGGCATAACTATGGGAGCACTACTACAGGGGCACTATATGGGGGCACTACTACAGGGGCATAACTATGGAGGCACTACTACAGGGGCATAACTATGGGGGCACTACTACAGGGGCAATATATGGGGGCACTACTACAGGGGCATAACTATGGGGGCACTACTACAGGGGCATAACTATGGGGGCAATATATGGGGCACTACTATATGATTTCCTTAATTTCAAATCAAGGGAGTAACTTCGGCGTATCTAAATATATTTTGGGGTAAAAGGTAAAAAAGTTCCCTGACCCTGCTTTAGTGAATTAGTAAGCCAAACTGCTGATGCATCTGTATTCTTTGGCTTCTGATGACCAGGTCGGGGTGACCAGTAGTAAGTGAAATCTTCTCTTTAGGTAACCACAATGTTGGGGGTATCTCTTTTAAGCAAACATGAAAATAGACTCAAATGTATCATGCCACAGTCTGACAGGCATCCAACTTCACATATCACATAGTCCAGAGAAAAAGTCTGTTTTATGATTTATTTTTCGATTATAAAAGACTTCTTAACCCATATCCATCCGAATTACTGTAAAAGCTACAAACCCATATATTAGAATAAAACCTTAACAATTCATTTATTTCAGGCAATACTGACTCCCTTTTTATTTAACATCAACAATGCATATATACATATATGTATATATATACATATATATATATATACTGTATATATATTTACACATACATATATATGTATATACTGTATATATGTGAGACACACATGTTATTTTATTTCATCTACCACAACAATGGCCTTCTAATTTTATCAGCTACAGTCTTTTGTGAGTTAACATAATTTACAAAATACAGAACATAAAAAACTGTACACTAATTGCATTCCGCTGACAATTTGTCTCCTGAGCTGACATTCTTTTGTCTGCTCATTGCCTCTTCTCTTTCTATCCAGCGTCCTGCTTTTATCTTGACTGACTCTTTTCTGACTCTTGTAGCTTTTATTCCCCAAATGCAGGACACACACATGCACAGCACTCACACACACACACACACACATATAGCGCACACACACAGCATACATAACATACACACACAGCATACTTACAAACACACACATGCTAGGTGTCGGGGCTGGGCTGCTGCTAGGCGCCCGTGATCCTCCATCTCTCTCGCTCCCTCTGCCCGGTCTGTCAGCGCTTCCGCGTCAGTTGGTATGAAAGCCACTTGACATGGAAGCGCTGACAGCTGAACGGGCAGTGGCAGGGCAGCTCTAATCGTGGGTAGCCTGTAGCTGGTCCAGAGATGGAGACAAGGCTGTCTCAGAGTCTGAAAAAAAAACCATTTACTTGGTCTGAGGGGATTTCTGGGTACTCAGAAACCCCCCTGCATGCGCTAGTGCAAGCATAGTGATATTTAGTGCACATCTCCGACTGTGCCAGTCTGTACCCGTACTTTCTCCACTTTGGGAAACGGTTCATGTCGCTGCCCCCAAATGGCTGCAGTATGTCAATCATGCTGCAGCTTAGGGGGCGCTGCAAGTGATCTCGCAGCACAAGATCTGCACATGCACAGTACAGATCGCGCACATGCGCAGATCAAAAACCATCAGATACACGCAGACCAACAGGTTTGTGTATACCTCTGAATCAGTTTTCCTCAGAAACACTTACTTTGGCAACCCTCTGATCGCTGTCATCGTAACAAGATGGCAACACAAGTGGGTGATAGAAGAAATTTTTTTTATTTAAATTAAATAATTTTGCCATTTAAAACTTATGTTCATTTCTTTCTCTTTTTACTTATTTTATATTTTGTTTTTATATTTTAAAAGATCTGCACTGAAAACTCAAGCCTTGTGCAGTGTGCATGTGTGATGCTATGTGCGCAGAAGGACTCCGATTGGCTAGCATACGGGTAAGCCTGAACATGCTGCCGCCGGACTAGAATCACCGAGGTACTGAGGGGTATATTTAATAAAGGTCGATCAACATCAACGTTCTGTTTCTGGGGCTAAATCACACATTTACTAATACTTTAAAAGCCAAATAAAAAAATGTCTGTTAGTAAATGTGTGATTTAGCCCCAGAAACACAACAATGGTTTTCAGATTTTAAATCTATTAAAATTGACCTATAATAAATATACCCCTCCTGAGTGAGAGAAAGTGAACCAAAAGCATTGATGTATGCATATATAAGTTCAGGAACTGTGGGTGGAGCTACTCCGAGCGGAGCTATAAGAAACAATTATATATATACACACAGTCGCTGGATTATTGGGAGCAATGTTACCTCTTATGGGCACCAAAGCAAGCACACTTATTACAAGTGGGAAATGCCGGACTCAGCTCATCACTACACACACATTAGTGGCGTCACAAGGGGGGTTTGAGGGGTGCGAGCCACACCCAGGTGTCACCCGCCAAGAGGTGACACCATAGTGCCAACTCCCTGTCAGTGACAGGAGCCGGGTGCTGTACTGTAGCATTACATGCAGCACACTGCTCCTGACACAGTGAGGGAGCCGGCACTTCACACAGGCTGGTCCCCAGGGCAGGCCACACCTCTGGCATCCCCGGTATGACAAAAAGGGAGGTTCGGGCTGCAAGACCATGCCCCCACCAGTGGGGCCACGCCTTCACTCGTGATGCCATGCTCCCTTATTGTCGGCGGACGGCGAAAGTCGCGCGCACTACGAGCCCGGCCTCCCCAGCCCGCACTGGGTGCGAAGTGAGGTAGGGAAGCCTCTGACACACACATATTATATATATCATATATATTTATTTATCTATATATAGACACACACACAAGTCCACTGATCGGCACTCCCACACAGGGTTGGACAGGCCCACAGGGGTATAGGGGAAATCCCCGGTGGGCCCCACTGCCTGTGGGCCCATCCCCTCCTCTAGGTGTCAGGTTTCAGACCCCAAATTCTAAATTCTTACACTATTAGACAGTCAGTTACCTGGCGGAGCAGGACCACTGATTAACAAGGGGGCTTGGTTCACTTCTATAGAATATACACCAAGATTTGCCTAATGGTTAGAAAACCGTCTGTGGTGGCAGGCCACACCACCTCTGATGGATAACCACTCCCCTTAAGCATGGGCCCTTACCACTGATTATCCCGGTGGGCCCCTCATGCTCCAGTCCGACACTGCTCCCACAATCACATATACTTGCGCTGGTGCCAGTCCAAAAAATAATAGTATGGATGCAAGTAAGGAGGGCACTTCAGGGACTGTAATCCTATAGTAAAGACACTTAAGACAGCCAAATATCTCAGACGTTTCAAGTCTTTAATCACCTATTTTCAAGGAATAAACAGTACATAGAAAATCAGCTTACCTTAAAAATAAATGCACCCAGTGCAATACGCAAGTCCAGCCGCCCGCAGCCACAGCTGGCAGTGCCCACCCAATTTCCTGAAAGACACGACCGACCACCAAACTACAAGAAAAACCTATACATACAAAATAAGTTAAATGAAAAAAGAAAGAGAAAGAGATCTAAACATAGAGCAACCAATACATACCAGTAATAGTAAGATGAAAGTTATGGGAAGCACCAATAATAAATATAAATATACAAGCTGCATGAAAAAAATGTGTACTAGTTTGGTGGTGGTGGTTGTCACTTGTTTAGCGTCTGGTCACGTCGCACGTGGTGCATGCTTTCCAGAAGCTGGGTGGGCACTACCAGCTGGGGCTGCAAGGCTGCATATTGCACTGGGTGCAACACACACACACTACCAATAAATACTTTGTGGTTCTTGTTTCGACAGTAATCCACCTCTCTAACACAGCAAAAATCAGAATTCTAGGTTTTCATAATAAAAGCTATACTCCAATATGACAATGCATTTTTTTGTTAGTTTGAATAAAATGCATAAATAATAATACGGTAGACCAACAGGGCTTATGCTGGGTACACACTGGCTGACATACTGGTCGTTCAATTGAATGGCCAGTATATTGTGTGCGCATCGGCCAGTGTGTACACAATGACAATAGTTCACAGACATATCACGTCGGCTGTGTAAAAAAGTTTTAAAATTATTCGATTTGCCATTGAAAAGACATGATTCAATAACCAACCCATCATTAAGTATAGCTTTCTATATCTCTGAGCTTGATTCAGCAAGGAACGCAGTTGCTAATACGCACGCAATTGGCTGATTGTTATGTTCTGCACATGCATATGTATCGCAGTGTGCGAACTAGCCATTGCGATTGGGACTGTGATCGCAGTGACTACGCAGACCCATCGCAGAGGGATTGACAGGAAGTGCCATTTGTGGGTGGTAACGGGGAGGGAGTCGGGGAAATGCTGGCGTGCCAGTGCGTTTCAGTGCCGTTGCAGGGGCGTGTATAAATTATCCACTTGTATGCCCTATGCAGCCTGAGGCCTGATAGCGTGTGTGTTTGTTAGCAATTTCTGAGTAAGGTCAGAGCTTGTGCAAGTGTGTGTGAGGCTGTGATGGTACACGATTGTACCGATGTTTCGCAGTCTTGCTAAACATTACGGATGTGTGTAAGATAAGGTGGGCTTCCCTATGTAGTGCTGCAGCAATTAGCATACTATCGCAGTTGAACTGTGTGCGTAATCGATAATCGCTATTGCATTCGCACTTGCGTTCCGTAATGAATCAGGCCCTCTGTTAGGAGTTGCCTCCATGTTAAGAAGAGATGTGAGTAAGTGTGCTAATAATGATTAGGTTAGAAGGCTGGAAACAGCACATGCTGCATAATGATATAAGATGGAAATAAATTGTTTCCTAGAAGCAGTGGAGTTTGTGGTTAAACTTGTTGTCCACCCACTCTATAAACTTACCATTTACCACACCACAGGAAACATACATCATCCATTGGAGACTGTGCTGTAAGTACCCTGCATGCTTCTTTGTTCTATACCTAAAGTATTTATCCATAGTGCAGTTGTGAGAACCCACAATACATTATTGTATTGCAGCTGAACAAATACAAATAAAAGAACAGTTTTGTCCAAAGCTTTGTAAGAAAAGAACACACATACACAAACAGGAAACTTGGCTGTTAACTGTTGCCCCCATCCTGGTTTTCTGATTACTGTACATCATTCATTAAATCACATGACAAATACCAGCATTATGACACTGATGACATTTGAAACATTATACAACCACTGATCACTGACCGCACAACACACTCAAAATGATTACTGTACATTGGATTTCACCAGGGCCATATTATTCATAATGCTGACTAGGCTGAAACTTAGTCGGCCTTAGAAAGGAGAAGTTGCAATGCAATGTACACTCGTAGTCAAGTGAGGTTTGTTTTGAGACGGTGTGGGAGGGGGGACAGCGGAACAATAGCGCACAAGCGTCATGGTATTTACACCTCCATCAGAGGACACGTGGCCGCCGCTATCACAGCTGCTGTCACCGCCTCTACCTGGAGGAAGTTCTCTCTTCTCCAGACCTCGGCACACACAGGGACAGGCGATTCCGCAGAACTTTTCCAGGACATCATTCAAATGGATATAGGGCAATGTCTAGGACCTAATGTACAAGGGTCAGGCTGTCAGCTGCAGGGGTGAAAAAATGTAAGTGTTTGAGGGGGCCCGAAATACCTAAAACTCTAGGGTCCCGGCTATAGGTTAATTATGACCCTGGATATCACCTCAATGAAATATAATACAGTGAATAATATACCTAAAGCTGCTGCACTGATGTCCATCTGCACTGAGATACAAGAGTTTTACTATCAAAGGTAAATATAAATCTATTTTGAAAATCTTATCCCACCTACACTGTTGTCATGCTTATCAACTCTGCTGGAATGCCTGAGAGAGTCCTGCATTTAGGGGAGCGCTAACAGACTGCGCCAATTTCCCACAGGCTGCGCAATTTACCAGCAAAGTGGTTGGCCTGAGGGTTTGATTATGCAAATTACGTTGGTTCTGCCCTCTGCTGTAAAATGTTGCAAATGCGGCTTCAAACAGCGTGTTTGTAGCCACAATAATGTAATCGCTAGACCCCACCCCCTTTCTGCCCATCGCTGCCCCCTAATGGAAGTCAACAAGAATGTGCTTATTTTTTCCCTGGGCTAAGGTCCATATTTATAATAGGTTGAAGAGCCACATTATCAGCAAAAATGTGTGTTTTCACTGACAATAGGGCTCATTATCGCATTATCCTATAAATCAACAAGGTGCTGGCGACAACCATAGCAGTAGTTTCCTTAGCAAGAGGAAGCTGAATTAGTATCTCAGGAAAGCAAAAACATCAAAGGCATTTTAAAAAAATGACAGAGACAGGCCCAGTGAGGCAATAAGGGCCTTATTTTGGTTGGATCGCACAGCTGCGTTCAAACGCAGCCGGTTTATGTTTGTGCTTTGTGCATGCATCGCAGTGCGCAAACCAACTTCTGCGATCGGGAAGCGATTGTAGTGAGCACACTGTCCAATCGCATATTGATTGACATGAAGTGACCATTGGGGGGGGTGGTCATTATAGGGGCATGCATAATTAAGCCCCTGTGATTGTATACACTGGCAGAGGTCTAGTTGGTGACAGGAAGTTTATCAGTTTGTGAGGTAGGGTCAGATCAACCACAACTGTGCGAATGGTTCCGATGTTACTCAATGTTACCAATGTTTTCGCTGACTTGCGGATGCATGTCATGGGAAGTGGGCGACTTTATACAGTGGTGAGCATCTTGGTATAGATGTGCGGTTGCTGTGCGATTGCATTTCATTAGCATATTTTTGCAGCTAATGGGTATGTGTGAACACAGCAGTGTGATCTGTGCTGAATCAGGCCCTAAGTTCACTATTAAGAGTTTTAACAAAAGTGTAATTCATAGATACAAGGGTAAGGGGTTGGCCTTCTTAAATATCGATTCATACACTTTAAACCAATGAACAATTTTACATTTATTTATCACTTTTAGATTTACAAAATCTAAGTCATACAATTATCCCAGATGTACCATTCTTTGAGAAGGGGTCAGGGAAGACTTTTTCCAATTGATCAGCCAGCTATGCATTTGTAGAAAGGCAATGGTTACCTGAAGATGTGGTGAATGACCTCTGAAGAGCTTCCTAATAGCAAGAGATCGTCCAAGTATGGGAGCAGTCTGATCACCTGACGACAAAGGTGGACCACCATAACTGCCATGATCTTGGCTGTAGAAAGCCCAAAGGGCCATGCTTAAAATTGGAAATGTTACTGAAGGACAGCAAACTGGAGATACCGCTGATGAGAGGGCGCTATGGGTACATGTAGGTGAGCGTCCAGAATATCCAGAGACACCATAAAGTTCCTAGGCTCAATAGTCAGGACAATAGAGCATAGGGTTTCCATACAGAACCTGGGCGCCCTGATAACCTTGTTCAGAGACCTGAGGAGGAGGATAGGCTGATGAGACCTATTGGGCTTCTGAACCAAGAAAAGGGTAGAGTGATAACCCGTTCCTCATTGTGATGATGGGATCGGAATTATTACCCCCAAGTACAGCAAGGACTGAATGGCCTTCTGGAGGAGCAGGGGTTTGCCTGAGTCTGATGGAGGGCCTGTGCAAAAGAACTGCTTGGGGGGGTTGCCTCAGGAATGAGAGGGCGTACCCATGAGAGACCACTTCTTGTGTCTGTAGTGGTCTGACACCAGAACCAAGGTATCAATTCCTACCTGTCTATACCTTCTAAAATTGTCGCTATTTAGCGTTATGAGTCGCACAAGAAATAAATGCTTTCAGACTATGAGTGTGGTTCCAAAGCACAAAAAGTTATTATTCAATATAAAAACAGATGGTTACATGCTGTGATCTAAATACAGTTAGCGCAAATAAATGATACAGACCCAAAGTACAGTCGTTACATAAGCACGCGCACTGGACCCAGATACCGGCATCAAAGTAGAAACCTCCATCAACCTCAAAGTAAGCAGACTGGCATCCAGGTTTAGAGAACCCACATATATACTCTAGCAGAGATAGGCAATACAATAGAACAGTTTGGTATGATTCCATTGGTTCTTTTTCCTGGTTCTTCTGTTACTCTACAGTTCATAGGTCAATTCGTATGGACACAATCCAGCCTCCAACAGCTCTTTGTGTCCTGTTTCCCGCTGCATAAAAAATCTATGCTGGCTACATTACAGAGTTTGCAGATCTTCTCACTGATGATACCGGAAATTTGCAAAGACACAGTGGATCAGTACAACACCAAACACGGTCTGCTTACCACGGTCTGCTTATCTAATACTTAGATATCAAATTACATTTATCTCACAACATTAACAATACTGAATAAACCTTGACTATTACACTTTAATGCTAGGGAACCTTTTTATGTAAGTGTGCAGTGTGTAACCGATCCTGTCTCAGCCAATTATCCGGCTTCGACAAAGGGGAGACCCACACCGTCAGGTAGGAGGCTTTTCTTCAGATTTGGTAGCTGGACGTCTAGTAGCCCAGGCCTGTTTGGTCCTAGGCTTGGAGGCCTTTGTGGATACTGAATACAGTGGAAAGGATTGACCTTTAGCCTTTCCCTGGGGACAAAAGGACTGAAAGAATGACATCCGAGGCCTCGCAGTAGATGCAGAGGGCAAGAAAGCCATCTTAGAAGCTGCCAAGGTAGTCACAATCTTGTCCAAGTCTGGGCCAAACAGGATCTCCCCAGAGTAAGGCAGAGACTCTAAAGCCTTTTTAGAGTCCGAGTCTGCCTTCCATGACTGAAGCCAAATGATACGGCGGGCTGCCACCAAAGTAGCAGATGCCTTGGAAGCTAGGAGACCAGTATCCAAAGCCGCTTCTCCTAAATAGGAGGCTGCATTCCTAATGTGCGAGATGTAGGACAGCTGTTCCCAAGAAGAGGGAAATGTGGGCCTGATTCAGCTTTGGAAATAGAGTGAGATTTAGCACTTAACTGATCATCTTGGCGAAACCATGCTGCACTGCAAGTGGGGCAGATTTAAAATGTGCAGAGAGATTTAGACTTAGGAGTGAGGTGTCCAAACTGATATCTAAAGTGCAGTGTAAAAAGCTGTGCAGTATTTGTGGGCTACATACAAAAGCAGCCAGTATTTACACTACATGCAAATAACTGTATGTATTTACACCCCTTGCATTGCAACATGGTTTGTACAGGTACACAGTTAAGTGCTAATTCTCACACTATTCCCAAAGCTGAATCAGGCATAGTGTCTTCTAGGGCCTCAGCCCAGCTTTCAATGGCTTTTGCCACCCAGGCCGTAGCCATGGCAGGACGAGTAATAGCTCCTGTAAGAAAGTATATAGACTTCAGGCAAGCTTCAATCCTTCTATCCGTGGTCTCCTTCAAGAGATTGCTGTATGGATAGGTAAGGTAGAGTTCTTAACCAGGCATGTCACATGGGACTCTACGGCTGGGGGTACTTCCCATTTAGCGCAGTCAATAGCTGGAATAGGATAAAAAGAAATCAAGCGTTTAGGCAGCTGAAACTTTTTATTTGTCGTATTTCATGCTTCACTCATTAGATCAGAAAGCTAATCAGAGAGAGGAAACTGGCAAAACTACATTCTTTCATTTAAAGAGTGTCTCTTTTGCCTTAGGAGTGGGTTCTGTATCTTTTATTTGAAGAATTGATTTTACAGCTCTCACTATGGCAGGTATATTCAATTTAGATGGAGGCTCCTCCTCCCCCGAGGGGAAGTCAGAGTGAGAGAGGTCTGATTCTTCTGCCTCCCCAGATGATAACTCAGAATTTGATTGCTGGGTGGACTGAGACCGGCGGTAAGACTGCGCATAGACGCAAGCAAGAACCAGCCTTACCTGTCCCCTTGAGTCCCAGCTGCAGTCTGGGGTCCGAGGAGCCATGCTAGCTAGGTCCCCATGGAGCCCCGCCAAAAGTACCTAGCCTATGGCTGGAGTCGTGGCACCGCAGAGGGGTGATGGAGCAGCAGTGCAGACGTCCACAGGACTGTCTAGCACTGCTTGCTCTGTTATTGTAAATTAAAATAAAAAAGTAAATCATGAAACAAATCTTGGGTTGATTAAAAGCAGCCCCACTGTATAACTGTGATCTAGCTACTGCCGGACACCAACGAAAACTGAGTTGCCTTCAGGCCTTGGGCGGGGTATAGAGGAAAGGACCGGAGCATCCTGGGACAGAAAAAGCTTTGCTGTTGGTGTCCGGTCCTCCAAGTACCACCTACATCCCATTGTCTCCCTGTGGACCCTATGGACCCTGAAGAAGAAAGATGTAATGTTGGTAAATGCAATCGGAATATAACTACTATTGCCCTATTTGTGCAGTCATCTTCTAATTCTGGGTACACACCTGAGCAATGGATTGGCTGGCTGCACGATGGGCCGACCTATCCAATGATTTGGTAAGTGTTCTGCATAAACAAATTGTGCATACATACTCACCAATTCACTGCCGAGATGCCTGGCCACAGGAATCGGTAGTGACATCTAGGTTGGCAGTTCCTGCAGCCGGCAAATAGGTCGGCTAGTGGGTCATCCATATACACAGGCAGATGTACAGATATATCTGCAAGATATATTGACATCTGCCATGCTGCACAGCCAACACGATGGGCCAAATGTAATAGGTAGTCTGTTTTGGTAAATTGCGAGTTTGGTGCTAAACTCGCAATTTTTCACAACTCTCCAATGTAATAGGGTGTCTGTTCATTAAAACTCGCATTTTTCAGAGTTACTAAAACTCTCCATTCTCAAACTCGCATCCAGATGTTTTCACATTGAAAACAATCAACTCGCCCAATGTAATAGGGTGTCTGTTTCAGACTCGCAAAAAAAAGATTTCCAAAAGTCCCCAAATAATAGACCTGCTTCAGGCTAGCGAGTACATCCTGAGCAGGTCAGATTAACACAGAAACATGCACATATCCATGAGATATGTACATGTTTCTGTGTGTACTTATGTTAAAAGTTTTTGAAGAAAAAAAAAATGACGTGCACCCCCTCCCCAAAAGCATAACCAGCCTCGGGCTTTATAAAGCCTGTTCTGGTTCTAAAAATACAGGGGCCAAAATGCGTAGGGGGCCCCTGTATATTAAGAACCAGCACAGGGCTTTGTTGAGCTGGTCCTGGTTCTGGAAAATCAGGGGACAAAATGAGTAGGGGTCCCCTGAAAATTCCAGAACCAGCACCAAACTCTTTCTAGCGGGGGGATAATGCCACAGCCAGGGAAAACCTTTCACCGGTTTCCCCGGCCAAAGCATTATCCCTGACTGCTAGTCAGTCCAGGCCGGGGATCCCTGGGGAGTTGAGGACCCCCCCAATAAAGGGGTCCCCCTCTCCAGGGCACCCCAGACCTAGACTGATAGCCCGGGGCTATCCCCGGCACCCTAGGGCGGTGGGTGCCGGGTTGATAGTGTTAGTGTAAAGTGTAAAATTAAAGTTTCCATATTGTCTTTAGTTGTAGAACCACAAATACCAGCAAGCCTCCCCTGCATGCTGGTATTTGGAGAACCAGAAATACCAGCATGCGGGGCATTACGGGCCCGCTGGCACTTGTAGTTCCACAACTAAAGAAATACGTAAATAAACAAACATACACCGTGAATGTAAAATTTTATTAAAACATACATTCACACTCACACATACTCACCTAGTATCCGAAGTAATCCATAGGGGTGTACCTGAAAAAAAAATCCATACTCACCTCTCCTATGCGTCGATCACGTCCACTTGTCCAAGTAGGCAATCCAGGGGTTAAAATAAAAAAACGCCAAAAAACCCGATCCATACGGACTGAGCAAAGGTATGTGTGTACACATACCTTTGCTCTGCGTAAATGACGGCGGCACACGTGTGTCCCGTCAGTGAAGTGGCCGCCAGCCAATCAGGGAGCATCTCCATCGGAGCAGCTCACTGTTTGGCTGAATGCGGCCAGCCTGTGTGTCCCATAGACGTCTATGGTGAGAAATCCCCATAGACGTCTATGTTCGGAACCGCTACATCGTAGCCGCAAGATTAATTGAGGTTAATCTTGTGATTACATCACTGATACAATGTCGCGACATGTGTGTGCAGCAAATAAAACAAAGGGGATTTTGTCATGATTTCATCAAAGCATTTAAGCCTGCAGCCCAGCATCATATAGATGTGTCCCTCTGTATCTAGGAGGTGAGTACATTTAACTGCAATGTAATGATGTGCTAGGCATATATGCTAGTGTTAGGGACCTGCAGATAAATGGGGTCCCTTGATGCTGGGCTTAAATGCTTTGATCAAATCATGACAAAATCCCCTTTGTTTTATTTGCTGCACACACATATTATGGGCAGCTCGTCTGCCAATGTAATACAGTCTCTCAAAAGTCTCAGGGTCTCATTCAGACCCGCTCGCGAGCGCAGGACGCTCGCAAGCAGGTCGATGGTACCCAAATGCGCATGCGCACGATGGAGGGAGCTCCGTCGTGCGCATGCACGAGACCCTGCGAGTGATGGGGTAGCCGTTGCTTGGGGTCTCGCACCAAAGGGGGCGTGCTGTCGATGGTGAGTGACAGCACGCCCCATTTGGTTGGCGTGTCGGGGGCGTGGCTGCCAGACGGAGGCGTTCCCATGGGAACGCCTACCGTCTGGGTCTGGCCCCACTGACATCACTAGTGATGTCAGTGGAAGTGATTTTGGCTCTGATAGAGCCAAAATCACTCCAGGGCTTGCGGCAGCGAGACCCTACCGCAGGGTCTAATCGCAAGCCCGATGGTCACGATGGTCTTGACCATCGCGACCATCACCATGGACGCTCGCATAAACTGTGGGTGGTAACCCACAGCTATGTGAGCGTCCAAGAGGCCGCTCCAACTTTAGGTAGGAGGGCCCTGATTCAGAGCGAGCGCTCTGGTCAGAGCGTCCGGCTCTGAATCAGGCCCTCAGTCCTGTCTCTCACAGGTATAAACACAGCCTCCTGGCATTCACACAAAGTCTCTCTTGTGGTCCTCCCTTCCTGACTTGCAGGTCTGGACACTGGCCTCCGGCCTGGCTTGGCTGCCACAACTACACTCAAACACAGTCACAGATTGGTGGTCCTCCCTGCCTGACTGTAGGTTTGGACACTGGCCTCCTAGCCCCCTCTGGTTTCCAGGCACATTGGGCTCTGTAGCTGTTATAGTCCCACTTGGACTGACTCCACCAGCAGCCGACTGGTCTGCCTAGTTAGCCCTACCTGAGCTCTGTACACAAAACAGTCCTTAGGTATGCTCACATTTCTTTTTTCTATCTTGTGTGGGTGGATCCCTCCAGCCCCACACAGAATTCATGGCTCACTATTGCCACCTAGCTTGGTTTTACCACAATATATACATATTTATATACATATATATTTATTGTGACTGTACCCTAGGTTTTGCATTAGCGGTATGGTATTGCTGGCAGTTGGGACCCAGCAAAACGTTTCTGGCTTCAGAAGATTGCCAGCAACAGAGTGGAGGATGCAGCCGTAGAGGGGGACGAAGCTGAACCTCGCCAGAGGGGTAAGTAATGTTACATACCGGTGTGGCATTTTCAATAGTATCATTGTGTGACTGAACAAAATATGCTGCCGGGAGTAAGCATTGTTGATGAAGTTCTGTGCTCCTACCAAACGCATTTACTTTCTCCTGACGCTACAGTAGTTTGCTTCACTACCACGCACCATCATCTCTCTCTCTGCCCACCTACTGTATTCACTATCACACTCGCAGTTTTGTTTGTCACCTCACACCAAGCACTACAATTTCCTATCTTCCCCAGCCCCCCCCCACCTTTTCTCCTCCCTGCATATGACTTACCTGTCATGAATCGGTTATCAGGTCTGGCGGTGTCATCTCATGGCCATCAGGGTCCCCCTGGCTGCAACTGGCATTCCTGAGGGCTGGAATTACCCATCTGCATTTGGGACTGGCATTCTGCTACGGTTGTAGAACAGCCGCCATGGGTTGCTTCCTGCTTCTGTTCCAGATACTGCATTGCCTAGTGCATTCTGCATCTGGCTCCATCTCCAGTTACATGCATTACCAAGTACATTCTGCATCTGATTCAGTATTGGGTCTCCAAGCATTCAGCTAACATTCCAGTTATCTACCATCAGTACTCTTCCTGCATGTCTCACTATAGCATGCAGGTTCAACATCACCTGCCGTCTGCTTCCATTCATGTGCAGCACCCCGTATCTGCACCTCCTGCAGTCTATCATGAGTACTATAAGGACTCCATTCCTATTCCCCCTGCGGTCTGCTTCTACTGTACTGCAGTCCGGTGACCAGCATTTCCTATAAACTGAATCCATAGTGCTACCAGCTCTCCCTTCAGTTTACCAACAGACTATACCACTGCTGTGGGTATTCCAATATCTCTATCCGTTCAGTCTCAGTCATCCAAACACCAAACAATATCTATGGTCCACATAAGAGCTTAATAATGGCCCCAAGCTTAGTCTATTCTCTTTTTGTCAAAGCTAGTCCCAGGGGTCTTGATCCAAATCTAAAAAAAAACCCCATAATATGTCATTACACAGGTCTGGTGACAGGAGGTACAAGGAGGATACTTGTACTGGGCCCTGCGATCCCGAGGGGCACGAGCCCCTCAAGAGTCCAGTTCACGTGTCCCCCTTGCCTGTGCCACTGCTGTATTCAGCAAGGCACAGGCATAAAGAGCAGAGGTAGTCCTGTGGGTGGCACAAAAAAGAAATGGAAGTCGGTGGTTCTCTGGATATTGGAGCTATTCAAGATCTTGCCTCTCGTTTAAAAAAGCAGGAAGTAGCACAGCTACAACTTACACAGAATTTTCAGGCACTAGCTAAACAATTCTCTTCCATCAAACCCCTCCCACTTTCTAGTATTCTTAACTCCGGACATCTGGCTATCTTCCAGCAATTACTAGAGCAAGTACAGGATTCCCTCCTAAAAAATTTTCAATTTATTCCTCAGTTTCTAGGTGTTGCCTTTAATTCCTCTGATTCCTATTCCAAAAAGAATGAAGTCAGGCATCGGAGTTTCCCACATCCTAAACTTTCTGGGGCTGAGCGCCAACAGCGTAGAGAATTTTTTCTGTGTCTATATTGTAGGAGCTCCTACCATTTTATCAGAGACTGTTCCATTCGCCAGCCTAACTCTGATACCAAAGGCCTGTGCTTCAAAGATCTTGTTCCTAGTTCTCTTCGTTCCTCGTCGGCAACAGAACTTTCCTCAGTTTCAGGCAAGGGGTTAAAGAAGTTAAAGAATGTTATCACCTTGTTAAAGAAAGTTCAACTTTTTGACGGGGTTCCGTAACAAGTCTCTCCTCCTCCAGATCTAGGGGTCAAGGGGTAACACCCAAACCATCTGTATCCAGGCAAACGTCGGTGCCTTCCCCTTCCAAGAAGTGTTCTCAGCCGACCCCAGGAGGGGCATCGATATTACCAAATCCGGGAGACTTGTCCGAGTGTTCTATCCCAGTTGGGGAATGGACTGCTAAGGAGGCAGTCATGGACTTTGATCAGAAGCTTCTGGGTGGAACCAATATGTTGGTTCTCAAAACAACTCTAGTTCAAGAAGAACATTCAGATTTAGTCCCTACCGATTTGAACATCAAACTCCACGAGAGGATTTCTAGTACCACACCTCAGGTGGGGGTTTCTGTTTTGAGCCTCATACCCCAGGAGGGGGTTTCAAGTATTGCAGCCCAGGAGGGGGTCTCGAGTGTAACTACCCAAATGAGAACTTCAAGTCGCTCTCCCCAAGAGGGAGAATCATGTGCCATACCCCAGGAGGGGTTTTCGGGTGTCTTACCCCAGGATGGGGTTCCAAGTGCCATGCCTGAGGAGGAGGCTTCAATTTCAAGTCTCTCACCCCAAGAGGGGGTTACAAGTCTTATACCCCAGGAGGGGTTTTTGGGTGTTGTACCCCAGGAAGGGGTTCCAAGTGCAGTGCCCCAGAAGGGGTCTTCAATTTCAAGTGTCTCACCCCAAGAAGGGGTTACAAGTTTCATTCCCCAAGAGGGGTCCTCTGGTGTTATTCCCCAGGAGGGGGCTTCAATTTCAAGTTTTTCACCCCAAGAGGGGGTTGCAAGTCTAATACCCCAGGAGGGGTTTTCGGGTGTTCTACCCCAGGAAGGGGTTCCAATTGCTGTGCCCCAGGAGAGAGCTTCAATTTCAAGTCTCTCACCCCAAGAGGGGGTTACAAGTCTCATACCCCAGGAGGGGTTTTTGGGTGTTATACCCCAGGAAGGGGTTAAAAGCGCCATGTCCCAGGAGGGGGCTTCAATTTCAAGTCTCCCACCCCAAGAAGGGGTTACAAGTTTCATTCCCCAGGAGGGGTCCTCTGGTGTTATTCCCCAGGAATGGCCCTAAGGTGTTATACACCAAGGAGGAGTTACAAGTTTTGTGCCCCAGGAGGAGGTCTTCGTTTTGAGTTTCATGCCCCAGGAGGGGGCCTTCATTTCGAGTTTCACATCCCAGGAGGGGGTCTTCGTTTCGAGTTACATTCCCCAAGAGAGGGTTTCCAATTTGAGTTTCATGGCCCAGGAGGGGGCCTTCATTTTGAGTTTCACACCCCAGGGGGGGGCCTTCATTTCGAGTTACAGTCCCCAAGAGGGGGTTTCCAATTCAAGTTTCAGGCCCCAGAAGGGGCTCCTCATTTCGAGTTCTTCACCATAGAAGGAGATTACAAGTTTCTCGCCTCAGGGTGAGGTCTCCAATTCAAGGTTATATACCCCAGGAGGAGGTCTCTAATCTCCATTCCCAAGACAGAGGTTCAAGAGATGTACCCAACAGGGGTTTTCTGATGTTATAACCCAGGAGAGAATCTCTAATTCTTCGTCCCAAAAAGGGAATTCCAGTTTTATTCTCCTAGAGGAGCTTTCAAGTGTTGAACCCCAGGAGAGAGTTTGTGTTTCAAGTTTCACTCCCCAAGAAGGGGACTCAGCCTTAAGTTTTATGCCCCTGGAGGGACTTACAAGTTTCATGCCCTAGGAGAGGATTCCAAGTATTATTCCCCAAGGTGGGGGTTCAAGTGTCATCTCTCAGGAGGGTTTTCAAGTGTCTTACCCCAGGAAGGGGTTTTTAGTCCCATACTTCAGCAGGGAATTTAAGTTTCATACCCCAGGAGGGGGTCTCAAGTCTGTTACCTCAAGTTCCGTGCCCTCACCCCAAGAGAGAGTTTCCATTTCAAGTACCACACCCCAAGCAGGGGTCTATCAAGGTACATCCTACTGACGGGGATTTCAGATGTTGTACCACAGGAGGGGTTTTCGATTACTACGCCTTAGGAGCCAACTCCGGCAATCTATCCATCTCAGCTATGAATTCTTCTTTTCTTACTTCCGAAGGATCTTTATAAGACTCTATCTAACCAAAAACTGGGCCTAAAGTTTTTTAAGTCGAACAGACTTCCCGAAGAGTGGATAATCACATGAGAAATGTAACATTTGTGATCTCGGAGATCTCTGATTTTCTGGGGAGAAAAGGACTTAAGTCTTTAGTAGAGGCCATTGGGGGCAAAGTTGTGGAAAATATTAGCAGTGAAATCAACTACCTCATCATGAGCCGTGACGGTGATAAATCCAAATGGAAAATGGCAGAGAGTCTTGGTATCAAGGTCATAGATGAGAATAAGTTATTTGAATTAATGTATTCCTCGTCCAGCGATGAAGTGTGTACTGAACATATCATCACTGAGAATAATGAATTATGTGACACTGATGCAGGTAAAGAACATCAATTAATGCCAATCATGTCTTCTGTTTATCAATCTGTGGATTTTCAATGTAGTTCTATGTCTACTCCTGATAGTGACAGTTTGTTTGACTAAAATATCTGAGGTATCTACATTTTTGAAAGGAAAAGGCTCCAAATTAAAGACCAAGGAAATTTTATGTTCACAATCAGATCTTCCACCTTCCTCTATAGATAAAATCAGTTCTTCAGCTAAGGTTCTTAGCACTAAGCAAAATTTTCTGGGAACAGATAATTGCTTGAAGTGCTTGACCTTTGTAATCGCGGGAGTCTTGGAGTTCATTGAGAATAATGAAGCCAAGTCATTAATAGAAAATTTTGAAGGCAAAGTTATTGGGAAGATTTGCAGTAAGGTCAATTATCTTATTTTGGGCCGTTGCAGTGGAAAGTCCAGGCGAGCGAAAGCGAAGAGTTTTGGAATTACAGGCATTAATGAGGATGGCTTCTTTGAATTGATTGACATTTTGTTCAGCAAGCAATTATTTATTGAGCAAATTACCTCTGGAATTAATATTCCAGCACTTTCAGACTCTAAAATCGGATACGAGAGTTGGAAAAATGTCTGAAAATGTGGTTTTCAAGATTGTGGAGTCCAATTTGTTCTTTGTGCCTTCGATTTTTTTTCGGAGTCAAATTTTTTGGATGTTTCAAGTAGAAATCTTTCAAAATTTGGGAAGTTTACTCCTAATGAAGATCTCTTCAAGGTTTTTTGGAAGTTTTTGGGCTCTATAGGATTATCTGGAAGATATTCACTTTTTGTGGTGGATAGTTGATGTTCTGTCCTTCTGAGAAGCTCCAGCCAAGCCTTTATGGGTGTCCACCCTGGAAGGGGGAGTACTGTCAGGGTTCAGCCTAGGATTTTCTCTTACCTCCATGCTGGCTTCCCCTGACTTCTCATGCAGTCAGATGTCTGATGCAGTGATGGGAGAGGTGCTGAGCATTCTGCCTTAGGTGCTTGCGGACTTCCATGGTCGGCTGTGTTGGGGATCGGAGTTTCCGTCATGGGCGCCGCCATGACAGTTCCTCTCATGTGACAGTATCCCAACCAATGGTAGCATGAGCTCGGTCAGCTGTGCTCCAATCATCTGCTACTCCTGGGTATATATCCGGCTCCAGACCTCCAGGAAGTTTCTGATCAACCATTGTAACTCCTAGTGTGCTAGTAGAGTCTTTGTTCCAGGTTCCCTTGGTTTTCTCGTTTTCCAGTGTTTCGTTGAGCAACAGTGCGACTAACATTCCTGCCGGTGTGACTAGTGTCCTCCGGAGCAGCAGTGCGACTAACATCTTTGCCTGAGTGCTTCACTTCCAGCGACAGTGCCATTCCTTGGTGCAAAAGTGCGTCAGCACACCACTACCTGTGAATCCCTCGAGTGCCACCCTGTGGTGCAAAAATGCGTCCACACGCCATTACCTGTGAATTCCTCGAGTACCACTCCATGGTGCAAAAGTGTGCCACACGCCACTACCTGTGTATCCCTTGAGTGCCATACTGTGGTGCAAAAGTGCATCCTCACGTCACTGCCTGTGTATTCCTCGAGTACCATCCCGTGGTGCAAAAGTGCGTTAGCATGCTACTCTCAGTGCATTTCTCAAGTGCCACTTCCAGTGTACCTCTCAAGTGTCAATTCCAAAGTACCTCTCAAGTGCAATCCAGTTGTGCAAAAGTGTGTCAGTACACTATTCCTGGAGTACTCCTTAAGTACCATCTTCTGGTGAAACTCTTCCCCTGGGCCATTGATATCTTGAGTCTCTATTCCCATGGATCTTGGATACCTGGTCAAAGGACCATGACCTGACTGCAGGGTGCAGCTAAACCCATATCTGCTTGTAGGGGTCACTAGTGAACACCTCCCTGCAGGTTAGACTCCGCACCATTGACCAGGTCTCGCCAACATCCAAGATCTGTGGATGAGGAGTTCTGACATCCAGGCCTTTCACCCTGAATTCTTCCAAACCCCAAGATCATAACCCCTCAGTAGAGGATGCCACAGTGGCAAACCTGACAGGTGGAACTGAATACAAGGGGCTGGGAGATACAGGAGTGTGCTGGAGAGACACGGATGATAGGGCTGAGAGATACTGGGAGGGTAATAGTGTTGAAAGACACAGGGGGGATAAGGTTAAGAGACATAATAAGAATGAGGTTGAGAGACATGGGGATGAGGCTGACTGAGAGACACAGGAGGATGAGACTGAGAGACAGGGTGGGGTATGAGGCTGAGAAACAGGGTGGGGAATGAGGCTGAGAGACAAAGGGGAGATAAAGCTGAGAGACACTGGGGAGATGAGTGGATGGCTGGAGATGGAGAGACACAGGGGGATGAGGCTGGGGAGAGAGGGGTGGGTTTGGAGAGACATGGCATGGATAGTGCTGGAGAGATACAGGTGAGGATGAGTCTGGTGATGAATAGGCTGGAGAGACACGGTGGATAAAGCTGAGAGAAACAGGTGGTGATGAGGCTGAAGAGATGGGGGATGAGCCAATGGTGATAGGCATGTACCTACTGGGAAGGTTGGGGGCCTTAAAAACATGAGTGGGCCAGGCCCCAAGATGTCAGGGCTCTGCCAGGGATCAGCGCGGCCTTACCTCCTCGCCAGCTTCCTTTGATCTCCCGGGCGGTCGGGCATCTGGTGCGGCGGCTGAGAGGACGCTGAGCATTCTCCCCATGCGTAGGGCGCCGGCATGGGCGCCGCCATGTCAGTCGGCCCATGTGACTGTACTTCTGGCCTGGTATAGGTGAGATGTCACCTGATCGCTGTGCACCTATCAAAGGGTTCTGTGGGGTATATAGCCTGCTTCCACCTTTCTGCAAACTGCCTGAACAACGGTTGTCTACTAGTCCCTAGTTGAGTTCCGGTCCAGGTTCCTGGCGTTCTATTTCCTCTACAGTGTGTTCCATCTCTGCCTGTGTGCCAAGACGTTACTGTGATCCCTGTGCAACAGTGAGTTACCATCTGCCTGTGTGCTAAACGTGTCTCTAGTGAACCTTGTGCAACAGTGAATTACCATCTGCCTGTGTGCTAAAACGTGTCTCTAGTGAACCTTGTGTAACAGTGAATTACCATCTTCCTGTGTGCTAAACAAGTCTCTAGTGAACCAGGTGCAACAGTTAATTACCAGCTGCCTGTGTGCTAAACGAGCCTCTAGTGAACTTCATACAACAGTGAATTACCATATCTGCCTGTGTGTTAAACGTGTCACTAGTGAACTTTGTGCTACAGTATTGCCAGACTTCTTTACGTTGTTTGTGGATCACTCCACAGTGCCTTAAACCTTAGGCATCTCTTATTAGGGCCACGGTTATTTGTGTCTCCAATTCCCACTGAGCTCGGGTACCTGGTCAAAGGACCGTGACCTGCTCACAGGGTGCAGCTAAGCCCAAATCCCGATTGGAGGGGTCACTGGCGAACACCATCCTGTGGGTTAGACTCCGCACCATTGCCCAGGTCTCATCAACACTCGAGAGCTGTGGATGAGGAGAACATATATCCAGGCCCCTCGCTTTCGTTTCCTCCCGCAACCCGGACCCAGAGTTTCCACTCCCCCAGCGCCAAGCGTGACAGTTTGTTCAGGCCGCACAATGGAAGCCGCTGGGTCCCAAGGTACAGGGTCCCTTCAGGACCTGGCCTCTCGGATGGATAACCAGGAGGCAGCCCAACAGCAAGTGGCCCAGTACCTGCAGGAGCTCTCTAGACAGCTGGTCTTGATCCAAACTACATTGGCACCTATTCTCCTGTTTCCACCAGCTGCAGCCGCTGCACCCCCTCCACCTGTTTTGCCTCAAGGGGCTTCGGGATCTAAATCTCGTCTCCAGTTGGCAACCCCGGAAAGATTTGATGGTAATCCCAGGCGGTGCCGAGGGTTTATTAACCAATACGAGATCCAATTTGAATGTCTCCCCCAGAATTTCCCCACCTCTCGAGCAAAGGTGGCATATGTTATTTCCCTGTTGACCGGGGCTGCTCTGGACTGGGTCTCTCCCCTGTGGGAACGAGCTGACCCCATTGTGTCAAATTATGAAGGATTTGTTTCAGCATTTAAAAGGATTTTTGATGAACCAGGCCGCTCCGCTTCAGCCTCATCCGATTTGCTTCGTGTGCGCCAGGGGACCCGATCTGTTGGTCAGTATGTAGTTCAGTTTCAAACCCTGGCATCTGAGCTAAAGTGGAACGAGGAAGCTCTCAAGGCATCCTTCCTCCATGGACTATCAGAAAGGATGAAGGACGAGTTGGCCTCCAGAGATTTACCGGAGTCCTTTGCTGATGTCATCTCCCTCTGCATCAAGATCGACCTTCGCCATCGGGAACGCTGGGCTAGTAGAGGCAGGGGGGAACGCTTTCAGGTCCGTACTCCTCCTGTGAACCAGTCTTCTCTCTCTCCTAGTAGTGAAGAAGAACCCATGCAGGTCAATAAGTCCAAGCTTACAGCTGTAGAACGCAACAGGCGTTTCCAAAATAAATTATGTATTTATTGTGCTGCTCCCGACCACATTTTGAAGAATTGTCCTCTGCTTGCGGGAAATGCGAGACCCTGACTGAAGTAGGGAGCATTCAGTTAGGGGTTATGTCCAAGTCATCCCAAATAACAGATAGTCTTCTACCAGTGTCGCTTTCCCATGGGTCCAGGACAAAGAGGGTTAAAGCTCTAATTGATTCCGGAGCGGCAGGCAATTTCATTTCTCGTTCGGACTCTAGGTATTCCTGTCGTTCCATTACCCAATAAACTAGTACTCTCTGGCTTAGATGGTAAAACAGTGCTAGGAGAATCTCTTTCTTCTCTCTCCCATCCAGTATCCATCAAGATTGGATGTCTTCATCAGGAATAGCTGGAATTATTTGTGTTACCTAAATCTCCCTATGAGCTGGTATTGGGGCTACCCTGGTTAAAAAAGCACAACCCTGTGTTCAATTGGAATAAGATGCAAATTTTGTCCTGGGGATCAAGTTGTTTACAGAAGTGTTTGACCAAGGTGGTTCCTTTGCGTAAGTTAACCACAGTTACCTGTCCATCCGAGATGTTCTCTCCACCCTCTATCTCTGTGGGTCCCTCTCAGTCCAATTTACCAGAACCCTACCAGGATTTCGCTGATGTATTCTGCGAACAAGCGGCAGATAAACTCCCTCCGCATCGACCATGGGATTGTGCTATTGACCTGCTTCCGGGGAAGACCCCCTCCTCGTGGCCGTGTTTATCCATTATCTGTTCCTGAGACTACCGCTATGGCAGAGTACATTAAGGACAACCTTGCTAAAGGATTTATCCGGCCGTCATCCTCTCCTGCTGGAGCAGGGTTCTTCTTCGTAGGAAAAAAGGACGGAGGGCTCCGCCCTTGTATAGATTATCGGGGCCTAAACCAAATTACAATAAAGAATCGGTATCCACTACCCTTGATTTCCGAACTTTTCGGCAAGGTCCGAGGAGCTCAGTTTTTCACCAAACTAGACTTACGCGGGGCCTACAATTTAATTCGAATAAAGGCAGGGGATGAGTGGAAAACCGCTTTTAATACTAGGGTGGACACTTCGAGTACCTGGTAATGCCTTTTGGACTCTGTAACGCGCCAGCTGTTTTTCAAGGCTACGTCAACGAGATTTTTCGGGACATTCTCTATAAATTTGTGGTAGTTTATCTCGATGATATTTAAATTTTTTCTACAAACTTACAAGACCATCATCGGCATGTACTAGAAGTGTTGTCTCGTCTCCGAAATCATCGTCTCTTTGGAAAGTTGTCAAAATGCCTCTTTAATCAGACCTCGGTAGCCTTCCTGGGGCATATAATCTCTGGAAAAATTCTTCAAATGGACCCTGATAAACTGAAAGCTATTGCCGATTGGCCTCAGCCTACTTCGTTGAAAGCTACTCAACGTTTCTTGGGTTTTGCAAATTATTATAGGAGGTTCATTCCACATTTCTCCACATTGGTCTCTCCTATCACTTCTCTCACAAGGAAGGGAGCCAGCCCATCCTCTTGGCCTGATCCAGCAATACAAGCTTTTAAAAAATTAAAAATTGCATTTTCCACAGCCCCAATTCTCCACCAGCCTCAGCTGGATCAACCATTTACGGTAGAAGTGGACGCATCCTCTGTTGGAATTGGGGCCGTATTGTCTCAGATCGCTGAAGATGGGAAGATCCACCCCTGCGGATTCTTCTCCCGGAAATTCTCTCCCGCAGAGAAAAATTATATTATTGGAGATCAGGAACTATTAGCTATACGCTTGGCACTAGAGGAATGGCGTTATCTTCTGGAAGGAGCTAGATTTCCAGTTACGGTCATTACAGACCATAAGAACCTAACTTATCTACAAACTGCTCATAGATTGAATGCCAGGCAGGCCCGATGGTCTCTTTTTTTTTCCAGGTTCAATCTAAGGCTTCAATTTCGACCAGGCATTTTAAACAAAAAAGCGGATGCTCTCTCCCGTTCTTTTATGACTATGGTAGAGGAAGAGGACCATCCGCAGATACGTCCAATTCTTGATCCAATTGTTTTCGCTCCTACACAGATATCCTCTCCGTCTCCGGGAAAATTTTTTGTTATCCCCAGTTTACGTAAAAAACTGTTGACATGGGCTCACGCTTCGTTATTTGCTGGTCATACAGGAATCACTAAAACTTACCAATTCCTACTACGTTCCTACTGGTTCCCCACCATGAAGGGAGATGTCAGAGAATTTGTCCTGTCCTGTATTAAATGTGCGCAGCATAAGACACCTCGCAGGAGGGTGATGGGTCCATTACGTCCATTACCGGTTCCAGTTGCCCCATGGACTCATATCTCTATGGACTTCATTTCCGAGCTACCTCGATGCAAGGGACACAATACGGTATGGGTGGTCGTGGATCGCTTCTCAAAAATGGCACATTTTGTTCCTCTGGTTGGTCTTCCATCGGCTCCTCAATTGGCTAAAATATTCATCCGGGATATCTTCAGATTACACGGTCTCCCTAAGGAGATAATCTCTGATCGTGGGGTCCAATTCGTGGCCAAATTTTGGAGAGCCCTGTGCAATACATGTGGAGTTAAATTAAAATTTTCTTCAGCATACCACCCTCAGACGAATGGTCAAACCGAAAGGGTTAATCAAGAACTTGAGACCTTCATCAGGCTTTTTGTATCATCTTCTCAGGATGATTGGGTGGACCTTTTACCATGGGCAGAATTTTCTCACAATTTTAAGTATCATTCGTCATCCAAGTCCACACCCTTCTTCACTGTCTTCGGTAGACATCCCCGAGTCCCTGACTTCGAACATCTTCCAGCGGTAGAAGTTCCGGCAGCAGTCAAGGAGATTGAGTCATTTTCAACCCTGTGGAATAAGATTCACCATTCCTTGGTACAATCCTCAAAGAATTACAAGAGATTTGCCGATAGGAAACGTTTAGCTGTTCCCTTTTTAAAAGTTGGGGATAGGGTTTGGTTATCTCCCAAGAACATTCGTTTGAAGGTACTCACGATGAAACTTGCTCCACGCTTTATTGGCCCCTATCGCATCATTAAGATAATCAATCCAGTAGTGTATAAATTGGAACTTCCTCCTCAAATGAAAATCTGCAATACATTCCATATTTCTCTTTTACGTCCTCTGGTGCTCAATCGATTTCAAATTGTTCCTCCCAAATTGCCTCAAGTACAGACTTTACAGGGTACTGAGTTTGAAGTGGAGAAGATCTTGGATTCACGCCTTAAGTTTAATACTCTTCAATACCTCATCGATTGGAGGGGCTATGGTCCCGAAGAAAGGGCTTGGGTCAAGGCTTCCAATGTGCATGCTCCACGGTTGGTCCGAGACTTCCATAGGAAATTTCCAAATAAGCCTATGGGGTGTTCGGTGTCCACCCTGAAAGGGGGGGTACTGTCAGGACTCTGCCGGGGATCAGCGTGGCCTTACCTCCTCGCCGGCTTCCTTTGATCTCCCGGGTGGTCGGGCAGCTGGCGCGGCGGCTGAGAGGACGCTGAGCATTCTCCCCATGCGTAGGGGACTGCGGGCGGTCCGGTGTCATGACTCGGGGTTCCCGGCATGGGCGCCGCCATGACAGTCGGCCCATGTGACTGTACTTCTGGCCTGGGATAGGTGAGCGTCAGCTGATCGCTGTGCACCTATCAAAGGGTTCTGTGGGGTATATAGCCTGCTTCCACCTTTCTGCAAACTGCCTGAACAACGGTTGTCTCCTAGTCCCTAGTTGAGTTCCGGTCCAGGTTCCTGGCGTTCTATTTCCTCTACAGTGTGTTCCATCTCTGCCTGTGTGCCAAGACGTTATTGTGATCCCTGTGCATCAGTGAGTTACCATCTGCCTGTGTGCTAAACGTGTCTCTAGTGAACTTTGTGCAACAGTGAATTACCATCTGCCTGTGTGCTAAAACGTGTCTCTAGTGAACCTTGTGCAACAGTGAATTACCATCTGCCTGTGTGCTAAACGTGTCTCTAGTGAACTTCATGCAACAGTGTATTACCATCTGCCTGTGTGCTAAACAAGTCTCTAGTGAACCAGGTGCAACAGTTAATTACCAGCTGCCTGTGTGCTAAACAAGCCTCTAGTGAACTTCATACAACAGTGAATTACCATATCTGCCTGTGTGTTAAACGTGTCACTAGTGAACTTTGTGCTACAGTATTGCCAGACTTCTTTACGTTGTTTGTGGATCACTCCACAGTGCCTTAAACCTTAGGCATCTCTTATTAGGGCCACGGTTATTTGTGTCTCCAATTCCCACTGAGCTCGGGTACCTGGTCAAAGGACCGCGACCTGCTCACAGGGTGCAGCTAAGCCCAAATCCCGATTGGAGGGGTCACTGGCGAACACCATCCTGTGGGTTAGACTCCGCACCATTGCCCAGGTCTCGTCAACACTCGAGAGCTGTGGATGAGGAGAACATATATCCAGGCCCCTCACCTTCGTTTCCTCCCGCAACCCGGACTCAGAGTTTCCACTCCCCCAGCGCCAAGCATGACACAAGAATTCTGTTACCTCCCATTCTTTTCTTTCTTTACATCACCAATCTCATCCACATCTCCCTTCCACGCTCTTTTGTGCTCTCTGCAATGATATGTCTACTTGCAATAAAGTGGACTCCATTCATAACCTCTTTATCCTCAACTCCAACAGTTTTGTCTTGACCAGTGTGGTAGATTGACTCTTGGCCCCACCCCCTGGCAGCACCAGTTCTTAGGCGAGACTATGCAGGGAGGCCTCTGGCTCCTTTTAGTGTTGCTGCATCATTATGTCAAGACCATGCTGCTTAAGGGAGCTGAAAACTGTTCTGATTACAGTGCACTGGCAGATCCAGTGGGGGGCGATAAGGGCGATTGCCCCCCATACACATAGCCCAGATTCCTAAAACCCCCGCCCACTTAATGACATGACTAGTGTCAGACGGCCGGGCTTAGCTGCTGGTGCTGCTGCCTGTCAACAGTGCAGCCACGGCACAGCACCAGCGCATGGGTCTGTCACTGACACAGTCACAAGTTGTGTCCGGGATGGCAGGACCGTGGGTATTGCGGACGGGGTGGGAGGGTGCACCGCCTGAGGTAATAACCTCTTCCACGGCTGGCAACCCCTATCCTCCTTGCATGGGCTGACAGTGTGGTCAAGTCTTCTCCTGCCTGTCACGCAATGCCGGCAGAACCCGCTCAGCAGATCTCCTGCCTGTAGCTGCTGCTGAATCCGCTGTTGCTGCACCTGTCAAATTATATGACAGACAGCAGCAGCCTGAGAAGGCTGAGCCTGCGCTGTCAAATTGTATGGCAGCCAGGCAGTGAGCTGTGTCTGCCTCTGCCCCTGAGCTGAGATGACTGGAGTGAGGCTCCGCCTTCTATACTCACAGCCCAGCCACTCACTGACTGTGGCTGCCTGACACTGATGCCTGTGCTGAGCACAGCACCAGTCCTTCCCCTCCCACTAATCCGGGTCACATGCATCGCACCACCAGGGAAAGGCAGCCATGGATACACTCCCTGATGACAGCAGCAGCAACTGGAGCTGAAGGGCTGCTCAGGCGGCTGCAGCAAGTGTGTGCAGGGCCAGGCAGAAATGGAACAGCAGCAGGTTAGTGCTTGCGAACGCAACAGTGTTTGCCCATTCTCCAAGTGTTCCCCATCATTACTGATCCCCATTCCCAGTGACTCCAATACTGCAAGCCCAGTATCTCCCCCCTTCCCTCCCTAACCAGCCCACTGCCCCCTACATAGAACCCCCAGCCAGTCACAGTGATCCCCCTCATTCAGTCTAGTGTTCCCACCTCCCACCCCTATATCACTGCCCCTCCCCATCCTACTCAGTCTCCCTATCCACAAAGTGACCCCCATCCAGCCCATTGTTCCCCATTATCTGACTGATCCCTCATCGCAGTGACTCCCACCCTGCTAGCCTTGTGTCTCCTCCCTTCGCCCCCCAATCAACCCACTGCCCCATCTAACTGCCCCTCAGCAAGAACACCCAGACAGTCTTGTCAGTGTCCCCCCTCATTCAGCCCAGTGTACTCCCTTTTCCAGCCTAGTGTTCCCCTGGTGTCACCTTTTTGCTATAACCCACTGCCTCTCCCCAGTATCACCCACTGCCTCTCCCCAGTGTCACCCACTGCCTCTCCCCAGTGTCAACCACTGCCTCTCCACAGTGTCATCCACTGCCTCTCCCCAGTGTCACCCACTGTCTCTCCCCAGTGTCAACCACTGCCACTCCTCAGCATCACCCACTGCCTATCACCCACTGCCTTTCCCCAGTGTCACCCACTTCGTGTCACCTACTGCCTCTGCCCAGTGTCACCCACTGCCTCTCCTATTTGAAGGAGAGCGCACATTTATAGCTTGCAGGGGGTGCCAAACACACTAGCACCGGCCCTGCTGTCATGTTTTCAGAAGAGTTCTGTGAGTATGTACTTGTGAAGTATATCAGTGGGGGTGGGGGGGTTAATTATTATTATTTGGGGTGTCTGGTCCTGCCTGTCACTTTTTCAGAAGAGTGATGTCAGTCTGTCCTTGTGAGGTATATCAATGGGGTTGGGGGGAGGGTCTGGTGCACATGATGGGCAGGGGGGGCCTTTGTAATGAATAGAGAGGGGAGGAGTCGGTATTAATTCTTAAATCGCCCCCCCTAAAAGTAAAGTCTACATCCACCACTGTTACAGTGCAGAAAAATGTGTTGTTATATAATAATAATAATAATAGTGAAGAATAAAGAGGGTATATAAAGTACTATAGAGGTTGTAGAGAACAACAGTTGGGTGTATGGGTGTTGAGGGGGGGGGGCAGATTGGGATTAGAATACACTGACTTCTCCAAAATAGATACAAATTATTAAAAAGAAACAATCTAAAGTGTTAATATATTGACTTGACTGAGGATCAATTTGCATATAAAATAATTTAATCTTTAAAAAGTATGCACATATCATATTAAAACATCATTACTAACATACTATAACCTCACAAGAGTACATCACTATCTCTGCACAGATTGTCATGTATAAATTGAAATGAAAATTCATTATATGACCACTGTGTTACAGTATAACACCTGGGTCTCTCACAAACAATACCTGCAACACGCAGTTGAATTGCATGATTTATATGACATTATATCATTTAAAATATGGTGGCTATACACAATGCAATGTGCTAGGCCAACTACAGTAATTGCAATTCTTTATGCACAACCAGCCAGTTGTAGAATGCTGCAGCTAATGTAAGTACGGACAGACAACATATACTTTACATGACTATGCAAAAAGTAAAAAAAATATTTACCTCAATATATTTTTATTATAACTAATCTCTCTGCAGGTCAATCCCCCCGACCTCAGATCATTAATCCTGGTATTAACTGTGGCTACTTAACCATAAACATTCAATGTTGTTTAAGTGCTATATATTAATTTGCTTTCTTATAAAGAGGTCTTCTATGCCTTACCTTTGTATTATGCATATTTATAATTGATAAAAATCTTGATTGGGATTGATATAAACCTTGATTTGAATCATTGATAAGATATGTTATATTTTAGCGATCTGAGAGCTTGTTCTATATATTCACAAGCAGTCCTGCATGCAAAGGGCTTATCTGGCACTACCTAAACCCGTAAATACATATGTAACTGTGTTTTATAACATCAAATATTTTATTCAGTTACTCATTAGATACAATTAACATTATATAGGAAGTTGTAAGGCTGAAAATAATGTATCAGCGGGCTGAGCAGTGATATTTTTAATTCATCTGTGATTACATTTGTTTTGTTTTTTCAAATATTATGCTATCATAAGGACAAAGCATATTTACTTTCTTTTATACATATTTATATTAATATATATATATATATTATATATATATATATATATTATATATATATATATATATATATATACACTACATATATCATGCAGATTATAATGATACAGAGTAAATGTACTATATCTCCAATACCACAAGACATATTTTACAGCTGTGACTAGTGAAGCTGACATCCAGAATCAGGACATACTTTAATACTTACAAGTCATTTCATCAGTACAGACTTTTGATGTGCACCACACTATTTTGATATATGCATAAGTGTTAAGTAACAGAGCCAGGAGCTCTTGTTTGTAGTTCTTCCAGCAAAGAATACCAGGCGAAAGAAGGAAATCTTCTGCCCATATTTAGACAGTAAATGTTCTGGCATCTGAGTGCAGGAATAACGTGATAACAGGAAAGTTAATGCAACACATTTATTCTGTCATAAGTAGAAGGATCTCTGGAACTATAAGGCATTCCGATTCAGCGGTTTTAGGCTCCAGAGCCATCTTTTTCCACTTAAGTGACTTCAGAGATTAAGTCCGGAGGCCAGCAAGGCACTTATTTGAAGATGGAATAAGCTGAGATGACTAGACTTATTTAGTAAAGAATATTTTAAAATAAAAACATTTTTTTTTTTCATTTTCTCTACATAATTATTTTATCTGTTCTTCAATATCTTCTTTCTTTCATTTTATGCATCTATTAATATGAGGCTGTTTTTTATGCTGTTTGACCAAACAATGACGGGCGGCATATTGGATTAGCATTGTTGCCTCACAGCGTTGGGTCCACAGTCCTGATTACAATCAGGACACTAGTTGTGTGGTATTTGTATGTTCTCCCCATATTAACATGGATTTCCTCCAGGTGCTCTGGTTTTCTCCCCTATTCCATAAACATACATATTCGTGTAAATCATACTTACCTACTCTCCCAGAAGTTGCGGGAGACTCGCGATTTATTTAGGTGGTACCATGCACACCCGGAAGAGTGGGTGGATCTCCTGCATCCCACCCACTTCCTAGTGAAGTGGGTAGGATGGGGTATTAATTACAGGGAATCGCAAGTCTGTAGTAAGGGGGCGGGGTTAAAATGCAGTGAACGCGTCATTTTAGCCCCACTCTCTCCCAACAGAACCGCAAATTGCTGGATTTTGCAATGAAGTGGTAGGACTCCTAATGCCTAAAGAGCTTGGTCCCAAATCCTAAATAGTCAGCTGCATCTCCTCTGTGGGCTTCACCTGGTGAGGAGAATTAAAATGGCGGCAAGTATTGTGTTAAATTAGACTGTAAGCTCCAAAGATACTTGGACTGATGCAAATTATTAAATCTTCTCTATAAACAACTGTTTAATATGTTATATATGTATTCACTAGACTACAGTGTAGTAGAGTTCCTAGTGGCCAAATTACCTCTAAACAGGTTAGTAAAAATATATTAGCATAGTAGAGATGAAATCTGCATTTAAATCAAAGCTCATTTATTTTTGCATTAACCTTGTGTTACTATGGCAAAAAATCCAAGATCTGGCAAATAGAAAACGACTTCAAAGCTTAAACAAGTGTGGATTCCACCACTACTCAATTACATTTATCTTAGTTTGTATTTTGCTTACTATGTAACACATTATAGAATTCAAATAAAATCAAACAATAGAAGCTGGTAACTGATTTATTATATAAGAAATCTGCCTATGCAATAGTGGTCAAATCAATGCAAGAAGCCCTACCAGGGTGTCCCACCACAAATCAGCCTGGACCTAATGTTATTACTATAAAGGTACTCAGCCGCACTACCCATTGTGCACAGTCCCATTAGGGCAAGAAGTTATGTAATGACAGCAGGACTGTACTGATTGTGTGTATACGACCAAGTAGTGGCAGCTGCCCTCACCAGGAACAATAACTACAGGGTCAAAGTAACCAGCTGCACAGACATGACTGGCAAAGGTGTCAGGGAGTAATTACCAGGGGTTAAAGTGGGCCAGAACGGGGCGGAACTGCGTTCCGTCACTTCTATTTGGAGACGGAACCAGTTCCACCTCCTCTGACCCACCTTAGCCCGGCACCACAGGGAGGCTCCATTTGCCGGGCGCCCGCTGAGATTTTGTTACCAGTGGGCGCTCTGCTTACTCCCCGCAGTGCTAGCGGCAGCCGGAGGCTGGAGCTCGCTCTTGAGCTCCGGCTTCTGGCTCCGCTACCCCCACGGGCACTATGGGAGAGACGTCATGACGTCTCTCCCATAGTTCAGAGGACTCAGAGCAGTCAGGCAGACTGAAGGCACGCAGGAGCAGGGCTTAAGGTAAGTATTGTTTTGTTTTTTTGTGTAAACGCCACTATATGGGGCATAACTACTGGGGGCATTACACAGAGGGCATTACTACTGGGGGCATCACAGAGGGCATTACTACTGGGGGCATCACACAGAGGGCATTACTACTGGGAGCATTACACAGGGGGCACTACTACAGGGGGCATTACACAGGAGGCATTGCTACTGGGGGCATTACACAGAGGGCACTACTACTACTGGGGGCATTACACTAGGGACATTACTACTGGGGGCATTACACAGGGGGCATTACTACTGGGGCATTAAACAGGGGGAACTACTACTGGGGGCATTGCACAGGGGGTACTACTACTGGGGCATTACTAAAGAGGGCATTAATACTGGGGGCATTACACAGGGGGAATTACTACTGGGGGTATCACTACTACTGGGGGCATTACTACAGGGGGCATCACTCCTGGTGGCACTACTATGGGGGCATTACTACAAGCGGCACCACTCCTTGGGGCACTGCATAAGGGGCATTACCACTACTGTGGACTCTGCATAAAGGGCACCACTACTGGGGTCACTGAATAAGGGACACTACCACTGTGTGAACTGCATAAGGGACATTACCACTACTAGGGGCACTGCATAAAGGACACCACTACTGGGGGCACTGAATAAGGGGCACCACTACTAGGGGCACAGCATCAGGGGCACCACTACAATGGGCATTGCATTTGCATAAGGGGCACTACTGCTGTGGGCATTGTGTAAAAGGGGCACAAATGTGGGCATTGTGTAAAAGGGGCACTGCTGTGTGTCATACATGAATAAGGGAAACTACTATGTGGTGTAATGTGAATCGGGTGAATCAAGATTGTGCTACTGTGTGGTGTAATTTGAATTGGGAATACTATTGTGTGACCACACCCATATATATTTTGTGGCCACGTCTCTTTCTATTAAGATCACGCCCCTTTTAAGGTTTATATATATATATATATATTTATATATATATATATATATATAAAAGCACCAAGGGGGAGCGTGAGTTCCACCACTTCTCTAGGACCACTTTAAGCACTGGTAATCACTACCACTACAGCTGAGAACTTGCACTCCAGACACCTCCCATGCGTGTTAATGTGGTGCCATACAGCAGGGAATGAGATAGAACTTGTGCATAGTTTACTTTATAAGGTCCTGTGCAGCAGGCAGCCCCCTCCTTTCAGCCAGCATCTGCCTAATCTCCAACAATAGGCACAGGGCGCTGAGCCTGGGCAGGGAGCAGACAGCAAAAGAACAGCCTCCAGCAAAGCTCACATGTTCTTCCCGGCTGTTTGACCCCCCCTTCTTCCTCCCCATCTCTGTGACTGTCCGCTCCAGCTCTGCCTCAGACAGCTTCAGATCTCCTCCTGTACTCAGTGGCGTAACTATAAATTTTGCTCCCCCATGCCAAAAAAGTTTCAGGCGCCCCCCGCCCAAAGATCAGACACACCCAAAGATGACGTTTAAGGTGTGTGGTTACATGATACAGTAACGTGCCTTACACATTATGACATACTAAGTAATGCCACTTATAACAGTGTGCCACACCGGAATGCCCCTTACAACACATTATGCCACAGAGCAATGCGGCTTACACATGCCACACAATAATGCCACGTATAACACATAATGACATACAGTAATGCCCTTATAACAAATTTATGCCATGCTGTAATGCCCCTATTTCACATTATGCCACACTGTAATGCCACATACAACACATTATGCCATACAGTAATGCCAAATACAACACATTATGCCACACAGTAATGCCCCTTACACATTATGCCACACAGTAATGCCCCTAATAGCACATTGTGCACACAATAATGCCAAATACACATTATGCCAAACAGTAATGCCCATTACATCCCACCCTGACAGATCTACTTCACCAACCCTCCTCTCTGCTCCTGCCAGTCTGTCACCTCAGCTCAAGAAAGGTTGCACAGTTTTTATGTCCGTGTAGAACCAGATTATTGGGAACATAGGCCCTCATTCAGGGCCGCTCGTTAACAGCAGTACGCTCGTTGCGTTCCGATGTTGACTAACCGCGCATGCGTCGGTGTTACACTGCGCATGTGCGTACGGCAGATTGCGAGCTTTTTTTGACTCGTTCCTAAAATAGCGTACAGGAAGTGACATATCAAATGTGATTGACAGAACAGGGCGTTTTAGGGTGTTGACGGGGGTGGAGATGGAAAAACGCAGGCGTGGCGAGGCGTTTTTGGGGCGTACATACATTAGCAGATGCGAGCGTAAAATGTGTTCGGACCGACTCATACGTCACTGGATGATCCTCTTTCACTTCAAAATGCTTGCACAGCTTAGGGTCTGGATTACTTGACCACATTGGCGATGGCCTTCTCCTCCGTCCCGGGACTCCACGATGTTGTTGCGATTAATCGCGGGAGGGCAGAAAAGCAATTAGTGTTGGATTGAGAACCGGCTTGGTATGTGTTTTGAAATCAGTTTTTTGGGATAGCACAAAACCGTACGCAGGTGGAACTCAGAGCTGCTAATGTCAGGATGACACAATCAATTTGCGTACATTTGTGGGGGTTTATTTTGCCCTCAATTTGGTGGTTAGGGCCTATTGTAACAATAATGTCATCATGTTTTAAGTTTCGCACCATTTTATTTGTGCCTCTTGAATTTGCCTCGTTATATGAATTTTTAAACGTTCCTTAAAGAGCCCATTTTTTTTTTTTTTTTTTTTTTATTTTGGGCCAGTTTTTGCCTTTTGGTCCAGGATTAAATGTAACCCATTTGTACAATAATTTCACAATCCAATGTCAGATTTTTAGTTTCAATTTATTGTTAAAAAAAAAAAAAAAATATTGGGGACATCTTTTTTGGCCAAAGATATGTTCCAAAATCAAACAAATTGGCCCAACATAACTGTTGACATAAACATACAACAAAAAATTAAAAACATTTCACAAGAAAGGAGAGGGAAGTTTTGACCAGAAAGGAATATGAGCCAAGCACAGAAGGATTGTGGGAAAAGTCACCATTGCTGTCACCGTTTTTTCACCCGTTTGGATGGGGGAGGGAGGGCGCCAGACCGGGTCCGGGATGTCATCGGGCTGGCCTGTCCAGAGGCAGATGTTGTGGCCTCTGGACTAGGCACAGGGCTAGGCACATTTGGAGGATTGGCTGATGTTGTGCCAGAGGTGGGGGATCCTGATGTTCCGGCAGGAAGGGAGGTCGGCTCCACCATGTGCTGGCGAACGAGCTGCTCCAGGGCATTGGCGATGCGGATGTTGGCCCTGGTATTTTCCGCCAGGGCCTGACCAATGGTCACGTTGGCCGCAGCATTTTGCTCCAGGGCCTCAGCCACCCGTATCAGACTGGCGTCCATCCTCTGCAGAATCTCCGTATGGAAATCCGATTTGAAATTGAGTTCTGTGAGGAGGGCCACTGCCTGCGAGGGGGATTGCCCTGGACTGGCTTCTGCAGGGTCCTCAGCCGGATGTACTGGTTCCTCCCCTGCAGAGCCAGCAGAAATTCTGCAGCCAAGGCTCCCCTCTGGAGCAGACTCATCCGCCTGTGTCTCTGTTAGGAAAAAAGAGAAAAGACTCACATTAGAATCTACATATTGGCACAATAACATTTCTGAGTTGATGACATCCAAAGATTTACCTGGGACAACATGAGGAGCCGCAAAGTCTGGCATGTCCATATCCATGTTGGACACGCCAAATACCTCCACAGGCTGCACACACCCCTGTGCCAGCTCTTCTAAATCCGTCAACTCCAATGACACAGGGGTGGGACCCCCACCTGTCCCCCTTGCATGCCTAGCCCTGTCCGCGAGTTTTTGCTTTAGGCGATATTTGAAGTCGCCCCATCTGTGGGAAAAAATGGAAGCCATTATCCTTTGGTTTAAAATGGTGTTTGTTTTTACGGGGGGCAAGTGTTTACTTACCGCCGTTTGACATCCCGGGCTAGACGGACATAATCACCCACCCTATTGACAGCAACGGCTACCTCTTCCCACATTCTCCACTTCTGGCTTAGACTCATATTCCTGTCTGCCTGTGGCAGGATGTCCACACACTTCTGGATCAAAACCTCCATCTCCTTTCTTGTGAAATGTGGCTGCCTTTTTTTTTGGCAGCTTTGGCCGGAATACTGGGCCCAGCAGCCTCTTCCATGTCATCCTCCTCACCTATTTGTGTAAATATTCAGATTTCACAAAATCACAACTTGCCCAATCTTATGTTTCAAATTAATCATTGATACAAAATGCATGAAAGACTTACCGCCTGACTCTTGGGCATTGTTTCCCTGGTCTGTCGCCATGTCTGAGGTCCAAACAAGAAATACACCAGAATTTTAATGTGTTTTCGTGACGTATTTATACATGCGTCCTTATTTGGCGGCCGCATCATCGATTGTGCGTTCCTATGATCCCTCCTTAATTTGTGCGGGAAACGAAACACTATTTATGGCTTGGTGTGTCTCGAGTCGAGGTGGCATTTTTGGATTGTTGGAGGTTACCTTGGCTGGAGTTTATTGATTGCGTATAAAGGAGTTGGCGGTTGGAGATTATTTTGTTTGGTAGATTTGTTTTTTTTTTTCCGTTCTCTTTGTTGGTTTATATTTTTTTCACCTCGTTTCTTGATTTGGTAAGTTTTGTGAAGTCTAACTTTTGATCAATTGTTGTTTCATTGTGTTTCTTCTTTTTTTAAAATTTTGGTTCCATAATTTCATCTATTTTAGCTTTTGATTAATTTCGGACCAAAAGACCTTTTGATTTGGACTCTTATATATTTGCTCTTGGTAAGTCAATTTTTTATCTTGTATTTGCGAACTAAGTAGCGCATTTTTACTACTTACTATTGTGACTTGTATTTGCGAACTAATTAGCGCATTTTTACGACTTACTATTGTGACTTGTATTTGCGAACTACTTAGCGCATTTTTACTACTTACTATTGTGACTTGTATTTGTGAACTAATTAGCGCATTTGTACTACTTACTATTGTGACTTGTATTTGCGAACTACTTAGCGCATTTTTACTACTTACTATTGTGACTTGTATTTGCGAACTACTTAGCGCATTTTTACTACTTACTATTGTGACTTGTATTTGCGAACTACTTAGCGCATTTTTACTACTTACTATTGTGACTTGTATTTGCGAACTAATTTGCGCATTTTAAAATGCTTATTAATCATTTTAACTTTTTTGAGGTTGCCCTTTCGCTTTTTGTGCAAACATTTCAACCCATTTTGATGTACTGTGTGCAATGTCGTTTTGCTGTTTTGCCAAATGTGTGTTTCGCATATTTTAAGTTTGGTCTAGCACAAAATTTAGAAACAAAAATGCACAGAGTGAAATTTGTCAAATAATTTGTGTGATTAATTTCAGTTTGGACGTATCATGACATTACCCCGGCATGTAAGCAGCAATGGATGGTATCATCAAGCTAAGTTGTTTTAATTTACTTTTGGGGTGGGTCAAAAGCCTTACATTGAAATCTTTGAATTTCAGGTAGATCTGGGGCGGATTGTTCTGGCCATGCTCCCGGAAGCCGACCAACCTCAATCTCGTCCCAGGCGTAGGCATCTTAGGCATGCAAGGCCCCAGATATTTCGAACACGTGTCACCCTTTTTGGAATGCCCGATGATGAGGTTTTAAGACGCTACCGTCTACCTCCCAAAATCATCATAGACACTCTCTCATTAATAGAAAGTGATCTTGAGCGGCAAATTGACAGTCCAACAGCAATACCACCACTTACGCAATTTATGGCGGTGTTACATTTCTGTGCCTCAGGATCGTTTCAAACAACGGTGGGAATAGTGGCGGGCATCTCCCAATCCTCCTTTTCCCGGATCCTGAGGGCAGTGATGGAGGCACTTTTCAAGCACCTCCATCATTTTATTCAAATGCCTTTGGATATGGGTGCCCTTAGTGTGGCCAAGGCCAATTTTTACCAAATAGCTGGCTTCCCACACATCATAGGGGTTGTGGATGGTACTCACATACCACTTCAGCCTCCAGCACGGCTGGAGGCCATATTTCGAAACAGGAAACACTATCACTCCCTGAATGTAATGGTGGTATGTGATGCCTCCCTCCAGATCCTGTCCCTGAATGCAAAATTACCAGGAAGTGCACATGACTCCTTCGTCATCCGGCAATCAGGCATATGGCACAAAT
The DNA here is from genome assembly GCA_031769625.1 of Taudactylus pleione. Lineage (NCBI taxonomy): Eukaryota > Metazoa > Chordata > Amphibia > Anura > Myobatrachidae > Taudactylus > Taudactylus pleione. The sequence goes on along the minus strand of JAUIMM010000559.1, from coordinate 2,429,076 downwards.
TAAACAACCTACAAGCTGGTGATGCGTGGCTTCTGGGTAAGTGGAGACCTTTAGTACATAACAATGTTAAGCTTGATACACAGTGTTCCTGATGTTGTCTATTCTTTTTCACAGGAGACAGTGGATATCCTTGCATGTCCTGGCTGCTCACTCCTTATTTGGCTCCCACACCAGGCCCACAAAGTGCGTATAATTCTGCACTTACAGCCACCAGGCAAGTGGTGGAGCGTTGTATCGGCCTTTTAAAAGGACGATTCCGATGCCTCCACCGCTCTGGTGGCGAGCTCATGTATTTGCCGGATATGGTGTCGAAAATTGTGGTCCTGTGTGGGATATTTCACAACATCGCCATAAGGAGTGGTGTCCCAATGCAGCCAGAGGATGCCTTACCTGAGGATGGCCCCCCCGAGGTTGGTCGGAGGTCAGTATGTGGGGGGGGCCATACGCGATGATGTGGTGGCCAGATTTTTTAGGTAAGTTTTAACAAAACAACAGTGTTTATACCTAATGTGTTTGGGTTTGTTTGCGAACATCTAATTTTTTGATGTTTTTTGCACCATCTTCTGTTTGTTCACATAATCTTTGGCACTCCAACGCTCACTACTTCCTGCTACCCTTACCAAACCTGGATCTGGACATTTTGGGAATATATTCTGGAACCCATATCGCAACGCCATGTTTGTGGAATCATGTTGGCATGGTCCTTCGTCAACCAGTTCTTGATTTGTTGTTTTTGGTTTGTTTTTGTTTGGTATGTGTTGTATTTGAAATTATCACTGTGTGTTTTTTTTGTGAGTGACCACTTTGATTTATCAGTTATGTTGTGAATAAATGTTTGTAGAGTGAAATGTTCTTCCTTTTTTTGGACGTTACCAGCAAGTGTAACCAGGTTCACACACGTTACATTTGACTAAGGGGTAATCCAGTACTGACGCCAGTTGAGCTAAAATGAAATATGTTTTCAGGTTCCAAACCCACACCAAAAGGAAGCCTGTACAATCATTTGGCTTTGTAAGATTGGCCTAAGCAGCTTGCACACCAACTAGGAACCTGTAAAATGTAGAAATATCTAATTGACACTACACCCAAAAAGGCAAATGACATTGTGACTGTTATGTGTTTCTTGTGGCTGTTTTACATACAAATACAAAACACAATCTTACTTTAAAAAAATGGAAATCCTTGCCGGAACAGTCTACTTATGTCAGGGTAAACAATCTTTGGTTTTGAAATAACGAATGAGCCAGAACGTATGTTCGAAAATAACAATTTATTTTGAAAAAGAAAAACCAAAAATAAAACTACTGACGAAGGATGCCAGACAGACGGTCAAGGGCCACGAGCACCCCAATTATATGTTGGCGCATCTGGGCCACACAGTCTTGGACTTCTTGCCGACGCCTCTGTTCCTCTGTGGGTGAGAAAAGTGTGTGGATTAATACAACAATAGGGAAACCACATTAAAATTTCAAAAACACAACGAAATCACTCCAAAAAAAAATAAAAAAATAAATATTATAAATAAAAAAAAAAAACACTGAAATGGGGGCTGCAAAAAATACAAGGCCTATGTACAAATTCCCACAGGTGGGATATGTGTATGTTGAAATCAGCAGGAACAGGTAAAGGCAATCTGCTAAATCACCAAAAGTCTACCCAAAAACCACGAATAAAGGAACAACACATGATTACATACAAACAGTTTGTGGTTAAAAAAAAGGCTAAAGAAAAACATACCGGTAGACAAAACGGCAGCTCCGGAAGTCCCACCATCGTCCTCCTCGGAAGAGCCTCCATTCCCCAAAGATCGGGGCGGGGTTATTACGGACTCCGGGGAGGGGGTAATTGGAAGAGGGGTGGTTGGAGGAGAGGGGGAAGTGGGACGGAGGGGAAGGAGGCCCGACATTTCCGGGAGAGGGTCTTGGAAGGCTGGGGAGGAGTGGGGAATAGGGGAATTATTGGGGGTGGAGTGTTGGCTGGGGGTTGGGGAGAGTGGGCGTGACCGCCGTCTGGCCGGACGGTGACGGCGTAGTCTTGGCTGTCCCCCTAAAAGATGTAAAACAAATTGTGGTTAGTTTCAGCACAAATCCTGGCCAAAAAACAATTTAAAATCACCCCCCACCAACAAAAAACATGCAAATATGAGGAGAATGAATAAATATGAAATAGAGGGAAAACATGGCCATGCAAATATGAGTAGAATGAATAATTATGAAATAGAGGGAAAACATGGCCATGCAGATATGAGTAGAATGAAGAAATAGGACAGACATGAAAACATGCACACGCAGTTTGGGCCACAAAGACAAACATGAAAACCACAATACATAAAACTTACTTTCTGAGATCTGCATGCGAAAGCATGCCAGCAAGCGGGGCGTTCGCCGTTGCAGGTCCGACCACCTGCGCTCCAGCTGGCCGATGTTGCGGCGTGAGCCGAAGGAGCGCAGGCGGGCCCGTGCCTCCGCATATGCGGAACGCTTCTGCCGGTTGGTGATGGGTGGAGGCTGGCTGGTGATACGCCTATCCATCACCTCCGTTAGCACCAGCAGCTCGCGCCTGGTGAATGCTGAGGCTCTCATGATGGCAATGGTGTTTTTCTTAAAAATCATTTTTGATAAAGTGGCCAAAAAATTTCAGATTGGCTAATGTATTTGGGAAATTAACAGGCGCAATTCTATTGGTTAGTGTATGAGTCATGTGTTCGACAGGGCCAGAAATCTCTGGAGAGTTATGATAGGCTTGATGCAGTGACATGCGTAAGCAAATTTAAATAAAGAAATGAACCCCGGGAAATATGCGGGGATCCAAAGCAATAGAACAATTGTTTAATTGTGGGTAACATGTTTTTTGAGCAATAAAAGCGAATGTTTAAGCCGTACGTATTCTGCGGGAAAACACAAACACGGACAAGAGTAAAGTTTCTTGCATTATGTTGAAAAAAAAAAAACAAGCTAATTGATACATTGATTGGCATGATACGATTGATGGAGGTAGGCAGAATAAAGGAGCAGGTAATCGACATCTGACAAGGCCACTTCCGGTTTATACTTGTGCGTGCGTTCCCTTCAAGCCATTTCGGGGATGTACGCTCGCTATTTCGCACACTCGTTAGTTAGAGGAGGGGTCGTCTGAGTTTGGGGAGGATTTTTAGATGCGTTCGAAAATACGAGCGAGCCCTTGAATTTAAATATTTTTGTACGTACGCCTAACGTACGTTCGCCCGCTTGCGAGTGGGTCTGAATCAGGCCCATAGTTTATAACCTGTAAACTGCGTGTATCAAGTTAGTGCCCCAAAACGCAATGCCCCCTATACTAGTGCCCCTTACGCAATGCCCCCTGTAATAGTGCCCCTTATGCAATGCTCCCTGTAGTAGTGCCCATTATGCAGGGCCCCCTGTGGTTGTAACCATTAAAGTAGTGCCCCCTGTAGTTGTGCCCCATATGCAATGCCCCCTGTAATAGTGCCCATTATGCAATGCCCCCTGTAATAGTGCCCCTTATACAATGCCCCCTGTAGTAGTGCCCATTATGCAGGGCCCCCTGTAATTGTGTCCATTAAAGTAGTGCCCCCTGTAGTTGTGCCCCTTCTAGTAGTGCCCCTTGTAGTTGTGCCCATTTTAGTAGTGCCCCCTGTAGTTGTGTTCATTTTTGTAGTGCCCCCTGTAGTTGTGCCCATTCTAGTAGTGCCCCCTGTAGTTGTGCCCCTTCTAATAGTGCCCCTTCTAGCAGTGCCCCCTGTAGTTGTGCCCCTTCTGGTAGTGCCCCCTGTAGTTGTGCCCCTTTTAGTAGTGCCCCCTGTAGTTGTGCCCCTTTTAGTAGTGCCCGCTGTAGTTGTGCCCCTCAAGTGGTGCCCCCTGTAGTTGTGGCCTCTCCAAACCTCTCCCCCCCTCCCCCCACTTACCTGACTCCGCGCGCTGTCATCCGGGCTGTCTCTCCCGCTGCCATGCGACTGGATCTAAATAGATCCAGCAGACGAGGCCGCGCAGGTTCCCCAGGTCGCGGGTGACGTCATGAAAACACCCGCGCACTGCATTACTGGGATTGCTGGCCTCCTGAAGTGATCGGAGGCTTCCTTAGCCTCCGATCACTTCAGAGGCCAGCGCTCACGGTTGTAGTGGCGTAACCACTGCCCCCGTCACCCCCAAGCTACCCGGCGATTCCAAGCCACCGCGGGGGCTGCGGGGACAGTAGTTACGCCACTGCCTGTACTGCCTTCTACTCTTTTGGGGCTCTATTTATTAACGTTATTTTTACTAAAATAAAGTGAAAAATGGTGTTTTCACACCCTTTTCACATTATTTTAGTATCACCTATAGTTATTACAGGGCAATTGGAGTAGAATTCGTAAAATTCTACTCCAACCCCTAAGTATCACTTATTTTTAGTAAGCAGATCGCATTTCCCATAATTGTAATGGGAAATGTGATCCGACCAAAGTTACTTAAAATAAATTGTAAAAAAATATCGGGGAAAGCCCTGTGATAATAACGCCACTTGGAGGTGGCGTTATCCAGGGCCTCCCCAGGTTATTGGCCTCCTGCCCTGCTCTAACGAGGAGAGCAGAGCCGGGAGCCGGTCCCAGTAATAAGCTGTGTGGTCTAAACAGACCGCAAGCTGATCAGTGCAAAAAAAAAATTGGTAAAAAAGAAAAATTTACTTACCTGACTCCAGGGACCGGTGATCGGGCCTCCGGTGATGACTCCCCTCTGGTCAGCTGGTCTCCCATAGTGCACTGCTGCCCGGTCATCAGGTGATCGGGTCCCAGTGCAGTATGGGAGATCACCTGACCGGAGGCATGGAGAACATCACCGGAGGCCCGGAGCATGCAGGTAAGTGTAATTAAGGGGGGGGATCGCGAGGGTGCAGGGGGGGTCGTGGGGGGTCCGCGATTGTGGGGGTGGAGCTTAGTGCTGGGGCGGGGCTTAGCGCCGGCAGCGCGGCCGGTCGGCGCATGCGCGGGCACTTAGTCACGGTATTTTTGCGAAAATACCGTGATAAGGCTCCGAAGGGGATTCGCAGGGACAGAGCTTTATCGCAAGCTCTGTCCCTGCAAGGGATTTGTAGTAATCCCTGTGATATTGCCTGAATTTGCAATGCGAATTCAGTCGATAATATCACACTACAATCTGCATTCAATATGCGGATTATAGTAAATAGAGCCCTTGGTCTGTTTTCCAAGGTCTGAAAAGACTTAGGCCCTCATTCAGAGCCGCACGTTAACAACAGTACGCTCGTTCCGAGCGATGTTTGCACATCTGCGCATGCGTACGCTTTTTAGTACGCATGCGCGAACCAGTCAGTGCGGCCGAAAATCCTTTGTACGCTATATAGCGAGTGCCTGCTATTTTGAGTGACAGAATGAGGCGTATGTGGGTGGTAACAGGGGAAGGTGTTTGAAAATGGGGAGTGGAGATCCGAACGCAGGCGTGCTTAAAGGTCAAAACGGGCGTTTTATGGGTGTGTATATTTAAAACAGCAGCGTCATTGACCACGTCACTGGGTTATTTTATAGCCCGAACTGCACGCAAATTTGTGGTAGCAAACACCAACCACAAGAATAGCGAGCAGTTCATACGCTGGTCGATGTACTCGATTAATCTAATAAATAGCGGACATGACGTAGGATGCGTGCGGCCAGGGGGCGTTTTTAACAAATAAACGAGCGTATGTTTTGCTCGCTCGTTCAGACTTAGAGGTGTGAACAGACTGCAATGTGCGTACGGATCATTTGAATAGCCACCCCTTGTTTTTAAACGAACGACCGCAAATAGCGTACGGCTCTGAATGAGGGCCTTAGGGTTCTATTCATCATCACTTAACTTCTACAAAAGCAGGTGAAAAAGAGCCATTCATCAAGAAGGTAAAGCAGGAGATATCACATATATTTTTTCACAATATATTTTTAGTAAATCTGGGCAGATCACATTTCCCTTTACAAGCACGGAAAGTGCAATCTGCTTACTAAAAATATGTGATAATTATGGTTTTGAAGTACAATTTTACAAATTTTACTCCAATTGCCCTTTAGTAAATTCATGTGAAACTAAAATAATGTGAAAAGTGTGTGAAAATGGGATGTAGTCAGGATGCCAGCGGTCAAAATGCCAACCGCTAGAATCCTGACTCTGAAGCCTGGCATGGGACTACAGATAGGCGTCTAAAATATCAACATCATTAGCCCCACGCCAAAATCCTGACACGCCCGATGTCCGGGCATTGCGAACTGTTAGCCACGGGGGGGGTCAGGCACCCTCCCGGAAAGGTTAGGATTAGGCTAGGGGAAGGGGGGTTTAGGGTTAGGCACCACCAGGGGGAGGTTAGGGTTAGGCACCCCCCTTGAGAGGGTTAGTTTTAGTGTGCGGGGAGGGGGGGTTAGGCACCACGGGGGGGAGCGGGGGGGGAACTTCGGGTTAGGCACTACCCCCCGAGTCTTAGGGTTAGGCACCCCCAAGGGAGCGTTAGGGATAGGGGGGAGAGGGGAGGGTTAAATATACTTACAAGCCGGCATCGGGATTATGATGTGTCAGGCTTCCAGGGTCAGGATTTGAACCAACTGCTTTTAAGCCATCTGTATTTCATACCCAACCCTGTGAAGACACCCGCTTTCACATTATTTTAGTCAAAATAATGTTAATAAAAAGGACCTTTAGGGAGAACTGTTTCCCCTTGGTCCAATCTCCTGTGCTGCTGCTAATCTCCAGGTTAAGCAGCTGCTGGGTCCTGTCTCCTGCACTGCTTAGTGGCCGGCCGCCAGGCTCTCTCTGCTCTTTCTGCCTGTGTCCGGCTGCTGAATACAGCAGTGGCACATGTGATTAAGGGCATACATGCCTACCCTCCCGGTTTTCGCGGGAGGCTCCCGATTTTTCGGGTAACCCCCCGCACCCCCGGAAGGGTAGGCATTTCTCCCGCATTCTGCCCACTTCCTAGTGAAGTGGGCAGAATTAGGAGAATACCCGCGGCAATCGCGGGTCTCCGTGAAGGGGGCGGGGCTTAAGCTGTGATTCTGCATGAATCACAGCATTTGCCCCCACCCCCTATGTAAATTGTGCCCAATCGCGGCAATTTTACCACGAGGGGGCGGGGCTTAATGACGCGAATCGCCAAGCCCCGCCCCCGTCGGCCCCCTGCAGCTTCTCTTACCCGGGCTTCTCCCGGGAAGAGAATGTTAAAGGTAGGCAACCCTGATTAAGGGGTCCAGTTACTAAGCAGTGTTAGGAGACAGAGTGAAAAGTGATAAGTAAGTGATAAGGAGCCAGCCAATCAGCTCCCAACTGTCATCTCACAGGTTGTGTTTGAAAAATGACAGTTGGGAGCTGATTGGCTTTCACCTTATCACAGACTTATCACTTTTCACTCTGTCTCCTAACACTGCTTAGTAAATAGACCCCTTAGAGGTCTAGTTTACTAAGCAGTGTTAGGAGACAGAGTGAAAAATTATAAAGTACCAGCCAATCAGCTCCTAACTGCCATGTCACAGGCTGTGTTTGAAAAATGACAGTTGGGAGCTGATTGGCTGGCACCTTATCACTTTTCACTCTGTCTCCTAACACTGCTTAGTAACTAGACCCATAAAGCTGCAATGTATGATGGGGGAGAGGGTGATCGTGGACCCAGGATCTTCCCTGGCCTGCGCTACCTCTGTCCCAGTTCCCAGGGTATGTGCCTCTGTTGCCCCACCCTCATTACACCACTGAGCGCAGGTGGCTCCAAAATTAGCAAGATGTGTGAAATGGATAACTTCATAATCGATTATCTCATTATCAGAAGATGGTCTCCTCAAAATATACTATTAGGCCCCAATGTAAACCAGAAGGGATTCACCAGCTTGACTCCAACTCCAAACAGCTATATTTTTTTCAAATTACCCTCATTTGATAATGATCCTCTCACTTGTACTCTATGTCGATATTTCCGCAGATCGAGCAATTATTAGCCATTTCGAGTGCGTGAATGCCACACTGCGCATGCACGGTGATTGTATTGCGATTATGTTTGCACAGAGGATTCACTCGTAAAGTGTGTGACAGGTAGTCAGCATTTGGAGGAGGTGATTAGATGTAGGCATGTCTGACTGTTTAATCCTTGTTTCATGGGTGCGCATAAATTATTCATTGCAATCTCCTTCGCAGCATGAGAGCACTCAGCATGTCAGGAGAACTGCAGTGTATGAGGCAGGTCAGACTTCACGCAGAAGCTGCATGACTGCCCGATCTCTGCGTTGATATTACCGATGTTTACACTGTTGCACGTCGGATGGATATGAGAAGGCGGCAGTGGGCGTCCCTATGCTCGGGTATGCTTTTGGAGACATTAGCATATTTACATTATTGTGGTCCATAAGAGATTGCAGCTGCGATTGCATTAGCATAAATCTAGGAATCAGGCCATCTTGCTGAATAGAAGGATTGTGTTCTGTCTTATGATTCTAAGGAGTAAATTTACTAAGAATCGTGTCTGGCTGAGATTGTACACCTGTGATAGTTTCCCTGATCTTGCAACTCGGAGACTTACTAAAGGTAAGCATGAGTACAAAAATCCAATCCTGCACAAAAATAGATGAAAAAACACATAAGTAGAAGTCAATAGACAATTGAACCAAAATGCAAATATTTTCCATAGACAGAAATTCAACTCACAACTTGCCTACCTTTCCGAAATGTCCGGACCGGCCCCTGAAAGAGTGGGCAAGTCTCCCGGTTGGCGGCACCCCCCGCTCCCTCGCCGGCGTCCGCTCTCACCTTGCAATAGGTGGCCGGTCCGGGGGAAACTGATGACACGATTCGGTAATCTCAGCATTATATAGTAGGGGCGGGGCCATGATGATGCGATCGCCTGGTCATGCCCTTGCCCCTGCCCACAAAACTGTGCTACGCCCCCCTTGCTGTGCCGAGCTGGCTGCCTCTCCCGGAAGAGGCAGCCAGATTGTCGGCAAGCCTGACTAAGAATCGTGTTTAAAAACACTATAGAATACAGAGCAGAATAGTAGAAATGAATAGAAGTGCCGTGAGCTGCATGTTGTGCCGAAGCACTGCACAGATCAGTCAAATCTGTGCACTGCTTCTGTGTGTGTCATAAGTATAGGGCTAAAAATCTTGAGGGAAAAACAGAGTTGGGTCCACCCCGCCAAAAGCATATCTAGGCCCGGACCTCTGAGCTCGTTCTGGTACTGGAAATTCGGGGAAAAAACAGCATGGGGTTTCCCAGTATTTCCAGTAACCAGCACCAGGCTGAGCTGGCCGCAAGGCTTAAACTATAGCAGGGGGACACACAGTGTGGAGTCCCCCTGCCATGATGTAATCCAGACCCAAATTGGTCAGCCCAGGACTGGGAATCCTGAAAATAGTGGGCGCGGGGATAATGGGTGCAGAGGTAATTGTGTAAAAGAAAGAAATAACATTGTTATTCCCAGCAAGCCTGCCATGTGGCACTTGTAGAAACACAAGTACCAGAAAGGCACTGGAAAGAAAATATACAAGAAAATACAGTACATATACTGTCCACCGAAGGACTTATGCCTTTATTACACATTCTCTAGGACAGTATCTACGACTTCCACTGACTAGAAACAGACTTTAGGGTTTATCTAGAGGCATTGGGGCAGATTCAGAGGTGGACACTGTTTGGATATGATCACAATTGATCAATGTATTTTGTTTGTGTTGGAGCCGCAGTGAGTATGAGTAGCGATGGTGTTATGCTCTGTGAACTCTCTCGTAGTTTTGGGGGTGGCGACACATCTTCCCTGTTTTCTGGCCGTGCCAATGCCAGTGGCTGCATCCGTGGTCGCAGCTTAATTTGCCCCGGTAGCATGAATTATGCCGGACATCCTGTGTAATCTGAGGGTTGCTCAGATGTCTGATAGTTATGCAGTTGATCCGATGACTGCGTCTGGATGCTGCAGCAGCCGGCAGTGGGCATCTTTTTACTTCAGATGCCTCCAGTGGCTTTTGCGTATTTTAGCACAGCCTCTGCGTACAAAGACGCAGCACTGTGCTATTCCATCCATCTCTGAATCAGGCCCTAAGCACACAACCAGTTATAACACACCCATAAGACAGTGCATCTCCGTGCTCCTGAATAGCCACCTTCCACTCACCACACAGGAAAGCCCAATATTGTAAGAACTTACATCTTGCTACTGCACCTCCGGGCGTACACTCTGTGGGCCGCATGTGCTGTATGACTTTTTAGCAACTTACTTGCTTTCTCAGATGAAAAGCCTAGACAATTTGCACGCATATTGGCATTGCCTCAGATCCAGGCCCTGCATGCTGATATAACCAGTAAGAGGGATTGTACTGTGATTGCAGTTATAGAGCCGTATTCAATTTGAGCCGAGCTGCGATACATTTCCGCGTCCCAGACTTTTCGCCTACTTCACCTGTTTTGTAGGCGGAAAAGTATCGCGCGCGTGTCCGGGGGACCTGGCGAAACTGGAGCAGGCGCAAAGTACTGTCAGATTTGGTGAAATCAGCCTGACACCCCCCAAAAGATACTCTGACATTGGGGTTCCCGATTTGGCTTGCTGAAGGTATTTGGTCTTTTTAAATGGCCTTAATAGCTGCTAAATAGCGTTTTTCTATACGTGGTGCAGAATAGTATTCAGGAGTTTTTTTTCCAGAAAATAAGTTATCCCAGCAAATTTGGGGTACTTGAAAATGGGGGACAGCATATTTAAAAGTTGCTAAAGTAAAGTTGAAAAAATTGTGAAAGATCCACCTGCCGCAAGCACCTGCAATCAAAAAAACACTTGGGGCATACTTGGGGACCCCCCAGAGTCAAGTTTGCTAGTTTTTAAGTTTATACCCCAACATTTTTTTTTTTTGCCCCCTTTTTCAAAGTAATTTTTTGGGGTGTCCTTTTGTGCTTTTTTACATTTTTTTTACACAGTTTACCTTTGGAGGACTGTCTGAAGGCTGCAGGGAGGTTCCCGCAACGTTGCACCCCAAAACCCCAATTCTGCACTTTTTTCCGCCTGCTATTCATAGACGAAACTTTTTCGCCTAATACATTGCATTGACTTTCCGCCTAGGCAGAAAGTCTTTCAAATTGAATACTGGGTAAGAGCAAAACAGCCAAAAATGACATCATCGGCGAAAAAGTATCGCTGATCCGGACTTTTCGCCTCAAATTGAATACGGGCCATAGTGGTACATTATATGATGCTACGTTGAAATAGGGTATATTGGAGAAGGGTATATTGGAGTAGGATCTATTGGAGTAGTGTATATTGGAGTAGGATATATTGGAGTAGGGTATATTGGAGAAGGGTATATTGGTGTAGGGTATATTGGAGTAGGGTATATTGGAGCAGGGTATATTGGAGTAGGATATATTGGAGAAGGGTATATTGGAGTAGGGTATATTGGAGTAGGGTATATTGGAGTAGGGTATATTGGAGTAGGATATATATTGGAGTAGGGTATATTGGAGTAGGGTATATTGGAGTAGGATATATTGGAGTAGGGTATATTGGAGTAGGGTATATTGGAGTAGGATATATTGCAGTAGGGTATATGGGAGCAGGATATATTGGAGTAGGATATATTGGAGTAGGCTATATTGGAGTAGGATATATTGGAGTAGGATATATTGGAGTAGGGTATATTGGAGTAGGATATATTGGAGTAGGGTATATTGGAGTAGGGTATATTGGAGCAGGGTATATGGGAGGATATATGGGAGCAGGATATATGGGAGCAGGATATATTGGAGTAGGGTATATTGGAGTAGGGTATATGGGAGTAGGATATATTGGAGCAGGGTCTATTGGACTAGGATATATTGGAGTAGGGTATATTGGAGTAGGATATATTGGACTAGGGTATATGGGAGTAGGATATATGGGAGTAGGATATATTGGAGCAGGGTCTATTGGAGTAGGATATATTACAGTAGGATATATTGGAGTAGGGTATATTGGAGTAGCGTATATTGGAGTAGGGTATATTGGAGTAGGATATATTGGAGTAGGGTATATTGGAGTAGCATATATTGGAGTAGGGTATATTGGAGTAGGGTATATTGGAGTAGGGTATATTGGAGTAGGGTATATTGGAGTAGGGTATATTGGAGTAGGATATATTGGAGTAGGGTATATTGGAGTAGGGTATATTGGAGTAGGGTATATTGGAGTAGGATATATTGTAGGGTATATTGGAGTAGGGTATTTTGGAGTAGGGTATATTGGAGTAGGATATATTGGAGTAGGATATATTGGAGTAGGGTATATTGGAGTAGGATATATTGGAGTAGGATATATTGGAGTAGGGTATATTGGAGTAGGATATATTGCATGCACAACAGACACTTTTCTGCCTTTGTTTTTTGTAATTACCAAAAATATCCAGAGTTATTAACAGCTAAACCAATAAGAGATGTGTGACAGATTCTTTATTTAATCCTGAGCTGTAATATGTCATTCAATGCAGCAAACCATCTTATATTGTTACCATTCTGTTGTTTTATAAATCTATTATAAGAGATCAGCAAAGCAACCACAGATTCATTAATTCTAAATTTGTTATTTCTTTATTTCCAAAATCTGTGTTAGTTTGTCTTGTCAGTAGGCCATTTCGTCATACGGATTGCTTACATCACCTTTATCTGCAATAGCAATCTCAGTAATTCTGCATTTACTAAACTTTTGTTGATATGTTTATTTTTTTTTAGCAGAAAGACTCAATTTCACTGTTTTGTGTTTGTTCAGGGTTTCATAGCACATACCGTCCTTCAGCCACCGAATGAGGGACTGAAAGATGAGGAGATTCCCAAACACACAGAAAAACTACTTCTAATATTCCTTCGAGTGGCAACATGGAACCAGATACTGGACCCTTGGGTTTATATCCTGTTTAGAAGAGCAGTCCTAAAGAGGATTTACCCTAGCTTGAATTCCCGCCTATCTATTATGTCCTTATATCCAACACTTACTGCTTCTTTACGTCGCAAGTACACTCAAGAATCGGTAATCAATTAAGCAAAATGCTTTGGACAATTCCTTCTACGCTTCAGTGTTTTGCATAAATGCATGTGCAATGTTGTCTTGGCAACTATTTATAAAAGTATGTCCTTTGTAATAAAATCAAAGTATGATGTCCTGTTGTAAAACATGTGCAGCTTAGCAAACTGAACACCAATATGACAATATTAAGAATTATGTTGAATATACAAGGCACACATACTCATACATCCCAAAGCCTAAAACAAGTACAGTTCTAACATAAAAGCTGAGCTATACAGTATTATGGACATTATTGCGGTAAAATGCATGAAGTGTATATATTATAACTGTTTTGCAGTTGCTATTGTTAGTCCATGTTCTTTTAACCCCAGTAACGTTAGATAATAAAAGAAAAAAAAAGAATATTTCCCATCCTGCCTTCATAAGGAAAACACCTCTACTGGCAGATGGAAAACCTAGGCAGACCTGGGCCAACATTGATACATAACATTTCCTTTAATAGTTTCATATTCTCAGTTTCAAAAACAAAAAAATGCTCAAAATATGAAATATATTAATCTCAGATAAAGTTTGTTTGAAGATAAGGGTAATTGGTTATAAAAAAAATCCAGCGAGTATGTTGCATCTATATATTTTGGAAGGATGTTTGCTGTGATTAAGATGTGCATGGTCAGCAAATGATAAATATTTAAACTCCCCATTAATTTAATTTATATGGAGTTTTACTTTTTTTATCCACCAAAACTGCTGTTCATATGACCTTCATTTTGCTGTAACGTTGCTAATTAAAGTAAGAGAATATCTGACCTGATTTTTTTTGTAATGATTTCACATTTTAGGACTTGAAATACAGGGTGGCCTTAATTATACTTCCCCTATTCAGCGCTATCTGTAGCTTGATCTAATAATCAGAATGTCACCAAATTTGGTAGGAAAACTAGAACATGGGAAGCAGGACTTCGCGGGGGGCGGGGAAATTTACTGCAAAAAGTTGCTGATAGTGGTAATATGGCGCTGTAGAATAAGAAAACCATGAAAATGGACAAACAAATGATTAACAAGACTAAACTGTAATGATCAATAACAATCATTGTGTTAAACTAATAACAGCAATAGAACATTTGTATGTCCATTGTTATGCTGTTTTCACGGGTCGGGTATGACATCCCGGCGGCTATTGAGCTCAATAGTTGCCGACAGGGCCGGATTAAGCTGTGTGGATGCCCCTGGGCAACAAACATGTGGGGGCCCTATCAATAAAAGATATATATATACACACACACAAACACGCATATATATACACATATAGTAGTTGTACCCTTTCTGCAAAGCCCCTGTAGTTGTACTCCTGCAATGCCCTCAGTAGTTGTGCCCCTTCTCCAATGCCCCCAGTAGTTGTGCCCTTTCTCCAATGCCCCCTGTATTTGTGCCCCTTCTCCAATGCCTTCAGTAGTTGTGCCCCTTCTCCAATGCTCCCAGTAGTTGTACCCCCTGCAGTGCCCCCAGTAGTTGTGCCTCTTTTTCAACACCCCCTGTAGTTGTGCTCCTTCTCTAATTCCCCCTGTAGTTGTGCCTCGTCAATGCCCCCTGTAGTTGTGCCCCTTCTCTAATGCCCCCTATAGTTGTGCCTCTTCTTCAATGACCTATGTAGTTTTGCCCCTTCTCCGTTGCCCCAGTAGTTGTGCCCACTGCAATTCCCCCAGTAGTTGTGCCTCTTCTTCAATGCTCCCTGTAGTTGTGCCCGTTCTCCGATGCTCCCTCTAGTTGTGCCCCTTCTTCAATGCCCCCTGTAGTCATGCACCCTAAAGTAGTGCCCCCAGTACTAGCTCCCCCTCCACGCCCACACCCCTGACTTACCTGTCTTTGCTCCACGCTGTCAGAGCTCCCGGGCCAGCCGTTGCTGCTGCTGCGTGCTGGATCTAAGTGGATCCAGTAAAGGAACGCAGGCTCCTCTCATCTCGGATGATGTAATGACGTCACCTGCGCAATGCATCACTGGGAAGTGTTCCCAGTTACCTACATGCAGGAGCTCAGTGAGCTTCCAGTAGATCGCGTCCAACCTTTTTAGCCGGACCTGACCAGGGGCATGTGGCCAGGGGTCGGGGACAGTGTGTGCAGGCCCCCTATGTGTGTGGGCCCCGGGACGACCGCCCCTGTCACCTTGCCTTTAATCCGGCTCTGGCTGCCGGGATTAAATGCCAACACCGCAAGCCTGACAGGAGAATCCCGACGAAGGAGGCAAGTCCCCGAACCCTACCCCCCACCTCCACTAACCCTAACCCTCCCTTAGGGGTGCCTAACCCTAAAACTCCCGGGGTGGTACCTAACCCTAAGTCCCCCCCGGGGGTACCTAAACCTAACCCTCTACCCCCTGAACCGTAAACCTAACCCTCCCGGAGGGGGTGCCTAACCCTAACCTCCCCCCCTAGTGACGCTTAACCCCCCCTTCCCCTAGCCTAACCCTTCCCAGGGGTAAGTCCCCCCCTCCCCACGGCTAAGTGCTAAGGATGGACGGACTTGCCTCATCCTTCGGCATTCCGGCGTCGGGATTAAGATAGGCGTCAGTATTTCTACGCCTATCTTAAGTTCCTTATCGGGCTTTTGCTGTTGGGATATAGACCGGCGGCATTTAGTCCGCAAGTCTATAAACTACATCCCGTTTTCACAGCCATTTTTTGCACTAAGATGTTTATTTGTGGAATCCTGCCACCGTGTCATACTTAGTCTACCTACCAAATTTGGTGACATTCTGATTGTTAGATCAAGCTACAGACGGCTCAGAATAGGGAAAGTTTAATTACAGCCACACTGTATATTGGTATAATGCATAATAGTGTGCAGACTTCATATAATATCCACAGCCTAAACACATTTTATTTAATTGAAAGTATAGATGAATAATGATTTTTACCAATATGTAAATTTCTGGTTCACACCTAAAACAGCCTGTGGAGCCCCACACCATGAGGGAAACACTAAATAGCACAGTAAATACCATTCTGACTCATTTCAATATCCTGAACAGGACTTTTTATATCTATTTTTAGTATGATCACACATAACAGAGTGCACCTTGTGTAAGGAATCCTCAGTCTAAACATTTCCTCCTTCTGCAAAACATGAACAGGACTTTTTATATCTATTTTTAGTATGATCACACATAACAGAGTGCACCTTGTGTAAGGAATCCTCAGTCTAAACATTTCCTCCTTCTGCAAAACATGCCTTATGCAGCTGCTGACATTGTGTAGGCCGATAACAAGTGGCTCCATATGTGCTACAAGTAATTTTAATATAGGGTTAGAGCAGAAATGGCTGGCACCGCGGCTTCTAAAGACTGCAGCCGAGGAGATAAACGGAAGCTTCCCAAATGACTTCCAAAGATGGCTATGGAATACAACGTAATCTCAAGGGCTAGCTTTAGTGCATATAAATGTTACTGTGTAAACACATTAAATGTGGATAAACAACAGCCTGCACAACCATGACTTTGTCTGCCATATGAACAACATCCTTCTTTACTCACTTTACATGAGCTGTGCACACAAGAAAATGAGAATTGTCCATTACAATAGCTCAGATGTGAAAGACAATTATTTTATTTTAAATCATACAGGGAGGAGGAACAGCCAGAGGTGTAGCCATGACACCAATTAAACATTAGGGGGTATATTTACTAAAGTGCTGGTTTTTAAAAGGGGAGATGTTGCCCATGACAACCAATCAGATACTACTTAACATTTATCTAACACCTTCTAGAAGACAATAGCTAGAATCTGGTTGCTATGGGCATCAGCTTCACTTCTAAAAACCTGCACTTTAGTAAATATATTTGTAGGAGTAGAATTGGATTATGGGTACGTTATATATTAATCATTAGGGTTAGGTTAGACTTTTATATTTTTTGTTTATAATACCTACTATATGCTAATTACCATTCATTTAAACCTTGTGGGGTAAATTTAATAAGATTCGTGTTGGTCCTGATTTGCATTTTTGGGTGATAATATCACTTTTTTGCAAATCGGGAATATACTATCATTAAAGTCGGGTGATTTCTTCATTTTTTTCAGGTTGAAATTGGGTGGTTTAATGCCCCATTTTGAACAGTAGAAATGATATCACCATCGGCTCAAATCGGAAGTACTTTTCAATTTTTTAATACAAATCGAGAATTTACCATTATTCGTTTTGCTAAAATTGCCCGTTTTACACTCAAATCGGGGACTCAATAGAAGTTTTAAATGCACCACCTCCTGAGCTGCGAGTTGCCATCGAACATACACAAATCAGTGTGATTTGTGTATGTTTCTGAATGGCAAGTGTGTTCTAAGGGTTAATTTAAAAAAAAATAATAATGTGAGGTCCCCCCCAAAAGGCTAACCAGCCCCGGATTTGCCAGCTTGTCCTGGTACCTAAAATTACAAAACGAGTAGAGTTCCACCGTACATTAGGTACCAGTACCAGGCTGCAGGGCAAGTCCTGGTTTTAATTATAGGGGGAAAAAATTGCGTAGGGGTCCCCCTATAATTAAAACCAGCACCGGACCCTTTCTAATGCGGGGCTGATGTCACAGCCAGAGGAGCCCTTTCACCGGGCCCCCCAGCCGTAGCATCAGTCCCAACCACTAGTCAGCCCAGGCCAGGGATCCCTGGAGAGTTGGGGACCTCCCAATAAAGAGGTCCCCCTCTCCTGGGCACTCCAGGCCTAAGCTGATAGTCTGGGACTATCCCTGCCATATTTCTGCACACATTTCACTGATATGTACAGCCTGCTTGTTCGGGAGAGAAATTCAGGTGATGAAATCGAGACTTCAAAACAGACAGGACCAAATACACCATCAATCAAAATGATCTTGTCAAAACCGGGAGCTTGGTAAATTCCCGATTTATTAAGTGTAAAAAATGTCCGTTTTTTTTTTTGATCGGGACCAAATTGAATCTTAGTAATTTTAACCCTGTGTGTCAACTAAGCTGACAAATAGTGCAAAAATTAGATTATCAAGAATCATAATGTGTATGATGCAAAATAATTAGCATTTATGAACTCACACTCTATCCCTCGCTGTGTGATTACATGGGGAGACTTGGAGATGCCGGAATGAAATCAATTGATGATTAGAAGTTTGAGAAGTGAAATGTGGAAGGAATTGGAAACCTGAAGATATGGCGGTAACTGTGACTTGTACACCGCTGGATTAATGACTTGAGAAATTGGGTAGGGACCAATGAATCGAGGGCCAAACTTCATAAAAGAAACCCTTAACCTCAGATTCCATGTGGAGAGCCAGATTTTATCCTTAGGTTTTAACATTGGAATAGTTTGTCTTCTGTCAGCGAACAATTTGTAGTGCTTAGAAGCCTGAAACAAACTGGTACCAACTGTTTTCCAATTTTCAGCAAATAAATGAAGTGCAAACTCAGGAGCTGGGAGCTGCTGTAAGTGGAGAAAATATTGGAACTTGGAGATGGAGCTTATTAAATGGTATAGCCTTGGAAGAGGTTTGATAGTGATTATTGTGGATGAACTCAGCCCGCGGTAACAGCTCAGGAACGGGTAGGATACTAGTTGTACTGGCAATGAGCAGATGCAACAAAAGGGTTTAAAAAGAGTGCTTTGGAATGTCATTGGTGATTCAAGTCATGTGGATTCTAGCCCCTCTACGACTGCAAGGAGTCAGCTGATCAATCAATCATGCAGCGCCCATGTAGGGTTGAATCCAGGAAATGGCACCAAACCACCAGGAGCTAACCAGACTCAGCATGCTTACGTTTACTGTAGTGGCCAATAGAGGCACCACAGCAGATGAAGCGACAGTACTGGGTCCGGTAAGATGGACTCAAAGTCAGTTGTGTGACAGCGCCAAAGATGGAACTTTCATAGTGATGACCAAGCCAGACCTTTCTGCTGCTCTGCCTCCACTCTGTCCCATGGTCGCCTCCTTTGAGTAATCCTTCTGCCTACAGGCCTGATTGGAATCAGTGTGCAGTGGACAGAGCCAGGCAGTTTGGATCATACTGGATTTTTGGTAGTTAAGATAAGTGAAGCATGATGACTTTGGGCTTGCATGAGGCATATAAAGAGACATTTAATGGCTGAGGGAGCTATGAGGCTGTCAGATAATGGGGTATGGCTGAGGGAGCTCTGAGACAGGAATATAAAAGGCTATGACTGAGTAAACTGAGACTGGCATATAAAGGGGCATGACAGGGGGCTCTGAGGCTGTCATATAAAATGAGTGGGCTCTGAGGTATGTAAAGGGGTATGGAATGAGGGTGTTGGCAAATAAAGGGAAACAATGGGGCTTTGGGTGACATAAAAGAGAATGAGGGGGCTTTGAGGCATACAAAGGGCATGTGTGGCTCTTTATTAGTGTGGTAAGAAAATGGCCTAAAAGCTGACAAATTAAATGGCTATATCTCTACTTCAGATATAGTTACGCCCCGTCTGGGAATCTGAAAATTAAAAAGTGGTAACTCTACTGACAGGATACAGATTTCAATGTGTACCACAAATGTTGCTTTTAAATCCATAATAAGTTCAGCAGGGACGCTGGCGCAGGAATCCCGACACCAGTCAGAATCTCAGCACCAGCACCCCGATGGTAAGTATTGGGGTTAAGGGGAGGGTTAGCTTTAGGGTAAGGGTTTGGCACTAGGGGGAGGGCTAGGGTTAGGCCGTGGGGGTGGAAGGTTTAGTTTAGGCTACGGGGAGGGTTAGGTTTAGGGGTAGGGTTAGAGTACTTAACGGCAGCTTTCGGTATGCTAACCCTGTCGGCATGCCGGCATCAGGATTCTGACCACCGGGATCCTGAGCACCGGCATCCCATACCCAACCCTTTCAGTACATGACCAATAATAGTAAAAGTAAAGTAGAAAAAAAAAATTCTCATCACTTTTTACATAATTTTTACATTTCAAACCAACCAAGCAGTTTTTTCTTTTTCAAAATGAAAATATAACTGCGAGAGGTATAACTATTACAGTACTTTTTTCTCTAAAGTCTTCAACATGGAGATTTCATGAAAATAGACACTGTGGCGTGATATAATATAGCAGCCGCACTAATAAATTAAGTCTTGCTGAAGTCAGCTTGAGGGGTCAATCCGCAATCATTCAGTCAGATGGAGATGCAGTCACCATGTCAGCAATCATATTGTCGATAGGCATAGTGGTATATTTACTAAATTGTGGGGTTTTAGAAGTGGGGTTGCTGCCCATAGCGACCAATCAGATTGTACTTATCAATTATCTAGCACCTTCTAGAAGATAATAGCTATAATCTGATTGTTTGCTATGGGCAACAATTCCACTTCTAAAAACCCACACTAAGTAAATATACCTCATAATTTCGATAACACAATGTTGACGGTTATGATATTGACATGTTAATATATCTACATGGAATATGTCGACATCTGCAAAATGTTGACTTGTTCATAATCTCCCCATCGTCTGATATGTGCCCCCTCCTACCAACCTGAGTAAAACATCTTAAACCTTAACCATAATGAAATAAAGATACAGAGACATTACTTAAGGGGAAAGGAAGGTCAGCTTTATTGAATTTATAAACTATTTAACTGTTTAACCTACTGTTAGGTTTTAACTAAGTAAAGGTATAAGAAGGAAAGGATAGACACAGTATGGTGGCGCAGAAAGAATGGCCACACTAAGCAATATCAGCATATGCACACTCACTCAGATCTTCCAAATGGGAGGCGAGCAGCCAGCCCATTACCATCTTCAAGGTATCCACCTCCCACCCCAATGACACAACATAAGGCGGTGGTGGTTAGGTGGTTCCCACTGACCCCAGTAGGGTAGAATCAGCCTAAGCCATGTATTGGAAGGGAGAGCACCTCAAGCTGCAAAGACAGATAGCAACTGCAACCGTTCTTTCCCGCCAACAGCGGTTCCTACAAAACTGCACCGCCACCATATGCTACTCTACAACCCCTTGAATACCCCTAGCTAAATCCTCAATAAAAATAAAGGAACCCTCAGCATTCAAATGCACACCATCTGACCTGAAAGATGGACATCTCAGAACCTGATCAAAGGATGTGGTATAACTACTCCAAAACCCCAGACTGTTCACCCAACCACCACATTGATCCCCCTTCTCACCACATCCAGAGCCCCAGTGGAAACACAACCTCTCCAAACCCGCCGAGGAATGAACTCAGACCACAAAACCCTACAAAAAGGTCACATGCCCACAATTGCCTCCATATCTGCCGAAATGGAACACCTCAGATCCAAAGATACACGGGACGTAAAATCATTGCAGACCAAATGACAAGAACTAATGGAAACCCAAAGCTTCTAACTGACCTAAATAAGAAATCCATCAACGAAGCCCAATGCATGCCCCGTACCTCTAACCATCTAATCCTATCCAACACATGGAATAAATCCAAATGCTGTACAAAAATGGGCCGGCCGGCCCAATAAACAAAGAAATGCCCTACAATCCAAAAAGGACAAACATCAACTTGAGCAACTTTAAATTGAAATAAACAAATCATTAGACAAAATTAAGAAAGAAAGAAGTAGTGAAGAAACAGAAACCTAAGACAGTAAGAGGAGTGTTAGATCCTAACTTGACCTGAGGTAAAACACAAAACATCCTCTAGCTGGCATGCAAACGAAGTTAAAAACTAGTGGTAAAACAAATTTCCTCAAGACCCCCAAATATGACGAGTAGCTAGTCCTCAAATTAGGATCAACAAAAATTTTAGCGAAGTCTGATGTATGATTTATATGCCGCAGACTTCCAGCGGCCGAGGTTCTTAATCCGGTCTACGAAAAAACACAACGCAGCAGCCGACATAGCCATCCCAATTCTGAATGAATGGGTACCAAAATCACCCGTGGACAACCCAATTGTCACCACGCACCACTTTAAAACCCAACCAAATTGGGACCCACTGGGGAACCATCTGCATGCTGTAACCATGCCCCCTTAGTGGCAGGACAATGATCATGATAAAGCTTGGCTCACAACACAGGACAAACCTCCGCAGCAGTGCATGCCCGCATGGAAACCCAGCGACCCCTTCCCAACTGATCTGTCTAAGATCACTGAATGCGACACAGCACAGCCGAATCTTCCACAAAATCATCGGAAGACAAGATGATGGAAGATCTCATTTCGAAGGCGTCACCAATTCTGAAACATGCAATGCTCCATGAAAGGCCATAACAAATGTCAAACTAAATAACTGAGCCTCAAAATCTTAAAAACAAATGGTTATCAAAACACGCAATAACCGCGCCAGAAGACACAAATCAATGGGGCGTCACATGTCGGGAGGAATTGGGGCAAGCCTAGCCCACCCTTTGAAAGCCTTTTTGACCCAAAAAATTCTTTGAAAGATCCTCCAAACTTTTTACCCCAAAAAAATGGGACAAACCTGCTAACACCTGCCTGATTCATACAAGCTCCACACAAAAGTGAGAATTAGCTTCTGACTGGCCTTACCTCGGTTTTCCGTGCAAGCCATGAAACGACGCCATTCCAACCAGGCAGTCTGATAGCTTTGCAAGGTCCTAGGAGCTAACGAACGATGAGTTAGCCCCTCCATATCGGCTCGATAACCTGCCATACATAAGATGGGCAGGACTCACCGTTCTGAGAAGCACCCAAGGCTAACTTATGAAAACGCAACCAGTCAAACTGCGACAATGCGTCAGCAATCTCATTCTTAACCACTGGAATGTGCTGCGCCTGAAACAGGATGTTAAATTGTAGGCAACGCAATACAAATTGGGCAAGTAAATGCAGTGCCGGCAAGGAAGCAGCCTGCTGTCAATTAACAGCGTGAACTACGTCAAGATTATTACACCAAAAAATTATGCTGCGATTACTCAAAAGGGGACCCCAGAGTTTGAGGGAAACCATGATAGGGAAGAGCTTGAGAAGGAGAAGATCCCTTGTCAAACCCCTGTTCACCTATTCAGCGGGCCAAGGGGCTGTGCACCATCGGCCGTCCAAATAAGCCCCAAAGCCCGAGGAGCCACCTGCATTCGTAAATAACTGGAGCACGCAACTGGATTCCCCTGGCGAAATCCAAATGCATACCCCATTAAATGCAGACACAAATTCCACCCAAACCTTGAGCTCCACCGAAAGATGGGGCCCACCAAAATGAAATTGTCCAAGTAGTGAGCCCTCCGCGCTCCCCGTCTGACTTGTTATGCACCAGTGCAGAAACATGCTGAATTTTTTTTTAAATAAGCACACAAAATCGAACACCCATGGGAAGGCATCTATCCACATAGAATCTGTCTCGCAGCCGAAAACCCATGAACCAAAAATAATCCGGATGCAATGGTAACAGCCGAAAGGCAGATTCAACATCGATCTGGCCATGAGGGCCCCAACCTGGAAGGCCCTGACCATATCTAAAGCCTTGTCAAATGACTGATACGTCACCCGACATAGGTCCTCCGGGATCGCATCGTTAACCGAAAAACCCTCAGGCCAAGACAAATGCTGGATAAGTGGAAGTTTTCCTTTAACCTTCTTCGGGACCACCCCCACCGGAGACAACACCAAATCTGTTAGCGGTGGCTCCGAAAAGGGGCCAATCATCCTCACTAAACTTGTCTCCTTCATGACCTTCTCTCGTAAAGCTGCTGGGAATTTGGCCGCGGAACGGAAATTCCGCGGTGAGCACGTGCGCACCTCGACAATGATTGGGAGCTGAAAGCCATGAAGAACACCATCCCGCAACATAGCCACTTCAGTACACCTGGGGTAGATGTCAATCCAACGGGAAATGGTGGCTACATCTACCGGCATAGGAGCCCTACTTCGTACCAGGGCCCCCAGGCTGACTAACCAACAAAGGACCCCACCCCAGGCAGTTGTTGGATGACTGCAGTCTTTCCTTGGATGAGATCCCCCACAGCACAGGCATTGGTGCCAAAAGCAACATTTCGACCCAAAGGGTCCGATGAGGATTCCATGGAGGAAGAAGATGACAATCCCATAAGCCCTTTCTTGGACCTCCGCCCCCTACGCCTGCGTTTCAGAGTGTCCCCCCTCCCTAGAATTGCAACGAGAGATCCTTGAGGACAAATCTGATGACCCCGAATTAGAACTGCCAGCTTCAGCAGAGTTCGCCTCCCTATCTGCATCAGATATAGACCCTGACTCACCAGAACCAATTGCCCGTCCACCATCTCCAGACTCCACGGTCACCACACCATCCCTGGTGGGAACACCAGTCTCCAGAACCGCAGCCCCAGCATCTGAAAGAGGAACCAACAAGGAGCAACCGAACCAGCCACAACAGAGACTGCACTATCCCTAGAGGGGGCAGATGCTACAGCAGTCTCACTAGCCATGGAAACAGGGGCCCACCCTTAAGAGGCCAATGACACACCCCCTGCGGGCACCAGACACCCTTGTAAACTTAAAGTCGGCGCTAAAATCTACAGAAATTGCAAAGCCAGAGGTACAAGCTGAGTCCCCAGCTGCTGTAAATCAACCGCCCGTGCAGATGTCCCAGCCACTGGCACCTGAGAGCCCGCAAGTAAGGGCGCCATGGCAGTAGCCATAGCAGACATTAAAATAGAAAGTGGAGAGGAAGCAGAAAATGCTGTACCCGCAGGATCAGATGTGGGGACCACCACGCCAGGTGCCGGAGGTGGGGGGGGTGCCAAATAGGCTGCCACAGATACACCTGCCATCACCTGGGCATATGTCAGCACCCTCTCCCCCATGAGTCCTGAAGACCCCATCGCAGCTCCAGGGAGTGCAGCACCCCCCTCCCCCATGAGGGCCAGATCCTAATGGAGACTGCCCCACAACATATGGGTCAGATGCCCTTTGACCCCTAAAGCGTGTGTGATGGGACCCCCCTAACGAGTCCCCTGATCCCAACCAGTCCCCTGATCCCAGTGCACTGCAGGACACCCTGCGACGGCTGGGAGCAGCAATTACAGCTGCATCACGGGCCGCTATGCACTGACCGCTGGACCCACGAGACCACCGGGCAGCTTAAGAGGAAGAGCTCCCTTTCTGGTGCATGAACGCGCCTGCCCCCGGACCCGCCGAGCCGATGAACCTGCTTCTTCCCGGTCCGGTGACATGCGGGCATCCTCTGGCCACCGGGACTCCATGGGCACCCTCACCACCATTATCGTCGCCCTCCAGATAATGGGCGGGAAGGGAAACATGGTACTGTGGGTGGGACATCGCACCAACCACAGGATAGGGACAGAATGTAAAGCAGGGAAAGGTTCAGATAAAGAAAGAAGAAAAGAGTGAGGCAAAGAAATAAGATTAGATAAAATAAATCAGAATATAGTGAAGCAAATGAAAGAAAACAGAAACAGCCGAAAAGAGGCAATAAATGATATATAACAATCCACAACTACCAGACCTGCTCCAACCGATTTCACAGTAAAAAAACACATTAAAATCGATGCTGCAGTAATTCTAAAATGGCCATGAAACCCATCCCCCAACACAATTCCATAGGCTGAAAAAATCCTCCTAACCCCACCCCACATTATCTCACTAAAACATTGGCCCTCATTCAGAGCCACTCGTTAACAGCAGTACGCTCGTTGCGTTCCGATGTTCAATAACCGCGCATGCGTCGGAGTAACACTGCGCATGTGCGTACTGCAGATTGCGAGTTTTTTGGGACTCGTTCCTAAAATAGCGTACAGGAAGTGACATGTCAAATGTGATTGACAGAACAGGGCGTTTTAGGGTGTTGACGAGGGTGGAGATGGAAAAACGCAGGCGTGGCGAGGCGTTTTTGGGGCGTACATACATTAGCAGATGCGAGCGTAAAATGTGTACGGACCGACTCCTACGTCACTGGATGATCCTCTTTCCCTTCCAAATGCTCGCACAGCTTAGGGTCTGGATTACTCGACCACATTGGCGATGGCCTTCTCCTCCGTCCCTGGACTCCACGATGTTGTTGCGATTAATCGCGGGCGGGCAGAAAAGCAATTAGTGTTGGATTGAGAACCGGCTTGGTATGTGTTTTGAAATCAGTTTTTTGGGATAGCACAAAACGTACGCAGGTGGAACTCAGAGCTGCTAATGTCAGGATGACACAGTCAATTTGCGTACATTTGGGGGGGTTTATTTGGGCAGCAATTTGGTGGTTAGGGCCTATTGTAACAATAATGTCATCATGTTTTCAGTTTCGCACCATTTTATTTGTGCCTCTTGAATTTGCCGAATTATATGAATTTTTAAACGTTCCTTAAAGCGCCCTTTTTTTTTTTTTTTTTTGGCCGAGTTTTTGCCTTTTGGCCCAGGATTAAATGTAACCCATTTGTACAATAATTTCACAATCCAATGTCATTGTTTAATTTCCAATTTATTGCTCAAACAAAAAAAGTTATTTTTAAAATTTTGGGGACATCTTTTTTGCCCAAAGATGTGTTCCCAAATCAAACAAATTGGCCCAACATAACTGTTGACATAAACATACATCAAAAAAATAAAAACATTTTACAAGAAAGGAGAGGGAAGTTTTGACCCAAAAGGAATATGAGCCAAGCACAGAAGGATTGTGGGAAAAGTCACCATTGCTGTCACCGTTTTTTCACCCGTTTGGATGGGGGAGGGAGGGCGCCAGACCGGGTCCGGGATGTCATCGGGCTGGCCTGTCCAGAGGCAGATGTTGTGGCCTCTGGACTAGGCACAGGGCTAGGCACATTTGGAGGATTGGCTGATGTTGTGCCAGAGGTGGAGGATCCTGATGTTCCGGCAGGAAGGGAGGTCGGCTCCACCATGTGCTGGCGAACGAGCTGCTCCAGGGCATTGGCGATGCGGATGTTGGCCCTGGTATTTTCCGCCAGGGCCTGACCAATGGTCTCGTTGGCCGCAGCATTTTGCTCCAGGGCCTCAGCCACCCGTAGCAGACTGGCGTCCATCCTCTGCAGAATCTCCGTATGGGAATCCGATTTGAAATTGAGTTCTGTGAGGAGGGCCACTGCCTGCGAGGGGGATTGTCCTGGACTGGCTTCTGCAGGGTCCTCAGCCGGATGTACTGGTTCCTCCCCTGCAGAGCCAGCAGAAATTCGGCGGCTAAGGCTCCCCTCTGGAGCAGACTCATCCGCCTGTGTCTCTGTTAGGAAAAAAGAGAAAAGCCTCACATTACAATCTACATATTGGCACAATAACATTTCAGAGTTGATGACATCCAAAGATTTACCTGGGACAACATGAGGAGCCGCAAAGTCTGGCATGTCCGTATCCATGTTGGACACGCCAAACACCTCCACAGGCTGCACACACCCCTGTGCCAGCTCTTCTAAATCCGTCAACTCCAATGACACAGGGGTGGGACCCCCACCTGTCCCCCTTGCATGCCTAGCCCTGTCCGCGAGTTTTTGTTTTAAGCGATATTTGAAGTCGCCCCATCTGTGGGAAAAAATGGAAGCCATTATCCTTTGGTTTAAAATGGGGTTTGTTTTTAGGGGGGGCAAGGGTTTACTTACCGCCGTTTGACATCCCGGGCTAGACGGACATAATCACCCACCCTATTGACAGCAACGGCTACCTCTTCCCACATTCTCCACTTCTGGCTTACACTCATATTCCTGTCTGCCTGTGGCAGGATGTCCACACACTTCTGGATCAAAACCTCCATCTCCTTTCTTGTGAAATGTGGCTGCCTTTTTTTTTTGGCCGCTTTGGCCGGAATACTGGGCCCAGCAGCCTCTTCCATGTCATCCTCCTCACCTATTTGTGTAAATTTACAGAATTCACAAAATCACAACTTCCCTAATCTTATGTTTCAAATTAATCGTTGATAGAAAATGCATGAAAGACTTACCGCCTGACTCTTGGGCATTTTTTCCCTGGTCTGTCGCCATGTCTGAGGTCCAAACAAGAAATACAACAGAATTTGAATGTGTTTTCGTGACGTATTTATACATGCGTCCTTATTTTGCGGCCGCATCATTGATTGTGCGGCCCTATGATCCCTCCTTAATTTGTGCGGGAAACGAAACACTATTTATGGCTTGGTGTGTCTCAAGTCGAGGTGGCGTTTTTGGATTGTTGGAGGTTATCTTGGCTGGAGTTTATTGATTGCGTAGAAAGGAGTTGGCGGTTGTAGATTCGTTTGTTGGTTTGATTTGCGTTTTTTTTTTCCGTTATCTTTGTTGGTTTATATTTTTGGGACCTCGTTTCTTGATTTGGTAAGTTTTGTGAAGTCTAACTTTTGTTCAATTGTTGTTTCATTGTGTTTCTTATTTTTTTTTAATTTTGGATCCATAATTTCTTCTATTTTAGATTTTGTTTATTTTCGACCCAAAAGACCTTTTGTTTTTGACTCTTATATATTTGCTCTTGGTAAGTCCATTTTTTATCTTGTATTTGCGAACTAATTAGCGCATTTTTAGTAGTTACTCTTGTGACTTGTATTAGCGAACTAATTAGCGCATTTTTAGTAGTTACTCTTGTGACTTGTATTAGCGAACTAATTAGCGCATTTTTAGTAGTTACTCTTGTGACTTGTATTAGCAAACTAATTAGCGCATTTTTAGTAGTTACTCTTGTGACTTGTATTAGCGAACTAATTAGCGCATTTTTAGTAGTTACTCTTGTGACTTGTATTAGCGAACTAATTAGCGCATTTTTAGTAGTTACTCTTGTGACTTGTATTAGCGAACTAATTAGCGCATTTTTAGTAGTTACTCTTGTGACTTGTATTAGCGAACTAATTAGCGCATTTTTAACAGCTTAATAATCATTCTAACTTTTTGGTGGTTTCTCTTTCGCTTTTTGGGCCAACATTTCGACCCATTTTGATGTACTGTGTTAAATGTCGCTTTGCTGTTTTGCTAAATGGGTGTTTGGCATATTTTAACTTTGGTCTAGCACAAAATTTGTAAACAAAAAAGCACAGAGTGAAATGTGTCAAGTAATTTTGGTGTTTATTTTCAGTTTGGACGTATCATGACAATACCCCGGCATGTAAGCAGCAATGGATGGTATCATCAAGCTAAGTTGTTTTAATATAGTTTTGGGGTGGGTCAAAAGCCTTACTTTAAAATCTTTGAATTTCAGGTTGATCTGGGGCGGATTGTTCTGGCCATGCTCCCGGAAGCCGACCAACCTCAATCTCGTCCCAGGCGTAGGCATCGTAGGCATGCAAGGCCCCAGATATTTCGAACACGTGTCACCCTTTTTGGAATGCCCGATGATGAGGTTTTAGGACGCTACCGTCTACCTCCCAAAATCATCATAGACACTCTCTCATTAATAGAAAGTGATCTTGAGCGGCAAATTGACAGTCCAACAGCAATACCACCACTTACGCAATTTATGGCGGTGTTACATTTCTGTGCCTCAGGATCGTTTCAAACAACGGTGGGAATAGTGGCGGGCATCTCCCAATCCTCCTTTTCCCGGATCCTGAGGGCAGTGATTGAGGCACTTTTCAAGCACCTCCATCATTTTATTCAAATGCCTTTGGATATGGGTGCCCTTAGTGTGGCCAAGGCCAATTTTTACCAAATAGCTGCCTTCCCACACATCATAGGGGTTGTGGATGGTACTCACATACCACTTCAGCCTCCAGCCCGGCTGGAGGCCATATTTAGAAACAGGAAACACTATCACTCCCTGAATGTAATGGTGGTATGTGATGCCTCCCTCCAGATCCTGTCCCTGAATGCTAAATTACCCGGAAGTGCACATGACTCCTTCGTCATCCAGCAATCAGGGATATGGCACAAATTAACCAACCTACAAGCTGGTGATGCGTGGCTTCTGGGTAAGTGGAGACCTTTAGTACATGTTAAGCTTGATACACAGTGTTCCTGATGTTGTCAATTCTTTTCCAAAGGAGACAGTGGATATCCTTGCATGTCCTGGCTGCTCACTCCTTATTTGGCTCCCACACCAGGGCCACAAAGTGAGTATAATTCCGCACTTACAGCCACCAGGCAAGTGGTGGAGCGCTGTATCGGCCTTGTAAAAGGCCGATTCAGATGCCTCCACCGCTCTGGTGGCGAGCTCATGTATTTGCGGGATATGGTGTCGAAAATTGTGGTCCTGTGTGGGATATTTCACAACATCGCCATAAGGAGTGGTGTCCCAATGCAGCCAGAGGATGCCTTACCTGAGGATGCCCCCTCCGAGGTTGGTCGGAGGTCAGTATGTGGGGGGGGGCCATACGCGATGATGTGGTGGGCAGATTTTTTAGGTAAGTTTGAACAAAACAGTGTTTTAACCTAATGTGTATGTGTTTGTTTGCGAACATCTAATTTTGTTTTCTTTTTTTCAACATCTTCGGTTTGTTCACATAATTTTTGGCCCTACAACGCTCACTACTTCATGCTACCCTTACCAAACCTGGATCTGCTCATTTTGGGAATATATTCTGGAACCTATATCGCAACGCCATGTTTGTGGAATCATTTTGGCATGGTCCTTCCTCAACCAGTTCTTGATTTTTTTTTTTTGGTTTTTTTTTTATTGGGTATGTGTTGTATTTGAGATTCTCACTGTGTGTTTTTTTTGTGAGTGACCACTTTGATTTCTCAGTTATGTGAATAAATGTTTGGAGAGTTAAATGTTCTTCCTTTTTTTGGACGTTACCAGCAAGTTTAACCAGGTTAACACACCTTACATTTGACTAAGGGATAATCCAGTACTGACGCCAGTTGAGCAAAAATGAAATATGTTTTCAGGTTCCCAACCCACACCAAAAGGAAGCCTGTCCAATCATTTGGCTTTGTAAGATTCGCCTAAGCAGCTTGCCCACCAACTAGGAACCTGTAAAATGTAGAAATATCTAATTGCCACTACACACAAAAAGGGAAATGACATTGTTACTGTTATGTGTTTCTTGAGGGTGTTTTACATACAAATACAACACCCACTCTAATTTTTAAAAAATGCAAAACCTTGCAGGAACAGTCTACTTATGTCAGGGTTAACTATCTTTGGTTTTGAAAAAACGAATGAGGCAGAACGTATATTAGAAATAAACAATTTATTTTGAAAAATATAAAAACAAAAAAAAACTACTGGCGAAGGATGCCAGACAGCCGGTCAAGGGCCACAAGCACCCCAATTACATTTTGGCGCATGTGTGCCACACAATGTTCGACCTCTTGCCGACGCCTCTGTTCCTCTGTGGGTGAGAAAAGTGTGTGGATTAATCAAACAATAGGGAATCCACATTAAAAAAACAAAAACACAACGAAATCACTCCAAAACCAAAATTTAAAAAAAAAGGGGTGCTGCAAAAATTACAAGGCCTATGTAGAAATACCCACAGGTGTGATATGTGTATGTTGAAATCAGCAGGAATAGGTAAAGGCAAACTGCTAAATCACCAAAAAAGAACCCAAAAATCACGAATAAAGGAACGACACATGATTACATACAAACAGTTTGTGGTTAAAAAATACGCAAAATAAAAACATACCGGTAGCCAAAACGGCAGATCCCGAAGTCCCTCCATCTTCATCCTCGGAGGAGCCTTCATTCCCCAAAGAACGGGGCGGGGTTATCACGGACTCCGGGGAGGGGGTAATTGGAAGAGGGGTGGTTGGAGGAGAGGGGGAAGGGGGACGGAGGGGAAGGAGGCCCGACAGTTCCGGGAGAGGCTCTTGGAAGGCTTGGGAGGAGGGGGGAATAGGGGAATTATTTGGGGTGGAGTGTTGGCTGGGGGTGGGTGAGAGTGGGCGGGACCGCCGTCTGGCCGGACGGTGACGGCGTAGTCTTGCCTGTCCCCCTAAAAGATGTCAAACAAATTGTGGTTAGTTTCTGGCCAAATCCTGCCCAAATAACATTTTAAAATCACCCACCACCAACAAAAAACATGCAAATATGAGTAGAATGAATATATCAGAAATAGAGGGAAAACATGGTCATGCAGATATGAGGAGAATGAATAAATAGGACAGACATAAAAACATGCACACGCAGATATGATGAGAATGAAAAAATAGGACAGACATGAAAACATGCACACGCAGTTTGCACCACAAAGACAAACATGAAAACCACAATACATAACACTTACTTTCCAATATCTGCATGCGAAAGCATGCCAGCAAGCGGGGCGTTCGCCGTTGCAGGTCAGACCACCTGCGCTCCAGCTGGCCGATGTTGCGGCGTGAGCCGAAGGAGCGCAGGCGGGCCCATGCCTCCGCATACGCGGAACGCTTCTGCCGGTTGGTGATGGGTGGAGGCTGGCCGGTGATACGCCGATCCAGCACCTCCGTTAGCACCAGCAGCTCGCGCCTGGTGAATGCGGAGGCTCTCATGATGGCAATGGTGTTTTTCTTAAAATTCATTTTTGATAAAGTGTGGCAAAAATTTCAGATTGGCTAATGTAGCTTGGAAATTAACAGGAGCAATTTGATTGGTTAGTGTATGAGTCATGTGTTCGACAGGGCCAGAAATCTCTGGAGAGTTATGATAGGCTTGATGCAGTGACATGCGTAAGCAAATTTAAATAAAGAAATGAACCCCGGAAAATATGCGGGGATCCACAGCAATAGAACAATTGTTTAATTGTGGCTAACATGTTTTTTGAGCAATAAAAGCGAATGTTTAAGCCGTACGTATTCTGCGGGTAAACACAAACACGGACAAGAGTAAAGTTTCTTGCATTGTGTTGAAAAAAAAAAAACATTAAGCTAATTGATACATTGATTGGCATGATACGATTGATGGAGGTAGGCAGAATAAAGGAGCAGGTAATCGACATCTGACATGGCCTCTTCCGGTTTATACTTGTGCGTGCGTTCCCTTCAAGCCATTTCGGGGATGTACGCTCGCTATTTCGCACGCTCGTTAGTTAGAGGAGGGGTCGTCTGAGTTTGGGGAGGATTTTTAGATGCGATCGAAAATACGAGCGAGCCCTTGAATTTAAATATTTTTGTACGTACGCCTAACGTACGTGCGCCCGCTTGCGAGTGGCTCTGAATGAGGGCCATTAACCGCTAATTGTCTGGAGGCAGACCAACATACTCGGGGGTTTAATTAACTACTTGCATATAAAATGCATCCAATCTCTCTAAAGTTGATAAGTGAAATATTAGCATTTTGTTTAGGGCGTTACTCACCACCGGAACTCACTCTCATTTAACCGCCAGACACGGAAGACGCCACCAAAGCCATCGGCCAGTGGTGGGGAACCAGCTGTTGTGGAACTACACATCCCAGCATGCCCTGCCACTGGTTTTTACACGCCTTAAGAGCAAAACTGTGACAGGGCATGCTTGGGATGTGTAGTTCTACAGCAGCTGGAGGGACGCAGGTTTCCGACCATTTTTCCGACACTTCATCTATGTCAACATAGTCAGTGTAGACATGGCCAATGTCAACATGCGAAGCATATTGACATTACAACCATATCCACATTCTTATTTCAACATTACGAATGCTGACAAAATATATGGAATCTGTCAGATGGGGTTAGCTTACACTAATGATCATCATCATTGCGTCTCGTTGCACAAGCCTCCAGTACGCGCAACATATACAGGTCTACATTAGACGCAGTTGGACAACCCTGCCCTCGCTGTGCTTATACCACATCTATAGTTGTACAGAGTAGTGAATGTAAAATTAAACAAAATCTGTATACACATTTGTGAAGAGTATGCACAAAATGGAAAAGAATATTTGAAGCTAAAAAATATCAGAAATATGTCTAACTCTATATGAACCAGGTGCATTAGAACATTTTCAGGTTGGGGGGCAAAGATATAATCTCATTTTGGCATCCCCAAAACGTTAAATGTAGCCCTCTCGGGGTTTATGCCTCATCGGTAATTAATTATGTTTTCATCAAATGTGATAAAGTAACCGACAAAAATCGATTTTTATTAGTAACAGAATGACATAATGTACAGTGAACACTTCAAAATATACGTGAAATAATGCATATCAAAAT
The DNA here is from genome assembly GCA_031769625.1 of Taudactylus pleione. NCBI lineage: Eukaryota > Metazoa > Chordata > Amphibia > Anura > Myobatrachidae > Taudactylus > Taudactylus pleione. The sequence continues at coordinate 2,395,198 of JAUIMM010000559.1, read as the reverse complement.
ATGTATGCAGCTTTGTAAAATAAGTCGTTAAGGTTTGCCAAAGACTGACACTCTAAATATATTTTTAGATATAAATTCATTAGAATAACGTTCTTTTTCAGTTCTTAAACTTGCAATGGGTAGGGGGTGTAGAAAACAGAGGTGTTCATGATAAATATTAAAAGCCCAGACAGTCGGGGCCCTTGATAAATATTAACAGCCCACACACACGGGGCAATTGAAAAAAATTAACATCCCACACAAACGGGGCACTGTATGAGAGCAGTGTGATGTGTAATGTCACTGCTGGTTCTCTTTAGGAAACTGTCACACTGTCTGAGAGGAATGTGATGTGTGATTCCCCATCACTGCCGGTGCTTTGGAGGCTGTCACACACTGAGAGGGGTTATCTCTAAAGATGTTCGCCGACCCTCGTGTTTTGGTTTTGGATCTCGATCCCCCCTGGTTTTGGATCTGGATTGGTTTTCCCAAAACCTCACCTCCGTGTTTTATTTTCGTGTTTTGGTTTTGGATCTGGATATTTTTCTTAAAAAATCATAAAAACAGCTAAAATCACATAAAATGGGACTGTTTGTATTCCTACAGTATAATTAACCTCAATAACATTTATTTCCAGTAATTTCCAATCAATTTTGACCACCTCACAATATTTAGTTAAGGCCAAAAGGTTGCATCCAGCTAGCTGGCTGACTAAGCTAAGTGACACAGTGGGCGGCACTAACATGTGGCAGTTCAGCTTCTAATTTCCAACTTGGATACAGTGTGTTATACAGTGTGGGTTGGATACACCAATAGTGCACTTACTGTGACAGGAGTGTTGGCAGAGAGGGGTTGCTGACGGTATTCTCAGTTGTACATGGAATGGTAGTGCTGCGGTGCTGGCAGTGTCCTCAGTGAAGGGTACCGGTGATGTCGGCAGTGCGGGGGTGCCAGCGGTGTCTTTAGTGCAGGTTTGCTGGCTGTGTCGGCAGTGCGGGGGTGCCAGCGGTGTCTTCAGTGCATGTGTGCTGACAGTGCCGGCAGTGCAGGGGTGCTGGTGTTGTCCTCAGTTTGGGAGTGTTGGCAGTGTGGGAGTTGTTGACAGTGTCCTCAGTACATTGAGCAGCAGTGCAGGAGTGTCGGCAGTGGTGGTATCGGCAGCGGGGGTTGCTGCCAGTGGGGGTGCCGGCAGTGTCAGCAGCGGGGGGTGCCGGCGGTGTCAGGCGGTGGGGGATGGCGGGCGCCATCTTCTTTTTCCCTCTCTGTATGAATTTTCAATGAGCTTAATGCTGATTGGCTGAGAGCCCTGACAGATGGCTATCTAAGCCAATCAGCGTTAAACCCGCTCAAAACAAAACCTTGCCATCCGACAGCAGGGTCGCGAGGTTTTGCCTCGGGTGAGGCTTTGCTCGGATCGCCCTGGATCCCTGAAATTCAGTGGGTTAGGATCTCTGAGGTCCAAACCAGCT